>OU015748.1:116792681-116857340 GCA_907169655.1 Acomys percivali
CACACACACACACACACACACACACACACACACACACACACACACACCATATCAGGTTTGGTGCAGCACATCTGTGAGATCACTGGAATTCAGACTACACAGCATATCTTATTGGATTCTACAAAGATTTTTTTAAAAATGTTTTCCCTTGGCTTGATTCTTTTAGCTCAAGCTGATTTAACTAGAATTTTTTTTTAGGACTCTCTTTTCTGTCTGTCTCGATTAGTTTTCATTGTCACTGGGTGACATGGCTTCTGTCCTTTGGCAGTCTCTGTTTCTGCTTTTGCCTTATTTTCTGAAGCCTTGCTGACCTGCTCACGTCACCCTCTGTATCTGGCGCCAACTTGTGGCCTGCTTTTATCTTAGCTCGTGGCTAACAATCTGGGAAGCCCTTGAGCTGTCTCACAGCACAAGACAGACAGATGCGTTCAAACAGCGGAGGTGAGTTCTGTTTGCCCTGTGACCTCTGTCGACTGAAATGGTTGCATCTGTGGGCTGTTTAGTTGAAGCTGCCTGACAGCCTTGGATTATAACCTTCAAGTAAGAAAGCTGCAGTATGGATGAATAGAAAATAAACAGTTTTTTCTTGCTTCCTGTCCTTCCCATTTGTAGCAATAACCCTTGAGACTTCATGGGAGGAAAGTGCTTCATTTACTAAACAAATCCAAGCAGAAGCATGCTACGTTGAAGTTATTTCATAAAAGTAACTGTGAAGTGGCAGTCCCACTACTTGGAGATTAAAATCTAGGAAAGGAAAATCATAGTATATTTTCTCAAATAATTAATGACCATACATGTGTCTGGGTGTTTGTTTTATGATTTTCAGGCTTTTTTTTTCCAGCTAAAATTGTTCATTCCAGCACTAATGAAGTATATAATACACATTAATGTTTAATGTTTTAACTTTCGTTTATGTTGATATTTAGTATATAGTGATTTCCCCCTCTTTTTAAAGAGATTTTATTTATTCTTATGCATACAGTATTCTGCCTGCATATATACCTACAGGGCAGAAGAGGGCATCAGATCCCATGACAGATGGTTGTGAGCCACCAGGTGGTTGCTAGGAATTGAACTCAGGACCTCTTGAAGAACAGGTAGTGCTCTTAACCACTGAGCCATCTCGTGGGTTCTCCCCCCCCCCCCAATTATTGATGGATTGTTGCATTTCAAAAACAATGTTTTTAGCATGAGGATTAAGTCAATTGAAACACAGAAGAGCACAGAACAAAAGCTTTTGCTCCTGGAACTTGTGAAAATTACAGTAAAGGATTAGTATCATGTTGGTGCTAATGATACTTACTTAGTCTCTAGTGTCTGAATTTGGTGATGGGCCTGTTACTCCTGTCTGTGATGGCACTGAGGAGCTATATGCCCAGTTGGATGAAACAGGCCCAAGCAATACTTCACTGTTAGCTGTATCCTTGGCTTTTACCATAGTATAAAATCTAGAGAGGTGTGCTCTTAAGTCTAAGGACACAAGCACATTTGTCCAGAGCAAGATGAATTCCCATGGGGAATAATTACTTACCAAGTAGTTATATAAAAGTAAGTAAACAGACCTTTTTATATTTCCTAAACAAAAAAGGAAGAGTTCTGAAAAATATGCAGCATTCAATTTACATTTAGTGAATACTCAGAACATAAAATTATGGCTCTTTAAGTATATAAGATAAAATACAATAAACTTAAACTGTGCCAGAACAGGCAGGACTACACAATGAAACCCTATCTTGAAAAACCAATAAATAAAAAACAAACAAATGAAACTGAAAATGTAATACACAGTATATAGAGTACTGATTATTATTGTCACATAATTTGTTTTAATTTTTCCAAATCCAGAGGCCCCATAATGAGTGAGTTAACCCAGAAGCAGAAAGAGTCAAATGGTATATACTCACTTATATCTGGACACTAGCCCAAGGGGCATGTCCCATGAATGTCTTCACTTATCAGGAAAGTGGGACAGAGGTAAGGACATCCTTTTGGGACTCTAGGTGAGAGAAGCATGGGAGAATGGGGAAATAGAAGGATCCAGACGGTCCTAGAAACTTACAAGAAGAACATTATGACGGGCAGATCTGGGCCCAAGGGTCCTGCTCAAATTATGGCACCAAACAAGGACAATACATGCAGTAAACTTCAAACCCCTACCCAGATGTAGCCAATGGACAGGACATTCTTCACAATTGAGTGGAGAGTGGGGTCTGACTTTCAGACGAACTCTGGTGCCCCATATTTGACCACGTCCCCTGGATGGGGAGACCTGGTGGCACTCAGAGGAAGGACAGCAGGCTACCAAGAAGAGACTTGATTCCCTATGAGCATATACAGGGGGAGGAGGTCCCCCTCAGTCACAGTCATAGGAGAGGGGAGTAAGGGGAAAATGGGAGGGAGGGAGGAATGGGAGGATACAAGGGATGGGATAACAACTGAGATGTAATATGAATAAATCAATAAAATATATTTTTTAAAAATCCAGAGGCCCTCCACTGTGGATTATTACTGTTAAAACTGCAACAGAATGTATTTTATCAGTGCTTATTTATATTCATCCTCCATAACAGCTCTTCTGAAAATGATACTTTGTCCTGGTGACAAAAATTAAACCCAAGACCTTTGCATTTTAAATACTTACTATACCCGTGAGTAAACACCCCCAGCTCTATTCTTTGATTAAATTATGAGTCAAGTAATGTCTCCCTAGGGGCAAAAACTATCATAAGAAGCTAAAAAGTATACGTGGTATAAATGTTCCTCCATATGCTAATCAGTTGTGTGTAGTGTCACTGTGTCAACATGCCTGAGAAACTAAACTTAAAAGGAACATGACAGCTTGATCTCTTTCCCCAAAACAAAAGAAAAAAGGAGAAAAAACAAGGGAGTTAAGATGTGTTTTGGTTCATTCTCACCGAGGTTGGTCCATCATGGTGGCTAAAGTATGGCAGAGCTGAACCATCCTAACCAGAAGCAGAGAGGGGACTCATGCATTTTCTAGGCTTGTTCTTTCTCTGCTTCCAGACATTTAGGCTCCTGGCCCTTTAAATCAGAAATTCAGCACTACCACTGGGGGATGCCATGCTGCTTCCTCATGACTGAAAACAGAGGTATCTGGCTTGATATACAAAATGACTTGGGTGAGACAGTAGACTCCAAATTGTGGAAATACACCAATACTGGCATCACTGGTGCTGAGGTCCACTCAGAAGACAGTGATTGGAGCTGGTAAAGTCTCAAGGGTGCTCAACAGAGAGTTTTAAAAAGTGCTGTAGGTGTGGCCACCGAAGGATGGATGAGTCAAGAGTCTTCATTCTTCTGTTGGCCAAGGTCATGGTCTGAGGCCTTGACTGGAAAGAATTGTTACCATGGAAAATATTCCTAGTTATACTGAGATACCAAAACCAAAGTAGACATTCACAAGTTTTTCAAAAGAAAAAAAATCATATCTTTTGATTTAATTCAATTTCTATATGTGTGAGTGTTTTGTCTGCATGTGTGTCTGTGCACCAGCTGCATGGCTACTGTTCACAGAAGCCAGAAAAGGACAGTGATCCCCTGAAACTGTAGTTGTGAACCACTATGTGGATACTAGGATTCAAACTTGACCATGTCCTCTGGCAAAGCAGCCAGTGCTTTTAACTGCTGAGCCATCTCTCTAGCTTTCTTTTAAAGTTTTCCCCCCCACAAAGTTATTTCTGAATGTGTGCTTGCATATACACCTGAGGGTTCACAAGCCACAGCACATATGCAAAAGTCAAAAGACAGCTTATAGGAGTCCGTTTTCTCTTTCTACCAAGGACTGAACCCAGGTCTTCTGGCCTGGTAGCAAGGGCCATTCTGACGCCCTGATGTCCATGTCATTTGTATTGCTTTGTTCCCAGCTTAGGCTCCAGAGAGAACATTCACCTTTGGGAAGGTGTGGTGGTTTGAGAAAGAAGGCTGCCCATAGGCTCATACACTTCAATGCTTACTCCCCAGTTAGGAAAGTTTAGGAGGTGTGGCCTTGTTGGAGAAGGTATGTCACTGGGCGCGGGCATGGGGGAAGGGAGGGGAGGGGGGAGTAGATTTTGAGTTTTCAAAAGCCTATGCTGAGCCAGGTGTGGTGGTGCAGGCCTTAAATCCCAGCACTTGGGGGACAAAGGCAGGAAGGTCTCCTCAAGTTCAAGGCCAGCATGGTTTACAGAGTGAGTTCCAGGGCAGCTGGGGCACAGAGAAACCTTGTCTTACAACAAAACAACAACAGCACAAGCCAGGCTTGGTGGTGTACAACTTTAATTCCAGCACTTGGGAGGCAGAAGCAGGTGAATCTCTGTGAGTTCAAGGCCAGCCTCATCTACAAAATATGAGTTCCAGGACAGCAGGGCTACACACAGAGAAACCCTGTCTCAGAAAAACAAAACAAACAAACAAAAAATGAAAACAAAGAGCGAAGTCCATGCCAGGTCCAGTCTTGTTCTCACTCTGCCTGCAACTTGCAGATGAGCTGTGAGCTCTCAGCTACTGCTCCAGCGCCATGCCAGTCTGCCAACACCATGCCTGTCTGCCAGCGCTATGCCTGTCTGCCAGCACCATGCCTGTCTGCCAACACCATGCCTGTTTGCCAGCTGCCATGCTGCCCACCACTATGGTAATGTACTCACCCTCTGATGAGGCAAGCCCCCAGGTACACACTTTCTTCTATAAGTTGCCTTGGGCACGGTGTCTCTTCACAGCAATAGAACAGCGACTGAAACAGATTAGGTAAAGTTAGGACTAATTAACCTTAAATAGATGATCTGGAAAGGATTAACATGCCTACAGGAAGTGTTGAGGGGGAAGAAACTCAAAATAAGGTGGACAGAAAGAAATGAAGGACTAGAAACAAAACTTCCTTCCTGCCTTCAGTTAGCTTGAGGGCACAAGTGAGAAACCAGTGGTTTTCAGGAAAGCAGTTTTTAAGTTCCTATTTTTTTTTTTTTTTAAATCTTGATAAGACATTCTCAGGAAACAGGGCATATGAAATGGCTCAGTGGGTGTAGGCACTTACATAGTCTGATAAACTGAGTTCCACCCAGGAACATTGTGAAGAGAGAGAAATGTACACACACACACACACACACACACACACACACACACAAACAAGTTTTCCAATAGAAGAAGGAATTAAGAGAATACAAGTATGGCAATTGTAAGGCCAAAAGTATACAGAGTAACAGCTTCCTGTGATGTTTAAACAAATAGCAAGTGTAATGTATGATAATATTAGTATATACAAACCAACAAAGTACTAATTAATGTCATAATTTGCTAAGTCATGAATACCTGCTCGAACCCCAATATAAATCCTTTTGTCTATTGTGAATTGATTTTCTTTCTTTTTTTTTTTTTTTGGTTTTTCGAGACAAGGTCTCTCTGTGATAGTTTTGGCTGTCCTAGACTCACTTTGTAAACCAGGCTGGCCTCGAACTCACAGTGATCCACTTGCCTCTGCCTCCCAAGGGCTGGGATTAAAGGCATGCGCCACCACGCCCGGCTCGTGAATTGATTTTCAAAAAAGGCACTGGGCTGATTCAATGAGGGAAATTTGCTTCACAGGAAAGGATAGATGATGTCTCTTTACAGTCATTTATTCAAGGCTAGATATTGTTTCCTTGCAGTTGCTTGCTTGCTTCGAGTCTGTGTGTGTGTGTGTGTGTGTGTGTGTGTGTGTGTGTGTGTGTGTATGTGTGTACGGGTATAAATGGGTGGAGTGTGACAGTCAGGGGACCACTTGAAGGAGTCAGTTTTCTCTTTCTACAGTGTGAGTCCTCAGGGTCACACTCAGTTCATCAAGATTTGCAGAGAGCCTTTCCCACAGAGTTTTATCACCAGTACACGGGGGCGGGGGTTGGGTTGGAGGTGTTCTAATTCTTCAAGCAGTGGTGCTGGGAGGTGGCTGCCCTCATATAAAGTGCTTAGGAGCTTACCTCACTTTGAGTTGAACATCAACTCAAAGTGGATTGTAGACAGATCTGTAAGAACTGGAGCTACGAAACAAGAGACCATCACCTTATCCACAGAATGAAGACCATTCTTAGATAGGGCATCAAAAGCACAAATGATAAAAAGTGATCGTTTGGGGGCTGGAGAGATGGCTCAGTGCTTAAGAGCACTGGTTGCTCTTCCAGAGGTTCTGAGTTCAATTCCCAGCAACCACGTGGTGGGTCACAACCATCTGTAATGTGATGTGATGCCCTCTTCTGGCCTGCGGGTGGACATGCAGACAGAACACTGTATACATAATAATAAATAAATCTTTTATAAAAAACAGCTTTATCTTATGTCTCAGCAATTGTCTCCTTCGTATTTACTTATGATAAAAGAAAACATATGTCCACACAGAGACTTCTACACAAATAGCCAAACAGGTGCCATTCACACTTGCCAAGAGAAGAGCTTCAACACTCCATAAAGTATTAAGACACGTTGGTATAGTCACAGTGGGTGATTTAGCCAGGTGTAGTGGCACGTGCCTATAATCTCAGCACTCCAGGCTCAGACATTAGGGATTCTTGAAACCTTATTTATAAATATAGCCCTGCATGGCTTAAACTCTATATAACCAAAGCACCAACTAAGGGCCATGCATGGCCTGGACCTAGGTCCCCTACACAAATGTAGCTGATAGGTAGCTTGGTCTTCGTGTGGGTCCCCTAGTAAGTGGAGCA
This sequence comes from Acomys percivali, assembly GCA_907169655.1. NCBI lineage: Eukaryota > Metazoa > Chordata > Mammalia > Rodentia > Muridae > Acomys > Acomys percivali. The sequence goes on from OU015748.1 coordinate 116,799,371, forward strand.
GGGGCTGTCTCTGACATGGACTGTGTTGCCTGATTTTTTATCACATCCCCCTGACTGGGCTGCCTTGCCAAGCCTCAGAGAAGAAGATGTGCTCAGTCCTGATGTGACTTGATGTGCTGTGGTGGGTTGGTGGCGGGGGTGGAGGGGTAGGGGGTGGGAGTTCCCCTTTTCTGAGAAGGGGGCAGGGGGGAAAGGGGGGCAAGGTGAGACTGGGAGAATAGGAGGGAGGGGGCTATGATCAGACTATAAAATGAATAATTTAATAAACATAAAATTTAAAAAAAATAAAGTAAAGTTTAAGGTAGAGTGTAATGTCAATTTATTTTGAATATGTACATTTTAGAGAGCTGAGGATATATTGCCTGGGTTGTCTGGCCCTTTAACAATGGCAAAAGCTCCTCCTTATGCTATTTGTTTGTTTGTTTTGTTTTGTTTTGTTTTTCGAGACAGGGTTTCTCTGTGTAGCCTCGGCTGTCCTGGACTCACTTTGAAGACCAGGCTGGCCTCAGACTCACAAAGATCCACCTGCCTCTGCCTCCCGAGTGCTGGGATTACAGGGGTACGCCTCCATGCCCAGCCTTATGATGTTAGTATATCCATGGCCAACCGGTTTTGTATAATGGCTTCTTTCATTTTAACTTCTGAGTTTAAGAGTGAGATAGTAAGGACTGTGAAAAGACTATAGTGATTGTTACATACTAATACTATAGAAAAACATACAGGAAGAATTTTAAGAAAGCTAGCAAATTAAGAGGAAAATAGTGTGAGATTACAATCACCCGGCTACACAGAGAAATCCTGTCTCAAAAAAGCAAAAAGTAATTAGTTATGAAGCTCCTGAGGCAAAAATGCTTCCAAGGGATCCTGGGTGAGAGATGCCAGCTGTGAAAGGAACACAAAGTCCAAGCTCCATGTGGTTGGCTTACATCCTGGGTTCTTTTATCTCTTGGGGACCTAAACTCAGGCAAAACTAGACCCTTGGCTTTAATGCAGAAAAGAATTTCAGGAGCAGCCAGTGTGAAGCCAAGCTGACAGTTTCGTTTTGTTTTGTTTTCTTGTTTGCTTTTTGTTTTTAAAATCCAATATATCTACTGAGCTGTCACTATGTAGTCCTGCTTGGCCTGGAGCTCACTATATAAACCAGTCTTGAATTTAACTCACAGAGACCCACCTGCTACCTCCTCTCAAATGTGCACCACTACTCCCACTTTTTTTTTTTTTTAATGTATTTTCTATAAGCTTTAAGCAAGAGGGTTAAGAGGAAGAGAGGCACTCAGAAAGTAAGGAGCATCCTAGAGTGTGACTACAAGCTTCTAGAAGAATCTTGCTTGGGGAATAAAGCGCGATTTTTGTCACTTTACAGTAAAAATTACTTAAGTGCACATTAGCAGCAACCTCCTCCTCCACATGTCTCGTTTCAAAGAGCAATTCATCCTTGATGAAAGTCATCTGCTGAAGGCACTGTCCACTCACTGAACACACACAGCAGTGGACAGACCTGTTAGATCAGGCTACATAATGACTGCCTTCAGCTCCTTGAATCCAAAGAGGATTTCTTTCCAGATATAAACTGTTGCCTTGGACTTGGCTCGAGTCCCAGGGCTCAGGTTCTACCCACAAAGTTAATGCCTTATGTTCTTCTGAGTTTATCTTTTGTCCACATGAGGACTCTGACTGTAGTGTGCCCCATAACTAATTTGAATACAGAACGATGCCCATTCTATGTCTATGTATAGCTGACCATACATGTACATACTGTCTTAGTAGGGTTTATTTGCTGTGAACTGACACCATGACCATGGTAACTCTTATAAAGGAAACTATGTAATTGGGGCTGGCTTACAGTTTCAGAGGTCTAGTGAACTATCAATGGTGGGAACCACGGCAGCATCCAGGCAGACGTGGTGCTGGAGAAAGAGCTGAAGGTTCTACATCCAGACCAGCAGGCAGCAGGAGACAGCGAGCCACACTGGGCATAGTGTGAGTATAGGAGACCTCAAAGCTCACCCACACTTCCTCCAACAAAGCCACACCCACCCCAACAAGGCCACACCTCCTAATAGGGCCACTCCCCATGGGCCAAGCATTCAAACACATGTGTCTACAGGGACCACTCCTATTCAAACCACCACCACTGCCACCACCACCACCACACACACACACACACACACACACACACAAACACACAACACAAAACACACACAACACACACGCATACATACACACCATATGCACACATACACGCACATGGATACATATACACACACATATTTCTGTCCTGATATCTTGGATTATCTGGACTTATAATCAACATTTATCACAATATTTTCCCATTTGTTCCTTAAGGAACAAAACAAAGGACGGACTGTGAGCCAACGTGATATGCCTACTGGAGTTTACTTTGAAAATCCAGTCTGAGGGAGTAACTATCCCATGTTAAGTGTAAAAGAGGTTGTTGGAGAGATGGTGAATCAGGGCAGTACAGCAAAGTGACTGAATTACTAGGGAATACAGGAATCAGGTAGAAAAGGAGTCAAGGCAGTTCTATTTGTATTATAGCAAATAATGAGTAGAGGTGAAACAGAATTGCAGGTGTCACACACCTGCCTGAAGTCTTAGCAAGAGACAGGGGTAAAAAAAAAAAATTAAGAGTATAAGGTAATCCTCTAGCACATAGTGAGTTTGAAGCTAGCCTGGACTATATAAGTCCCTGTCCCAAGAAAAGGTTTTCTGGGTTAGATATAGACATACTGCTCTAGTAATAGTTTGCCCACTCTCCCTCAGACTCTTGGCTGGGCCTAAAAGACAAAGGATATTTAAAACTCCTTAAGTTTTATTCTGGATTGATTGATTGATATATTTTTTTTTTCCATTTAATTTTGAAACAGAGTCTTTAGCCCAGTTTGGCCTTAAACTTTCTATGTAGCCAAGAATTCCTTTAAACTTCTGATTCTCCTGTCTCCACCCCACTAGTGCCAGAATTTCAGGTGTGCAGCACCACACTTACTTTATGTGATACTGGGGGTAGAACCCAGGGCCTCGCACACACAAAGAAAATATTCTACCAGCTGAGGTATATCACCAGCCATCTAAAACCTTCTATTGCAAAATCCCATGATCAGCCGGGTGTGGTGGCACACACCTTTAATCCCAGCACTCTCGAGAGGCAGAGGTAGGCAGGTTACTATGAATTTGAGGCCAGCCTGGTCTATGAAGTGAGTCCAGGACAGCCAAGGCTACACAGAGAAACCCTGTCTCAAAAAACTGAAGAAAAAGAAAAGGAAAATCCCATGGTCTTTCTTATGAGTCTAACATAAAAATAGAAACTTTTGAGTTTCTGGAACCAAGAGAGCATTAATAGGTAGGAGCTAGGAGGCTGGAAAGATGGCACAAAGGTTAAAAAGAGCACTGACTGCTCTTCCAGAGGTCCTGAGTCCCAGCAACCACATGGTGACTCATAACCATCTATAATGTGATCTGATGCCCTCTTCTGGCCTGCATTTTACAAGCAGGCAGAGCACTGTATACATAATAATAAATAAATACATCTTGGTGGCTCATGCCTTTAATCCCAGCACTCTGGAGGCAGAGGCAGGTGGATTGTTGTGAGTTGGAGGACGGCCTGGTTTATAAAATGAGTCCAAGAAAGCCAAGGCTACGTAGAGAAACCCTGTCTTGACCCCTCTCAAATAAATTTTATAAAAAAAAAAAAAAAAAAAAAAGCAGGGCCTGGAGAGATGGCTCAGCAGTTAAGAGCACTGTCTGTCCTTCCAGAGGTCTTGAGTTCAATTCCTGGCAACCACATGGTGGCCCATAACCATCTATAATGTGATCTGATGCCCTCTTCTGGCGTGCAAGTGTACATGCAGATAGAGTACTCACATGTAAAATAAAGAAATAAATCTTAAACAAAAACAAAAACAAAACAAAACAAAAAAACAAGTAGGAGCTAAGCTTCCTGAAAAATACTAATAGTAGTGTTCAGTGCATCGATAAGGTAGTTAATGATTGTTGGGTTCTTTTTCCTCCCAGCACTAGCTCTGTCCCTTCTCACACTAGATAGGAGAGCAAGAAGGTTAGAGGGGAGAGAGGGGCCATTGATATTGATAGATTACTTCTTGTCGATAAGGGGCACTGAGTTCCTGGGTGTGAGTTTGATCTTTGTTGTCAGGATATCTCCAGCCAGCAAACACTAACAGCAGCAGGAGCAAACAGCATCAGCAGAGCTCCATCCTCACCTCTGGTTTGAGCTTAGTGCTTTGAATCTTATCATAAATGGAACAGGTCTCTGTTTCATATTTGAGAGCTAGAGGGGGGTATAGGCAAAAAACCTTTAATTCATACATTTGGCTTACTAAACCTGGGGTAAAAATTTACACAGAATCCAAGCTTAGATACTATAATTAGGCATTAGATCTGAAGGCCAGGCACAGAAGCTGCAGTTTGGGTGGCAGCGGTGATGGGGGAATGATTTCTTAGCAACCACACACTACCTACAGCCCATCCTGCACATAACTTGCAGCCCAGGCTTGGCCTTTTAAGACCAAGTGTGGTTTGTCACAGGCAAACCAGGCCTGTGAGAAGCCAGTGCAGAGGTGGGTGACAAAAGCCATCTGTCCCAACTCATACACACAGACACACACACAGAGACACACACACACAGACACACACACACACACACAGACATACACACACACACACACATACACACACACACACAGACACACGCACACACACACTGCAGCTTCTGTATCTTGCCCTTTGTTTTAATGCCTAAATCTAGGGTCTTCTAGGGTATAAGTTTGGATCTGTATAAGTTCTTGCCCTATATTGAGCACCAAATGTTGGAATTAAAGTTTTTTTCTATACTTGCTCAAACTCCCAAATATGACACAGAGATCTGTGGCACTTATAATAAGCCCCAAAGCACTAAACTGGGCAGATATATATTGATTTATTCAAACTTGACTAGCCTGACCTAGTTCCCAGTCATGTTCTCCATGTCGCTTGGCATCTACTCTTGCCCTGTCCATTCCTGCTTCATCTTTGTCCTCATGGTGACTCCTCCATGGTGATCCTCTCCTCGTGGCCCAGCTTCATGGCCTCATCCTCATGGCCCAGCCCGTTCCCCCTCCCTCTCCCTCTCCCTTTCCCCCTCCCCTCCCCCTCCCCCTCCCCCTCTCCCTTCCCCTTCCTCTCCCTCTATCCCTGCCTCCCTCTCTCCCTGGGACCCCTAGACTTGCAACAGAAGTCCCACCTACTGTCTTCTCTGCCCAGTCATAGGCTCTTCAGCTTCTTTATTAACCAATCAGAGATAATTGGGGGGGGGGTAATTTTTACCCAGCACTGAAACAGGAGATTCCTCAATAGTAATGACAACACCAGAACTAGCTCACTGCTGGTTCAGCAATCAACTATCAAATATACAGAGACACACCTTAATGAAGCAAATGAAGGTCACCTCTATAAATATGTAATTATAGAACCAGCCTTTTCAGAACTCAAAGCAGTTGTCCATTGAAACCCTGAATACTTATCTATTTGTGTGTCTATGTGTCTATGTGTCTATGTGTGGGTATGTACTGGTGCCCCTAGAGGCCAAAAAAGGGTACTGAAACCCCTGGCATTGGAATTACATTCAGTTGTAAGCCACTAACAGGTGCTGGGCACAGAAGTTTATTCTTCTGAAAGAAGAACAAGCAGTGTTAACTGCAGAGCCATCTCTCGTCCTCCTCTTTCTCCTCCGCCTTCTCCATCTCTGTCTCCCCCTCCTCCTCTTTCTTCTTTTGAGACGTTCTCTATGTGTAATCCTTTCTGGCCTTCAACTTGTTACCTACATAACTAGCCTTGACCTATGCTTAATTTGTTACCTATGTAAGCCAGGAGAGGTGGCGCATGCCTGTAATCCGAGCACTCAGGGAAGCAGAGGCAGGCAGATATCTGTGAGTTCAGAATAGCCAAGACTACACAGAGGAACCTTGTCTTGAAAAAACCAAAAAATAAAATAAAATAAAATAAAAAAGAAAGAAAAAAAAAAAGAATTCACAAGTGAAGCCATCTAGGTTTGATTTTCTTTGTGTGTAGATCATTAGTGCAATTGTTTTGATGCTGGGGACTAAAAGCAGGGCCTTGTGCCTGTCGAACATATATACTGTACCTCTGAGGTACAATCCCAGCCCTAGGTTTTCAAATTCTTAATTCAATTGTTGGAAGATGTGGTAGGAAAAATAATAACCTAAAGATATTCATGTCCTACTTTCTAGAGCCCATGAATGTTACTTTATCTAGCAACGTTTGGCAGATGTTGATTTAATTGGGAACTTTGAATGAAAGAATACCCTGGACTATGCAGGAGAGCCCTGGCAAGCGATGAGGATGCTTTACAGCAAATGAAAGCCGGAGCATGCCGAGAGTGTGGCCTGTCTTAGCTTGCTTTGTAGCTGGTGAAGGTGGCTATAAGCCAAGGAGCACAACACTCTCCAAGCCCACCCCTAGAAATGCCAGGGGCAAGGACACATGGCCCTGGAGCCCACAGAGGGAAATGCAGCTCTCTTCACCCTAGTGGAATGTCAAAACTTTCAGGAGACTGGACTTCGGAGCCACGCTGCTAAAACCTGTTTGTATTGTTTTAAATCCCTAGATTTAAGGTAGTTTGTTATAGTTGTAACAAAATCCTACACAGGCCATTCCTATTTCTCTTTCTTGCATTATGGTAGCATGTGCCTTGCAAGACACCTGTCACTCTATTTTATCCACCTAGTTTACTGAAACAATGTTGGCGGTGTCAATTCCTACCAACTCTTGTTATTGTAAGGTTGGTAATGTTGCCTTTTCTTTCATATTCCTTCTGTCCGTCCACCCACCCACCCATCCATCCATCCATCTATCCATCCATCCATCTAACATCAAAAGCTGTCTTAGTTTTATTGATACAATGAACCATCTTTTGGTTTAATTGAATTTTGATTTCCATAATGAAGTTTTTCCTTGTTTCCTGCTTGTTTTGGTAATGCTTTTGTTGATTTTTTTTTTCTTTCTTTCAGGATTTATTTATTGTATACAGTGCTCTGCCTCCATGTACACTGGCAGGTCAGAAGAGAGCATCGGATCACGTTGTAGATGGCTGTGAGCCACCTTGTGGTTGCTGGGAATTGATTTCAGGACCTCTGGAAGAGCAGTCAGTGCCCTTAGCCTCTGAGCCATCTTTCCAGCTGGCATTTATGTTTCTTAAGGTAGAAACATTTTTTTTTTGTTGTTGCTTTTTTTTCCGATACAAGTGATTAAGGCTCATAACCATCTATAATGAGATGTGATGCCCTCTTCTGGCTTGCAGGTGTCCATGCAGGCAGAACATTGTATATATAATAAATAAATAAATATTTAAAAGGGTTGGCACTCAGCTGGGCATGGTGGTGCAGAGCACTCTGGGAGGCAGGTGGATCTCTGTGAGTTCGAGGCCAGCCTGCTCTACAAAGCGAGTCCATGACAGAAACCCTGTCTCAAAAAAACTAAGAAAAAAAAAAAAAAAGAAAGAAAAAAGAAAAAAAGGGGACTCAGTACATAGTGCCCAAAATGGTGTCACACGCTGGCCTCTCACTGTGTGTCCCCATGAAGAGCTTTATTTTGCAGGATGTGAGAGGTGGCTTTGTGGTTAAGAGAACTGGCTGCTCTTCCCCAGGGCTTGGGTTTGATTCTTAGCACCTATGCATTAGCTTACAACCATCTGTGACTTCAGTTCAAGCTCACACACTCTTCTTCTGGCCTCCAGGGACACTATATGCACATGGTACACAAACATGTATGCAGACAAAAAATTAGGTTATTTTTTTCACAAGTCCTCACATGACCCAGTTAGGCACAAATAAAGTGGTACAACTATGTTGTGAAAGTGTTTTACCATCCACTCTCTACTTCTGGTAGTTGGCAGTAGTATATTTTATTCTTTAGAATTATTTTCAAGGCCAGGCGTGGTGGTGCATGCCTTTAATCCCAGCACTTGGGAGGCAGAGGCAGGTGGATCGATGTGAGTTCAAGGTCAGCCTGGTCTACAAAGTGAGTCCAGGACAGCCAGGGCTACACAGAGAGACCCTATCTCAAAAAACAAACAAACAAAAGAATTATTTTCAAGTTTACAAAAAATTCTGATTTTAGTACAGACTGGGTGTGCCCTGTGTGAAATGCGTTGGACTACAGTAGCTCCGATTCTTTCGGTGCATACACATAAAGAGATATTTGGGTAAGAGCCGAGTCTAAACACAAGGCTCACTTGTGTCTCATCATTAGTGTTTCTCTAGTCTTTAACAAGGCTGTGAGTGAAGCTGTTTCACGGTTCCACTTGAGGCATCATGCTGGTGCTAAAAGTCTCAAGCACGGGCTGGAGAGATGGCTCAGTGGTTAAGAGTGCTGCCTGCTCTTCCAGAGGTCCTGAGTTCAATTCCCAGCAACCACATGGTGGCTCACAACCATCTATAATGCGAATGCGATCTGATACCCTCTTCTGCAATAAATAAATAAGTACATCTTTAAAAAAAAAAAAAAGGCTGGCCGGTGGTAGCGCACGCCTCTAATCCCAGTACTTGGGAGGCGGAGGCAGGCGGCTCACTGTGAGTTCGAGGCCAGCCTGGTCTACAGAGTGAGTCCAGGACAGCCAAGGCTACACAGAGAAACCTTGTCTCAAAAAACCAAAAAAAAACCAAAAAAAAAAAAAAAAAAAAAAGTCTCGAGCACTCTAGACACTGGATTTTCAGATTTAGGATTCGCACTGTGCTGAGGCAAGCTAGAAACATGGCACTTCAAAATCAACTGGAAAACTTCTTTTGCGCTACATTAGAGTAAATACTATATGGCTTGAAGTGTTCTCATTCTCAAATATTTAAAAAAAAGTGTCTATCCACAACTGTATTTGGTACAATAAGATTTTATTTGAGTAATATTTACAAAATAAATACAATTTTAATCACTAAGTTCTTCTTCATCACTGAAATATGCACTTTTCTTTATCCGTGGTCGTCTAGAATCATCCGAAGTTGAGGGGCCCCCTGGGCTGGGTCGCCATTTGTTTTGCTCTTCTTCAATTTTGGCTTGCTAGAATATGATTCAGAAACAGAACAAAACCAGTTATTTAGGGCATATCATGCTACTTCAAAAAACTATCATGGAAAAACCAGAACACAAATCATTTCCACCCTCCCAGACCATACTGACAAACTTGGTCCTCATTTTTTTTATTTTTTAAAATTTATTCATCCTATTTATTGTATATGAGTGCTTTATCTGCAGAAGAGGGCGCCAGATCTCACTATAGATGGCTGTGAGCCACCATGTGGTTGCTGGGAATTGAACCCAGGACCTCACTGAACCACCTCTCCAGCCCCTCATTGGTCCTTGGTCCTCATTCAGGTCCCTACTCAAAATTATAGCAGGAAGCCAGGTGCCCATAGCGCACGCCTATAATGCCAGTGCTCGGGGAGGCAAAGGCAGGCAGCTCTATGTGAATTCCAGGCCAGCTTGGCTACAAAATGAGTCCAGCACAGCCAAGGCTACACAGAGAAACCCTGTCTCAAAAAAAACCCAAAAAAATAAAAAATAAAATAAAATAATGCAGAGAATTAAGTTTTCTTCCCTGGGAGAGAAGTGTTGAACTCTCTACATAGGAAGAACAACCTGAGCCTGGAACTTGTTAGGTAGCCCAGGCTAGCCTTGAACCCACCATCTCCTACCCCAGCCTGCTCAGGTGAGAGGACAAGTATGCAATGTGACGATCAGCTGCATTCTAGGCAACTTTTAAAGATTCTTTCTGGATGAGCTAGAGAAAATTTAATCAAACTGGTTTAATTTAAACAGTAAATTAGTTTCTGAGATTGGTGTCATGTTGCCCAGTTTGGCCTTGAACTCCTGTCTCTATTTCCCCACATTCTGGGATTACAGAAGTGTGATAACACACCAGCTAGTCCAATACTTCCATTCAATTTTGTAATGAAGACAGGTTAATAACATATTGAAAGTATGTGGGACTTCACAATCTAGAAAAACAAACGAAATGTTTCATGTAGCCTCCAACTTATGAGGTGAGAAGGAAACAGAAATTACCCTCCTGACATACATGAGCAGCAGTGATATAAGGAGATGAACTATAGCCGGGCGTGGTGGTGCACGCCTTTGATCCCAGCACTCGGGAGGCAGAGGCAGGTGCATCTCTGTGAGTCTGGTCTAAGAAGTGAGTCTAGGACAGCCAAGGCTACACAGAGAAACCTTGTCTGGAAAAACAAAAACAACCCCCCCCCCAAAACAAAAAAGAAAATAACAACAACAAAAACCCAAAATCAAAATCAAACAAAAGAATATGAACTATAAAATGAAGTATACCATATGGCTGGATAATCTATAATTTTTAAAAATTATTTATTCAATTTTTTAGACAGGCTAGGCTCAAGCATGTAATATTCTTGCCTTACCCTGAGTACCGAGTTTATAGGTACGGACTACCCCGCCTACTATATCCCCCCTTTTTCTGAGACAAGGTGTCCCCGGGCTGGTCTTGAATTCGCAGGCTCTGTAGTTCTTCACCCCAGCCTCCCGGGTGCACAGGGGAAAGGCTGTAGCTGGGCTCAGTTAAATCAGCTGGACCACTAAGCTCCACACTGTGCCACACCATCTCCCAACACCCCCGCCCCCCAAACCTGCTCTGCTTTTCCAGTGCTGGAATCCTGCCCTGCCAAGCAAGTGGTCCGACCTGTGCCTTGTCCTAGCCACCAGTGCCTCCAGCACAAGCCAGTACCTGGAACGCTATGGCCTGACTGAGACTGTCCAGAGCCGGATCTTCCCCTTCTTCTTCACTCACTTCGACTTCCTCACTAGGTCAGCAAAAAGAGAGAGTTCAGATGTGGTCAGCTGACAGCAAAAAGACAAAAGGGCACACCAGCCTAGTGAGCAAGATGCACGTACATTTCCTCCTCCGGTTCAGGGACTTTCTTCTTCTTCTTCTTCTCTTTCTTCTTTGGTGGCTCACGCTCTCCAAGCATGTTTTTAGGACAGGCATAACTTAAGTGTCCACTTTCCTTTTGTTTCATGTTAAAAAAGAAAAGGAAAAAACCCACTGTAGTGTTGTTACTGATAGAAATCCCCCCTGACCTTGTGACTCCAAGGCTAGAAGTCAGGAAACAACATTCTCATTGTGTGAACACAGGACCAAACCTGTTCCCTTCGCACGGAGGAGGCGGAGTGTGGGGCACCCCAAGTGCTAGCATGCTACAACAGTAACTGAGGAGCCAGGGAGAACTTTCTTCAAACACTTTAAATCTCAACTCTTACCTACAAAAGAACTGTAATCTAAATGGTCGTCAACTCTAATACAAAATTTATATTAGCCTGATAAATGGGGATAAAATTATTTCTATTTATTTATTTACTTTTTTTTGAGACATGGTTTCTCTATGTAGTCCTGGCCTTGCTTTGTAGACCTGGCTGTCCTGCCTCTGCCTCCTGAGTGCTGGGATTAAAGGCATGTGCCACGACATCTGGATATTTCTATTAATTTATAAGATGCTGCTGAATATTCAGTTTTAAAAACAAGCAGGGGAGCTGGGTGGTGGTAGTGGTAGCGGCACACACCTTTGGTCCCAGCACTTGGGAGGCAGAGGCAGGTGGATCTCTGCGAGTTCGAGGCCAGCCTGTCTATAAAGTGAGTTCCAATACAGCCAGGACAACACAGAGAAACTTTGTCTCAAACAAACAAACAAACCACAACATACACACAACAAACAGAAAAACCAAAAACAACAACAAAAAAGATTATTTTGAAACTATTCTAAAGTATTAAGTTGGGTTTGCGAAAAGAACAGTGCTGACTGTGCAAAGTAGCATAGGCCTGCAGTCCCAGCAGTCAGGAGGTTCAGACAGAAGGACCTCCAGCTTAGGGTTACCCTGAGCTACATAGTGAATTCTAGGCAAGACTAGGCCACAGAGAGACTCTGTCTCCATTACGTCCGTTTATCTGTTTAAGAGTTTCCTGGGCTGGAGAGATGGCTCAGCACTCAAGAGCACTGTCTGCTCTTCCAGAGATCCTGAAATTCAATTCCTAGCAACAACATGGTGGCTCACAACCATCTACAATGTAGTCTGATGCCCTCTTCTGGCAAGCAGGTATATATATGCCGGCAGAACTCTCATACACATAAAATAAATAAATCTCTAAAAAAAAAAAAGTTTCCCTACTCTCTATGTTTATAGTGAATATAGATCATCTGAAAGATGCTAAATAAGTGTGGAAATCAGATATCCCTTTTGATCTATGGATTCACTCATATCTGTTGTTGTCATGCTTGGTATATTTTTGTTGTTATTTCTTGTTTTGGGTTTTTTATTTGTTTATTGTCTTTGTCTCACTACATAACATCAGCTGACCTGGCCTACACAATAATCTTTTAACAGGATCTAAATGATATGAACTGACAAATTAGCATGCAGTCTGGCCATAGTTGTCTCCTTTGGTTACCTTCCCACCTGTCTACAGTGTTTCTTTTCTTGGGGAACAGAGGTAAGCGGTAGCAGTTGGGGAAAGGAGGTTGCTGCTTGAGTGAGAATATTCCCATAGGCTCATGTACTAGAATACTTGGTCCACGATGATGCGCCCACCAGAGTGGTAATGGTCCTATAGCTCTGGAGATGTAAGGCCCAAGCAAACCCTGCCTTCTCTCAGTTGCCTTGGTTAGTTACGGTGTTTATCACAGCAATAGAGATGTAACTAAGGTGTCATGGCATTTCAGGCATCTACCCTGGTTATTTTATTTATTTATTGGGTTTTGCTTTTAAGACAGGGTTTCACTGTGTAGGCTGTACTGTACTAGCTTTTGTAGAACAGGCTGGCCTCAAACTCCCTGATTTTCTACCCTGTTATGTTACTTTGTAGCTATGCCGTATCTCACAGAAGTCACCTCTCTGCCTCTCCATTAGAGTCTGGATTCAGTGTTTAAGTATTGTACAGTCATTTTTAGGGACTGACAGCAATGAGGCTCAGATTGAAATTCTCTTGATATTAAAAATTAAAACAGGTGGGGGCTGGAAAGATAGCTCATAGGTTAAGAGCACTGGTTGTTCTTCTAGAGGTCCTGAGTTCAATTCCCAGCAACCACGTGGTGGCTCACAACCATCTATCTATAATAGGATCTGGTGCCCTCTTCTGTCATGCAGGCATACTTGCATATAGAGTATTTGTATGTATAAATAAATAAACCTTAAAAAATCTATATTAAAAAAAAATTTATGGTTCAGTGTGGTTACTTAGAAGGCTGAAGTAGGAGAATCCCTCTAGGCCATGGGTTCAATACCAGCCTTGGAAACATCTTGTGACCCTGTCCCAAGAATAACTACAAGAGAAGTTCAATCTGTTATCTTATGGAGCATACGTCATACGATCACACTGATAGTGAACCCTGATGCTTACACAGAGAAAACAACAACAAAAACACACTCAATACCTTATTAACAGAAATTTATGAGTTACTTAAAATCTTTCAAGACATTAAGATAATTATTAGCCTTGTACTTTTAGACCATCTCAAAACAAACTGAAAACAACCTAAAGCAAAATGAAATTATGAGGAGGCTGGAGAGATGGTACGGCAAGGAAGAGTGCTTGCTGTACCAGCAGGAAGACCTCAAATGCTCAGCCTCACACACACACAAAAAAGCAGCTGGGTGGTACACCTTTAATTCCAGCACTCCTGAGGTATAGGCAGGGGAATCTCTGAGTTTCAGACCAGCCTGATGTACAAAGAGAGTTTCAGGAAAGCCAGAGCTACAACACAGAGAAACCCTGTCTCGAAAAACCGAAAAACCAACCAACCAACCAAAAAAACAACCAAAAAACAAAACAACAACAGCAACAAACTCAAACCCAAACCAACACCCTGTCCCTCCCTCCCTGCCCCCTCCCCCCCACTGCAAAGTAGAAAAAGAAAGGAACAAAAAAAAAAAAAAAAAAGAAAAAAGAAAAAGCCAGGCATGGTTGTATGTATGCCTGTAACCCCCAGCAAGGTGTGTGTGTACAGAAGAATACTACCATTTGCATGTCACCAGCTTAGCCCCAGGTTCAGAGAGATACTCTTGTTAAAAGGGAGTAAGTGATAGGATAGGCAGCACATTTGGAGCCCTGTATTCTCTACCCACCGGTGCCCCCTCTAGGCACCCCCATTGGTAGGCACCACGGAAAGACTACTATGAAAGACACTTTATACCACAGAAGAGTCAGAGGGTTAGGCTTACTCACCCCACATTCATAGCACTTAGATTTATCAAAGTAGTTTCGCCTTCGGATGAACTCCGCTGCTCTTCCATTGTCGATAGCAATGCTCGCCTTGATCACTCTACCAAATAACTAAGCCAGAGAACAGCGTGAGTGCACAGGGCGTAGTCACCAAGATCAGCTATCGAATGCTGTTGCCTCAAGTCTTCTTGTAGTAAGTACGTGCTAGAGTCTATGCTGTAATTTCCTCTCTTAAGATTCTTCCAGCATTTTGATAATTCAGTACAATGCTGACATCTTTTTCAAAAAGACAGCAGTCCTGAATTACAGATATTAACCAAACTTGATGATCTCCTGCAGCCCCATAGCTTTTGGATTAGATGAACACAGAAACATTGGGTTAAAATCCTAACAAAATGAATGGCTTACCTGTTTGTTATTTATTGCTCTGGTGCAGCTTAAGGCAGAGTCTTTATCCAAAAATAAAATAAATGCAACACCTTTACTCTTCCTAGTATCTTTGTCTTTCATTATTGTAACCCTTAAAGCACAAACAAAGAACAGGTTAAAAGTGAGTTAAAAATGTGTAACTACTCAGGAAATGCAAGATCATGTTTATAAGGCTAAATAATAAAACATTTGAAATGGAAAAAAAAATCACGCTTTAGTAGTAGATGTTTATGATGCCAGCACTTGGCGAGGGGAGGAGGAAGGAACAGGAGGCCAGGGTCACCCTTGGCTAGAGCTTGAGGCCAGCCCAGGCTGTGAGAGCCTGTCTGCAGAGATTTAAACCATAGAGCTCTTCAAAGTCATGAGGGCCAAGGAGAAGGGAAATGAGAAGGCAACTGACGACACAGAGGACCACAGCTGGAATAAAGAGAGCTTTTATTTCCCTAGTAATTAGAGCGTGAAAGGATCCAGTCAAGAGACAGGGAGATGCAATTGTTATGTCATTATCAACTGCGTATCAACACACACATCCTCTTACCTACCAACCCTTCCCTTGCAAAACTGAGACATAAATTGAGGTATTCTCTTGTATACACAAAGCAAAGTGATTTACTGTTATTTTCAAGTTTAGTGGTCCTTAGCTCTACTTCAGTGCCCCTGGGCTACAAGGATTGCTAGTCACGTGTCATTTAGTGCAATGACATTCCTCTAATGTCATTTAGAAGGACAGTACTCGAGTCTGGCATGGTGGCACATGCTTAGAATGCTACCACTCAGGATGCTGAGGCAGAAATGTGACAAGCTGAAGGCTAACTTGAAGTAAGTATTGAGATCCTGTCTTATTTATTTATTTATTTATTTGAGTTTTTTTTTTTTTTTTTTTTCCTTTTGGTTTTTCGAGACAGGATTTCTCTGTGTAGCCTTGGCTGTCCTAGACTCACTTTGTAGACCAGGCTGGCCTCGCACTCAACAGTGATCTGTCTGCCTCTGCCTCTGCCTCTGCCTCTGCCTCCAGAGTGCTGGGATTAAAGGTGTGTGCCACCACGCCCAGCGTGAAACCCCATCTTAACAACAAAGCAAATCAATGTTTTGCTGAGCTCTTTGGGAAGAAATGGTTGACTAAGTCTGGAGCAGGGTGGAGGCAAGAGAAACATGGAAGTTCCGGTTTCAAGAAAGAAATTAAACAAAACATGAACATAATATAGAGCACTGAGACAATATCACTCCAGAGTGACTGGTCAGCTAGACGTTTCCAACTAAGCTGTACGCGGCACAAGCAGAAGCTCTGAACAAAACCTTGATGTGTAACTGAGCTGTTAGGAGTGTGCTTAGTACATCTGAGGGCCTGAGGTCAGTTCTCAGTACAAGAAAGGCAATACTATTAAACTTTTAAATCTTTGCATCATTTATGACATGAAAACTGTCAAATGTTTGTGTGCATGGGAAAATAAGTGAACTATATGTTGAAATGTTAACAGTAGCATCTTATTTAACCAATCATCTTGTAATGTGAATACTTACTTCACAACTTTGCCATACTTGGAAAATATCTGAAAACAAAAGATCACAGAATAATTCATAATTTAAAATGTTACCAACTTAAATATTCATAGTGTATGCACTGACCAGATTCTGTTATGTTTTATGTCAAATTTCAGCCTTCAAGTCTATACAACAGGCTTTAAAAGAAATATTCCTACACCTAGGGGACTGAGGAGGAGGGTCAGGACTCAGGGCGGCACAGCAAGATCCAACAAACCACAAATGTTTTCGAAGTGACTAGAATAATATGGTCACTGGAGTTACGGGCAATAAGCTCCAGTTCCTAAATTCCCTCTAAGAGGTGGACAGAGAGAAAACCACCACTCGGCATTTTTACATCTATGACATACAGACTAGGTAGTAGCTGTATTCCTGATCTGCCTGTGGGACTATCAACCCCACCAGAACACTAGCTAAACCCGTGCTTCAAATACCAGGGTTGTCGAATAAAACTACACCAGTGATTTAAACAGTCAGCTGTTAAAGACATAGCTCTGACTGCAAAGAACACCAAAAACTCCCCAAAATGAAAAAAGCACTCAATCTAGCCGGGAGTGACGGTGTATGGCTACAAACCCAGCATTCAGTAGAGCAAAGGAAGAAGAGGCCATGAGTTTGAGGCAAGCTCAGGCTATAAAGCAAGACCCTGCTGCCAAAGACGAAAGACAAACAGAAGCTGTTTTTACTGCGACAGGCGCAGTTCTTACCCTCCCTGGTTACTATCCGGCTGGCCTTCCTTTACTTCTCCATGCATCCTGACACACTTAGCCATTTCTGTAGTTGCAGCCAACATCTAGCTACTTACAGTTTTGATTTATTAATTAATATATACAAACAGTGCTCCCAAGAAAAGGCTTTTAGTAGATCTTATCACATGCACTTTAATAATGAAATATTAAGTTCTGGGTCATAGACTTAACTACCAACATTAGATTCCAAGGCCAAGAAGTTTTCTATATAAGTTTTTGCGGGTTCTCGTTTTAGAGTGAAAGCAGGGTGACTGCCTGTATCAGGCCGGGGAGGCCAGGGGAGAGTGGGTTTACTTGTATTGACCCTTCCTCTTTGGGAATGTCTGTGCCCTGGACATCTGTACAACTGTCTTCTACTGCTTCACATTTTTAGTCAAGACACCTTTTGTTTGTTTGTGACAGTGTCTCATGTATTCCCAGCTTGTAGCAAACTCTTCATGTAGCTGGGCATGAACTTGAATTTCCAATATTCAGCTTTCACCTTCCAAATATTGGAATCACAGGGACCCACCATCAATTCCTACTTTATGTCGTATTAGGAATTCAACATAGGGCTTTGAACATGCAGGGCAAGCAGTTTACCAACTCTATTATACCCCCAGTCCCCAGGCTAACCTGTTTTTGTTTGTGTTTGTCTAGACAGGGTTTCTCTGTGTAGTCTTGGCTGTCCTGGATTCACTTTGTAGCCTAGGCTGCCCAATTCAGTATCCCTCTTTTGTGAGACATGGTCTAAGTTTCCCAGACTAGCCTTGAACCCAAGATCCTCCTGCCTCAGCTTCCCCTGTGCTGGGGTTACACGTGTGTGGTGACTACGCTAGGCAAGCTCCCCCATTGCATTCCCAGCTTATTTTTTGTTTGAGCCAGAATATTGTTATGTAGTTTCAGCTAGCCTTGAACTTATGATCTGATGGTCTCAGCTCTCAGAATGTTAGGATGATGGGCACCCACAAGTTACCCTCTAGCTGTTTTTAAAGCACTCACCTCGCCCCCTCCCCCCCAACATTTGCAGGAGATACCTATAAAGAATTCTTTCTTTCAGGGATCAGTATTGGCTTAAGGTACAGATTCCTTCTTCAAGAGGTATATCTAATACAACTTACCCGGTATAAATCATTGTTTGTCAGGGAGAAGGGCAAGTTGGATACATAAACTGTGCTCTTACTTGGAGCCAAGCCACCGCTCATTTCTAAAAGGGGAAAAAAAAAAAAAACCATCAGGAATCTTATCAGCAGCCACTGATGTAAACAAGGCAGCATTCCACATCCTCCATTCATTTAAAGAGATTAGCATAGGCCAGTGGGGGTGGGGTGTGAATACTCCTGCTCAGGTGGCAGCTGTTCAGGCTTTTAGTTCTGCACTGCGGTTGAAGAGGTGGTGAAACCACAAGGCTACAATTGACGTCTTTTTAGGGGTAAAACGCAAAAACTATTCCAACTATTCACCGTATTGTTCGCGAAAGGAACAGTTATCTATCCCGCTTTTCCGTTTTGTTGTTGTTGTTTTTTTTTTCTTTTTCTTTTCTACCTCCTGCATCTACAATCGAAATACAGGGATTACAGATGCAGGCCAAGACGCCAGTCTTTCACATTTTGATGAAGTTCTTTAGGATTTTTAATTTTGTGCAGAACCAAATTATGAAACGACCCATTTTATTATATGAATGGCATGCTTTGAATGGGTCATTAACCGGCATGTTTATCGATACGCCAAGTAATCGCTTTTACTGCTTACAACTCTGAAAATTACCAGTGAAATGAGTTAAAAAATCTGATTTTAACAAGCGCAGGCGTCCGCAGGAGTTATCGAGTACCTGGAAAAACAAAGTCTGTGCACTAAGAATGACAATCGAGGCAGGAATGCGGAAGAGCGCTTCACGCTGGGCTGCTGGGAGGGCTATTTAAAAAGCCTCAGGTAGTCAACATCTGCTTTGTCGCCTTTCAAGTTTCGTAGGGAGAGAAGCACGAATGAGGGCTGGACGTCTCCGGGTCCGGGGCGGCGGAGGTCGCAGGGCGTGGAGGCTTACCTTCAGCGCGGCGGCCGAGAACGGAGAATACGAGCCCGCCGCGGCCTCACCCCCAGCAGCCTTCCGCCACGCGCAACAGCGCGGGCACCCGCGACCAAAGCGCAAGGCAGCGCTTCTTCCTAATCCCCGAAACCTGGGCGGACGCTGGCCGGAGGCTGGCGCGCCGGGCGACGTCACGGCGCGCGCCGGAAGTGCCTTGTGGCGGAGAGGACGTCTGCCTTCGCGGGCTTCGGCGGCGGCGGCGGCGGCGCAGCAGAACATAGGTGAGCGAGGAGCTCTCCGCAGAGGCGCGAGGGGCGCATGCGGCGGGCGGGCGGCCGGGTGGCCGGGTGGCCTGGTGGCCGGGCGGGCGTCTCCTGTCGCGTTGGAGGTGTGCATTCTTCTGCGCTTGTGCTGGAGCCCGGAGAGACTCAGTGGATTTGGGCGGAAAGCAAAGTCTTGAGTGTAAGACGCGGGCTCGGCTTCTTGTTTAGTTTAAGTGTTGCAGAAGGGAATACGAAGCTAGGGAACTTCAGTGACTCGAGGTCCGTTAGGAAGTCTGTAATTTATGTTTTTTGGACATACCCAGCTGTGTAATATGCACTTTCAGAGACTGAGAAAAAAAAAAAGTGCAAACATCGCCCACTTGGCTGTTGAGAATGTCAGTGTGGCTGGGGAGACAAAGCCAGCGTGGGGAGAGTTGGATTCACAGAGTGACCCATTCTTGAGTGTACTGGCATGGTCCGATGTTAAGCTTCTTGGTATACCTTTTTTTCTTTCTGTAAATATGGAACGGGCACGCACTGATTATTCTTTTTTTTTTTTACGAGACGGGGTTTCTCTGTGGCTCTGTCAGTCCTGCAACTCACTCTGTAGACCAGGCTGGCCTTGAACTCACAGAGATCCGCCTGCCTCTGCCTCCCAAGTGCTGGGCTTAAAGGCGTGCGCCACCACCGCCCGGCTACACTGATTATTCTTTGAGCTTCTGATTTCTACAGAGAAATCAGGAAATAATGCATGGTAGTTTAAATTTAACTTCTACCCACCAGCACATACAGACCAGGCCTGTTCCCTGGGTGGGAACCTGCGTGTCAGCAGCCCGGAGCCCAGAGCCTGTCCTGGAGCCTGCACAATCAATCCTGACGGAAGCGGAGGGACGGAGTGCAATCCATCCAGGGCGCAGCTGAGTTTTGAGAGGCGTTAATGCCTTGGCGTCCACCAAGGGACCACTGGGACTAATTCTCTTGGCAAACTTGTGGCCAGCCAAAACTACCATGCTTCACATCCCGGTTGTGCTTGGTTATCGCCCAAGATGTAAGCCCCTTTGGTCTTCTATGCATTAATTATCCGTGCTGTTCTGTGCTTCCTCTCTCTCGATTTGGGGGCATCACTGCTTCTCCTTCCTCAGTTCACTCCCGAGCACATGGTCTTCGCTCCCTGGAATCGTTATTTTTGTCTGCTTAGCAAACGCCACATATTTAGCCTCGTTTTGGAACCGTTTCCATTTCTGACCCAAGCTGGCTTTGGCCTTTAAATTGAACTTTTTCTGATACCTGTGTTTTAAGATTGGCTGTTGGCTGCATCTGTATCGAATCGATTGCATTTTCTTAAAATTCTCGTTTGTTTTTGTTTTTCTCTTAAATGTCTCCTAACTTTTTTGTTCCTATGATTTCCCTGGCCTCTTTCTATCCCTCCTCCCCCCACCCCCTATTTTCTTCTTCTTCTAAGCAGGGCCTGGAACTGTGTTTTTTTGTTTGTTTGTTTGTTTTTGTTTTTAGCTCCCTAAGCGAGGCCGCTGACTGGTGATCCGCTGGTTGTTCCGCCTCAGCCCTCCTGTGTTCCCATTACCCGCCTTTCCCAGGCTTAGCGGTGCTCTATCTTCCCTAACGCCGCAAAGTTAGGCTTTAAGTGCCCTCTATTTCCCTCCTAGCAGGAGTCATTTGTTTCCTAATTGTTTGTGTCTTTGTCTTTA
Source organism: Acomys percivali (assembly GCA_907169655.1). NCBI lineage: Eukaryota > Metazoa > Chordata > Mammalia > Rodentia > Muridae > Acomys > Acomys percivali. The sequence goes on from OU015748.1 coordinate 116,820,328, forward strand.
TGCTTAAGCTTTGAAGGAGGGTGTATTTGTTTGGTTTTCCTTGGGATTCTTGTGGTTTTATAGGTTAAGATAGTTAGTTAATGAGTGGGTAAGGGGCAGGATCTTGTGGGCAGCTACTTAGCTACTACAAATAAGTGGCATGTGAGAGGTCTGAGCTCAGCGTTGCCAGGTCATCCAATTTGTTCAAGAAGCAGTTCAAATGCCTTTCCCTCCCTCCCTCCCTCCCTTCCTCCCTCCCTCCCTCCCTCCCTCCCTCTCTCCCTCCCTCCCTCCCTCCCTCCCTCTCTCCCTCCTTCCCTCCCTCTCTCCCTCCTTCCCTCTCTCCCTCCCGTCCACGTGTTGGTCTCAAATTCAACAGAGATCTGCCTGCTTCTGCCTCCCAAGTAATTAAAGGCACGCAGCACACCCAGCTCAAATACTATTAACAAACAACCCACCCCATATCTCAGCCTTTCAGCCTTCCCCCACCCCAGGGTTTCAAGGGTTTCTGTAACCCTGGATGTCTTCGAGCTCATTCTGTAGACCAGGCTGGCCTTGAATTCAGAGATCCAACTGCCTCTGATTCCAACCTGCTGGGATTAAAGCTATGTGCCGCCACACCAGGTTTATATCTCCTCTTTTAAGTGCTTTTCAGGTAAAAGTCACATGTTGCCTATCTCTTAATGATTTGAGATCTTTTTTAGGTGTTGGAGAGTTCTGCCCATGCATTTTTAGAGAATAACAGATTTATGAGTATGGTTGGAAATTTAATGTGTACAGGAAGAAGTACTCACTCATTCCTGTTTGGAGAAATGCAGGCTAGCGAATGTGGGGTAGTGAGGCACGGGTAATACTTAGGAGAGAAAGTAAAAGGAGGGAGTGGAGGGTAGAGAAGTCTGGGCTTAGGTTCAGTAAGAAACTGTTTGCATTCTTGATTAAGGAAGCCATATACACTAGGAATTGACTGTGTTATGTGCGATGGAGGGTATGACAGTGAAAGAGGCTGATCAGGTAGGATCTTAAGCTCCGTAAAGGTTTGAAGGTTTGGATTCATAAATATTACACACAGGCCTGCTCACATTATTTTAGTTAATTTGTCAAATGCAATGGCCAATCAGGCATTTCTTTCTAAGTACAGTACAGTGGGGCTTAAAAAGAAGCAATTTAGATTAGAATTTATTCCGGGGCCAAGTGCTAGTGAATGTGGCCTGGAAACACAGATTCTAGTTGCTGCAAATAATTCCATGTCCTAACATGGTAACAGTTGTAGTAATAGCAAGGAAAGTCAGTCATACTTTGAGGCATTTTAAAAATAAGTTCAGGGGCTGGAGACATGGCTCAGCAATGAAGAGCACTGGCTGTCCTCCCGGAGTTCCTGAGGTCAGTTCTTAGCAACCACTTGGTGGCTCACAACCATCTCTAATGGAATCTGATTTTCTTCTCTGGTGTGGAGGAAAACAGCACTTGTATGCATAAAAATAAATAAATCGGGGTTATTTTTGTTTTTGTTTTGTTTTTGTTTTTTGGAGACAGGGTCTCCCTGTGTTAGCCTTGGCTGTCCTGGACTTGCTTTGTAGACCAGGCTAAAAATAAATAAATCTTAAAAGGAAATAAGTTACTAGAAATATCAGGTAGGCAGTTTCGGGAAATCTCAGCTATTGTCCTTAGATGGTATCTGACAACACGTTAGCCTTTTGGTCTGTGGAAGCCAGGGGTCTGTTAAGATAATACCTTTGAAGAGGTTCCGATAGTCACAAGGCTGTTGGGTCAAACAGAGCTAGGCAAGGAAAGTTTTATTAGGGGGCTAAGGAGAGCCTGAGGTACACTGTAATCAGGCTTCAGGCTGTGGCCTTCCCATCTCTGCACTCAGTGGTATTCTAATAGGTTAACCATCATGTCTGGGAGTTCAGTGTAAGGTGTGGTGTCCCTTCAGTTCTGATAGCCCTCCGTTGCATTTGTGTGTGGGAAGGCCGTGCAGTACTTGTTAAATGTCAGCGTTGTTTCAGGCCATTCACTCCTGGGACCCCATGAGGATGAGGTTGAACAGTCAGCATGAGAGCCTGACAGCAGACTTCAGGAGAAACAGCCGCTTGGCTGGTTGTTTTTCCCCAGACAGAGTCTCTCTGTGTAGCCTGGGCTGTCCTGGACTCACTTTGAAGACCAAGCTGTCCTCAAGCTCACAGATATCCGCCTGCCTCTGCCTCTCCAGGTGCTGGCATTAAAGGCGTGCGCCACCATGCCTGGTAGAGAAATAGCTCTTAAAGCCAGCAAGGAAGAAGCTGCCGGATCTTCAGACCTGCTAGCTGTTAGGCTCCCAGTGTACCTTGTTTACTTTCTTCTGAATGTGCTGTAACATAACGTGAATAGGAGTGATACACCTGAGATTAAAATCAAGCCCACAAGATGAAGGGAGCAGGTGAGGGAAATGTAATCTAACCCACCGAAATTACATTGGTTGAAGCCTAGATTAGCTATGCTCTCTGTATTTACATTTGTTTGGTACCCTGTGAATTATTTTTATTTTACATTTGGAGGATTAAAGATATTATTCTCTTTTAATTTTAGTGCTTTGGGTTATTTTGGGTGAATTTGAGTCATTAACCTTTCTCCATCTTTTCCTTCTGCTAGTCTCCTTAGTTTTCAACTTAATTTCAACGAAGAAGTTTTCAGGTTTGCCTGTTTCTTTTTTTGGTTTTTCGAGACAGGGTTTCTCTGTGTAGCCTTGACTGTCCTGGACTCACCTTTGTAGACTAGAGTGGCCTTGAACTCACAGCCATCCACCTGCCTCTGCCTCCCGAATTCTGGGATTAAAGGCTTGGGTTTGCCTGTTTCTTGACAGGGTTTTGCTATATAGATGTAACCCAGGCTGATTGAGATTGGCTGTGCGAGGGAAGCTGGCTTCTGCTTCTGCAGTTCTTGGGTTACCCACATGTACTACCACACCTGGACTCAAGTGTGTAGAGTGACTTGTGGAGCTAGTGAGAGTGACGCACTTTAAAGGTGCTGAGTTGCAGTTGTCCGAGGATGTACATAAGTCCCAAGCCAACCAGGGCTACTTAGTGAAACTGTATCTCAAACTTCTGCGGGAGGCAGCGGCAGGTGGATCACTGTGAGTTGAAGGCCACCCTGGTCTACAAAGCAAGTCTAGGACAGCCAGGGCTAAAAAGGGAAGCCCTGTCTTGAAAAACCAAAAAAAAAAAAAAAGAAAAAGAAAAAGAAAAAAGATGAAGAAGCCTGTACTGAATGCCTTGTGTAGACTTTTCTTTATCATTTCGTGTCCTGGAACCTGTTCTCCTCGCTTGCTGCTTTTGTGATCGTGTTGGGAAGGGTTGCCATGGCACTCTAGGCTCAACTCTGCAATTTCATATTTTGAAAGCTTCAAAGTTTTTATGTAGAAGTGGGAGATGGTAGCTCCATCATTGGGGTACTGTGGGTAAAGGGTTTACGCGTCTTGAAAGCTTGTTGGAGAAATTCTTGCATGTAGGAGAGCAAAGGAGAACTTGCCAGCTGTCTGAGTAGGTAGGCTTCTTGCTTTGTAGTCTCCACCGTTGGGCGGTTCCTCCTCAGGCCTTTTCTCGGCTTCTACTGTCCACTGTTGCCAGTTCATTTGAGTCATCACTCATGACTCTATTTAATGAATATTTTATTAGTTTTCTTAAAAGTGTTCATTCCTAGCATACTCACTTTTACACTAGCTCTCACTTTGGAGTCCTGGCTGGCCTCGAACTCACAGAGCTGAGCAGGAAGGGTCCCCTACCACATCCGCATGCAGCATGCTCTTGAGTGCTGAGCAACACAGAGTTCTAGTTGGGATCCTGTTGTTTTGACTGTTTTAGTTGGTATCAGTGCAGTTTCTTTCAATGTCTTTAGTCATATTCAAAAAGTAAGTGATTTTTGGTTTAGTTGTCTGGAATTTTAAATGTTTTTTGCTAGAGGCAGGCTTTCGCTTCAGGCCAGCCCTTAACATGTTAGTGTTTTGGGTGTGGATGTCAGGAATAAGCTTGCTTCCCTTTAGTCTGTCGATTTTAGCCCGAGATGGCATTAAGATCTGAAAGCAAGGCTGGGAATGATGGCAGCTAAAGCTACACAGAGAAACCCTGTCTCAAAAAACCAAAAAAAAAAAAAAATCTGAAAGCAGTTACATCCTTCTGAGTGCATTCTGGGGACTTTGGGAAGATGGGACCTGGGTAGTGTTGCTGTTTATTCAGGTCGTGGACATCGTTGCTGTGCAACAACTGAAATGCACCTGGGGACGCTGGGTTTAAGTTTCTCATCCATGTCTTGTGTTAAAAAGTGAGGTGGTTTAATGCCGTCTTAAAAAATGTGGCTAGAACCAGAATTTAACAGCTCTCAAGTTTTCTGAGGAGTTCAAGATGCTATCTACTCTAGTATGTAGATTCCCTAGGATGACTCTCGGTTGTCATAAGAACTGATATTAATTTGTTGATTAAAAAGTACTTTATCCTCTGCTATAGGGTGTAGTTATTGCCTTTGCATGGGGAGGAAGAGAAGCCAATAGAACGCGGGGTTCTGAAGGACACAGAGGAGGACAAGCTTCCCTCTGGAGAAAGGTTGGGATTTGGGCTGCATCTTCGCGCCACACAGACCGTATGCACAGTTACCTGGGGAGAGGTTAAGGTGCAGTGCGTTCTTGGTAACAGGAGTAGGACGTTTATGTACTTGAGCTTTGTTGAGGTAGGTGAAGTTTAGGTGTGAGTGGAGTTTTGTTATTCAAGTTCCTGATTTGAGGCTTTGGTACCTCATGGGCTTCGTTGATCAAAACAGGGAAGACAGGAGGCGAGATGAGTCCCTGAGAAGGTATGAAGCACTGTTTGGGTGTGCTGAGTTAGAGGTACACACAGTGTTCCTTAGGGCAAAGTCAGGATGGAAGGAGAGAGGCCCAATCATTTAATGATAGGGGCAGTTTCGATACATGAGCAAATTCACTGTGGTTACTGATCACATTCTTTGTGCAGATTGTTGAGGAACTTAGTGGGCAGTGGACATCACAGTGCGTCTGTCTCCTGTTTCTGTAATAGTAGTGATGTGGTATCTTAGTTAGGGTCACTATTGCTGCGATGAAACTCCATGCCCATGCCTTACTCTTCCATATCATTATCACTGAAGGAAGTCAGGACAGCAACTCAAGCAGGGAGGAATCTGGAGGCAGGAGCTGATGCAGAGGCCCTGGAGGGGTGCTGCTTACAGGCTTGCTCCCTATGGCTTGCTTAGCCTGCTCTCTTACAGGACCACCCGCCCAGGGATGGCCCCACTCACAATGGTTGGGGCTTTCCCCCACAATTCACTAACTGAAGATAATGCACTACAGGCTTGCCTACCCTCTGATCTCATGGAGACATCACAACAGTAGTAACCTAACTGAGGTGGCCATATGCATTGCCTGTGAGTCATACCATACTTGAGGTGATGAATATTGTGAAGAAAGCAGGACGGAGGGTCTGCTTGAGTGACATTCAAGTATTCAGGAGGAAGCTGAGGAAGTTACTGAGGTGTATGGAGAGCGTTCTAAGGAGAGCTGTCGGCTCACATGCCTACTACTCATCCAGAATACGAGCTTAAATGTGACTTTTCATGAACTCTAGTTAGCTAACAAATGATAGATGAGAATAAAAAATGAAGGGAATACGCCGAGGGAGGGGAGGACACATGAAGATGAGTGGAAGTTGTCTAGGTCATACTGTGGTTTCTCTGTTTCCTGAACTGCCACGCCAAGCAATCTGAAGAGCTCAAAAAGAATTGTATCATTTTGACTTTGGATTGAAGGTATGTCTGGTTGGACACAAGGTCGTTATCTGTGAGTTAATTTGTTTTCTCAAATTCCTGTAATGTTCCCTAACTGCCAGTTCTCAGGCACAGCTCAGTCTTAAGTTGAACAAGGCTTGGGTGTCTCAGTTGAGTGCTCTAAGGAGTCTTTATCTTCCTTCTGGACTTGGAACCCGCAGATGGAGTTACTTAGACCCTGAATTGATTCCTGCATAAGCCAATTATTGGCAACTTTTTGGTTTTTTGAAACAGGGTCTCTCTGTGTTAGCCTTGGCTGTCCTGGACTTGCTTTGTAGACCAGCCTGGCCTTGAACTCAGCCATCTGCCTGCCTCTGCCTCCTGAGTGCTGGGACTAAAGGCGTATGCCACCACGCCTGGCTCTACTGACACACTTCTAAAGGAAGTTTGCACTTTCCACATTGAATTCTAATTCTGTTCTCTGCTTTGTTGTGATAGGGAATTATTCTGGAGTGCTTTTAAAAATAAAGTGTGTGTGTGTGTGTGTGTGTGTGTGTGTGTGTGTGTGTGTGTGTGTGTGTTGGTGTTGTGTACAAATGTGTGTGCTTGGGCATGGGCATGCAAAGGCCAGAAAAGTGTTTTGTCACACTTGAGCTTGTTCTTTTAAGATAGGTCTTCTGAACCTGGAGGTCACCCAGTGACCCTCTTGTTGGTCCCTGCAGTTACTGGTGATACAGGTGTGACTGAGTCGCAGTGGGCTTTTAGATGGGTGGTAGGACCCAAACTCTTCATGCTTGACTGAAAGGAGCCTTTAGCTACTCCTTAGGCCCTAGAGCACTTGAGACACCATTGCTTAGTGTCACGAGGCACTGCCATTGTTCAGTTGTGGGATAGATTTCTTAGTCCTGTCATAAGCAACACACAACATTAATCAAAAGATTATTGTACTTAAGAATGCTTCTACATGACTTTGAAAATTGCAGGGTATGGTTTGCAGGCAATTCTAGCATATTCTATAGTGCTTTTATCATCCTTTCTGAAATGCCTTTTATTTTTGTGTTAATTCAATTCAAGATCAAGTTTGAAGAAGAACTGTAGCTAAGTTGCAGAATGCTAACATGTATGAAATGGTGGTGTCAACCTGAATTCAAGAAAGAAAAGGAATTCAAGACGGTTGGGTTAGAGATCCCTCTTTTGTAGTTCACTGTGCTCTGACTGATTTTGTTTGTTTGTTTTTTTGTTTTTCAAGACAAGGTTTCTCTGTGTAGCCTTGGCTGGCCTGGACTCGCTTTGTAGACCAGGCTGGCCTTATCACAGTGATCCACCTGCCTCTGTCTCCCAAGTGCTGGCATTAAAGGCGTGCGCCACCACGCCCGGCTCTGTCTGATTCTTAGAGTGATTGTAGTATCTGAGATAATTCATTTTCGAAACTGATAGGCAGAAAATTCCAAGCTGGATCAGGAACAACCTGAAAACATGCTCTGCAGTTTGTTAGTGTATCACTTCCTGGACTGTTTGTGCTGCACAAGATAGCATTCTCCTGGCCTATGAATTTCATGTGAAGTGCTAAGTACTTGCACACCCATATGCACACTCTTACTTGGTGTTACTATTGCTATGATGAAACACCATGACCAAAAGTAAAGCTGGGCTTTATTTAGCTTACACTTCCAAATTATAGTTCATTACTGAAGGAAGTCAGGAGAGGAACTCAAATAGGGCAGGAACCTAGAGGCAGGAGCTGATGCAGAGGCCATGGAGGGTGCTGCCTACTGCCTTGCTCAGCATGCTTTCCCATAGAACCCAGGACCACCAGCCCAGGCATGGCACCACCACCCACAATGAGCTGGGTTCTGTTCCTCAATCACTAATTAAGAAAATGCCTTACACCTGGATCTCATGGAGACATTTTCTCAACTGAGGCTCCTTCCTCTTTGATGACTCTAGCTTGTGCCAACTTGGCATAGAACTAGCCAACACACACTTCCTTCCCCCTTTTAAGACAGAGTCTTCTGCTAATGTTGACCAGCTGGCCTGGAACTTTTGGGCCAAGCAGTGCTGTTGAGTAGCCAAGGCAAGCCTCCAACACAGGTTTAACAGTTTTCACTACAGCAACTCCTCCTCTATTATTTTACCATATTATGCTAAATTGTTTGTTAGGGTCTCATGTTGTGTGATCTAGCAACAAAGAAACTGTATGTAGTTTATGGCTTTTACCCAGCATGGTGGGGGGAAAGAAAGTTTTATTGAACTTTTAAGTGATGTTTAATATGGAAGTTAGGACTGTGTATACATGCACACGCATATTTAAAAATTCCCTGCTGAGGGCTAGGAGGCTCACCCCTTCCAGGTGTTTTGGCAAGCGGTTGGTTGCTTTTTCATTGTCTCCTTCTTGCTGACAAGCAAAACCCAGAATTGTTTTTGTTTTCTCTTTAGTGGCTTCCACAAGAGATGAAATGTGGTCTGAGGGACGATATGACTATGATCGACTTCCAAGAGAGCGAGTGCCGCCCCGGAGCCATCCCAGTGTAAGTCACTGCCTCGGGGAGAGAAGCTCAGAGCCAGCTGTGTCATCTGTCTTCTCCAGCACCTTCCAATCTCAATTTACCAGCCACCTGGAAAAATAGGTCAAACTCACCTTTTAAAAGCTGGAAAATGCACAATATTTTATTTAAGTGAAAAGCATAATCTGTATTACATGCTTAAATTTTTTAGGAAAAAGATATTGAATTGAATTTAGTTGGTGGAGGAAATTTTTTATAAATATACTAGGCACTAATGAAGATGTTGAATATCTGCTTCTACTTGTGGCTGCTGTTGATTTGTCTTAAAATATTTATAAATTGAGCTTGGCATGGTGTCCCTAGTCTTTCATTCAGCATTTGGGAGGCCAAGACAGGTGGATCTCTGAATTCCAGGCAAGCCTGGTCTATATAGCAAGTTCTAGGCCAGTCTACACAGTGTGACCCTGTTAGAACAATGACAAAATTAAATTAAAATTAAAACACTATAAATTAATATGACTTTCTACCCAGAGTTTGACTTTCTGGAACCGAAGCGTGTTGATCTCCTGGGTTAGTACTTGAGCTGGCGTGCCTCTGAGGGGCCAGGCAGCCTGCAGCAAGAGAAGGATGCTGAGGGCTCGGGACACAGAGCTCCGATGATCGTCTGTCTTCCGGTCTCTGTTATTCTGACAGTTGGGGATTTAGAGCTGGACTCGTTGTCATAATGTTCTTGATAACGTTCTTTACTGTGCCCAGAACTGTATCTGTCCCATATGTAGCAGAGGCCCAGCACTTGTTCAGTGAGTGGATGTCTTCTCCCTGCACTTCTACATGGAGAACCAAGGGGAGGTTCGGAGGTCAAGAAGCTGTTGATGTTCTGCACAGGCTCACCTTGAATGTCGGGACAATAGGGTTGCAGTGTTGTAGACATTTTATCTGCCACAAAAGGCATAAGTATTTGCTTACATATCAGGAATTTTTTATTTATAGTATTGTGTGTGTGTGTGTGTGTGTGTGTGTGTGTGTGTGCGTGCGTGCGCCCAGCTGACAGCACCTCAGTACTTGCCCTGTCCCTCACCTAGATGAGAAGTGTTACCTTCAAGTTGTCATTCATTGGCCTGAATTACAGCTCAGGCTGAAATTGATATAAATGATTAAGGATAGAAAGAAAAAAAAAATGAGGAAACCCATTGTGTTAGGATGGGCAGACTTAACTTGATAAGTTTGTTATATGATTCACCTAGAAGGATTAAAAAATAATACATGTTAAGTGTCATATAGCTGTAGGATACCTTCCCAAAAAATGTTTTACGTTCTCTTTCCCACCAAGCATATATTCCTTGAGTAGAAATTTTATTTTACCAGCTGGACATTGACCTGAAGATTTGTGAGTGTATTTTACTGAGTAGCATAATTGGGGATGGGAAAAGCAGATTGTATGGACTTAAAATTGCAAGACGAGTGATTGTCCAGGCCGAGACTGTAGAATTTGACTCAGAATCATTGAGGTAATGTATTTGGAAATGACCTCATCAAGAGAGGCCTGAGAGAGGAAGTGGTTTCAAAGAAATGGGGGTGGGGAACAAGGAAAAGCTTCTTGAGGTCCAAGGCCACCCTTTTGGTAGAAGGGTAGGCTATTGGAGTTCCCAGGGTGGAATTAAGTGTATTTGTTGGCCAGAGTCTTAGTCTATTAGAATTGAAGGGCTGAGGATGTAATTAGTGCTTGCCTAGCATGTTCAGGCTCTGGATTGATCCCAAACACCTCAAAAAAGAAAAAAGAAGAAAGAAGAAAAAAATCTGGCGCACACCTGTAATCCCAGCACTTGGAAGGCAGAGGCAGGTGGATCTCTGTAAGTTTGAGGCCAGCCTGGTCTATAGAGTGAGTTCCAGGACAGCAAAAGCTAGAGAAATCCTGTCCCAAAAACCAAAGTAAAAAATGGGGGGGGGGGGGGCGAGAGAGAAAGAGAAGAGAGAGAAAAAAGTGACAGAAGTCTCAATTGAACGAGCATTTTATAGTAAAATGTTTAAAAACCTTTTTATCTAATGGCGAGCACACGTGTGTGTGTGTGTGTGTGTGTGTGTGTGTGTGTGTGTGTGTGTGTGTATGTGTGGTGTGTGTGTGTATGTGTGTGTGTGTGTGAGATAGTTACCATAAACTCAAGGAAATGGCATATTCTAGACATAACAGAATAGGTGCACATACGAGCTCACACAGCATGCACAAGAACTACACAAGATCTAGCTAGGCAAAAATCTCAGCATGGAGATGGATGCAAAGCCCCGCCTCTAGCTGAGGCGCCATTGTATTCTATATATGCTGATAGAGGTAACAGATTTCATTTAATGCTATGATGCCTGACGTATTGACCCAGGAGTAGTTGGTCAATGCAAAATGGATAGGTGTAAAATTGCGCGTAATTAACAAAGTTCTAAGATCTTTGCTTATGAAGCAGAGATCATCTAAGATGACTTTTAAATCATACTGATGTATGTTTATAAGCAGCATTGCTAAAAGCTTCAAGCTGGCAGCAGCCTGGATGTCTAACGGGATAATGAACGAGCTGTTTAAATCATACAGCAGCGGGCTAAGTGGCCTATTTACTGCAGATTCAGCAACGCAGTGGAACGTGAACAACACAGCCCTAAAGGCCAGAAGCTGGGCTCAGCAGTGTATGTCCTAGAGATCCTTTATATAAACATTGCAAACAAGCCAGGACAGGGTCACTACTGGGAAGAAATACTGGGAGAGAGCCCAAGGAGAGACTCAGTCAGCGAGGTGAGGTCACCGCTGCCCTGGGGAAAGTTCACCGAGCAGCACTTTTGTGGTTCCTACACTGCTTTGTTGTGAGACTCACCTCCCTCCTTCTGTGTTGCCCTCCTTGTCCCTTCTCTGAGGAGCTCCTCCCTTCCCCTCTTTCCTTGCGCTCTTCCACCCTCTTCTCTATTAACCTCCCCACAAGGCGGCTCCCCTTTCTTACTAACCCTGGATTGCCTGTATCCTACCATTCTCCTTGCTGCCTTCTGTGTGAACCTCTGTCCCTCTCCCTCATGGTCCTTCCCCTGATCAGATATGTGCAGCCTGCTACCCCGTCACCCCTGTCCCCCCATCCTGGCAATGGTCCCGGTTTCCTTTCCTGGTACTCAGTCTTCTGGCTTTCAGAGATTCTGTTGAGAAATCAGCTCTTATTTTGATAGGTTTTCTTTTATTTGTTACTTGTGCTTTTTCCTCTCGCAGCTGTCAATACACTTTATTTGTTATGTATTTGCTATTATGTGTACTATTTTAGCTGGGATATTCTGTGGGGATTTCTTTTCTAGTTTTGTCTATTTGGTGTTTTGTGTGCTGCTTGTATTTGTATGTGTATATCCTTAGTTTAGGGAAGTTTTTCCTATGATAGTGTTGGAGAGCTGGTACACTGACTTGGGATTTTTCTACCTCATCTATGCGTGTAATCCAAAAGTTTGGGTTTTTAATGGTGTCCCACTTTCTTACCTCACCCCACACCCCCACGCTCCAGGCAGGTTTCTCTGTGCAGCCTCGGCTGTCCTGGCCTTGAACTCACAGAGATCCGCCTGCCTCTGCTTCCTCAGTGCTGGATTAGAGGCATGTGCCGCCTTGCTCAGCTGGCGTCCCACACTTTCTGTGTGTTCCTTTTATGGTTTTGATTTATTTTTCATGTTACTTGCTTATTTGATCTAGATCTTCTGTCTTACTCTTTAAGGTTGTAAGGCTTTCTTTCAGTTTTCTAATTGTCATGTATATTTTTTCAATTCTATCATCACTTTAGCTTGAGCAGTTTTCAGTATTTCTTTATTATACTCCATTTTCCTGTGCTGGGTCGTCTTTGTCATTTCCATCAGCCATGTCTTGAGTAGCACTTAGGTGTTTATTCTCCTTAAGCTTCTTCTAGATCTTACTAAGCTATTTCTTTATGTCCTCTTTAAACCCCTTGAATTCTTCAAGGAGGTTTGTGTTTGTGGTTTTCATTTCACTGCCCTAGGGTTCATCTAGGTAAGTATTTGTACAGAACTGGCAGGTTTTGGAGGGAAGAGCCTGGCTTGATCTTCCTGTATTGTTAGTATTCCTCTGATGAGATCTTGGCATGTAGACTTTGTCTACATATGCAAGCTTGTTGCTTGATCAGGGCTAGAGTGTAAAGGATGTTGTGGTAGCATGGGTCTAGAGAGAGAACATGTCTTGGGTGGAATATAGGCAGGTGGCCAGAGGGGACTGGGCTGGCATACAGGATGTGTTTCCTGTTCCCAGCTGGCCGTGTAGGGGTTGATAGGCCTGAATGGAAAGCTTGGATGTGATGTAGGAGTGTCCTGTGGTTTGGGGATAGGTAGTGAGGATAGTGGTCCAAGCCGGGAGTTTCTTTGCAGTGAATGCAGGGAAGGACAGTCTAGGCTGTAGGCCCTAGTACATTACAGAGTGTGTGGATGAAGGGGTCAGGCTGGATCCTGGGGAGGACATGGCAAGTCTAGGAATGGAGTGGGCAGGTGTAAGTAGCACAAGGGGCCCACAGGTGGGTGCACATAGCATGGTTTAATTTCTTGACTGACAGAATTTTGAGACCTTAACATCCTTTTGTCACTATTGCCAGAAAAGATACTGTAAGTTTTTGGCCAAGTTCTATAATGATAAATGTATAGAGGGCAGGACCAACCTAGAATATTTTGATCTATTGTCCAGTATCCCCCCAAACCACTGCATTGACGCTAATACATCAGTATCTCAGTGCTATGCATAGCATTTACCCTGTAGTCATGCTTGGCTTGTGTTTGATTCTTCATAAAGAAAAAATAGTATTTAAAAGTAGGCAAGAGAAGCAATTCAAAGTATGTGTCAAGAAAGCAGTAATTACTTTTTGGGGGGGATTGGTTGTCTTTATCTTTCTCTCTTCCAGGTTATTCTCCCTCATTTAAAAATTTTTATTTATGTTATGTGTATTAGTGCTTTGTCTGCATGTATGTCTATGACCACATGTGTGCATGCCTATTGCTTTAGGAGGCCAGAAGAGGGTGTTGGAGCCCCTGGGACAGTTAGAGACAGTTGGGAACATCTGTATAGGTGTGAGGAACTATACCCAGGCTCTCTAGAATAGCAGCCAGTGCTGCCTTTTTGAGGGGTTTCTGAAGTAAATCCACTATTCATGTTTCAAATATAAATAAGCATTTCCATGTGTCTCTAAAGGATAAAGATATTTAAGGAAGGACCTTATCAAAATATTTTAATTGTAAATGAAGTGTTTTCTGTAGAATGGCAAGATGGCTCAGTGGGTAAAAGTACTTGCTTGCACACCTAACCACCTGAGAGATCCGTCTCCAGGAAGCACACGGTAGAAGTAGGGAATTGTCCTCAGCTCTACATGGACGCTGTGGCAAGCCTGTGGACCTCTTCCACCATACAGCGGCTTAATTAAAAGAAAAACTACAATGCTTTTGTGCTAAAATAAGTTCACATATATTTAATGATACGTTAGAAAATTGGTGGGTTTTGCTTTGTTTCAGGGGATTAACCCAACCCCTGCTCTATAACTGAATGCCACCTAATCTCAAGAGATACTTTAAAAAACAAAATTATCTGTTATGTATACAGTGTTCTGCTTGCATGTATGCCTGCAGGCCAGAAGAGGGAATTTGATCACATTATAGATGGTTGTGAGCCACCATGTGGCTGCTGGGTATTGAACTCAGGATCTGTAGAAGAGCAGCCATTCTTTTTCTTTTCTTTCTTCCTTCTCTTTCTTTCTTTCTTTTTCTTTCTTTCTTTCTTTCTTTCTTTCTTTCTTTCTTTCTTTCTTTCTTTCTTTCTTTCTTTCTTTCTTTCGGTTTTTCGAGACTGGGCTTCTCTGTGTAATAGCCCTGGCCCTCCTGGAACTCTTTGTAGATCAGGCTGGTCTTGAACTCACAGAGATCTGCCTACCTCTGCCTCCCAAGTGCTGAGATTAAAGGTGTGCATTACCATGACCAGCTCCCAGACAGTGTTCTTAATAGCTGAGCCATCTTTCCAGCCCCCATAAAGGATCTGTGAGTTTTTTTTTGTTTTTTGTTTTTAAATTATTACATAAAATGTGTTCTGACTGCGTGTATGCCTGCAGGCCAAAAGAGGGCACCAGATCTGATTATAGATGGTTGTGAGCCACCCTGTGGTTATTGGTAATTGAAATCAGGACCCCTGGAAGAGCAGCCAGTGCTTTTAACCTCTGAACCATTTCTCCAGCCCAAGAAATACTTTTTTTAAAAAAAGATTTTATTTATTTATTATATATGAGTGCTCTATTTGCATGCACACCTGTATGCCAGAAGAGGGCATTATATCACATTATCGATGGTTGTGAGCCACCATGTGATTGCTCACATGTGGAATTGAACTCAGGACCTCTGGAAGGGCAGACAGTGCTCTTAACCATTGAGCCATCTCTCCAGCCTAAGAAATACGTTTAAATAAATGTCTTAACCCATTTAATTTGTGTCCAGCTAATTTAATATTTGTTTAGAAAGTATAATAGAGTTATATATCAAATTATTCAACTTATAGTTGATGCTTTTACTTTCAAAAATGAAAATATCTTATAGTAGAATTTTAAAAATTGGGATATATAGGAAATTAATTTAAAAAATTAATTAACCAATTTATTTATTGTGTGCATGTTAAGCCACCTATAATTCTAGCGCCCAGGAGGTTAAGACAAGAGGATTTCTGTTCCATACCCCTTTTGGTTATAGCATGAAACCCAACCTCAAAAACCAAAAGATTGCGTGGTGACCATCCTGGACTGTGCAGTGAGGTCATGTCTCACCACCGCGCAAATTTGTAGATAGATGTTCCTTACAGGACAGTGCTGCTTCTTGCTCTAATAGCTCTAGTTCATATTAGCACTTAACATAAGACAGGCTTGGTTTTCTGTATTATTCCTCAGACCCCATAAAACCCTCTCAGTGACTAAATTTTTAAAAATTATTATTTTATGTTTTATGTGTATGAATATTTTGCCTACATGGAACAAGTCTATGCAGCATATATATGCAGTATTCACGGGGTTCAGAGAGGCTTCAGTGCCCTGGAGTTGGCGTTCTAGACTGCTATGGGCTACCTTGTGCTAGAACTAAACCAGATGCTCTGAAAGAGTGGTCAGTGCCTTCATCCCTGGGGGTATCTCCCCAACCCCAAAAAGTTACTATGAGTTTCAAATCATTAAGAGTATATTGCTTTGGAAAATAGCTTTAGTTTTAGGCCAGCTTTTATACTTCCTGTCCGGACTTAAAAAGCTAAAAGATCTCTCTCCTGAGCTTCCAGGAAAAAAGCAGAGTATTTTCTTTTGCTCTTTCTAGTGCAGCATCTGCTCTTCCCTGCTTACTGGTTTGTGGGCGCAAGCACTGTGCGGAATATTAAATAGAATAGTTGCTGTCCTCATTATGAGGAACAACAGTGCTAAAGCATTTATAGTGTGCTGTCTTCATTGTCATGAGGAACAACATTGCTGGAACCTTATTATGTGTAGTTTCTTCTTTCTTTTGTTGAAATGACTTTTTCTTTCATTTGTACTACATTACTTAGATTTAATTTTGCCTGTTATGTATGTGCAGCATGTGGATGCAGTACCTACAGGGGCCAGAAGAGCGTGCCGTATTCCCGGGAACTGATTTTACAGGCGGTTGTGAGCCACCATCTGGGTGCTGGGAACTGAACCTAGATCCTCTGGGAATATACAGCAAGTGCTCTTGACCCCTGAGACATCTCTCCAGCCCCCTTTTCTTAACTTATGATTGTCATCTTGTATTGTTGTATGTTATTCTGAATTTTTGAGATAGGTTTTTAGTGAATACTTTTATTTCCATTAATCTATATGAAGATGTTACTGTTACTTACATTCACATTTTTCATTAGTGCATTTTTGTTTGTTTATATGTTTACTATGTTGAATTATGGACAAGAATTCCTGTGCTTATTAAGAAACATTTCCAAGACGAAATAGAGAAATTAGTGATGTCTCTATATTTCTTTTTGTCTGTTTTAGGATGGCTACCATAGAGTAGTTAATGTTGTGCCAAAGAGACCACCTCTGCTAGACAAGAGACCACCTCTGCTAGACAAGAGACCGCCTCTGCTAGCCAGACCTGATGAAGGAGGCTACAGTAGATATTACAGTCATGTTGATTACGGAGAGTGTGGCGAGGGCCGCAGTTTTTCTCATGATCGAAGAAGTGGCCCACCTCACAGAGGAGTATGTAAATTTCCCCAATGTACTAATTGTTCTTTCTTTCAAGTTTAAAATTCATGTAACCAAAGTTTATGTGCAGGCCTCGGAAGTAGGATAAACACCCGATGCTTGTGTTCTGCTGTGTTGCTTGGCCTGGTTTCATTTGCAGCCTCCCCACTCCCGTTTTGCGCTAGGATCTCACTGTATAGGTCAGGTGTGCCTGGAATTTGCTGTCTTTGTGTCTCAGCCTCCTGGGTGCTGGAGTGATAGGCTGTCAGGGGTTTTCTACCATTCCAGTTAGATGCTGTTGACTGCTGGGTGTAGCTCCGGAGAACACGGCAGTCAAGGCTCTGTGGTGCTGGACAGTGATCAAGCATCTTGGACAGCTCTAAGTGACATCGATAATTCCAGCATGCTTGCTTTTGTGTGGTGCTGGGCAGCAAGACCACGGCCTCCCTCGTGCCTGCCCCGTGGTGAGCACTCTCTGCTGAGCTGCATCCCGAGCTGACAGCCTTGTTCGCCTTTTTACCTTAAGCTTGCAGGATTCGCAGACTCAGGCAACTTAACACCTGGGAGAGGCAGCAATGAGCAGGTGCTGGGCCCTCGTCACTTCATGTTCACCACTGCTGTTTATCTAACATGAAACACTGTGCGAGGTGGGCTTAAGTCCTTTATCTCCTTTTTGTTAGAATTCTTGAGGTCTGTTTCCTTTCAAGGTTGTTACTGTTGGAGATTAGAACGCAGTCAAGTCACTGTTTCAAATGGAAACACTTTGAAATTGTTGGCTACTAAGATTTTTAGCGTGTTCTTGATAATCTAGAAAATATTTATGGTTTTGATAACTTACTATTTTATTGAACGTTTGTAAGCAACTGCAAATTACAATCGTCCTCTTCTACACTGTTCACCTTGTTCTCGATTTTTCCTTCTCTGTAATATGTAACATGATAACCAGTGGCATGTATTTAAACATGTTCCCTTTGACTTCGTGTTGGCAGTTGAAGAAACGGAGGTAAGCGATCCCCTGAAGGTTAGCGTGTGCGGAGTCCAGCTCTCACGGGCCCTCACAGTTGTGAGCTGGACAGCTCTCACGTGCCGAGGAGGCTTTGTCGTGGTTTCTGGTGATTCCTGCTGAAGTTTGCGGTGCTTCAGCTCCCTGCTTGCCTTGCTGGCTTCTGCTGTGCCATGCTGCTCCTGTGGAAAGGTCTTGATGCTGGGCAGGAAGCCTTATTTCTGTACTAGAGACACTGGGCTTCCCTGTCAGATCCCTTCTCCAGGTAGCAGGGAGAGGGGATCTGGTCACAGCACGAGCATCTCTGCCCTTTCATGGACACTCTTTGTGGCCGTTGAGCACCTTTGTTTTCACAGGGTTGTGCTTGGCACCTCATGATAGTGAATGCTTTCCTAAAAGCTGATAGTGTTGCAGAAACAGCACAGTTGCTTCATTTCATTCTTCCAGATTGTCTGTGCTGGGCCAGTTCTGGGGTGAGAGTTCTTGCCTTGCATGACAAGAAACCTTGCTGGTTCAGTCCTCAACACACACACACACACACACACACACACACACACACACACACACACACCACCAACCAAAAAAACAACCAACCAAAGAAAAACCTAGTTTGTTCTTAAACTTAACTTTTTTCTTTTTATAGTAAACAATTTGTACACCTGTGGTCTTTAGAACTTCTAAAGCACTAATTTTCATGTTAAATTTACTTATAGAAACTACTTATTGGATCCAGTGTTACATTATCGCTATGGAGTTTTTATTTTTTCTTGTTTATATTTAATATTGAGAAGGAAAATATAGACATTTACACAAACGAGTGCTGGGTTTGTAATGTTAATGAGGAAGATGAAAAATAATGTTTTAATTATATCAGTTTCTCTTACTGTAAATTTGCATGTCATGTTATTTATTTATTTTTTTCTTTTGGTTTTCTTGAGATAGGGGCTCTTTATAGCCCTGGCTGTCCTGGAACTTGCTATGTAGACTAGGCTGGTCTTGAACTCCCAGAGATCTGCCTGATTCTGCCTCTTGCATGCTGAAATTAAAAGCATGTGCTACTATGCCAAGCCTACATTTTATTTGTATTTTTGCTTTATGGGTGTTCTGCCTGCATGTGGAGTTGTACCACTTGTGTTCAGTTCCCAAAGAGGCCAGAAGAGGGCATCGGATTTCCTGAAAGTGGAGTTAATAGGTGGCTGTGAGCCCCCTGTGGGTGCTGAGAATCAAACCTCTGTGAGAGTAGCAAGTGGTCTTAACCACTGAGCCGTCTCTCCAGCCCCATATATGGTTGTTGTTGTTTTTTTTTTAAATCTCTGCACATGTGTCTTAGAGACAAAAAGTGCTTCATTTGATTCATTTTAACTTTTGTATCAGATATCATAATAATGTTTATCAATGACAATTCTGGTTAGACTGCTTCTAATTACTGAGTGATAAGTGAGAAAAGAAAATAAGCAAAACGGAAAGAGCACTAAGTTCTTCATTGAACTTGAAGCTGAACATCGGTGAGAGAGTTTGGAAAACGAAGAGTTGAGCAATGTACACTCGCCTTAATTAGACCACTGTCCTCAGACAGCCAGGCTCTGTTGTCATGTTGGTACCTGTGTCTGTGGCACTAAGTCTGTGTGAGTCTACAAGGGGATAATACATTTTTAAAAATACAGGTAAGTGGTATCACAGGCCCATAGGCTTATTTAGTTGCTGAAATGGATGGCTTATATCTTTTCCTTACTCTTTTGGAAGCTCAAGAATCCCTAGAGAAGTGTTTTTACTTCAGAGGATGTTCAAAATATTGTAACGAAAACCCATATTAATTTTTTATTCTTTTATTTTACAGGATGAATCTGGCTACAGATGGACAAAAGATGACCATTCCACAAGCCGACAGCCTGAATACAGGTAAAAAAGAGAAAATAATGAGTACGTTGATGTGACTCTGCGAGGTATGCTGTGGAAGCCTAACATCACATAAGCGGCTGAGTGGCTTTCTTAGGGTTCATTAGGAGCAGCAAGCATTAGTGCTCTTTTTTTGTGACTCTGATGTCGCTAGCACCTGGTACTTCTCATTTGTTGCCTTTTATAATTGACTATATGGTTTAAAATAATTTAAAGATAAGTTGGGATAGTGATAGCCTTAAATGTTATTCTTAATGTGTGTGGATTATAAGGTACAGTTTTGCTTAAGTGGAAAATAAAGCATTTTTTATTTTTCCAGAAGTAGCCTTTTGAAAATATTCAACCTTTCAAAGTGTCTTCTGTTATAAGGTATTTTCTCTGATGGTCTATTTATTTATGTATTCAAATTGTTTTTGTTTATTTATGTGTCTGTACGTATATGTTTGTGTGTAGTGGGACATGTGTGTGCTGTGATGGAGGGCAAAACAATTTGGGGGGGCTTGGTTATCTCCTTTCACTATGTAAGTTCCTGGGACCCATGATTTGACCAGGAAATGCTCCCAGAAGGCCTTTGTGATGCCAACATGGCCCTCAGCTGTCCATGCTACCTTGGGAGGAAGTTGAGTCACCGTGGTTGGTCTTCATAGCTGCCGGAAGGGAGTCTTCCACACACACACTCCCATGCTGTGATGTTTACCTCACCTGGGTGAGGCCTCCCAGGAGCTAAAGGGCAGAGGCTACTCTTTGTAAGTGTGTTAAAGGTCAGCTGTGCAGGTTACCTTGTAGCAAAGCCTTGTGCCTCATCTTGACCGTGTCCCAAGCCTGCGTCAGCTGAATTTAGTGATACCAGACTAATAAACATTCTGGAAAAGATTTGAAGGCAGCCTGGTGTTTCGGCTTCCATATGTGCATTGCTAGTGTCTTACACCAAAGTTTACAGTATGAATTTGAGCAGGAAGTACAGTGGGAAGGCTTAAAAGTTTTAGTTTGCCCAGAAAACAAGTAAATATAGATGACGAATTTGAGACCAAGCAACGTGTAGCTGCCAAAGAGATCTGAGCTGTGAGAAAGAAGCTGTGCTCTGGGGATGGGACTCAGACGTAGAGCACTTTCTTTTTCCTTTCCTTCTGCTCTTCCTCTTCCTCCTCCTCCTCCTCTTTAAGATTTGTATTTATTTTATGTGTATGGATATGTTCCTGATAACCAAGTGAAACTGGAGTTACAGATGGCTCTAAACTGCCAGGGGGGTCCTGGGAACTGAACCCAGGGCCTCTGAAAGAGTAGCAGTTGCTCTTAATCAGTGAGCCATCTCTCTAGCATCAAGTAGAACACTTCCTTAGTATTCCCACAGCCTTGGGTTCCATCTTTAGCACTTAAAAAAGAGCAGATACTTGCATAATAAGGAGAATGCCTTTGGTCACCTCAGGAACTGGCCGTTCCCAACTTTCAATTTTCTGTGCTTACCTGTTGGACACTCTGGCTGCTGGAGGGTGAAAGGCCAGAGGAGGACACTGGGCTCTCCTGAAGCTGCAAGTGCAGAAGGTTGTGAGCCTCCTGAAGCTGTGTTCTGTGGAAGAACAGAGCACACAGTGAAACCCTGAACCATGTTAGAAACAGAAACTAACGGGGCCTGCAGAAATGGCTCAGCGCAGGCCGCTTCTGCAGCACATGTGGTTTAGTTACCAGTACCAGTGTGGCGGCATTGCCTTTAATTCCAGTACTAGGAGTTTAGCTTCCATGGCTGGAGGCACCCACACAGTGCACATACATAGGTACAAGCACTCATTCACATTAAATTAAATTTTTTTAAAGAAGGCGATTAAAAAACTACATATGGGCTTCTAATGCTTATAGCCATGCTAATATATCCATGTATATTCTGTATTCTTATCCACATTCATAAATACTTATAGTTTTTAATTTTGCTTGTAGGTTTATGTTATACACACCTTCCCCCCCCCCCTTTTTGTTTGTTTTCCGAGACAGGGTTTCTCAGTGTAGCCTTGGCTGTTCTGGACTCACTTTGTAGACCAGGCTGGCCTCGAACTCACAGAACTCACAGCGATCTGCCTGCCTCTGCCTCCCGAGTGCTGGGATTACAAGTGTGCGCCACCACACCCGGCTGCACATCTTTTTCTACACTTTGAAAAATGGTGGTTAGATAGTCCCTCTAAGATGTTTACTCTACCTTTTATTTATTTATTTATTTATTTATTTACTTACTTAGTAGTAGTGCTCAAATGGTAGCGTACAGTGTGCCTGGTATGCTAACTAATTTTATGCAGTGTCACAGCATAAATACAGAAGCAGATCCCTGTATGTAGTTCTTTATGAAACCATTATATTAGTTCCTTGGTAAGTTGTCAAATGAAGACTTTCTGGACTAAAGGATATGGCGTTTTGTTTGTTTGTTTGTTTTGTTTTTGTTTTTTAATTTGAAAGATATCAGTATGCTAGGTTTTTTTTAAAAAGACCCAAAAAGTATTTCCATTAAAAAATTAAGTTTAACTTGCATGATTTTCCCCCTTCGGCCCCCTTCTAAATATAAATAATTTTGCAGTTACCTTTATATGATTGCTATAACTGTATCTCAGTTCTAGTGCCTTTTAATTAATCTGCCCTTAATCTTGGTATATTATAATTATTTTCTGATAATATTCTACTTTAAAATTCATTTACCACTGATCATCATTAGTACATTTTCTAAGCTAGGCATTCGGAGAAGATCAAGTTCCTGTTTTTATGGTATGGAGCTCATTGTATATGCTATCTTCATTAATTTATTATGTTGCTTTTATGCCAGATACTCTCCTTAGCTTCTCAGAGTAAAATAGAGCTGCATTCATGTGGCCTACATAATTAATAATGCATAGAGAACAAGTTGTGCACAATCAACATGCATTTATTATGCACAGTTAACAAATAACAAAGTAGTTTTGGTGCAGAAAAAGAAAGCAGATTGAAGTAGAGCCGACTTGAGCATCCACGACTTCCTGATTCTCACATGGTGTCTGGGTGTCTTCAGTAGTGGTTTCGGTTTTCATCACAGAAGCTCTAGCTTTTGATGCCTGCTGGCTGGCTGGCTGGCTGGCTGGCTGTGGGCTGCTCTCTGTATCAGGTGGGTATGTGGAAGGTTCCCTACTGAAAGACTTCTGGGATAGAAAGTAGTGGTTGCCTTACGACAAAGCCTACTGCAGTATCCACCAAGCAAGGAGTATAGTTAGTTATGTGTGTTTGTAGTGCTCTGAGTGTGTAAGGAAGCCACATCAGTGGTAAGTTTCCTCCCATCCAGTGGGTTGTACACAGTGATTGTTTGCATTGTGGGAAGAAACCGAAAGAACATTTGAAGTTTTAAATTCATAGACAAGTTGTTAGAACAAGTATCCATCTACTGAGGGTCCTCCTTCCCCCCCCCCCAAGTTAAAATTTCTGTGTAGCCTTGGCTGTCCATGTATATTCTGCCTGCATGTACACCTGCAGGCCAGAAGAGGCCATCAGATCACATTATAGATGGCTGTGAGCCACCATGTGGTTGCTGGGAATTGAACGCAGGACCTCTGGAAGAGCAGTCAGTGCTCTTAACCTCTGAGCTACCTCTCTAGCTCCCACAAATTACTTTTTACGGTAGACTTTACTTTGGAGCAGCTTAAGTCTTTCCTTAGGCTTCTGTTTTTGGCGAGATTTACAGTGGACAGATATTCTCAAGGCGTTGTCTGCATTGCTAGGGACTGAGCCTGGGGCCTCACATGTGCTAAGCAGACATGCTGCCCTGGAGCCCTGAAGCCATTCCCAGCCCTGGATTATTTTTGTGGCATGTTCTCAATAAAGTCTGATGTTTCATCGTGATTAGATCTAGGTTTTACATTTTTCTGGGACAATCCTTAAAGTGAGGTCTTCTTTGAATCACGTATTAGGCTGCTCACATTGTTGTCTTTTATGATACTGACTTTTGTGTCTTGTTGAAGATGGAATTTGCAGACATTTCTACTGTGAGGCATTTTCCCCCTGGGCGTCAGGAAGTGGCCTTTGATAGCTGTGCTTTGAATCTGTGTGGCTGCCAGGCCTTATCCACTCTCACAAAACTTTCATGACAGCAATTTTTCTTTCTTGACCGACTTACATTCTAGACATGTTCTTTTTCCTTCAAATTGTTGTTTTGAAGCTTGTTTAATTTTGTTTTTTATTTGTTTTGCTTTTTGAGTTAGTGTCTCATGTAGTTCAGGGTGACTTCAGTGACTATGTAATGGAGGGTGAGTTTCTGATTTTCCTGCCTGTATTTCTAATGCTGGGATTATAGATATGTACAACCACACACTTGCTTTATGCTGTGCTGGGGATGGGATCTAGAATAGCGTATGCTAGACAAGCACTGTCAACTGAAGTACATCCCAGGCCACACATGTTGAAATCCTGATCCCAAACATATCACACATGCGTGCACACACAAACACTTGCACACATGCACACACACACAGTGATAATAGAATACAAATTCTGATGAAGAGCATCTCTGGAAAATGATGGCAACATTCAAGATCAGCTTACATCACTGAAGTGTTAGGAAGAAGGAAGGGGAAGTCAGGGATTGTGATGTATATGCAGTACCACAGTTCTGCATGTGGGTCTTGAGATTTGACCACAGGCTATGCGGGAGGTAGCACTATAGACCATCATTTTGTTAGCGTCTTTGGGGATTGTGATCAATGTCGGCTATGTTTTACACAGTGATAAGTTTCTTGAACTTTCCTTTTTCTTGTTTTTTAACTTTTACCTTGTGTGTGTTGCCAGAAGGTGGTATCGCTAGTCCTCTAGAGCTAGTTACAGGTGTTGTAAGCCACTGAGCATGGGTGTTTGGAACTGAACTCTGGTCCTTCAGAAGAACAGAACATTCTTTACTGCTGAGCCCTTTTGCCAGGGCTCTTGTTTTTTCTCTTGGCCCATTCCTTCCCCCCTTCTTGTCTTTTCTCCTTTAAGACAAGGTCTCATTGTGTGTCCCTGGCTGGCCTGGCGTTTACTCTAGACCAGGCTGGCACTGAAGTCAGAGTCTGCTCACCTTTGCTGGGATTAGAGCTATGATCTACGATTGGTGTACTTTTTACCTACTTTCTTGTATCTCTTTCTCCTTTCTCCACCCCACTTCTTTTCAACACCCCAAACCAGGTAGAAGAGAAAGATTAGTGGGAAGAAGGGGTTGTATTTATTTTTTGCTACTTCCTGCTGGCTAAGGTCATTGGGTTCCTTGGGGCAAGTCCAGTCTGCTCATCAGACTGCATCAATAGTAACCAGGAGCTGTGTTGGGAGAAAGGGGGTAGGCCTCTGTGTTGTTCATCCCCCACCCCCGCTTTGGCATTCATTCTCTCCAGAGTCTTCGGAACTAAACTCTCTGCTGCTGGCAAAGAGCCCCTCTCAGGGCCCACACAAGGCAAACAGTTTGCTGCTGTGGACAATCAGAACCAGCCCCATATCCCACACTGGGATTAAAACAAAAACATGTTTACAGAACATAACTGAGTTTTAAAAGACACCAGAACTTTCCACTACACCCTACCACACCTGACCATCCCACTTTTCTTAAATAGTTCTATAAACATTTAACATACATTACTTACAGATTTTTGGGGGGGGGTTGTGCATAATATTCATGGTGGGAGTGTGGCAGCAGGCCGACTAGAGAGGCAGGGTGCTGGAGCAGTAGCTGAGAGCCCATCTTATCTGCCAAATGGAAGCAGAGCCAGACTGGGTTGGTGTGGGCTTCTGAAACTTCCAGGCCCACCCCTAGAGTCACACCTCTTCCAACAAGGCTACATCCCTAATCCCTCCTAACAGTCCACCAACAAGGGACCAAGCACTCAAATAGATGAGCCTATGGGACCATTCTCATTCAAGCTATCGGTTACTTGCTCTCCAACTTTTTGGCAGTAGATCAAAGAAGGTTTCGTAACCCTTCTTTGCAGATAGGTATGCAGTCACAAGACCAGTTTAGCTCTAGTGGAATGTGAATCTGAATTCTGCTACTCTGTATAGTTTTTCTTTCTTTTCTTTTTTTCTCCTCCTCCCTCATTTTTTTTTTAACCTTCATTCCTCCCCTCTCTAGTCCTCCTTCCCCATTTCCCAACCTCTTTGTATAGGCTAGAATTTGTTATCATAGAATTCCAATTTCTCTTGTTCAAGAATGAAGGGGTTATGTTCCGCCATGCCCTGCTTATGACATCATGCCCTGCTCATGACATCAAACACAAGGCTTCAATCCACAGTCACCATGGGTCCCTGAACATTTGTCCTAAACTCTTTGCCTAAGTAATTTTTGTGTCTCAGTCCTTTTCCTTTTCCTTCTTTTTTGTTTTGTTGTTGTCTTTCATTAACATTTCTTAAATGAGGAGAGTGCACTGGTTAGTATTCTGGGAAAGTTGCTACTTTTTAAAAAGCATTTTGCTATTTTTATTGGTGCTGTTTAGGCATATCTAGTCCTCCCCACTCCCACCCTCCACCCTCCAAGGCCTTGGCTGTCTTGGAACTCACTTTGTAGACCAGGCTAGCCTTGAACCCACAGAGATCTGCTTGCCTCTGCCTCCTTGAGTGCTGGGATTAAAGACCTGTGCCACCTCACTGTTCATGTCTTTTAAGAGCACATTGTGTTTCTGATGCTATTAGTCAGACTAAGTAACACTGAAAGACCCTCCCACACCCGCCAATGCCATAGAATAATAGGTCAGGTGGAAACTCCCTCAGTCATATGGCCAAATAGCACCCGCTTTGCCATCTCCACATTAAAGACAAAAGATATTTGAGGTCTCCAGCTGTTACCAAACTGCTTTCCTAAAATGATTCTTGAAGTCTTAATTCCACTTTTAAGTTGCCATCAACTAGAAAAGTAGCCAGTATGTTGTGTGGAGTATTTATATACTGTTCAATGGGGCTGGGGGGGGGGGGAAGGGAGGGTTCTCCTAAATAATAAGTAAAATGCATTTGCTCCCTCCTTTTTCCTTCCCCTGATAGCCCTTTTTCCTACTTCATTGAGATTTCCCCCTAGCCAATCTAAGTACAATGGGTCTCTGGATAAAGACAGCTGCTGACCTGTGTCCAATCCCTGAAACCCACATAGTGGAAAGAGATCTGACTCCTGCAAACTGCCCTCTGACCTCCGCTTGTGCTGTGGTTGAGTATGTATTTAAATGTAAAACTGGAAGGTCTCATCTGCCATGGCCTGTTGGTTTGACCTTCAGTGTGAACAGCTGCAGTTACTTTGGGATTCTGGGAAGCATCTGAGCTCCTGAAGGGCTGGTGATATGCTCAGTGGGTGAGCCCTGGGGTCAATCCCTGTTGCTCTGAGAGGGAGAAACCAGCCTCGGAAACAGCCTCCAGGGTAAGTGTGCTGTGCTGTCGGCGGAGCAGGTCCATATATTGAGAAAGAGTGCTTGTGGGCTTTTCTTCTCTACTTCTCTAGCCCCTGCTGTTGCCTTTGCCTCAGTGTTTCTGATGCAGCGAGACAATGTCTTCTCTGCCTCATCTGTCTGCCCTTTCTATTCACAGCGCCCAAAAGAGAGTGGCCAAGTCTTGCATTCTCTTCCACATTCTACACCTGGCTTCTAGCTCCAGGGAGCCATGTTTTTCTTAGCTCATGCTTCCTAATTCCTGGATTTGTGAGACACATTCCAGCAATATTTCTTACTCCGCATTGCCTGCTCCAAGCCATTGTTGTCCTTTAAACTTGCTTGCTTAAACAACCCCATCCTTACCTCAGACACATTTGTAGGACTTCACCATTTTTCCTTGATAATTAGAATTTCTAGCTCACACTCTTTTCTGCTGACTCTTCCTGCCTGCCCATCTCTGAAAATACAGAACCATTCTTTTTTGCATGTTTCAGCTATTGCCGCCAGCAGCGACGTCAGATCCTAGAATCTTCTCTGGGAATTGTTAGAGCTCTGTCCTGAGCTTTGAACTGTCTTCTAGCTTGTGGACAACTCTGCTAATACATACTCTCACACATTAGTAAGGTTCTCTGTGTCAGTTCTTCCCAAAGAAGTCTTGTGAGCACAAGAGTCTCCAGGGAAGTATAGTGGAAGCTTTGGTGTCTTTAAAAACTGTCACATTATGTAAGCATGGTTTTGTTTTAATCCTAGGTGTGGCCTATGGGGCTGTTTTAGATTGTCCGCAGCAGAGGACTATTTGCCTTGTGCACGCGCTGGAGGGGCGTGACCTTTGCCAGCTGCAGATTAATTCTGGGAACTCTGAGAGAATAAATGCCAAAGCCCAGAGAGCGAGGGAGCCTCAGAGAAAGGCTGCTGCTCCTGTTTGCTGTTGTTGCCGCTGTTTGATGAAAAGTTGAAGATACTCAGAAACTCAGATTGGCATTGCCCCAAGGAACCCAACTTCCCTAACCAGCAGGAAGTAGCTAGAGAACTACCCGCCCCCCCACTAACATTCTTTCTCTTTTACTTGGTGTTGGGTGGGAGGTAGAGGCATAAGAAACCCAAGTAAAAAAGATTAAAAATGGGGCCTACAGGGAAGCTTTGTGGACTTTCAGAATTTGGAATGCAGAGTCAGAACTGGCAGTTGTGCTGTGGCTACAGAGGGAGCCTCCTTAGAACCTGTGGCTCCACTGTGCTCACAGGTGATGCTTACAGGGGTCTGGAGCCGCCTTTGGGAGTCACTATGCTGGGATGAGGCGGCCTGATGGGACTTGCCTACTACCTTCTGTTTGGAGTTCCAGAGGGAACCCTTCCCTTAATTTCCCTTCATGGTTGTTCTCATCTGTTCTCATTTCATCTTTTCTCTCCTATTGAATGTTTAGTCCCTTTTAAAAAATCATTCAGATTCTTGGGTGTTGGATTTTCAATTCCCATTTTATAATAAGATGGCTTTTTGCTTCCCTTCCACAGCAGATAGGCACCTACCATCAAAAACATGTTAACTTCAGGTCCCTCCTAAACAAAGTTCTCTCTCTCTCCTCCCCTCTCTTCCCCCTCCCTCCCCTCTCCCCTCTTCTCTCTCTTCTCTCCCCTTCTCTTCCCCCTCCCCTCTCCTTTCCCTCTTCCCCCACCCCTCTCCCCTCCTCCCATCTCCTTTGCTTTCCCCTTCCCTCTTCCCTCAGCTGAAAAGCATTGGCTTGACACTTTAAGGACAGGTGTTTGATTTCTAGTAATCTGGTTTTTCCCAATATTTTAATAGACTAGCAAGTCACCTGACCTCTAGGTCCTAAATGTAGATTTCTTCCAGCATCTGCAGTAGTTCATAAGAACTTTTCTTAAGTCTTTGCTTTTTAGTTTTTCTTCTGATACACTTTCTTTGCATTTGAAACTGGGCTTCAAGGATGCAGATCTCTGAATCTGGTGGTATAATTAAAGTACTTGAGTTGACTCATTCAAATAGTAAGTATGCATAACTGAAAAATACATAACCCTGGACTTTGAAAACATGTGAAATACTGCAGTAGATTTTCAAGTACATGTTACTAAGACAGAGGACTGCCAGGGCTGTTAATTACACAGAACAACCCTGTCTCAAATAAAAAAGAAAGAAAGAAAGAAAGAAAGTTGCTAAAATGATCTTGTCTCATTTATCTTTATTTTATTTTAGAAACAGGGTTTCACTATGTAGCCCTGACTGGCTTCCCTTATTTATTTAGATATGGTTGCTGCATGTTTGACTCAATTCCTACTAGTGTTGACCCAACTTTCATTTTTGTTAAAATATCAAAGTATTGTTTGGGTTTATTATGGTCAGGTTGGCCTCAGAGCAGCAGTTCTTTATGGTCTCTGCGTCAGGTCCTGCCTTGTGTTCTGCCCTGGCTTCCCTCAACGATGGGCTGCCCCCCCCCCCCAAAAAAAAAAAACCACTCTACTAGCACATATATGCCAGTATTACATTCTAGAGCCAGCCAGTTCCCTTGGACATTTAACAGTAATTCCTGATCCTGAGTGTCACAGACCTGAGCTAAACTTCCATAGCATCACAATGCCTGTCAAGTAACTGGTGTGGTCATGTCTACTTAGATGACAGAAGTATTGGTCATACAGGTGCTTAGGGAGTTGTTTGTTCATGTCTGCAGGCTGCAGGGAGGGTGGTGAGAAGCCAGCTAGCCACAAGCTGCTTGCTTTGAGCTGTGCTGGATTTGACCGCCCTCTGGTGTTGGGATTAGCAAACTAGCTCAGTGGTCCATCTTGTCAAAGGAAGAGGAATCACTAGAAAGTCTATGGTCTCCTTGGGATGAGCTTTACTTTCCTGCCTGTTTTTGTTCTCCAGCAGCACATCTCTCTTTCTGTGGTAGTTTCCTGTCTGCCAATCCTTCTCCCTCTTTTATCCTGTATTTCTATCTGTGCTCTCCAGCTTGTATCCTGTTCCTTTGTACCCAAGCATAAAGTAAGAGTGCCCCCCCAAATCTCCTGTAAACTCAAGACTGCTGTCTTTCACTGCTTACCTAGATATTGCATTCATACTTCACATTTGACATGCTCCCATCCAGATGTGGAGCATCCTATCGCACCCCATCCCCGTTTCTAACTTCACTAATATTTCATGCTAGATTTTGGAGAATCCGCATTCTGTGTCTTTCAGGCTAGTCAAATAGGCACCATTCCATCGAAGCTACCAGGGTTCCCTCGGCTACGAAAACTTCCTTGTATCCATCCGCTCTACAGCTCTTCCTGACTGCAGCCCTGACGTGCAGCCTTATGTGCATTAGCTTAGTGTCAGCCTTTCTTCCTAGCCTCAGAGTTTAGAGACAGCAGGGGCGCTATAGCACCTGTGGTGGCATTTGCTTCTTCACTAGTGGGCATACAGCTCTTAAGACCTGCTGAGTGTTTACATAGCCACTGACTAGTGATGTTGGGCAGAACCCAACTCCTAAGAGCTTTCTTTGAGCACTGATGCTTTATATGACTTCATTTACTCTAAATGAATTTTAGATACTTTCTGCTCGAAACTCAATTGTTTTTGTATGGCAATGTAGTTAATGAATTGATTAGTTAGTGCTCAACTGAACTTTTAAGACAATCAGCTACTTGTGTAGTGAGGACTGATAATCAGTTTAAAAGTATTTTAGAAAAAGCCCTGGGTTTGGTCTCCAGCACTGGGAAAAGAAGGAAACAAAACAAGCCTTGTTTGCATCATCATTTGTCTGTATGATGCACAGTGCCTTGGCAGGTGTGGTGGTGCCAGCTCTTGGGAGGCTGGTTTCTAAAGACTGCTGTGAGGTTAAGGCCAGAATTGGGTACATAGTAGCCTGAGCTAAAAGTAAGACCCTGTCTCAAAACAGTAACAAAAATAAAGAGGCAAGAGCTGGAGAGATGGCTCACAAATTGAGAGTATCGGCTGCTCTTCCAGAGTCCTGAATTCAAGTCCCAGAAACCACATGGTGACTCATAACCATCTATTATGAAATCTGGTGTCCTCTTCTGGCTTTAGACACACATACAGGCAAAATACTGTATACATAATAAATAAATCATAAAGACAAATAAAATTTTACTTAATACGAAATTATGTTTAAAACTTATCTTGAGCATTCTTTTTATAGAGGTTTTTTTCATTTTAATTTTTTTATATTATAGAGGTTTATATCTTGACTTACCTAATAACTTTGATTTACTTTGATGTTTTTCCTGTATAAAGCTTTTCCCCCTCTTCTCCCTACCTCTTTTTTTTTCAGTGCTAGCGTCAGACCCATAGTGTCACACATGCACAGTGATCACTGCCAACTGAGCTGTATCCTCAGCCTTGCCTAAAATTGTAATAGTAGGCTTGCTTACGGCTTTGTCTTGATACTGCTTAATAAAGAAATGTGCAGTCAGAGCGATTTATAAAGGTGGTAAGATTCATACCAGTCTGTGTCCTGAGGAGAGTGTGGATGGAGTAGCTGGAGGCAGGGTCAACATTAGTAACTTCTGTGTTAGATGGATTGCTTTAGTTTGTATGGCCTTGGTGTCTTGGGCATTACCCAACACTGCCCTGCAGAGATGCCCCCAGTGGCCATGAAAACCAACTTTGGAGATAAAAATCAGTGGTGTGCACAGGTGGAGCATCTCTTCAGATATGCCTGAGAGGAGTTTTCCGACTATTTTTTGAAACATTTACATAACCTTTATGGGGTGAATATCCCTTGAGTGAATCCTGGCATGGGCCGGAGTAGGAAACAGTGGGTGCAGGTTTCAGACCTTGGAGTTTATGGTTACTTAACCGGCTGTGAGCTGTTTTTTTTTTCTTGGAAAAAGACGCTCCTGGGTGTTTGTGAGAGCTAACAGGAGACCTGTTTGGTTTTCTCACATTTTAGGTTAAAGTAACTTTGTATCTTGTCGTCTGGATCTACCAGAGGCTGTGAAGCATTAAGTTCTAAATCCTGTTCGCCGAAAGCCTCACTTGAGCTAACTTCAGCAGTCAGCCACTGTTAGAAAGGGGCAGCAAGACCTCACCATAGCATCATCATCAGAGCTTTTGCTATCTGTGTATACACTTGGGTAGAGGATATGATTAACTGAACTTTTTTTTTTCCTTCAAAGGGACATGAGAGATGGCTTTAGAAGAAAAGTCTACTCTTCCCATTATTCAAGAGACCGGTCTCCCCATAAAAGGGACGCTCCTTTTTTCAGAGAATCACCTGTAGGCCGGAAGGACTCCCCACACAGCAGATCAGGCTCCAGTGTCAGCAGCCGAAGCTATTCTCCAGAGCGAAGCAGGACGCACTCCTTCCACCAGTCTCAGCATAGAAGTATGTCTGCTTTCTTTTTCTTGTTTCCTTTTCTCTGACACGTTTTCAAGACTCGTCCTTTCAGCCACACTGTTGAGATGGAGTTGGACTGATTCGAGGATGCAAGACGAGGCACTTTTAAGCGATTTCAAACACAAACTTGACAGAATAGTATAGTAAGCACACACGAAGCTTTCCTCATTCTTTGTATGAACTTAGAGTGGCTATTCAAGTTTGAATTCATCAGTGAGTAAAAAAAGAGGTCTCCTTGTCAGTGCTCCCCATACTCTGTAGTAGTCCAGTTATGTCTCTAAGCCTCTGCCTCCTCCCACTCAAGGCATCGGGTTGTCTTTCTTAGTAGCTGTTGGATTTTTTTGTTCAGCAAATATCTATAAGTTGTCTGTTATCTGTAAAGCAGTGAAGCTTCACAGAACACACCTGTTTGCATGCAGGTGTGTACATGATGTCTGTAAGGTAAGTATCATTTGTGGGCTGAGAAGAAAGCCCAATGGATAAAAGCACTATGTACACAAATTTTGATCCTCAGAACATTAAAAAAAAAAAAAATGCAGTGCTAGCCTCTTCCCTCCAAGCACTCTTCAGCAATGGGAACCCTGAGGACCGGCCGGCCTACTGTGGTGAGCATTGGGAGAGACCCATCTGATACAAGGTAGAAAGTGGGGACCAGCACTCAGGGTTGTCCTCTGAACTCCATGTGTGTGCACCACGACACACCCATGCTTCTGTTCATGTACATGAACAGGTACACACATACACAAAGAGAAAAGGTTTTAAAAAAAATGTATTTAATGTATATGAGCGTGTTGTCTGCTCTTATGTCTGTCACCAGACATACTGCTGGTATGTCCATGCCTGCCAGATGCCCAGAAGGCCTTGGATTCCTTAGAATTAGAGTTACAAATGGTTGTAAGCCACTGTGTGCATGCTGGGCATTGAACTGGGGTCCTCTAGAAGATCAGCAAGTGCTCTTAACTACTGAACCATCTCTCCAGCCCCAGAAAAAAAGATTTCTTTAAAAGCATGTCCTTTGAGGAACTGAAACAAATAGCAGTATGCGTGTACACATGTGTGATTGCTTAAGGTGATCCTGGAAACTAGGCGTTGTGCTGTAAAGGTTAGGGTCGGTGTTTACCTTCCTCTGACCCCCCAACTCCGGCAGCCACTTCCCACTAGACAACAGACAACCTGTAACCTTAATGAATGCTGTTATGAATAGAGATGTATTAATGACACACATTTTCTAGCTTCCCCGCCCTGTTCAGAAGTATGCAGCTTCGTCATAATTGTCTTAGCAGTTTGGAAAAGAAAAATATATTTGACAGCTCATAATAAAGTCTTAATAAAATGTAAAATAGTAATGGAAACGAGACTCCTACTTGATAGCACCTACAAGCCTAACTTCCTGTTTATCTTCTGAAACAGGAATTGTTTTCTTTTTGAGACAAGATTTAGCTATTATCCCGGGCTGTCCTTGAACTCATGGTGTATCGCAGAATGGCTTTGAGTTCCCAGTAGTCCTCCAGTTCCTGCCTCCCAAGTGTGGCTGGACCTGCTGTCAAGCAGCGGTTTCTAGGGAAGCATTTTCTTCTGTCTCCGTTTGGGCTGCTGTGGCCAGACTCTAGAATCTGAGGAGAAGCTTGGGCCACCATGTGGGGTTGGTCCTGATTTCCAGGGCAGCCTCCCACCCTTAGTATCTGGGGTGGTAGAACAGTAACAAAGAGAACAGAGTGTGGGGTGAAGAAATTAAGCAGAGCATAGGGATTTGCTAAAGCCTTCCTTCCTGTTTTTTTGGGGGGGGGATTGTCATTAGTTTTTGTAGCCAACATAAAATGTTTGTTCAGGAAAAGCTCTCACAAGTCATCTTCTCTCTTTAATGAAAGCTGAACTGGACAATGTTTTATATTCCTTTCACACTTCAGAGGACTCATATAAGGTCAACTTGTAAAAAGTCAATGCAAAAGTCTTTTAAACAACAAGAACAACAAAAAGAAAATAATTCAACAGTAACAGGTTTGGTTTGATCTGAAGGCATGTATACTGACAGTTCCTCCATTACCAGTGGCTTGAGCTAAACCGATTAGCAATGTGCTAAAATTTGACTTATAATTGAAATCTTGATATAATCCTAATTTTATTATTCCTTATTGTTTCAATTCTTCAACCCAACCCCTTGCCCCCCCCCCCACCTCCTAGGGACCGAGCAAGAGCTTTGATCACACTAGCTTCATTGGTGAGCTAAGATTCTAGCCCTTCTCTGTGTGTGTGCACATGTGTGTGTGTCGGGGGTGGGGAGAGGACATCCTTGGATATTGTCTTCAGGAAGGCTACCCTACCCACCTTCTTTGTTGGGCTGGAGTGCACCACTTAGGGTAGACCAGTGGTCAGCGACCGCAGATCTACCTGTTTCTGCCTCCCCTAACACTAGGATTACAAGTGTGCCTCGCCATGTCCGGTTATTCTGTTTAATTTGTAAAGTACATCTATTTAATTTTTACATGAGGGTTGGGGATGCTCACATATCTTGGCACATACATGTGTGGAGGTCAGAAAACAACTTGCGTGGATCCTGGGGGTTCAGCTTAACCTCATAAGGCACGGCTAGAAGTGGCTGTAGTCGCTGAGCGTCTCCCTGACTGCATGCCTGCCTTTTGTTCATGGGTTCTAAGGATCAAATTCAGGCCCTCATGTTTATGCCATCCCCCAGACGTCAGTTCTATTAGTAGGAGTGTGATTTATTTGCTCTTGTTGTGTATGTTTGTGTGTGCATATGCATGTCACAGTGTGTGGATGGATGTCGGAGTATAACTTGGACCGTCAGCGGTCTCCTTCCACTGTGTGAGGCGGTCAGTTACTAGCAAGGTTTTTAGTTTCAAGCCACTGAGTGATTTTTGCTTTCCTTTTGTTTACTTTGGGAGGGTCTCATGTAGCCATCACTGGCTTCAGGCTTGCTGAAGTGGCTGAGCACTCCTTAGCCTGCCTGCTAGCTCTACCCTCTGAGATCACTACGTTGAAGTTTTGTCTTCAAACCCTTGTGGTGCTGATCTGAAGACAGCTGTGAGTTCACTGGGTTTAGTTGTCTATATTTAAATGCTAACACTGCATGGTGACCTAATTGAATTAGCTTTAATCATTTGTAATTTTTTTTTTATCACTAAAGGTGATACCAGAACCAAGTTCAGTCTCCACACCTGTTCTTCAAAATCTTTGCTTTCTAAGTCAGTATGTATTAGCTATACAACAATATTTGTACTCATGTCTGTGAAGCACTTTGATCCCATTCTCTTCTGCCGCCTTTGTCGCCCGTCTGCTGACCCTCCTGTTCTCCCCAGTAATCTCCTTCACACCGTGCACCCTAACTGCACAGACGAGACAAGATGTGCAATATTTGTCCTTCTAAGGCCGGTTATTTCATTGTTTTTTATTTTTTGTAATTTTTTCTTGTTATTATTTTTTCTTGTAATTATTTTATAAAATTTCTTGTGGTCTGTGTGGTCCCTTTGTGTTTGAAGTTTAAAGCTTCCACTGTTAAAGAGAAACCTAGCATAGTACCTGCGGTGTGGAGTTTGTTTCTTGAATTAGAATACACCTGCCAGGTCCACGCTTGTTAAACACTGCACAGAGTACAGTAGTGTACGAGGCACAGCCCATAATTCCATTCTGTATAATGATGCTTCTGGTTTTGGTTTTCTGCAGTATTTGTTGTTCTTATGTGACTTGTCAAGGACGCATAGAGTAGTTAAAGTGGATGTCCTCAGTTCTATTCACCCTTGCTTTTAGCAGGAATGCTATCCCAGGAAGGCGAGTCATTTGAAGTATTATATTAGATGTATGCTTATTTATTACGAGAAAGGAGTCACCAATAACAATGAAACTCTTACAGGACTTAGTATTACTTCGAAGCATTTAAGTTGTATCCACAGCTGTGTTTCACTTGAGTGCCAAACACTTTTACCTTGTATGTGGATCCAATGGGAATGCTCGTGGCTTACAGTGGCACCTACTTCAATTTCAGGTTGGCTATGTCTTTAAGATGGTACTGAGCTTTGTCTCCTAGAAACACCGTATCCTGCAGTTTGGGCTGCTGGAACTTATGCTCAGCCTGGCTCCTGATGGCATTCAGTGTATCATACAGCACATGCCTTAGTTCCATGTCTGTGATAGAATACCCTGACAACAAGCCCCATGCTGGAGCCATTGACTGTGATCCCTTGTGCTCTGTTCGTGCTTCTCTTTGACACAGTCCAGGGTCTCCTGCCTAGGAACTGTACCCAGATAACCTCCCACAGACAGGACAACCTGACCTAGACCGCCCATCACTGAGAATGCGACCAGGGCACTATACATTGTGGCAAGTAGAGGATTAAAAGTTAACCATCAGCCCTAGAAAAGGTCCAGATTCTAAGAGTGGTTTATTGGAATTTGTGTAAGTTGAACAGTTGTAAATCAGGGAATATTTGAAATTCTTTTTTTATATGTGCTTTTTATTGGTAACAATGTTTTTTTAGTAGTTTTATTTACTGTTTGAAAAATGTATAAATCTATCCCAAACCCCTTTCCCTCTATCTCCTCCTATAGCCTTTCCTTCCTTCCAGCTTGTTCTTTTTTTAAACCTGAGTTCACATAGTGTTGGCAAGATGTGCATTGGTGTAGGGTCAGCCACGGCAGTGTGAGCAGCCATCAACTCCCAAGAGCTCCTCAGGTAGAGGTGGATTTGGTGACCTCTTCTGTCCATGCTGGAGTCTTGGCTCAATTAATCTTGTGCATCAATCACAGCACTAAAGTTCTCGTGTGTTTAAGGGCCCTGTTGTGCCTGGAAAACAGTGTTTTGGAGCAGTCTTCCTCTGCCCTCTTCCACAGTGATCCCTGGGCTCTGGGAGGGAGGGGTGTGATACAGTTCTTACATTTTGTTTTGTTTGTTTGTTTTTTCTTTCTTTCTTTCTTTCTTTCTTTCTTTCTTTCTTTCTTTCTTT
>OU015748.1:116857350-116872561 GCA_907169655.1 Acomys percivali
TTTCTTTCTTTCTTTCTTTCTTTCTTTCTTTCTTTCTTTCTTTCTTTCTTTCTTTCTTTTTTTTTTTAGTTTTTTCAAGGCAGGATTTCTCTGTGTAACAGCCCTGGCTAGCCTAGACTGGCTTTGTAGACCAGGCTGGCCTTGAACTCACAGATCTACTTGCCTCTGCCTCCCCAGTGCTGAGATCAAAGGCATGCCTCTTCCTTCCCCCTCCCCCAGTAGGGTTTTTCTGTAGACCAGGCTGGCCTGGAACTCAGAGATTACCTGCCTCTGCCTCCTCGGTGCAATGCTGCCACCACCCACTGAGACAAGTTACTTCAACTCCCACAGTTGTCACATTTAGACACTCAACAGTCTTTTATGCTTTGCACTTTGAACAGTTAGTTGCTAGTAAGTCTCTATATTACTTGTCTCTGAGGGTGAGAGCTGCTCTAATCTGTAGGTATTAAAACTGAAATTGTGAAACTTGCAGGTAAATGGATGGAATTGGAAATGAAAAACTGTGATTTAAATTTTTGAGACAAAATTATGCTGTGTAGTCCTGCCTGGACCTGGCTTTGAGCCTCTTTCTTCAGTGCTTGTGATTATAGTGTACACCACCATGCTGAATGTCACTTCTTAAATCACAAATACAGACAGGACTTTTTACTCGGTTCTATTAGTTTGTTTGTTTGTTTGTTTTTAAAGATTTATTTATTATTTATACAGTATTTTGCCAACGTGTGTGCCTTCTCACCACAAGAAGGTACCAGATCTCATTACAGGTGGTTGTGAGCCACTATGTGGTTGCTGGGACTTGAACTCGCGACCTTTAGAAGAACAAATGATGCTCTTAACCTCTGAGTCATCTCTCCAGCCCGGTTCTACTAGTTTTAAATTTTCTCTTTCTACATTTCTCTTGTACATCCTAATAAATATAAAAATCAATTTGTTTGTTTTTAAGTAAGTGTGATCAACAAGTGGGAATATTTGGGGCTTGTGTTTTTACTTGTTTCTAAAGAGGATGTCTGCCCTGTGACCTGAATCTGAAGGGATGGCTGAGTAGCTGATAGCACAGATCTGTGCTCATCTTCAGTTGCCCCAAGGAAGAGGAGGAGAGCAGATGGGTGGAGGTTAGGAAGAACACTTAGATTTTGAGGTTGGACAACAAGGGGGAAGGAGAGGTATGGCCAGAAGATAGAGAAGACAAAGGCACTAGGGCGGGAAGTGTACCCAGAAGACAATGTGAGGAAGGAAGGGTTGCTCCTCAGCCAGAGCGCTGGGATGTGGGGAGCCTTTGAGAGGTGGGGCCTGTTTGGAAGTTAGGCACACACACAGTTTGTCATATTTGCTGATCTGATATTGGCTGTAAATACTTCATGAAGCAGTTGAACACAGGGACTGAACAGATGTGAAAAGGACTGGAGTTGGCAATGGACACACAAGACAAGCTGTCATCACAGAGGAAATGTATTTGCCCCACGAAACAAAGGGCAAGGAGTAAGAGGCAAAGACAGGAAATAGAGACTAAGAAGAAGGTGAAAGGACCCAAGATGAGGGGGAAGGGACATTTGCCCAGGAGGGACAAAGGACAGCTTCTGGAGAGAGGGAAGACAGACGTGGCCCACAGGCAAATGTCCATTTAAAAGGTAAAAGGAGAAACTATTTTTAAGGATGAGGTATTTAGTTTTGATTGGACAGGCTAATTGGAGTATTTAAAAGCAGGCTTTTGACTGTTGGACTTCAGTACTTTGATATCTTGGTGGTCAGCCTCAGGAGGAGGAAGTGGCCACATAAGGGAATAGACCTTGGTGGATAGCTTTAGGCGCGTAACCTAATGGTTTATATTTATAGCAAGGCAGAGGGAATGGGGGAGAAGGGCCAGGCCTGTTGGGACCATGTTTGCCAGGCTTGGGCTCTCTAGAGCCCTTCAAGATGGTGACAGGTAAAGGTAACTCTTACCAACTGGTAGGAATAGGACTAAACCTCAATCAAGTATACCTCAATAAACCAGCACTATTCTTACTTTTAAAACACTTCTGGATTTTTTTTTTTTTTAAAGTAGGGGCAATTAATTTAGCTTTTCTGCTGTTGTAGAATTAACCCAAATGGGCCCAGATTCTAAGACCTATGTGCAACTTACTGTAAAACTGAAAGTCTGTGTCTGTTTATCACAAAGCATTTAATCTATGAACCAAGTGGCCTCTAGTTGGGAAAGGAGTGAATCTTGAAAATCTGATGGGGCACAATAGGTGAGGTTAGCTGCCTCCCAGAAGGATTGAGGATCTTAAGGATATGGCAGTAACAGAATGTAAAATTTATGGTAGGCTGTTGGATGTAAAAGATGAATCTGGTACTTATTGATTCTGCTTTGCATGAGGTTCAGTGGGTGAAGCTGGTCATCTGTCCGTCTGTCTAGAGCAGTTAGGACATCAGTTCCCAGCTGAACCAGGTCAGGATGAAAATCCTGTTTGGGGATTGGTCGAATTCTATTTGAAATCTTCATTTTGCTTATATCTTCCTGTTGGGTGTTGACCCAGTAGGTGGCCGTTAGCTGTTGTTGTTTAGTGGGGCTACTAAGTCTTGGCTGCTTTAGTTTCTCATTACCAGACGGATCACAGTCTTGCTGACTATGGATGTTGTTTTTCAGACACATGACTTCTAGACGGGTAGCTGTGCCCCTCTGGGGTGTCTTTGTTTCTATAAGCACCTGGCTTATAAGTACATACAACCACTCTGGCTTTAAAAATGTGGGTTCTGTGAATCACAGTGCCACATGTTCTTGTAACTGCAAGGCAAGCACTTTATAGACTAAGCCATCTCTCCAGCCTCTATCACTTTTTCTTAATTTTTCTTCTCTGATTTCTTTTGGGGGCGGGGTGGGGGTGAGGGTAGGGGGGACATTTCTATTGATTCATAGTTCCTCAGGGTACAGTCCATCATGTTAGGGCAAGAGCTTGAGGCAGCCACTTATGGCATTTACAGTCAGGGAGCGAAGAACAGTGAAAAGATTGTGTTCAGTTTGCTTTCTCCTTTGTATTGATTCCTGCGTGACCCTAACATGTCTAATGCAGTACCCACAGAGGGTGGAGGTTCCATCCCTGTTAGCCTGGTTTGATCTAGTAAGTGATTGACAGCAGAGGTTAGCCATTGTAACCTTCCACCTTCATCCTCTTGGACTCCCAGCAATCTCAATCTCATAGTGCCCCACAGTCTGACAGTTCCTACCAGAGTCCAAGTCCCAGCAAAGACTCAAGGCAATCTACGTACACACACACACACACACACACACACACACACACACACACACACACAGTGACATAGAGGGAATGTTTCCCACCCCAGAAGGGGAACCTCACAACAAGGAGTGATCAGATGGAAGCCTCAAAATTCTAGAAGGGCAAACACATTCCTGTAGCTCCTCCTCTGTCACCAGGGCTTGTGATGGAGATGTTCAGGCTCCAAGGGGCTTAGGTCACCTCCCGACTCTGCTGCTTCCAGCACACCTGACTTCTCTGTGGCCTGACTCCATTCCACGACTGCAGCTTTCCTCAGTGGACACCTTTGGTCCTGGTATCTCCAACATCCCGAAGTCCCCACTTCAACTTAGGTTTTCCCTTTTCAGCTTCAACAAGTTTCTGGAACTATGATGCAAGAAAGACTCTTTGACCCCCTCATATCTTGGCACCTTTTGTATCTGCAAAGCCAGTACTGCGTGGCTAATGCTGCTAAGTTCTTCTCTCAGCTGGAGATGGAGAGTGGCCCATTGGACTGCAACTATATGACCTTCTGTGTACTGACCAGTCTGAGGGAAGTTGTGATGAGAGGACCTTGCGGCAGCTGGTCACAAACCTCTGTACTCACAGAGCAAATGGATCCTCTTTATCCTTACTTTTCTTGGTTTAACTTCCATCTTGTAACATACATTAACCGTCCAGTTTTTATTGCCTATTTTTCTTTTTTGTATGTTTCCAAGATAAATTTCTTTGTGTAGATCAGGCTGGCCTAGAACTCACAGAGATCCACCTGCCTCTGTTACCCTGAGAGCTGGAATTACAGGTGTGCACCACCATGCCTGGCTTGTTACCTATTTTATTTTTAATGATTCATTTTTTAAATTTCATGTGTGTTGCACACATGAGTGCAGGCTCCTTGGTGATCCTCTGGAGCTGGAGTTGGGTGGGGATTGTAAGCTGCCTCCTGTGGGTACTGGGAATCTAACTGACCCCAGAAGAGGACTATGTACTGTTTACTTTAAAAGTATTTTTAATTATGTAATAACAGTTGCTGTCATGAACTGTCTAGACCTTTAGCTTAAGGGAGAAAGGGTTTGTTTTGATTCACAGACCAAGAATATATCTAATCCCAGTGAGAAAGGCCTGTCATCAGCAGCCTGAGAGAGCTAGTCACATGGCATCTGCATTAGGAAGCAGAGGATGATGGGCACTGTGATGAGCTTGTTGTCTTTTTCTGCAGTCCATGACCCAAGCCCGAAGAATGGTGGTGTCCTTATTAGGGTAGGGAGGCCTTTTCACTTCAGCCTACCTAATCAACCAGATAATGCCCTCGCAGGCATGTCCTGTGTACTCTAAACTGCAGAGTCCTTTCTCCAATCCTAATGTCTATTTGTAATTATCTTTTCCTTTTTTTTTTTTTTTTTAACTTCAGGATGAAACCAGTTTACTATAAACAAATGGTTTCCTACCCAAAATCATTTTCTTTTTCATGTATTTTTATATCTATAACTTGTGTAGATAAGTTGGCAAGTACAAGATCCTGTTATGGAGGAGTCTCTATAATGCCACCTTTCCTTTTTGAGAAAGGCATTGTGGGGTGACGCTCAGGAGTTATTAGGAATTTCTTTCATAACCGTTTACTAGGTCAGGCACCAAGTAGCGAGGATCTGGTGTTAGAGAGTTGAGGGTTTGGCTTTTTATTTTGGGCCCTTTTATTTTTGATGTTTTTGTCTACATAAGAAGATAACAAGGTGTTTTGAAATTTTAAATATAGCATAATGAAGGGTGTAGCCAGGATGATAGCCATAAATTTGTATCTGAGGGAAATCCATGTATGAGAGAGTTTGTAGAGAGAATCAGTTTTAGTTATTGCAATATTAGAGTATTGGTAAATCTGTTGAGCAAATTAGAAAGCTTTCCTATTAATGTGTCTTATTTCCACTGGTGACTTAACCTTCCAGTAGACTGTCTGATTCTCTCCTTACCCCTCTGATATGTCTGTGATCCCATATCTCTGAGTGTGAACCTCATGGTTCTGGTATGGACAAATGCTGCTACTTGATGCTTTGAGATCCTTTCTTGCTGTCCTTGGCTGGTCTCCTCCCCACACTTCCACTTGCCTGAACTAAAACTTCCCTTCTGTATTCTGACAATTTATAATTGAGAAACAAACCGACAGGAGACCGGTCAGCATGGGTAGGGGAAAGGGGGAGACATACAATTTTTTGTGTGTATACACATGGGAATATCACAGGAGGGGGCAGATAATTGAACTTAACAGAACTTTTGAGTGCAGGTTACCAGTTTCTGGCGGGAAGATGTTAGTAAGCTGTGGGTTTTTGAATGATTGGACACATGGAAGAGGAAGCTTTCCCTTTTTGGGGGGGGCCAGTTTTTGTGGTTTTATTTAATCACAAATAAAACACGCACTCAAGCCATCTACTCATTTTCTTTGCTGCACAGCCTGGTGTTGGGATTGGTGACTCTGATGGCCAGCTGTGCTGCTCTTTCTACGATGGCTTTTCAGTTGTTGGAGGAAACATTGTGAGCAATCTCAGCACAGTAAAATTTGTTGCACATCAGCAGAACTTCCAGTTCTTTGACATTGTGGACCAGAAACTTCCAGAAGCTGCAAGGCAGCATGTGCTTGGTCGTCTTGTTGCTCCCATAACCAATGTTGGGCATCAGGATCTGGCCCTTGAGTCTTCTCTGTACCCTGTTGTCCATACCTCTGGGTTTCCACCAGTTTTGCTTAATTTTGACATATCGGTCTGACTGGGGCCTGATGAACTTCTTGGTCCTCTTTTTGACGATCTTGGGCTTCGCCAGAGGCTGGAGGGCAGCCATGATGCTGCAAAAGAGATAGCAGCGCGGAGGAAGAAGGAAGAGACCCCCGAGGAAGCTTTTCTTAATGCACACACAGTCACGTGTGGGCTCCGAGTTGCTCTCTGAATAGGTGATGATAGCCTGTGAGACTCTAGTGTGGTATTAAACTCTAGTGTCTTTCCTGTGATAAGATAGTTACTAGACGTGATTTTAGGTAGGGTAAGGGGGCTCATACAAAGCCTCTTTTTATATCTGCTGTCAGTTAACTTAGATGAGTATACATTTCCTTTGTAAAAAAATGGTTTTTAGGAACCACCAGGTGTCTCTTGGGCCTCTGAGTGGCCACTGCAGTGTGCAGAACGTGTGGGCTTTTCCTGTTCTGCTTTGGTTTCTTCATTCCTCCCTGCCACCTTTCCCTAGAGTCTGCGCGCGTCGGTGCTTCCTACAAACGGCAGAATGAAGCAAATCCAGGAAGAGGTGAGTTTGGAACTAGGTTCCGATCTGGAATCTTGAAGGGGTGGGAGGCTTGGTTTGAGAAGTTACTTGAAATGGGGGAAGTGTCTTACTGCTCTCTATCTAGTTCACTGTCCCCAGGATTGTGAAGCAATACAGCCAGGTAGTTGGTTGTCTGGGCCAGCCATTCCTGTTCAGGAACAGCTGCCACAGGAGGATTGAGCCTGTAGAATGAGTCTGTTGGCAATGGGAGCTAGGGATTTCTGCTTCCTTTGCGACTTCGCTGTCGTCTGTGTTTATGTCTTTGTTCTTTGCTTTTTGCTTGTCCACTCGTTTATACAGCAGGTATAAATGAGTGTGTGTGATAAGCCGTGTCTCTGCCCACAGCAATCCTATGCTTCTGCGTACCAAGATTAGTTGATGTCTGCTTCCCTTAGCCATTGAGCGTCTGAAATCAAGAAAGGTTCTAGGGTCGTGCCTGGCCTGGCAAAGTCTGAGACTGTGTATTGTTGTTGCTATTTCTTTCCTGTATTCTAGCTGATGCAAATTGAGTATGTAATTGGCACAAAGTAGCT
The DNA here is from genome assembly GCA_907169655.1 of Acomys percivali. NCBI lineage: Eukaryota > Metazoa > Chordata > Mammalia > Rodentia > Muridae > Acomys > Acomys percivali. Next base: position 116,864,420 of record OU015748.1, read on the forward strand.
CCCTGTCCCTGAGACTTTTAACAGTTAGATGAGCCACATACAAGGTAGTATATGAGGTAGTAGGTGGGGCTGAGTACAGAATTGAAAGGAGATGCTTGAAGGGTGAGAATGGCCAGTGGCCAAAGGGACCATTTCCCCATCTACATTTAAACAAAGACTTTTCTAGCATTTCAGTTTGCCCGGAAGACTGTTTACTTGCACAAGAGATGAAAAAGACCATTTACACTAACTCTTACAGTAAGTTTGTGTCTATCTCCTGTGGCTACACAGTGATTTTCAGACCCTGTGGGTAGTCCGCATGTCAGTCTCCAGGTGAGAGCGAAAACGCATATGCCATTCTTTGACCATTGCTCGGAGTTTTCCAGTTTAGTTATTAGTTTTATGTTGTGTTGGGGAGAGGGAGTCTATCCCCAAAGAGTGACAGGCCTACTCACACACAACTAGCTACCTAACATAAGTATGCCTTTAGTTAGGCTGGACTGTGCTCATTGGCTCAGTACCTCATCTTTCAAAGGACTGGTTAACAGAATTAGGTAAAGAAGACATTGTACTCAATGTGTAGTAAAATAAAGTTGTGTTCTACCTGACTTCAAGTGCTGACTCGTGTTCCTAAGTCCTCAGGCTGAGGAGACTGTAGCTACCAAAAAGTAGATACTTGTTCTTCTAGGACAGTGGTTCTCAACCTTCCTAATGCTGCAACCCTGTAGTATAGTTCCTTATTTTGTGGTGACCTCCAACCATAAAACTATTTCAATTGCTACTCCATAACTGTAGTTTTGTTACAGTTATGGATTGTAATATAAATATTTGGTATGCAGAATATCTGATATGTGATTCCCCCCCCCCCCCCCCCCGCAAAGGGTCACGACCCACAAGTTGGAAACCTCTGCTCTAGGAGTTTTTGACAGTAGGGTAGACTTTACAGTGCTGTAAATTTAATTTACCACATGCATTGGGAATACATTAAGGAATGCCTGAAATGTGTTCTTGGCTATTGGAGGTTGTCAGGATGGTTGTATCAGGTTTGTTTGTTTGTTTGTTTGTTTTAATTTAGTTATTTATCTTAAAAATAAGGTCTCACTCTTCAGCCTTGGCTGGCCTGGAACTTGTGGTACCAGGATTATAGTACTACAAGAGCCTTAGGCTTCTGTTAAGGCTTCAAAACTGGAATACTAAACCTTGTGCAGGGCTTGTCCCTCACTCAGCCTCAGTGCTGTTGAAGCCGATGATTCTGTTGATGTTGATGGGTGGGGCTGCTGCCCATAGAAGGCATCGATCATTTTTGACCTGCAGTTGTATCTGCGGTGGTATTTGCTCACTGAAAACAATCAGAATATCTTTACACACCGCCCAGTGCCAGGGTGGGAAGAACACAATGTCCCTGGCTGAGAGTCTTCAGGGCCTTGGGAACAGCTACTTAACACCAACCACCTCAGGTGCTTGAAAGCCTGAGGCTCCAGAGCTTGCTTAGCTGGCTTTGCTGCACTGCAGGTGGCTTGGCGGCTGCTTTTGCTCTTGCCGACTCTCCTGGATTTCCCCCTTTCTAGGCTTTAATAGCATTTGTGTGGCCACTTTCTAAAACAACTTTGTGTTAGTAATATTGGTAATTTTCCCAGAATTTAAGATTACAGGCGTGATTAGAAGTTAAAAACATATTAGTAAGATGTTTTAAACCCAGGAACAGCTTACTTTTAATAGTTTTTATAAACTGCTATTAAAACAGTTTAAATAAATTAGCTTAACTAAATTAGCTAACTAAAAACTAAATTTGATTAAATAAGGTTTTGGTTGTTGAACCTGCTAAAGTAATATTGTTCATATTTTCTGGCTTATGTTTCTACTAAAAATGGTTCCTTGCAGCTTCATGTAAGTATCTGAAATGACTAATAGTAGTGACTTTATCTCACAAAGATTTATTTTAAACAAAAATACTTGTTAACATCAGTCACGCTTGGCTCTGGATCAGTTTTCTGAATTAATGGGTTTCTAAATTCTTTTAAATAGTGTGAATGTTTAGCAGTATCTGGTAAATTTCCTGTGGCTAGCACTCTTCGAAGTACCCCTTAACTGACTGTTCTGTGTGTCTGCATACTAACTATAATAACACTACATGTACATACATTGTCATATGTTAAAGATTATCAGCAACAGAAAAAGGCAGGAGCACTGCCCAGGGCCACAGTGAGTAGAGCAGAGCTGTCCCTGGCCCAGAGCCTTTGCTGTCCAGAAAGGTCCTGAATTTGAGGCCTTGGGAAGAGCTCTTGTTTACTACCCTGCCAGGTGGTTAGAAGCCTGACTCTCTGAAGCTTGCTGAGCATAGCAAGGACGTTTGAGGAGACACTCTGGTTAAAGTGTGTTTGCCTTTATCAGCATTTCTATAGTTACACTTACCAGAGGCATTGGTGTGGCTAGACCGCCATATATGACATTATTTCATTCTACATTACTTTAATGTTTTGTGATGTTACTAAAAGAGGTAGATTTTGATGTTAAAATAATACTCTGATTAGAAATTCCAGTGTTAAATTACATATATGACTTTCCTATTCATCTACAAAATTAGAAGAAGTGGAAAATCACATCTTACATTGTTTCTTTTCCTGTATTCTTTCTTGACATTGTTACATAGGTAAAGAGAGATCCATCCAGTCTTTGAAAACTTCAAGAGATACTTCTCCCTCAAGTTCCTCAGCTGTTTCTTCATCCAAGGTTTGTTACTTTTCAAAAGTTAGGTAGAAATACAATGGAAAGATGATGGGGTGCCCAGCACAGACACGATCATGGAGAGATGATGGGGTGCCCAGCACAGACACTATCATGGATACCTATGGTGCTAAATGAACCTATCTGAAAGCTTGAATCTATGTCATCACAACTTGAAAATATTACAGAAGCCAAAATAAATGATCATTTTTTTCCTCATTAATATTTTCCTATAGGGTTTCTATGTAGTCTTTGCTCATCTTCACCATAAACAAATAGAAATAGAGTGTATATTCATAGGATTTGCTTTTATTTGGGAAACTGAGGACATACGCAGATGCTTAACATATATTTAAAAATTGCTTAATTTTAATATTCAACATTTCTTCATACTAACTCATACAAAGGGTTGGTAGGTAGGTAGGTAGGTTTAACTCTCAGTTCTATAGGAAACTCAGGATTCAGGAGCCAAATAATTAAAGCCAAAAAAATAAAGTTACTGCTCGCATGCTGTTTCCTAGCACCTCAAAGTGCCCTGGGAAGGCAGTGCCCACGTCTCTACTTTGTTACCTTTATCAGCCCCACACCCCTTCTCTTGCTCATAACTTGCTCTAGATAGTCTTTACTTTTTGTTCTTGGTTTGTTGTTAATGTTTTTGACTTTTTAGCAGAAATAGTTATTACCTGACAATCTGGTGTAGGTCTATAAGGACAGCAGTTTGTCAGTCTGAGGGGAAAAAGTGATCTTTCTGTGACAGATTTTATCATGAGGGTCCTGTCAGAAATTCTGGATACTGGAATGTCAGGTAGGTGCTTTGTTCTGTTTTTCCTTTCCAGTGGGAAAGGACTTGAGGTCCTTGCCCTTGCAGATGTTGGACAGAAATTTTTCCCACCTACATCCTCGACCGTAGAAAGCCAGGTCTTTGAAACATTTGTATTTAAGTGTTTTTGATATTGGACCTTACTAAGTAGTGGCCCAGGCTGGTCTTTATAATCCTGCATCCACCTCCTGGATTCCTGGATTACCTTCTCAGATGAGGACTTTTTCTTGCAAGTGTTACGGCTTTTATAGAAAGGGTAGAGAAAAGATAAAAAGGACACTGTGGTAGGTTTGCTTTATTTTCTACAAAAACTCATAAATCATTAGCTTGGAATTGCTCTATAATTCTTTTGAAAACATAAGCCTCTCTTAAAAATTTATATACATTATTTTCTTGAATATGCTTTTATTTTTTTTTTATTTCTTTATATTTCATGACTTATATTTCTAATAATGTCTTCTGATACTGTGTTAACCTCTTGGGTGGGCAGGCACCTTATGCCTGTGTTCCCCACTTGAAGGCTGAGTCAAGAGGATTGTATAAGCATGAGCCAGCCATGGCTGCAGATTGAGACCCAAAACCTTATGGATGGGTAGAGAATTGAAATGAGGGCTTTAAGCTTACCTAGTAGCTGTGGAATATACTTTGGAGGTAAGCTTCAAATTCTGTCTTCTGAAGGCTTAATAAATTTAGTCTGAAATGAGGTGATATTAGAGAGATCTGTGGAATATAAGCCTGATGATGTGTATGCTGTGCATGGGAGCCATGCAGGGAGCATCACACACAAGGCTTCAGCCCCCTCCTCCAATTGTGCACTGCAGTGCACAGAGGCCTAGACCCTCAGGCTGACTTTGGTTGGCTCTCTTCTTCTGTTTTGATTTTGTTTCTTTAAAAGATTAAAAAATTTTAAATCATGTATGTGCTTGGGTTTTGTACGTGAGTGCTAGTGCTGGAGAGGCTCCAGAGTCCCTGGAACTGGAGTCACAGGTGATTGTGAGCCACCACATGGGTGCTGGGAATGAAATTCAGGTCCTCTGTAAGAGCATTATGCACTAAACTGTTTTAGCCATTTCTCCAACCACCAAAACTGTCTTAAGCAGACCAGTTTTCTGCTGTGGCTGCCTCTAGACCATGTGATTGCCCTGTGATGAACTTTCTCAGGCAGACGTGGATATGTTAGAAAAAGTCTCTTTCATGGCTTCCCTTTATTTTGCTCATTTAGATTTCTTGCTATAAAATGACAGATAGCTTTTTGGAGCCATTCCTAAGTTTACAGAGACCTGCAGTTTTTCTGAATAATTAAGTCAAAATAGTCAAGTATATTTGGAGGAAAAAATTTTTCTTTCCCAACATTGTGTTTTTATATCATGGTGAATATGATCCATGGTCAGCCTGTAGTGCCCTGAGTATTTGTTAGTGAGCTTAAACAAACTCCCATCCTTCTGTTCTTGTCTTCTAATGTGAGGTAGTGCGGCCTGCCCAGGTCCCTTTCGTGGAGTTCTGTCAGTGTTCTTGGTTGATGTACAGAAGTACCTCATAGCAGTGTACCAGTACTCCTGAGGTGGTTTTGGTTTGTTTGTTTTCATTGGAGCCGTACATTTAGCAAGGTTTTCTGGTCTGTTGAATAGAACCAGTACAGGGTACATGTTACAGAAGGGCAGCTTGCATGACAGTGGCTGGGTAGGCTGTGGCTTGATGCCCCATCTGAGCCAAAGAAGCCAGGCTCAGATATCTATAGAGGATGCCAGCCACAGCACTGCCTTTCCCTTGGACTTCATGTCTAGGCTACCTGTTGGAAGGTTCCATGAACCCACCCAGTCAGTCCTTCCTGGAGGCTGCCTTAAAGACCCACATATTTCTTAGTTGATACCATATCCCATCAAGCTGAAAAATCAAGATTCATCATTACAGAATGCCATCTGGAGGGAGGAGATATTTGTAGTCCGTGCTACCCCTTAGAGAAGTGAGAGAGAGGCTCAGATTAGGGGTGATGGCACATGGTTGGAAAACATTGTTGTAAGAAATAGGATGGAGGATCTTAGAAGGGTTTTTAATCGGCTCTGTAGCTTCATTTACTTATTGGCCTACAGCGCCATCCCGTTTTGGAATTTAGGGAGCTAGAAAGCCATTTTCTTTGTCTTTATATTTCTGCCATGAACTCACTCATCTTTTTCAAATATGTCTTAGTATAATCGATTTGTCAGTGGTGAGCATGGTGGTGTTTGCCTTTAATCCCAGCACTTAGGAGGAAGTAGAGGCAGGTAGATCTTTGAATTTGAGGCCAGCCTGGTCTACAGAATGAGTCCAGGACAGCCATGGCTGCACAGATAAACTTTGTCTCAAATAACAAAGACAAGGACTGGAGAGATGGCTCAGAGGTTAAAAGCACTGCCTGCTTTTCCTAACGTCATGAGTTCATTACCCAGCAACCACATGGCAGCTCACAGTCATCTATAATGAGATCTGGTGCCCTCTTCTGGCCTGTAGGCCAGAACACTGTATACATAATAAATAAATAAATCTTTTTAAAAAACCAACCAAGAAAACCCCAAAAACAAAGAAAAGGAATCACAGATTTCAAAGATAACATATCTGGGCCTTTCTTACTCGTTAAGGATTTACCTTAGGGTTGAGATACGGCTCAGCAGTTAGGAGCACTGGTGCCTCTTCTAGAGGACCTGAGCTTGATTCCTCCTACCTACATGGTGGCGCACAGTCCTAGACATTTCTAATTCCAGGGAATACAGTGCCCTGTTCTGGCTTCTGGGTGGGGCACCAAGCTCACATGTAAAGCCCAGACATACATGCAGGCAAAAACAAAAATAGAAAACCCTCTTAAACATTAAAAAAACAAAACAAAAAAAAGCATTCTTAGAAAAAATTTACCTCAATGAACTTTAACCATTTTAAAATTTAATTTGAACATAATTAAAGAATGTTGTAATCAGCATGATGTTATATGTATCCTGTATACAATTTGTATATATTTTGTTTTTTGCACTGGTCCTTTAGATGAATGAAAAGGAGATATTGCTTGCTCTCAATGCAATGTGCTTCTTGATGTAGAGGCCTTTAAGAATGCTAACCAAGAGCCAGGCATGGTGGTGCACACCTTTAGTCCCAGCACTCGGGAGGCAGAGGCAGGTGGGTCTCTGAGTTCAAGGCCTGCCTGGTCTGCAAAGCGAGTCCAGGACAGCCAAGGCTACACAGAGAGATCCTGTCTTAGGGGGAATAAAGAAAAAAGAATGCTAACCAAGATGTCTTTCTGTTTCTCCTAGGTGTTAGACAAATCTTGTAGGCTAACTGAGAAGGAACTTGCTGAGGCTGAAAGCAAGTGGGCTAGCGAGAAATTGGAGAAGTCAGATGAAAATAACTTGGGTGAAATTGCTGAGTTTGAGGTATGGTTTAATTTCACCTTTGTTTCACACCTGAAGGTTTTGTCTGAATTTTAAATTGGATAAAGTCTATTGTAGTACCACACACCTATAATCCCAGCATTTAGGAGGCACGGGCAGAGGATCCTCAAGCTCATTATCAGAGCATGTATGAGGACAACCTGGTCTACATGAAATCCTATCTTTAAAAAAAACAAAAAAGACAAAGCAAAAAGTAAAAGCAAAATGAAAAATATTTGCTTTGTTTTAGTTACCTCAGCATGTACTTGGGGAAATATTTTTATGGATTATTGGATTTACCACAAAGTAGGAGTGTTGAAAAGTATATTTGGTGATGATTTTAATGGAAGACTTCTTTTTTTAATTTTGCTTTGGTGGGTGGTGGTGATGCACTCCTAATTCTAGCACTTGGGAGTCAGAGGCAGTTGGATCTCTGAGTTCAAGGCTAGCCTGATCTACAGAGCGAGTTCCAGGACAGCCAAGGCTACACGGAGAAACCGTGTCTCTTTAAACAAAACCAAAATCTCTCACCCCTCTTGCAGTCTGGGGAGAAGCCTAGGGGCTGTTGCTTACATCTCCAACCCTCATGGAAGGTGTTACAGTAGACATGATTGTTCACGTGTGTAACAGTGTGTTCTAACTCATACCTTGATGCATCATAAGAGGATCATTCCCCAAATGCCTCCTGTATAGTGTGCGTAGGTCAAACAGTTAGACAAGTCCAGAAAGACTGGTTTATGAATGTCTGAATTTTCTCCCTTTTGTTTTGTGTGTGTGCATGCTGGTTTGTTATTTAGGTAATAATCCCTTAAACAGCTCAAAGTTTTTTGTTTTAGGTATAGAGATATTTTTGCGTATTCTTAAGTAAATACATCAAATATATCAAGCTGTTCTAAGCACTTAATAATACTTGTAAGCATAGATGAGAAATATTGGATTATTTACCTAATTTGATTATTGTAATAATTTAGACTAAGTTTTTATAAACAGAAGATACTTGTACTTCAGAAGTCCAACTTGAGAGTTAGGCTGACTTCTTGTTTATTTAGTTTTTTGGTATGTAAGGAAGGTTTCACTTACACATGACTACTTATGGTCTAGTCATCTGTCTTCATATAAGACCAAGTCAGATGAACTCCAGTCACCAGACCTTGAGCTGCAAATACCTTTACCCACTAGTAATCTAGCTTGTCTTTTTTTTTTTTTTTTTTTTTTTTTTTTTTA
>OU015748.1:116872661-116950294 GCA_907169655.1 Acomys percivali
TTTTTTTTTTTTTTTTTTTTTTTTTTTTTTTTTTAAATTTTGTGTGTTTGTGTGTGTGTGTGTGTGTGTGTGTGTATGTGTGTGTGTGGTGAGTGGTGAGTGTATGCTACTAAGTATATGGACGTCAGTGAACAACGTTTTGTAGTTCTCTCTTCCCGCTGTGGGATGCAGGGATCATACTTGAGTCATCAGGCACTTGTGCCTGCTAAACCATTTGCCAGCTCCATTCTTTTTTGCCTTACTTGCTTTTTGATTCTTACAAAATCTCCTGTTACCCGTGATTGTGCCTTATGCTCTCAAACTTGAGTCTTTTGAGTGTATGATGGTGTGTTGTTCACTTGTGCAGCTGACCCACGATACCTGAGGCTGGGCAGTTGATGCAGTCCAGAACTTCTTATAGTCTAGGATTCAGGGAAGCCCAAGGTCAAGGTGCTGTTAGCCTTGGCGTCTAACGGTCTTGAGTCTAAGGCGATGCCTTGGATGATCCATACTCTGGAGGGAGGAGATCTGTTCCTTTGAGTGCATCTTTTACATTGTATTTTAATTTTCATTGAAAATCTCATACATATATACGATGTATCTTGATCATATGTATTGTTCAATCTCTTCCTCCATTCTGACCACAGCTGGGCTTCCCCGAACATGTCTCCTCTTTCCTTCCCAGCTTTGTGTTGTCCCATTTTTGTTTTTGTTTAAACCCAGTGAGTCTAGTTTATGCTGCCCAGGTACACACAGGTCATTACTAAGACTTGAAATGCCCATCAGTGGCCATGTACTCCCTGTATTATATCCCCTATCTCTGAATGCACCCCGATGGCCTGTCTCTTAGCTTCCCAGCTTCCATATGTACTCCAGGTAAGCACACAAAATGAAGGATTTGAAGCTAGGCCTCGCGCAGGAGAGAGAATGGGTAGCACTTGTCTTTTGGTGTCAGTATAATTTTGTCAAGTTCCATTACCTGTATACTTCATGATTTTTCTTTACAGTCGAGTGATGTTCAGTTGTGCCTGTGTACTGCATTGATACTATTTATCAGGAGATGGGCATCTAGGTTGATTCTGCTTCTTTGCCGTTGTGAACAGAGTGGCAGTGGACATGGATGCACAACTCTCTCTGTAACAATATAAAGTCCCTTGGGTTTATGCCCGGGAGAGGCATAGTGGGGCAAAATGGGAGTTCTTTTTCTAGTTTTTTGTTTTTGTTTTTGTTTTTGTTTTTTGTTGTTGTTGTTGTTGTGTTCGTTTTTTTGTTGTTTATCTTTTGGGAGAGTTGTAGATCAACGTTTGACTTTAGTTATTGCTTTACACTCCCACCAACAGTGCTAGGGACTCCTGTTTCCTCACAGCTACACCATTTGTTGCCTTTTATAGTTTTGGTGGTGGTGGTCACTCTGAGGTGAGGTTGTATTTTAGAGTAGACTTCATTTTCATTTCTGTTATAGTTAAGAATGTTTACTAGCCATTTGGAGATCTTCTAAGAACTTGGAGTTTCATAACCCATTTTAAAATTGAGGGTTTTTTTTACGTTTTTCAGTACTTTGTGTATTGTAGACACTAATCCTTTGTTCCATGTCTAGCTTGCAGAGATTTCTCTCCCGTTCTCTTGGGTTCCTCTTCACTGCTTGACAGTTTCCTTTGCTGTACAGAAGTGTTTTTGTTGCATGGTATCTTGTCTGTTGGTTGCTAGCCTCATTTCCTGCGTTACCAGGCCCTGTACAGAACGTCTCTGCCTGTGCCTATTTGTTGCCATGTACTTCGTACTTTTCCTTCTGTCGCAGTGATTCTCAGTGTGTGGGTGGTGGCCACACTGAAGGGCCAAATGACTCTTCCACAGAGGTTGCCTGAGACAGTAGGAAAACAGCTATTTATATGATGATTCATAATCAGAGCAAAAGTAGTTATAAAGTAGTAACGGACTAATTTTAGGATTAGGTGGTCACTATGTAATGAGGAACTGTTCTAAAGGGTCACAGCATCAGGACCTAGCAGTTTCAAGGTTTCAGATATTTTTGTATCTTGTTACTTTTCTGAAAATATTTGTCAATAGGAATGTGGTGGGGGTGGGATGGGGTGGTGCAGCTGCAGAGAGGGCTCCCTGGCAAAGAACATTTTACCCAGCTTGAGTTCCCGGCACCTACATGGTCGCTCACAACTACCAGTAACTCAAGCTGATGTTCTTTTCTGGCCCCTATGGGTGCTACACGGGCATAGTGCACATACAAACAAGCAGGCACATGGACTTACATAACTGGTAGGGCATTTTATTGATTAATTGATATGGCATGGCCCGGCTTAATGGGGGGGGGGACGTGTGTCCCCAAAGCAGGTAGTCCTAGGGTGTATACAAAGGCATGTGAAGCAAGCCAGGAAGCAGTGCTCCTCTGCGGTTTGTGCTTCAGTTTCTGCCTTGGCTCCCCTCAGTGCTGGACTGTGAGCAGGATGCGTATAAGTCAAATAAACCCCTTTCTCCTGCCCACTGAGAGAATGCTAATAGTGTTTATCACAGCAGTAGAAAGTCCTTAGGGTTTCATGCACAGAATAATATCCTCTGTAAATAAGGATAATTTGACTTCCTTTTCTATTTATAGCTTTTATTTCCTTTGCTTGTCTTACTGCTCTACTAAGATTTCAAGCTTGGTATTGAAAAGTAATTGACCCAGTGGACCCCTTGCCTTGTTCCTTATCTTAATGGAATGCTTTGAGTTTTTCTTCATAATGCCATGCTTACTGTAGGTTTGTTTATATAGAGATATGCTCTGTCTGTAAGTTCATGAGACCTTTAATCAGGAAAGGATGCATGTCATGAGATGATTGTGTAGTTTACATATTTTGAACCAACCCCACATCTCTTGAATAAAGCCAATTTGGTTCTGATAAATGCTCTTTGATATGATCTTAAGTTCAGTTTGCTGATATTTTGTTGAGAACTTTGTATCTGTGCTCACCAGGGAGATCCTTGTAATTGTATTTATTTATTTATTTATTGCTGCTGTTGAGACTTTCTCTGATATTAGTATCAGGATGATACTGGCTTCATAAAAGTACTTTGGAAGACTTCTGTTTTTTTCTACTTTACGAAACAATTTACATAGTACTGGGGTACTGCTAGAACCCTGGGGTGCGAACACTGGTTGGGAGACTTTACTGCTGCCCCTGGCTCATTGCTGCTAATGGACCCTTTCAGCTGTCTACTTCATCTTTGTTTAACTTTGCTGTGTTTCATACACCTAGAAATTAGTTTCTTCTCCAGTTTGATGTAATAGAGGTTTAAAGTTTTCTGTTTGTTTATTTATTTTATATGTATGAGTTTTTGTCTGAATGTATGTGCATGGTGCCTTCAGAGGCCAGAAATGGATATTGGAATCCCTTGGGACGAGAATTACAGACCATAACTGCCATGTGGGTGGTAGGAATTGAACCTTGGCTTCTGCAAGGGCACTGCTGAGCCATCTGTCTAGCCCCTAGGTAATAGTTTTAAAAGTATATCTTTATGGTTTTCTGAATTTCATGGGTATCTGTTTGCTTCCTTTTTCATTTCTAGTTTTACAACTTGGGTTTTTCTTTTTCTTGTTTAATCTGGCAAAGCATTTGTCACTGTTTTATTTTTTTCATAGAACCAGCTCTTTATTTAATTCTTTTAGTTTGTGTTTCATTATTTCAGCCCAGTTTTTTTTTTTTTTAAGGAGTAAAATAGGAAAATTATGTATAAGTTATTATATAATTATATACTAATTATATAAAATGAGTTTCATTGTATTTCATACAAATATAAGATAGGTTGATCTTATTTATATCCCATTACTTACATTATTCTCCCTATCACTGGTGCTCTGTTTTTCTTTTTAATTCATTAAGAACTTCGTATTTACAATGTGGTATCATTACATACACTTCCATATCTCTCAAACCTCTCCCCCCAATTTGTGATTTTTCTTTTCTCTTGGTGCGGGGAGTCAGTGGCCACCAGCACATTGAGGAAAGAAGAGTAGAAGACAAGGCACAGGGTTTGGAAGGCCATGTGCAGCCAGAGATTGAACTGGGAACCACTCCCGGAACGAGTTCAGCTTGAATCAGGGAGAACAGAGGCTGTATAGCCCTTGGGGAGTAGAGGTAGGGCTTCTAGGATAGGTGTTCATAATCTTTTGAAACCAGGAACTTCAAGGATGATTGTTTTGCATCTAGCAGCATGCTCCTTTCACATGAGTGGGAACACAGTACCTAATTACTATAGGCGCAGGCAGCTGTGTCAAGGGCCATATAGCAAATGTGGTTTGGGGCATCTATGTCTAAAGACACTCTCCACATGGTGTCAGACAGAGCTGGAGGCCCTGCTGGGGGAGGGAGTCCTATACCTCACTCTCAGAATGTCTCTGGACTGGGAGGACTGCAAACTCAAACAGCAGGGTCCTTCCAGCACCCACTTTTATCCCTGATTTTTAAAAATTAATTTCTTATGTTTATGGGCTGTTTTGCCTGCATTTATGTCAAAACACAAAGCATTGGATCCCCTGGAACTGAAGTTCTACTTGGTGTGAATTGCCGTGGGTTCTGGAAATCGAATTTGGGTCTTTAGAGGAGCAGCCAGTGCTTTTAGCTTTGTGCTGGCTCTCTAGCCCTCAGCCTTGATTTTGATGATCTCTTTTCGTCTGCTATTTGGGGTTTCGTTTGTTCTTTTTTCCCCAAGCGCCTTCAGGTGCATCAGTAGTTATTTGAAATGTCACAAAAATTTTTTTTTAATTTATTTATTATTATGTATACAGTGTTCTGTCTCATGTATACCACAGGCCCGAAGAGGGCATCAGATTTCATTATAGATGATTGAGAGCCACTATGTCCTTGCTGGGAATTGAACTCAGGACCTTTGGAAGGGCAGGCGGTGTTCTTAACCACCGAGCCATCTTTCTAGCCCCACAAATTTTTTTGATGTAGGCACTTGGTTGTGTAAACGTATAGGATTGCCTTTATTGTGTCCCATAGGTTTTGGAACATTGTCTGCAATTCTAGGATGCCCCCCACCCCCTTCTTGATTTCTTCAGTGATCCAATTATCACTTAGTGATGTGTTGTTAAATCTCTGAGTTTGTGTTCTTTCTGTAGTTTCTGTTGCTGGTATCAAGCTTTCTTCCTTTCTAGTCAGATAGAATGCAGGTTGTTATTTCATTCTTCCTAGATTTGTTGAGATTTGCTTTGTATTTTAAAATGTGGTCAACTTTGGAGAAATTTCTACATTCTGCTTATAGAAATGGGTATTCTTTAGTGTTCTAGTGAGATGTTTGTGGATGTCTGTTACATCTATTTGGTTTATGATCTCATTTAATTCTAATCCTTCTCCATTAAATTTCTTTCTGTCTTTGTCACAATGGAAACACCATGACCGCAAAGCAAGTTGGGGAGGAAACTCTGCTTATCCTTACACATTGATGTTCATCTTAAGTCAGGACAGGAACTCAAGTGAGACAGGGACCTGGAGGCAGGAGCTGATGCAGAGGCCATGGAGGGGTGCTGCTTATTGGCTCGCTTCCCATGGCTTGCTCAGCCTGCTTTCCTATAGAAGCCAGGACCACCAGCCCAGGGATGGCACCGCCCACAGTGGGCTGGGTCCTTCCCCATTGATCACTCACTGAGAAAATGCCTTACAGCTGTTTCTCGTGGAGGCATTTTCCCTACCGAGGCTCATTTCTCTCTGACTCTAGCTTGTGTCAACTTGACAGTAAATCAGCCAGAACACCTGTGTATTTGTGCGAAGGTGGTTAGTCTGATTGCTTCTATATTACTTACTCACTACTGGATTGATTGTGACAGAACTTATCGGTGTTGTGATGTTGCATTGTCTCTGATGGTTCTGAGTAAAGGAACAAGGAGTTTAGCTTGTGAAGTTGGAGTGTGTTCCCATGCTTTCTCTCACTGCTCCTTTATGTGAGCCTGTGCTCTCATTTATATTTGGGCCCTTTCTTTTCATTGGTCCATATTCATAAATAGATTAAGGAATAACAATAGGACAGAACCTTTTAAATCTATATCTTAATCAGTATTTAGTATATTTATCATAATTTTAGAACAGCATAAGGTTTGGTATTATAAAAAAATTACAAAAAGTAGTAATTATGTCCTCTAGCCTTCTTCACATCTGCCTATTATGTATCATGGCAGTATACATTTTTTTCTTAAAATTGATTAAACAGCATTTTTAATATAATCTTCTCTTGGTGACAACATACACCATCTCAAACACTATCTGTCCTTTAAGAAAATAACTCAAGACTTACTCTATTTTCAAGGAGGGGTCCACAGCACCCTTATTTATTGACCAGACAGAAGAACCCGAGTCAAGCACATCAGATGACCAGCTCAGCAGTCGCTCTAAAGCAATTGCATCAAAAACAAAAGAGATCGAACAGGTAAGAATGCAGTCCTCTATAGCCACAGCTGGTGGCTGTGGCTCTGCACTGAATACATGTCCTGGTGTGTCTTTTCCACTTGTAACTCCGAAGTTCCACCGAACATGTGTAGAGACTAGAGGACGACCTCAGGTGTTTCTTAGTTCCTTTTTTCCCAAGACAGGGCTCGCCTTAGTCTACAATCAATGAAGTGGTCAATCTTGGCCAGCAAGGAAGCTACGATGCACCGGTCTCCATTTCCTGGGAGCTGGGATTTCTTTATTTAGACATGGGGTCTCATACTGTCTTTTGAACTTACTGCAGTCTTGCTGCCTCAGTTTCCCAAATGCTCAGTTGCTCGTATGAGCCACTAGTCAGCATTTTTTCCCCTTTAAATTCACTTGATGTGTTTGCTTCCTTGTCTTTCTTTACCACAATAGACCTCACAAAAAGTGGGCCTCTGTTCTGCTTAGTGGTGTATCTCTACTTACAGCATGGATTCACATGTAGCTGGCTCATGAAAGTATTTGTTGGATGGATGATGGGTGAAGTCATAACCCCAATAGTGACCTTTGAATGGAGGAGGGGGTTGTCTTTCGTTACTGCCTACCTTGCTTAGGCATCATTCCCAACAGTGTTTAAGGGGTTATTTGAACAGGTGAATGAGTTAATGTTCTTTTTTTCCCTATGTTGTAGCTCTCTTTTAAAGGTTCATTAATTTTTATTTTATGTGCTTTTGTATGTGTTTTTCCTAAACACATGTCTGTGCACCACATGTGTGCTTGGTGCCTTCATAGGGCTGAGGAAGGTATTGGACCCCTTGGAACTGGAGTTGCAGGCAGTTATAAGCCACTACATGGGGCTGGGAATCGAAGCCAGGTCCTCCAAATGAAAGCTAGTGTTCTTAAGCACTGAGCCACCTCTCTAGCCCCCTCAGTTGTAGGCTCTTTTAAATACAAGTTCTTTTAAGAATGTAACTAGAAGAAACACTTGATTGAAATGCTAGGAAGTATTTTGTGTTATTTATACTATTTTCGCTATTTCTTCATACTGTTGTTCAAAGCTGATCTCTTTGTGAGAAAGTTATTAGGTTATATAAACTAGCTTGATTGTGTACTGAATTAGCACGAAGCCAATTTTTATAGCTCTCTGTGGAAACCTTGCTTGAGTTGAAAAACAATTTGTTTAGAGTTGCTGTTAAAACTGATGAAAACAGCTGCTGCTAAAGCATGTTGAGACTGTTGCAGGATGGCAAGTGACATCAAGAACTCAGAGAGAGGCAGCTGTGAGTAGGGCAGTACACACTTTTAATTCCAGTGCTGCAGGAAGAGGCATCTTCCAGTTCTAGGGCAGCCAGAGAGTCTGTGTCAGAAAGGGGCTGAAGGGACAACGATGGGGGAAGGAGGAGAGGGAGAGAGGGGGACATAAAGAAGGAAAATAAAATGGTTAAATTTTGGTGTTATAGAGGAGTAAAGTGGTTAATGAGAGAGTTATGAAATAGCTGGTCATGGTGACAGGTACCTGTAATCTAAACTGTTGTGGGAAACAGATGCAGGAGAAAAATAACTTGATAAGCATGAAATACATCCTGAGCCCTGTCTAACTGCAAAGGGCTGTGCCTTGTCCTCCACACAGGCAAGAATACATGTGCCCTAATGCACAGTAGTGATGATCTTTTTAAGAAGCGTGGTACTTTTTGAACTTAGTGTAAATATTCTGTTAGGTATCAGAAGTAGCTGCTGGTGACTTGAGTATTTCATCAAAAGTCATTCTTACTCATAAGGTCTGAGTGGGCCATTAAGATTTGAATTTTCTCACATCTTTCTATTTAATGCTGATTATGCATCCTGTATTTAGAATGAAATAATTAGAAAAAGTTCTTTTTATTTACATCTGTTAATTTTTATGACCTGAAAGTTAACAGCATCTTAATGTTATGGGGATTCAAAGTTACATATCTAAAACATAAATTGAGGTGCACTTCATGAACAGATAAAATGTATGGCTTAAATATGAATGAGTTTTGACAGTTGTATGTCCATAGAGCTGAATTTTAGGTAGTAACAGAAAAGAACGTGGCATGTAAAAGCCATTGCATGACGCTGTGCAATGTTTCATTCCACTTAAGACTTGACCAGTGTTCATCATTATATAAGTATGTTGACAAAAAGTAAGAATTTCAGACATTTTATGATTTAGGATTATCCCTGATAAGAAAGTCTCTTTAGGGTCAGCAATATGGCTGAGAGATAAAGGCACTCACAACCAAGGCTGATGACCAAAGCATTGGATCGCAGAGACTCTTAATGATGGAAAGAGAAAACCTAAGTATCTGATGTACCTGGCATGTATCTGTATGTGTACACACACATACAGATACGATAAATATGGATGGACAAATGAATAGTCTAGGAAGAGAGACGCCATCGCTGCCTTGTTTGTCTGTACTAAGGGGCATTCTCTCCATGCTCTGCACAAGGTGAAGGCAGCGTTGCCCTGACAGTGCTCACTTGCTTCCTCCCTATCTTTTTCAGGCCTTCTCTGTTAAGTTGAACCTTAGAGTTAGGAGACATTATTAATCAAAGGGATGCTTTTGGAACAATGTAGACCATCAGAGGGCAGTTTCTCATTACCGCACCAAGTAAAGTCTACAGACAGGCATTAAATAATAATAACATAAGACTTAGTATGAATTACATGATCAGTGGTTAAGCATAGCTGATGTAATCTGGAATGGGAATATAGTTGATATAAAAAAATAGTGAACAAACAACTAAATAGGCCCTTCAACCAATATTAAATATGAATATTAATAAATATTCATATTAAATATGAATAAGAATAAATATTAAATAAGGTCTCCTTAGTTCCTGGTTTTGGGTTCTGTATCATTGTAAATGTCATGCTGTGTACCTGGCACAGTTCTTCTTTGTCTTTAAATGCTGGTAAGATTCTGGCATAGGAATGGCTTTCTAGACACAATTCAACATAAGTACATTTTACATGCTTAACAGCAAGAATCTTGTGATCTGTTGAGGTTAATTTAAAAGTACGGCCTAATGTTTATTATTAGGCTTATAATTATTATGGCTGTATTGTCTAACCTGCTTTTACAATCTATAGACACGGACACCTGATGTACTTTATAATAGCTTGTTTTCACCTGGACAAGACAGGTATTGCTTCCTAAGATTTCTTCATTTATATCCTGGTCTCCATCCCATTTGCTTCTAATAATTTCTATTTGATTGATCTCCCATCCATAATCCCAAAATACTTGCTAAGGTTGTTCATTTGGGCCATTTCTTTCATGTGGTACCTCAGGGTTCCTCCCCTGGGCCTCATGGGTCTTTCCTGTCCTGTGGTGATTCTCTCCCTCCTTCTTCTCCCATCTCCTCTGCCTCTCCTTCCCAAGATTCTCTCTGCTCAAAGCCCTTGAACTTACACTTTGCCCTGTTTTCTGCCTTGCCTAGGTATAGACCTTATATTCAGCCAGTCAGGGAGGCGATGTTCAGGGCAGCAATTACATCTTTTGAGCCAGTAATTAGCATCAAAATACATAGCACCAGACCAACCTCCAACATCTGTGTTCAGATAAATCCATCGAATCCCAGACATTTAAGCTGCAGTTCCTTAAGCTGTGGCCTGAGAAAGCTGCTCTTCAGTGTTGTGACCTGGGAGGCTTCACCTGACTCTCCAGGTCCTTGAGCCTCAGTTCCACTTTCATGGGACTCTGTGCTGTTCAGAGCTCTGACGTTTTGCCTTAGGAACTGGCTTGCTTCCTCACTTTCGCACCCACCTGCAGTTGATGCTAGGGTGACAGCTACTGGATTTCCCTTACGGTCTCCTGTACAGTGAGAGAACCGTGCGTAGCCAGGCTGGAGGGCGGTACACCACCATCAGAAGGCCAGTCAAGGGCCATATGGGTTACTTATGCACTCTTACTATTGCCTTGATTTTGTGTTTAAGCTCCTGAATTTTTTAGGGGTGCATTGTTTGCTTATGGGTAATAGTAAATCTTGTAGTTTTGTACGTGACTTTCAAGAGCAGGTTGGCTTCACTGAGTCTGTGTTAATTTGGTTAAAACATATTCACTGTAGTTATGAAAAGTTTTAAAATTGAATGCAGAAACAATGCAAAGAAATGGTAGTCTGCGTGTATTATAACCTTAAATCCTTTGTACTTTAATGTGAAAATGTAAGAAATGAGAAATGAGCCTCCTAACAAGCTATTGCTGTTCAACCCAGCAGTCCCAGGCCCTGCAAAGGAAGTGCACTGAGGTTAGTCATTCAGGTCAGAGCTCTGGTGTAGCCCTCTGCTGCTTCAGCGCAGTGTGCTGTGCCCAGGCAAATCACACTTCTAAGGTGGAAGAATACGGATGCAAGCACTTATCTGCATGGAAAACATACTGTGATAGGTAGTTGTCTCTGCTGCCCTTTGCACACAAATTTGTGGTTGAGAACACCTCAAAACTAAGACATACACTTGCTGTTTGAAGATTGTGACCTAATATTCCACTGGTTCAGGTGTGTGACGGTAGGGCTACCAGACTGCCTGCCACATAGCTTATTCTAGGAGAATTTACATGCAATTAACAAGAAACAGAACATTTGGAATAAATTATGGATTTTTGTAATTCTGTAGGGTCACGCACCTAGAATTATGTCTTGCAAAGTACCGAGAAGGACTTGTTTGTTTGTGAGTTAGTGAGTTTAATTGGGTTACTTACATGAACATGGATAGAAGGTTATTTATGAGTACAGACATTTCAACAGTGGTTACATCACAAAAGAAAATGTCTCCTCCCCTGCAGTAGCAAGCACTGTTTGTCAGCTCCTCCTCCCTCCAGGATACAGTATTGAGGGGCCCAATCTTGTACAGGATCACACCTGCTGAGAGTTCAAGAGTGTGAAGACCCACTCTGCCCCATTCTCTCTTCTGTAATGATCCATGAACTTAGGAGTTGGTGACGTAGATGTTGTATTTAGAACCAAGCATGTAATATCACTTACTTCCAGCACTCTGACAGTTTTTGAGCCTCTATAGTCACTGCTAGCTGCAGAAAGAGGCTTCTATGACCAAAGTGGAGAGCAACTCTAGTCTGTGACCATAATTGTTTATAGAGCAATGAACAAGCTCATCATATCCATGTAGCAAAAGGTGGCAGTGCCTTCCCTGCTAGGCCTTTTACTTCCCCAACCCCCCCCCCCCCCCCCGCCTTTTGACCATGTGTACGGTACCAGTTATTCCCTCCTGTGGATCAGATCTCAGATCCAATCAGAAAGCAGTTGGCTACCTCACAATAGTCCTGCCACTGTTTGCCCAGTGGGTACATCTGCCTCAGTTGTGAATGTTGCTTGCTGGTGTTATCTCCATGGCATCCTGCACAGCACAAGTAGGGGAGAACTGAATGGGTTTTAAATACTGCCTGAGAGTTCACTGGAGTGCCTGCTAAGTAGAGCCCCACTTTTATAGCTCTGTAGCATATGTTAAACCACTTTGTAAGGCTAAAGAGTAATTGCAGTATATGAATTTGCAGAGACCCCACTTATGTAAGAGGTTTCCCTTTTTTTGTTTTATAATAGTAAAAGAAGGTAATCTGAATTCTGAATCCCTTCTCTGCGTAATACTCCCTAAGATACTGCTGCTTTATGAAACTTTGCCTACTGAAAATTAGATTTATTATTATTCTCTTGATAATTCCTAGATGAATGTGATGGGGATAGGAACTTTGTCGGTTGGCTTTTTTCAAGACAGGGTTTTTCTGGGTATCCTGCCTGAACTGGAACTCACTTTAGACCAGAATGGCCTCAAAGAACTCAAGGCCTCTGCCTCCTGAGTGCTGGGAGTAAAGGCATGTGCCACCACCGCCTGGCCTGAGGAAGGTTGCTATGATATTCTAAACAGAAAGTAGAGTGCACACCATAGCATTAAGTGAAGGGGATTGGTCATTCTGGTTTTCCTTTAACTTGAGAAGACTCAGACAGTATATATACATACACATACACATACGTGTTCTTGAGGCTAGGCACTATCTGTTAGTCACAGCCACGGGGTGTGTTCTATCACAATAGGTCATAGCTATCCAGGAGCCCCAACTACCTAAAAAACATCACGTTAATTTAGAAATAGTTTTTTTTCCTGCCTAGTCGTTAGCTGATAGTGTGTGTGTGTGTGTGTGTGTGTGTGTGTGTGTGTGTGTGTGTGTGAGATCAATTTTCAGTTTGCTTTAAATTTCTCATTCCAATTACTTTTGTTAATTGAGTTTTATTATTAGCATTTCTATAAAAGTTAGACTACATATTCTTTTAAAATTTTTTTAAAAATTTTTTTACGTATACCTTTATATTATTCCATGTATATACAATAAACTACCTATAGCAAGAAGAACCATGAGACAATCAGGAATTATATAAATGTTACATTCTTAGTGTTTTAGCTGTTTGTATTTGACAGCCTTGAAGAAAACATTTTTCCTATCTTGATGAGTCTAGAATTCTGAATGTAAATCAGTCTCCATCACGTCTTGTCATTATCAACATAAAACATCTATCTAGACCTAAAAACATCTTGACCCCTAAACAACTAAATTTCATCGTAAAACTAAGCTACTTGGTTTTCAACTCCTTTAGAGACTTGAGAAGGAATAAACTTGATTACCTGAGTATGCCAGGAGTACAGGTTAGTAGCTTTCCAAATGAGAGGTTGACAGACAGTTTTCTACCTGAATAGTCACCCAAAACTCTCTATTATGTTGGAGCATCTTCTTCAGCCTTCCGGCCCAATATATCTGACAGACATATTTGTGAGGCAGGAACTGTTGAGGACTTTCTCGCCCTGTCTTGGCAGAGTTTGGCTGTCGACTGCCTGTATCCAAGCTTGCCCTTTTTTAGACAGAATTCTGTCTGTGGTATAAACAAGGACATCTTGCCCAGTGGTTTGTTTGCCACATTTGAAGCCATCTCCAGAAGGAGGTTCTTTATGAGGTAGTCTGGGTGTTGCCAGGTGTTACCTGTCTGATTGTCAGTGAATCTTTAAAATAATGAAACATTTTTAAATGCTATATTCTGTATGTCTCTGAGGTTTTTGAAGACCTTATCTAACTATCCTACCTTATCTTTCTACAGAATATTCATCTGCTGCACCTAAGATGTATATTCTTGCGATAAAAGTAGACTAGTGATTGACATGACCATGATTTGATCAGCTAACAATTAACTTGTATAACTTATTTATTCTAAACAGCCTGCAATAGCACTTTCTTCTTCTTCTTCCTCTTTTTAAGATTTATTTATTTATTATGTATATACAATGCTTTGCCTGCATTAGGCCTGCGGGCCAGAAGAGGGCACCAGATCTCATTATAGATGCCTGTGAGCCACCATGTGGTTGCTGGGAATTGAACTCAGGACCTCTAGAAGAGCAGACAGTGCTCTTAACCACTGAGCCATCTCTCCAACTCAGCGCTTTCAAAGTATTGGAAGTAAACCTTGTATTATAATTGAGTTATATGGGTACAATACCTCATATTAAGTGTGTGTGTGTGTGTGTGTGTGTGTGTGTGTGTGTGTGTGTGTGTGTATATATATATACATATATATATTCATACATCTATAATATGGGTAAAGAATAAATTTACATTTGAATTCTATGCCACTGTATCTAGAATTAAACTTATTTTGCATCTACATACAAAATTCTATACCAGTGAATTAGAAATAATCTTGTGAATGACAATTAAGGCATTAAATTGAGTAGAGTCACAGATCTACTTTTTGTTCTATCTTCCCTATATACACTACATATTCTTTGAATTTCTTAAATCATATTTGATAGTCAGAGCTCAGTAGTTTTGTTTACGAACCTGCGTGTTGGATTTCTCTTGTAGTGCTGGGGATCAAGCCCAGGCCGAGCAGGCTGCTGCTGAGCTGTGTGTCCAGCCCTTTGATCTTTCTCTCCCATGTTACTTCACGTTTAATAATAGAGTTTTATGTGTTTTACATTTTTAACCTTCTTCTTTAGTAGACATGTAAGGGTCCTACACTGAAATGAAATACTAATTTTAAGAAGCCCCTGGACCCCAGTTAAGCATGGGGAGTCATATTGCTTCCTGAGTTAAGAGTGTACAAGATGAGTTTATCAGTGTCTCAGCTCCCATCCTACAGCTGCCTTCCTCTGTCGGCAGCCTGGTGAGTCCCAGCACTCTCTCTCCCCAGCTCCTGCTTATTTTAGGTAGTCCATAATAAAGAGTAGGCAGATGAATAGTCATCCTGGAAATGTTGACAAGAGTGTGGACATACAGAATCAGCTTTCAGTTTCTGATAGATCAAAATGAAATTGTTTTCAAATAGAGGATGCTCTATCTATTGCCCTATGTGTATGAGGGAAGCATTTGGCTACCTCATGTAATAGAAACAATTTTTTGCTTTTCCTTGTTATCAGACAAGTTACAAATGTTCCTAAAAGTACAGCTCTTAACTGGGTATTATCTTGTCTAGACATCAGGTCTACACAATTGTGTGTAACGATCTGCCATCAACCACTTCTGCAGACTTTGCGTATATAGATTTAGTAAAACACACTCCCAAGATTTGCCTCTGCAAAAAAATGCATTTCTAAAATAATTAAGAATTATTTATTTTGGCCAAATATTAATGTTTTTGAAATGCATAGTTTACTACTAGTTAAATCTTGCTTGTATTATTCTACATGAGCTCTCTGCTAAAGTGTTAAGATATGTGGTGTCATTTTAAGAGAAGGAGGTGGGCCTGAAGCTACTGTGTTGGTAGCTATCTAGCATGCACGAGGCTCGGTTTGATTCCCCAGCAAGTCATAAACGCGGTATGGAGCTGTACACTTGCAATTCTAGCACTCAGGAGGTGGAAACAGTGAGACAGCAGACTCAGAAATGCAGGGCATCCTTGACTGTGTGTGAGGGCCCGGAAGGGGAGTTAACGTAATGTAAGATAATCTACCACATTGGAAGTATCAAAATTGACATTTTTGGTAAAAATATAGACAGTATACATTCCGAACTTTTATAAGAACCGTCTGTAAAAGGGTACAAGGTGTTAGGAGTCCATTTCAAACCTTATTCTTGGGATGCTGCCCCAAGGGGATGCAGAAAGTAAGATGAGCCCAAGTGCAGGCTGCTCCCAGCTGCTCCCACCACTGTGCAGTGTTTGTGAAGACTTTCTCTGGTGTAAATTACTGTTCCTGCTACTCAGTTCTGTTTGTTCTAAGTCAGCAGTCTTATCTGTCACTAAATAAAACGTTAAGGACATTCGTAAAGCACAATGTAGCCGCCACTGCTCAGTGCTTTTCAGCTGGGAGCACCTTTCCACCTTTGTTATATTTTGGTTGTGAGTCTAGCCTTTTCCGGCTGAGCCGTCTCTCCAGCCCACCTTGCCACCGTGGTCAAAGGTTCTGTGGAGAAACTGACAGCCAGTCTCTGAAAACTCTCCCCATAGTGGAAACTCCAAGTACGGGTGCCCATGTTCAGTAAGCCTGATTCTTTGCAGCTTTGAGGTGATGATTGCGTTTGGATTCCTTCTTGGGAATATTTTATAGCTTTCGTCCCTGTCAGGGATTGGATCCCCTGCCTCTTGTGTCTGCTGCTCCATGTGTAATCCAGGACCTTCCACTGTTCCTGGCGTGCTCTTTTACTTTCCACTTGTTTTCTCCGACTCCCCTTATTTTTCTTTGGCTCATTCATAAATGAATGTAAAAATTTACTGTGGAATACCTTGTGTGTTCTGGTTAACTCTAATCTTGTTTTCATCTGTTATGTTTGGTTTCTTTTTACAGCATTAAAAATGACTTCTTCTCTGGAATTTCTGCTCTATTGTTCTCTTATTTTTCATCTTTATGTACAGTTTTATTTTCTGAGGTGTAACCCTGCATGAAACCTTCTGTGACTTCAGCTTTTGTTTACTATGCATATGGGTATCTTGCTTGGAGATAGCAAAGCAGACTTTCATGTACTCCACAGCACATGTGAGTTAGATGGAAGACCTCTGCAAAATAGTGATTCTATTTATAGATAACTTAAAGTTATGTGTCAGTTGTGTGGAGGAGGAGTGTGTGTCTGTGTGTGCGCATAGTGTCAGGACAGTCTGTGAAGTTAACACCCTTCATCACACAGGCCCTGGACATCAAACTCAAGTTGTCAGGCCTGATAGCTGGCACCTTCATCTGATGAGCCACTTCAATGGCTCTTCTTCTTACTTGTTTTTTTCTCCCCTACTTTTGTTTTGTGGCTGTTTTGTTGTTTATTTCTGTACTTTGGGTGGAGTCTTGGCATCTGCTTCCATCCCCTGCTGGTTCAGATGACAGGGTCTCTGTGTGGCTCTGGCTGTTCTCTATGCAGACCTGGCAGGCCTCGAACTCCCAGAAATCTACTTGTCTCTGTCTCCTGAGTGTCAGGGATTAAAGGCACGTACGTACCAGTAAGGAGGGCATTCTATAATTTACTAGCTGTAAGGAAAACATAAATATTCAAAAAGTAGGTCTAGACTTATTTTATGTATGATCAGTTTTTCAAAATCTTCATTTCTGGGCACATTATATGAAACTGCATGTAAAAAGAAATATATTTTGAAATAAAAGTAATTTCTTCGTCCCTTCTGTTGTCCAGATCAGTTAGTTATATAACCACACAATACATTCATGAGGAAGCTTTCAGTCTGTGCACACAAGAGCTTAAAGTCAGCTTTGCTTCTTTCTACAAAGTGTTTGAAAGGCAACACAGAGGATTGCCTATAGCATCAATATCCACTGGCCTGAGCTAGCTAATGGCAGAACAAAACTGCACAGGACAGAGGGCCCTCCAGGTCATCAGCTCAATGGACACACTCAGCTGATTAGAACAAAGGTGCTGGCCTAAGGCCTCTGCCTATTAAAAGGGAAGCAACAGTGTGGTTGGATGCGTACTATGTCTGTATAGCTGGCAAGCAGTCATTAGCTTCACAAATGAAAATAAATATTTTTTTCTAAGCAAAAATTCGAAAGCCAAGTATGCAAAATTCAAACAGGATTCCGTTTATGTCATTTTCAATTAAAAGCCAGCTGATTTGCTGTTTGGCTTTATGTTTAGTCTGTAATCATAAAAAACATGGATTAGAAAACTTACATTTTAATGTAAGAATAAAGTCTCATGTTTGGGCTTGCCCATATTTAAGACACACTCTATATTCTGTACTGAATACCTACACAACCTGAAGTCCCAGAGGTTAGTTCATCTGCTTCTCCTGACTCTTAACTTATTTTAAAAAGTTCTCTCAGGGCCTGATATTTGGACTTATTGGTTTGTACTTAGAAATTCAAGCTCATGGGGCTGGAGAGATGGCTCAGAGGTTAAGGGCACTGACTGCTCCTCCAAAGATCCTGAGTTCAGTTCCCAGCAACCACATGGTGGCTCACAGCCATCTATAATGTGATCTGATGCCCTCTCTGGCCTGCAGGTATATGTGCAGGCAGAGCACTGTATACATAATAATAAATAAATTTTAAAAAAAGAAAAAGAAATTCAAGTTTGTGTGGATTTCCAGGGGAAATAACATCTCCCCTGTACGTCTGCATTTTACTGTCAAGGGTCCAGCAGGAAGAAATATCGTTTCATCCTTGACTGTTCATTAGTGTAGAGCCCACGAGGTGAGAGGCACAGTTGACAGGAGTGAAAAGTGGCATTTGTATAGAGACCATTTACTGAAATGTGCTGGCCGAAGCTACACATGGTCATAATAGTAAATAGCCCACAGTGGGCATACAAGCACTTGTGGGTTGGAGGTGGATTTTTTAACCGTTCTACTGATGGGCAAGCAGAACAACTTATGGATGAATTTTTAGCACACGCCTATTGTGATCAGTAGATTAGTTTAGCTATGGAGACATGTTTTGCTCCTTTTTTTTTTGTGTAGAGAGCCTGGATTAGACTGGGGCAGTGTCAGGGAGAGTGGATGCTTCTGTTGTAAGGGTTGGGAGGGGAAACTGTAATTCCTCAAGTAAGAGGACAAAGGAGAACAGAATGAGTTTGGTGTTTTTTTTTTTTTTTTTTTTTTTTTTTTTTTTGTGGAAAGAGATAATTTTGCTGAGAGCAGAGGGAAACAAGATAGGAAGGTGGGGAGTCCTATCGCTGCTGAAGTTCCTGAATTGGGTGTGGAGAGGGCTGAGAGTACTTACTCACTGTATTGTTTGCTGATACAGAAGCCGGCCAGAGAGTAGCAGGGGTTCACAGCAGGTTGAACAAGTGCCGGTCTGGACTCCGCCAACAATTCATGGCGTCCTGCGAGCAAGGGTAGACAAGGCAAACCAAACTGCTTAATCAACCAAGTTGTAAACCTTGCTGGTTGGCCAGGGAAGAATATTCTATATGGTACCAGTAGCTTCATGTTAAATGTTTTAGGCAAGAAATGGCCAATACATCTCATAATTTGGAATTTTCTAACAAAGGACGGTGCTCCTAACTACTTGGCTTAGTTTTACTTGCTAGTATGTGGAGTGCTGGGTGGGTGCTGGCCTGGAGCTACAGAGGTTTCTTTGAATCCTTCAAACTTATGCTTTTCATAGAAGTGCAAGCTCTGGAAATTACTGGCCCTCATGTCTGCCCTTCCCTTTGTGCGTGCGTGCGTTGATTTCTAGTGAGGGATTTATCTAGTGAAGATGATTGTAGGCCTGGCTACTGGGGTTTGACCCCAGAACCCATGTGAAGATGGAAAGAGAGACCTGACTCTACAGAGTTGTCCTCTGACACCAGCAGGGGCACTCAGGCCTCCATCATGTGTTCAACAACAGTGATGGTGACGATGATGATGATGATGATGATGATGGCGGCGATGACAAGTTTCTCTCCCTTTGGGAGGCTTTCCCTGATATGTGCAGATTTCTGCCTATAAATTTTCTTTTGGCTTCTCATATAAATCTAACCCTTTTAAACTAAAATATTTACTTGTGCTCCTAACCAATCTAAGCAGTACCTTTATCAGTAAGACTAATTTAATTATTTTGTAATACTACAATTGTTCTTATGTTTCTCTCTCTCTCTCTCTCTCTCTCTCTCTCTCTCTCTCTCTCTCTCTCTCTCTCTCTCTCTGTCTGTCTCTGTGTGTGTGTGTGTGTGTGTGTGTGTGTGTGTGTGTGTGTTCGTTTTCCCTAGGAAGCCAGAGGCATCAGAGATTCCCTTGGAGCAGAGTTACAGACACTTAGGAGCTGTCTGGTAGGGTGTTCGGAATTGAGTTCTGGCCCTCTGGAAGAGCAGTGCATGCTGTTAGCTACTGAGCGTTCTCCCCCCCCCTCCCCAGCTAAACATTCATGTTTTGTTCACCAAAAGAGTTCCTGATACATACAGTAGACATGAGCACACTGTCAGATAGGTTGGTAAGCACCTCTGTGTCACTCCACAATGTCAGGATTTATTCAGCAGCAGTATAGTCACAGATACGGAGCTTCTGTTGGCAACAGCTTTCCAAGAATAAAGAAGCTGCAGCAGAATCAGACCACTGCCGGGTCACAGGGTCAGCCTGGCCTACAGAAGGGCCAGGTGGTGGGAGCTGTAGAGGTGCCGGGTGGAGTGAGCCCAGAAGGCAAATAGCTGACTTCAGTAGCCAGCAGCAGGGAGTTAACTCCTTGCGTCTGGGGGTTTGGTGCCTAATGGTCAGGTGGCAGGCAGGTCTGCTGATCTGGCGCTATAATTGGAACACTGCTAGGTTCGTTTACGAAGTCCAGGTGAGGGAGTAATTAGTACCGTTTTGTCTGGTGTGCCCGATCAGTTCTTGGGCTAGTTTTCTGGATGTGATTCATTATGTCTTGGTGTTCTTACAGTGCTCCATTTCCTTTCATAAGTAGAGAGGGTGGCACCCTCTTCACTTTTAGGAATGGATTATCAGTCAGTGCCACGTGGCTGGTGCCAGGCAGGGTGGTGTCCGTATGTCCACCAAGGTGCAAACTGTCTTCATCCTCAAACCACAGTCTGTCAAGGGCAAAGCATGGGGAATGCCATTGTAGGAGGAGAGCAGTAAGTCAGTCTTTGTAACACAGGTACTTTATACCAGGACAAAGCTGGTGTTTCATGGTGTTCTCTCAGTCCCCTGGAAAGCCCCCTGAGCTAAAGCACTGTAGTAGTCCTTAAAGTAAACCAGGAAAAAGGCTCGAGCACCCCAAGCCTGTAGATTCTGTGGCTGTGTAGATTCTGTGGCTGTGGACTTCACCATCACTCTGCTTAAACTCCCAGTGCTGCAAGCCACCTCTCAGGAAGGGGAGTTGTGTAGGGAGTTTTAAAAATGAGGCTTTTTTTTTCTCCAATTCTGAAGATGAAACTATTTAAGTTAGATTTTTGTTGTTTAGTATACACAATACTCAGGCCATTTTTCTTTTCTGCATAAATAGAAAGAAAATGATACTCATTATTTTTTATCTCTGGCAGTTGTTATTATATTTCTTCTCTATGTGGCATGCCCACAGACATGAAGGGTGTATTTTCCAAGGTTATAACAGTTGGTTTTCATTATATAAAGAATTGAATTTGAATCTTTGACGGTAATTCTGACTGTGGGAAGTCACTTGAAGGCTAAAAGACTGTTTAACCTGGCTCCCGTTTGGCCTGTTGGTGATGTGCTATGCATGTGAACAGAATGGCTGCTGCACTTTAGAACAAATCTGGGGCATTATTGTCAAGTCTTGACTTAATGTTGTTCCAGTTAACATGGCTTGCTTTGTCTCTGAGGCTGAAATGGCCATCGTTTAGGGAGGACTAGAGGACAGAACCCTGCAGGGGCACAGATGAGCGAGCTATTTGGCATAAATACTGCTAAACCCACTGGAGATGACTCTGTATCTGAGAGAGAATTCTGGAGCCTTCCTGTCGTAGCTGCACGATGGAGACCAAAGCAGAAACTAGGAACATTTCACTAACTCTTGCTTCATCTTGCAAATGTGTAATCCTTTTGGCTTTTTATATAGTGCCATCCTGAACGGTATACCTGTTTTGACTTTTTTTTTTAACGTTTTATTTTATTATCGTATGATCCTGGAAATATGTTTGGAGGTGAGAGTGGTTTAATGCATTTTTCCAGGATATGTTTATCTGAAAACCCCTGCGTCTCTTCTATCTGTACGAGCACATGGCAGTCCAGTGAGAGGAAAGTTAAAGAGGAAATGACTGTCTGCCATCCATTTGGCTCACACGGCAAGGTGGGAGGCCTTTGGCCTTCATTTTATTTGAGCCAATCAAATATTCGGCGACACTGCTCCAAACAAAAGATTTTCCTTCTGGTTTTCCCTGTTTTTCTTACTCCAAATTTATTCATTATTCTAGTCCTGGTGATTTTACTAAACAATGAAGCAGTCTTTACACCAGTAACTCAACTTTTAAAAAAAATCCATTTAATAGAATGTGTTACAGAGTGAAAATATATGTAACAAAGATGAGTATCTGCCTTCAATTTCTTATAAGCAGAAATACTGAATGATACTCAGCAATTCTTACTTACACAAGAATAGGTAAAACTAATACAAGAGTTTTCTTTTTCTAGATTCTCCCTCAGGTCCTTGGCTATGGATAATGTGTGTCCACAGAGGCTGCTGGGCCCGTGAGGTAGCTCAGCAAGTCCAAGCTCTAAGCCTAGCAGCCAGAGTTAAATCCTCAGACCATGTGAAAAGCCACAGGTGGTGTTGCACATCTGTAAGCCCAGCACTCACTTGCACAGTAACATGGCAACAGGAAAATTTGCTGATTACAGATGTTCATCCGGTTTTATATTGTGCTAGGGTTCAAATCCAGGGCATTGGATGTCTTAGACAAACACTGCCAACTGAGCACTTCCCATCTCTGGCAATTATTTTTTGCTTTGTTCTGTTTTTTAATGTAAACTTTATCTTTACTATGCATTTTGATCCTAGTTTGTCGTTAGTGTTACTTCCAAACTTAAAGTCCTAAGAGTCATTACTCTTTGTACTTTTCTGATTTTCCATATTGCCTACAATGGCTAAGGATGTCTCAATGCTTTTTTAACCCTGCTTCTTAGCAACGTGATCTCTGCCCTCTTCATGCTTCCCACCTACATAACTTTCCTACAGAACTCTACAATACATAATTCAATGTAAAATGCTGTTTAAGGAGTAATAAAGAACTGTGTATGTACGAGTACATAGCTATGGATGTAGACCCTGATATTTCCTCTAATGAAAACCGTGTGTATGTGAGTATGTAGCTATGGATGTTGATATATATTGCCTCTATTCCTTTATTAGTTCATCTTAGTTTTAGTGCATGTCTTAGCATGTTGCATTTCATAGTGCACTTCATTCCCGAACATATCAGTATAAAGCTCATGGTGTAGAGTTAAATGTTTATGGTTATCTTATATATAACATATAAAAACATCATGCTGGTGTGGTGGCACACGCCTGTAATCCCAGCACTCGGGAGGCAGAGGCAGGCGGATCACTGTGAGTTCTAGGCCAGCCTGGTCTACAAAGTGAGTCCAGGACAGCCAAGCCTAACACAGAGAGACCCTGTCTCTGAAGGCAGGGAAAGTCTCTCTCTCTCTTTCTATATGTATGTATGTATGTATATATATATATATATATATATATATATATACACACACACACACACACACACACACACACACACACACACACACATCACAGATAAACTTTTGGGAATTGTTATTTAGTTTGTAGTTTTTGTTGTTTATACCACAGTGCTGGACTTAGAAGCCAGGGCACTTTGCACATGCTAGATCACAGTAGCCATACACCAGTTCTTAGAGCGTGTGTCAGTGTGTGTGTGTGTGTGTGTGTCAGTGTCATACATTCATACACACATACACTTACATATATATGTATAAGCATAAGTAGTGTGCTATGTACTAAAATTTGTGATTATAATAGTTTCAGCACACATTGAATGTTAGTAGTTAAAATATATTGTGTTCTTAACAATCTTATAAGCTTGCTTTTAAAAAGGTGTGGGAGCCAGACGCGGTGGTGCACGCCTTTAATCCCAGCACTCTGGAGGCAGAGGCAGGCAGATCACTGTGAGTTCGAGGCCAGCCTGGTTTGCAAAGTAAGCCCAGGACAGCCAAGGCTACGCAGAGAGACCCTGTCTCAAAAATAAATAAATAAATAAATAAATGAATAAATAAATAAATTTAAAAAGGTGTGGGGCTTCAGCTTTGAGCCGGAAGTGTTTGGTATGTCTTTGTTTTTTGTTTTTCAAGACATGGTTTCTCTGTGTACACCTGACTGTCCTGGACTCATGTTGTAGACCAGACTGGCCTTGAACTCATAGGTGTCTATCTGCCTCTGCCTCTTAAGAACTGGAATCACAGGGATGTGCCTCCACACCTGCCTCTCTTCTGTTGATTTTTACCAATCTCATTAGTATGTTAGAATTATAAATGTCTATGCCCCAGTTTGTTTTTCTCAAGACAGGGTTTCTCTTGTAGTCCTGGCTGTCCTGGACATGCTTTGTAAACGGGCCTGGCCTTGAACACACAGAGCTCCGCCTACCTCTGCCTCCCGAGTACTGGGATTAAATACATGCGCCACCATGCCTGGCTGGAATTCTTTTCTTAGCATATATATATATATATATATATATATTTTTTTTTTTTTTTTTTTCCTTCAAGACAGGATTTTTTTGTATAGCCCTGGCTTTCCTTGAACCCAGTTTATCGACCAGGCCAGGCTGGCTTCAAACTCAGAGATCCAGCTGCCTACCTAAGTGCTGGGATTAAAGGATGTGCCACCACCACCTGACACATTTTTATGTTTTTATCCGAAGGTTGGAGTATACTTTCCAGGCACTAATTGTGTTTTGAACACTCATCTTCTCTACTTGGTTTTTGCTTTTCCACCAGTCTTCACAGTATCAAATCTAAACTGCTTACATTAGTTGTTCTGTTTTGTTTTTGAGACAAGGTCTCACTATGTAATTAATCTTAGAGGTTCTAGGCTTCCCTATGAGAGATTTTCCATACGAGGTTATTGATACAAACAGCTCACCTAATGCTAGACTGAATAAAAAGGAGAAATGGGCCCAGTGATAGCATTCATCTCCCTCTGCTTCCCGGGAATTTGATGTGACCAGCAGCCTCGAATCCAAAACAGGAGCTCTGCCTCTTACTCCATTTTCATCACTGTTTCTGACGCAGAGTAAGTGCACTTTTATGGGAGTCAGGGTTACGAATGCTCTGCATTGCTTCACTTAATCCTCGAAACAGTCTTCAGGCACAGGTACTGAAAACTGCACAGAAATTAGGAAAACCACTTTAATTAGTATTGATTATTTTACATTAATCTACTTAATCTTTAAGTAGTTTTGTATCTGCAGAAACTTGTGAAAACAACCTTTCTCCTACCTGGT
This sequence comes from Acomys percivali, assembly GCA_907169655.1. NCBI lineage: Eukaryota > Metazoa > Chordata > Mammalia > Rodentia > Muridae > Acomys > Acomys percivali. The sequence goes on from OU015748.1 coordinate 116,897,404, forward strand.
CCTCGTCCTCATAAGTATTTTGCATTGGTGCGCCTGGCAACCAGGACGGGCTGCACTGAATTCCAGTCTGCACCTCAGCTGCTGGGCTCAGCAGCCTCTGCCGTCCTGGAGGAGGTGGTTGTGGGGACTCTACCCCGCCCTCACATGGGCCATCTGGGCCTTGTATTGTCTGCTCACTCAAGGCTGCCAGGTGGATGTCGGTTTGCTCACATTAACTGTCTCTCCTTGGAAGAGTTCTAGCAGATTATATCTTTCAGGGAAAAGGTCCAATCCTTGACGTCAAGCAATATCTGTTTTCTCTCCTTTGCAAATGTGGTTAGTTACAGAGTTAGCAGGTTTGGGGTATGGCTCACTTAGCTGTTAGGGTGCCTCCTAACGTGCTTGAGGCCTGGGTTCTATGTGCAGTACCCCACAAACATGACGATATGTGCTTGTAATCTCAGCACTCCAGAGGTGGAGGCAGGAGGATCATTTCAAGGCCATTCTCAGCTGCATAGCAGATTAGAGATTAGCCTGTGCTAAAACGAGACACTATTTCAAAATTAAACCCAAACCAGCATTTGGTTACACTGGCTCTTTATCCTTAGTATATATAAATGTGGAAGCCAGAGCTTGGTGTAGGGTGTCTTTCACACTCACTCACCACTTCATTTCTTCAGAAAGAAAGAAAAAAAAAAGATTTATTTTTATTATTTGTATGTGGGTGATGGGGTGTGTGCACAAGTATAAAGGCCAGAAAGGTCAGATCTCTTGGGGCTTGAGCCACAGGCTGTTGTGATCTGTCCAACCTGGGTGAAACCTGGTGCTAACTGAACCCAGGTGAGAGCGGTAAACACTCTCACCGCAGAGTGAGCCATTGGGCCAGCCTCTACTCTGCTTTTTGAGTCTAGGTCCCTTGCTTTACCTGGAGCTCACTAATTCAGGTAGGCTGGCTGGTCTGCATGCCTTGAGGATCTGTTTACTGGCACTGCGATGGCAGGTGCGCGTGGCTATCTGGAGTCCAGACTTTAAAGCTTACATAGCAAGGCCTTATTCAAGCCATCTCCCCACCCCTTGTTTCTATTTTACTGTCAGTTTTTCTTCTAGTTACTCTGAATCGCATTTTTTCTGTAGTGTCATAATTACCAGTTTTGTGTCTTCTAATATTCAATTTCCCCCTAAATATAGTTCTTGTTGCCCTTTAAAATTTTCAACATTTTATTTTTATTTAATTCAGAATGCCTTAGAATTTCCCTTGAGACTTCTTTGGCCAGTGTGTTATTTGTAACTATATTAGACAGGAGATTTAAGTCAGTGGTAGACAGAGTGTTTGCCTAACACAGGTAGGACCCTGGGTTTGAGCCTTAGACTTCTAAGAAAGCAAACAAACAAAAGAAAGCACTGTCTGCCATGTTGCTGATAGGAGCCTGGAAGTATGCTGTTAATCCCCACAGCTGCCTTCTGCAGATTCCCAGCTGAGAGACTGACACTTGCAACCACTTTTCTGTCTTTCCTGCTCTGTCCCATTTGTGCTGACTTTTAATCGGCTCCATTTACCTCTGTCATGAAGTTTTGGCCCTCCTGAGGCAGGACATAGAGTAATACAAGCCAATGAGCTCGGTTAAAGGAAATTATATGAGATGCCGAGGCAGCAACAGCAGAGGAAGAGAGAGAGTCTTGTTGGATGATACAAGCAGCGCTGGGGCCAGTGTATAGCAGAGCACCCCTCCACCTGCTCACCTTAATTTTGTGCTCCCCTCTTCCCGGAACAGAGTGAAGTAGTGTTCTTTAGAGGAGTTTTGTGTCTTAACAGGCTGCTTTGTTTGTTCGATGACTTGCTATAGTGCTATCAATTGTGCATGCTCAGCAAGCTCGCTTACCAGCTCAGCTACCTGTCCAGCCCCAACAGGCCTTTTTGGTTTTTTTGGGACAGGGTTTATCTGTGTAGACTTGGCTGTCCTGGAGTCACTTTGTAGACCAAGCTGGCCTCGAAGTCACATCGATAAGCCTGCCTCTGCTTCCTGAGTGCTGGGAAGCCATTTTAACTAGAGCAAATTTGCCGTTAAGTTTGCTTTACCAAGATATCCTTTATATTCAACTGAAAGATGTTGTATTGTTGGATCTGAAAGCATAATTAGTAACCAGAATTCCGAGGAGTTTAATATATTTTATTCCTAGAAGTCCTGTGTGAGAATTTGGTTGTTAACACGGGCCTCTATAATAAAGGTCTGTGAAAGCACATTGGATGGTGTTTTCATTCTACTGACAAATTTAGCTGTCTGTGCAGGGTGTGAGAGCTCTACCCTGACATTGACCTGCTTCCTATATTGATGAGGTCCAAACACAACAGAAACAGCAGCAGAGACTTCCTGTGTGGCCTGGAGTGATCAGAGCTGCAGGTTATTGATGTGTTTCTAGCTGGGGACCATAAGCAAACAAACTCTGCTACAGAGAGCCACACCCTTCCTGTCTGGGATTGGATTTACTGTGGAACAGATTTCGGAAATAGGTTTCTGACAGTTTCAAGTTGTGTTTATAAAACGTTACAGGGTGAGGTCTTCCTTTAACTAAAACTATTTCCTATTTGATGTCCAACTGTCTTTGGAAAAAATTTTACCCAAGTAGAGAATTATGTTGCTTTCAACAGTTTTGGTTATTCCTGTCCCCAAAAAATGTACAACCAATTTTGTATTCCAGTAAATAATTCAAAAAGACTTTTAATAAGAACATATACTAAGCAAGAGTGTCTGTAGCCTGTAACAGGTTGTCGTTTCAGTATTAAAATTTTAGGCTGCGTTTCCTATGCAGATAGGGAGCACAAATCCGTTCAGTAATGGGGTTTAGGGAGGAAGCAGATCGACACTAAAGGCTTTGTAGGCTGGTTCAGTGTAGCATTGTCTTCATCTAGTGCATCTGTTACTTTTAAAAAGCTAGGAAAATGTAGACCACCCACGCAGCAGGCCGCTGAGGCCTGCAGTTGGTGTGAGAGTGCTGTTATTATCTAAGTTGTGTGTTGATGGGATTTATCTCCAGCGACTCAAGCATCGTGATTCCTCTTTCCCATGGGACTGTGCTAGCTTGACCTGGGTAGCATGTGCTGTGTGAGACCAGTTGTACTGTGCCTGTTGCCACAATGCCATGTGTGATGTATGTGAATAGACTGTTTCTACATGGTTTGTAAGACTGATCTCACAGGAGGAGGTCAGGGAATTTGCCGTGTAGAGGGGGAGACAGAAAAGCAGAGGGCAGAGAGGGCGGGGGAGAACCACAACGTTTGGGTTATACATTGAATAATGGAGAGCCTGTCGGGGACAAAGTTCAGGTAGGGACTGAGGGATGCTGTGAAAGCCTGCAGGTCACGCCTGGTTTGGTATGTTAAATAGGCACCTTTGCTGCTTGCCCCTTCTCTGAAACCCAACAACCAATACAGGCCCATGTCCTGGAGGCCTCAGGATAAAATGGAGTAAATGGCTGAGTTGAACTTGATAGGTTGCAAAGAAATTTTATCATATTAGAAAAGTACATATGTGTGTTTATTTTATTGTTAACAAGGCAGGTGTGTGTGTGTGTGTGTGTGTGTGTGTGTGTGTGTGTGTGTGTGTACACACGTCGGTATGGAGTTCAGAGGATTTGGTTCTGTCCTACCATGTGAGATCAACTCAGGTCCACAGGCTTGACAGCAAGCCCCCTAACCACTCACTGAGTCATCTTGTTGGCTCACAGATACAGGTTTTATATATTCCACTCTGTGTCTTGTCATTTCTAAAACTTTTTTCAGCTTCCTTGGAACTGGTGAATCTGTTTGTGTCTTCCTTGTTTGCTTTGTGGTTGCCTCTTCTGGACACACAGGATTTCTCCATGTTTCTCAGGCTGGCCTTGAACCTAACACTGACAGCATGGCCCTACTGCTGCAGCCTCTGTGAGCCCGCACTACCATGCCTGCCTTTGGGAATTAGTTTCAATATCATGGTAATTAATTTAGTAAAATTTAGCAAGTTCAGTATGAGCCCTTAAATACCCATTTTTAAGCAGCTAAAACATAAGTTGCAGACTTCAAAACACCAACGACGAGCAGTGGCTGGCACAGTGGCTGGCACAGTGGCTCAGTGGGTAGATGTGCTAGCACCATAGCCTGACAGCCCGGATCTGTGAGCCTGTGTAAGGTGGAAGAGAACCAGCTCCACAGAACTGCCCTTTTTCCCTTAATGGCATTTTCCTTAAGTACATGAACAAAGGAGTACAGAAATGAGAAAAATGTATTTTGTAACATTAAAAATTAAGGAAATGGCATTTAGTGTAAAGAAAATATGCATTTACTAGATAGTAAATACCTAATTGCCATCGACAAAGTTTGCATATTTGAAGTAAAAATATACACATTAAAAAACACACCACATATGTATGTTTATATATACATGAATGTAGTACATGTAACTGTATGCGCATAATCTGTTTATACATACACAGATGTAGTGTACACATCTGTATGTGCATAATATATTGTTTTGATTTTTAACCCTGTTTTGATGGCTTTGGTTCAATATTGTAGTATTTTGTTTGTTTTGTTTTGTTTTTTGTTTTCCTTGAGACAGGGTCTCTCTGTGTAGCCTTGACTGTCCTGGACTCACTTTGTGGGCCAGGCTGGGATTGGGTGTGCAGCACCACACCCGGCTTCTGGTTAAATATTTGTAACCACAGTATTTCCCCTCAGATGCTTCGCATTCTCACATCTTGTTGTATTCCAAACGGTTTTTTAGTTTTTCTGTTGATTGTGGTTCAGAGAATCTGAACTCCAGAAAGTTCCCCGGCGTTTTGGAGATGGAGTCTCACTATGTGTCTACTGGTAACCCTGGCTGACTTGGAGTTTGCTATGCAGACTAGACTGGCCTCCAACTGAGCGATCCCTCTGCCTCTGATAGGACTAAAAGTGGCCACAGTGCCTGACTAATGAGGGGTTTGTTCGCCTTCTATGGTCCTGCCTCCTTTATCCTCCAGCCCGGCGCCCTGTGGGGGTAGTCTGCCTAGCCTCAGATGCCCAGCAGGCCTCTCCTCTCAGTGGCGAGTGTGTCTGCTTACTCAGTTGTGAGCCGATATCCGAGACAGGTTCCAATGGTGCCTATGCTGGTATTAGGCAGGTTCAGCCAGGCTACTGTAAGGTTTCAGCATCTTAATTCTGCTGGCTCAGTCAGCCATGTGTTTGTTTAATTTCACTCAGCTAACCAAAATGTATCTCACCATTCTAGGTTTACCGACAAGACTGTGAAACTTTCGGGATGGTGGTGAAAATGCTGATTGAAAAAGATCCTTCATTAGAAAAATCTATACAGTTTGCATTGAGGCAGAATTTACACGAAATAGGTGAGCGGTGTGTGGAAGAACTCAAGCATTTCATTACTGAGTATGATAGTTCTACTCAAGATTTTGGAGACCCTTTTTAGAAGAATTAGTGCCCAGGAAAAAAATTTTTTAAAGCTTCTAACTTTCCCCCCTTGGATTGTGTAAATCCTTACTATTTTGTGATGAAGAGAAATACTTTATGATAGCTGACCATGTTTCTAGTATTAAATAAACACCTACAATGATTGTTAAAGTATCTTAATCAGAAGGTTTTCCCTACATGTAGATTCTTATCCATCTTCATGCACTTCCTCCCTGCAAAAAATAATGTTCAAAGAAGCAGTTCTGGATTGCAACTTCCTGTACTTCTGTTCAGGCGTCTTCCACAGTGTGTGATCACTTGGTCTCAGGAATGTAATTTATAGTTTGAGATCCTCCCAGGTTGCATATGATAGTGGCAGTGTTAGCAATTTTGAGTTGTCAATTTGACTTGCTGTTTTCTTTTCTTCAGCTTTGTAACTTTTGGTGAAATCAAAATATGCTGTCTTAATGAATTAAAACTTTGCTTATTTGGTATAGTAAAAAAGCACTTGAAAACCTTCCAAGTCAGCGAGCTTAGCACATCTCTCCTAGGCGGTGCTCCTGAGGCTCCTGGCAACCCTCTCTGAACCATTGTAAAGACTAATAGGAGGGCTGGTCCAGGTGCAGGGCACATTGAAGGCGAGACTTCTCTAAAACCCTGGGTGGATCCAATGCAAGCTAGAATATACAGAAGCACTGGGGTTTTGTGTTTGGCCCACACTGTTTTAGGCCGGGGCCTGACAAGAGCTTGTGCCTGGATTTAAATCACAATGACTCTGTTAATTTCCATAATCTCAGTTCTGTAAACTTGGAGGATCTCACTCTTGGCAAGTGTTCTAGAAACGAAGCAGAAAACTGCAAGGCCAGCACAGCTCCCCTCCCTCGCCTCATGAGCGAACCAGTGAGTAAGTGAAGAGATGGTTAGGAGTTGTCCTCTCATTTCCTGTCCCTTCCAGCGTGCATTGAACCAAAGTGCATAACTTGTGACATTAAGTTCCTTAAAAATCATGGTTAACCTGTATAGATCAGGCTGACATTAAACTCACAGAAATCTCCTGCCTCTGCCTCTCACATGCTGGGGTAACACATGAGCTACCATGCTCAGTATCCTTTTTTCCACCCCACCCCCCCTTCCTTATTTTCATTCATTTCTGTCCTTTTTTATTTGAGACAGGGTCTTACTGTGCATCCTAGGCTGGCTTCCAACTTTCCTGCCCCCAGCCTTTAGCTCTTGGTTTTCCTGCCTCAGCTTTCCTGAGTGCTTGGATCACAGGTGTGTGTGAACTACCATGCTTGCAAGCCCTTACTTTCCGTGGCCTCTGTGAGACTGTCTACAGAGATACCCTTAAAGTGCATACAGATTGCTTTGAAGTAGAAATAGCCCTACAATGGACGTCTGAGGATAGGAGAAGTTTCCTAAGCTAGGAGAACACGTTGTGGTGTTCAGGCACTGAGATTCTGTGCATACCCTATATAAACATTCCTCCTTAGGACAAGCAGGGAACAAACTGCTGGTCATTTCAGAAAGACCGAAGATACTGATACTACCCCCCCTCCTTTTTTTTTCTCCCACAAATTTTTAGCTCTTTAAATCAAGTTGTTAATAAGCATAACTCTAAAATTTGAGAAGCTACCAAGAGAAATGAAAATTTCATTCAGTGGAAATTCATTAAAAAGAGAATCTTACTAGTAGATTTATTTAAAACTAGGCCCAACAAATAATCTCCTTCCTCAAGTTACATTCAGCATTTGAAGCTATTTTTAGCCTGCCATCAGCATTAGTCTGCTAGGCTTGTCAGTGTTAAACATATTGTTTATTTTTGTTTTTGAAAATGCCTTTTACAGTCTAATTTTAGGGCGGGTAAACTCATGTGTGTACTAGGATGTGTATTTTTGTGTTTTTGATTAGAGAGATGTTTGTAAATTACCCATTGTTTTTGAGTATACATAATTTGTGTGATAACATTTTCGTTGTCTTACCACAAGGCCTTGATGATCAACATGGGGGAGGCAGATACTGTAATGTTTTTGTGAACTTTAAACGTGCAAAATAAAGCAACCAATACTAAGTAAATAACTTGTCTTCTCTTATTTTCCCCGGCTCATTATGACAGCCCTGCCTGTGTAAGGGCTCTTTACTGTTCAGTTTGGCGCTCAGCAGCTGGGTAGAAGAAGTTGGAGAATTGAGACACTTACTTTCGATGGTTTCTGGAGCTTTGATGTCACAGAAGCCAAGCCCGATAGTGTCTGGCACGGTGATACTCAGTCATTATGTAATTGTGAGTGAGGTGTTTTCAAAGACCTGTGGGATTGAGAGTCCTCCATCGCAGCTGTCAAGTATGTAGACCTCTCTTGGGCTGGAGAGATGGCCTAGCTGTTAAAGGGCACTGACTGCTTTTCCAGAGGACCCGGGTTCAGATCCCAGCACCCACATTGCAGCTCACAACTCTTTGTAACTTCAGGATGTCCAATAGACCAACATGCAGGTAAAACAGTAGTGCACATAAAATAAGGGGAGGGACCCTTGCACCTTGCCCTGCCAGTCTGAGCACAGCCACCCCTGGTGTCGGTATTCCTGCCTGTCATAGCTTGCTCCTGGGTCTGGAAGAAATAGGATTTATTCAGACTGAGGAGTATCAGAAGTTTAGAAGGAGGGAGTGCAATGGTGTAAGATCGGTATGCACCTGTGTGGCATAGCCAGTTTTCGGTGCTGTGACAAGTACCTGAGGGAAGGCTTGTTTTCTATTGTGATTTAAGGCACACGGTAGGCCAGTGGAGTCACCCAGCCCCACTGTTTCTGGATCCGTGGTAAAGAATGACCAAACAGTGGACCACTTGGAGCAGAGCTGAGCTTGCTCACTGCATGGCAGCCAGGAAGCATGTGGTGTGTCGGGGGAAGATGGCACCGCATTCGGGGAGTGTCTTCACTCTTAATGTCACCTCTGTAGAAAGAGCCGCACAGACATGCAGAAGTGCACTTCTCTGACACTCCTCGGTGCCTCTCAGTCCAGTAAAGTTGCAGTAAAGAGTGAAGGACACAAGGCTGAAGCCTCCGAGTGTAGAACCCCGCCCCTGTGTGCACAAGCGCAGGAATGAGACCGGAGGGGAAAGTCTTTCTCTCTCAGTGATGGGGAGGTATTGGAAATCTGCCCTGCTGGGGACAGCAGCTCTTGTGGATCTCTTCAGCCCTTCCCTGAACCTCTGAATACGGTGTGTGATGTCGTCCCCCCCACCTTCCCCCAAGAACAGGGAAAAGGGTCTTTGAAGAAAACCCACTGTCTTCACCCTTTCTCCACTTGGCTTGTCTAAATGATTGGGTCTAAATTATTTACAAAGCCTGTCAGCTCAGAGATGTCTGCTACAGCAGACTCTTCACAAATTACCTTGTATTCATTATACATAATAAGTTCCATTATGTCTTTTTGTGTGTGTGTGTGTGTGTGTGTGTGCGTGCATGTGTGTGTGTTAATCATATTCATCTATTATTCCCTTGTCCTGGTGATGCTAAAGTAGTCTTGTTTTTGTGGGTTTGTGTGTGTGTGTGTGTGTGTGTGTGTGTGTGTGCATGCGTGGGTGCATGTGTTTGAGGTGGTGGTGGCCCAATGAGTATCATTAGGATTTTTTTTTATAGAAGCACAGATGAGTTTATATACAGGGGCCTTACTAATGGCAATACTGGTAAAGGAAAAACCATTAAACTACCTACTAAGCTCTAGAAACCTTCATGAGCCCTACCCCACTCCATGACAAAATATTGGTGTGCCTAGTCTTATATGGGTCTGTGCAGCAGGTCCGAGCTGGAAGAATTCAGGAGTATACTAGCATGGTGTCCCTAGAAGACAGTGTCCCAACACTCTGCCGCACTCCTTTGGCTCGGTTCTTCCTGTTCCTGTTCTGTGATAGTCTCTGAACTTTGGGCAGGGTGTTCTCATGGCTCTCAGTATCTTCACCTCTTGCTGCCCACTGCAGAAAAGAAACATCTATGATCAAATCTGGCACTAACCTAAAGGCATCTATATATTACTTAGAAGCTGATCCAACTAGAAAACTGTTCGCTTAGCAAAACAGCAACTGTAGCTCCCCACTGGGGCCTGTGACCTCTCTAGCCACCAGCTTTCATCCAGGTCTGTGGTATTGTCTTCAACTAAGTTATTCCTGACTTTTCCCATGTCTCAAGTGTGGGGTTGCTTTTCTTTCAGCATTTCTCTGCGTGGCATTCTTTGTTGAAATGCTGCTCAAGGCTATACATGCTTTTAGTAGCTTTCTCTGTTGAGCAGAGTACTGCACACATGAATACACTTGCTTATGTTTTCTGCTTAGTCTCTCTTCTGTTACAGGAGTCTGTCCCCACTGTAGACTGTGTGTGTGTGTGTGTATCTATGTGCACGAGTGTGCCTGTGAGTGTCTGTACATGTGTTTGCCCACAGAGTCCCAGAAGTGTGTCAGATCCCCAGGAGCTGCGTTAGACGTGTTTGTATCCCACCCATTGTGTGTCCTCTGATAGAGCAGTGAGCTCCCTTAACCACTGAGCCACATCTCCACCTCTCCAGATATTGGAGTTACATCTATACGTCTTCTTCCTTCTCCAGGAAAAGGTAGGCTGTGAGGAATGTTGCATCGCACTTGTTGCTTTCCTTCAGAATGAAATTTGAAATTACATGAATAATGTTACTGTCAAAATTCATTGATTTCTCGCAGCTGTCAACTGCTTCCTAGCCCTGAGCCACTGCACAGATCCTGACCCTCACCGAGCTGAAAGCCAGATAACCCTAAGGAAGAGCCTTGCTATACTTTGCCAGAGTCGATACCGATGTCAGTTTCACCCCAGGTTTTGCTGTAGTGCCCTAACCTCCGAGGTAGGCTCTGAAGGTTCCTCGGCTGCTGCTTTGGGGGAAAGCTCATCTTTCATCTCCAAAGGACTCATGGTGGGTGACAGGCAGTGTCAGAGGAAAGCAGGGTGGGTGGCAGTTGGTGTCGGAGGCAGCCAGTCACACCTTTGTCCTCAGAGCCGGAGCTGTTGAGAGCAAAGGCTATGCTCCGCTTGCCAGACCAAGGTTGGGCTACACCCATGGTGTGTTGTTTTCATGCCCTTCCTGCCAGCTCTATTCAGTAAACAAGGAAAACCAGCTCTGGGTAGGGTGAAACAAGGAGAGTTGCCAGTAACTATTCTCCTGCCTTTCCATGGTCACGAAGTGCACACTGAGGAGCTCGGCATTTGCCCTGGCATCCTTGTCGTTGAGTATGTGAATTGAGTTCTTCCCTGTGCTGCTGTGGACTAGGGGCCCAAGGGCAGGGAGAGGGGTCCTCTGTCTCTTCATCTATTTCCAAGTATAGGCGCAACCACAGTGCTTCTTTCCGCTTCTTACGAAGCTGCAGACAAGAAGGGACCTTGGTCCCTGAGTTGAGCTGTTGGGTGAGGTTAAGGTGAACATCTTTAAGCACATCACTGTGTGGGAAGTTGATGTAGAAGCATTTTATTGCTACTGAGTACTCCATCTTGCCCACTACCATCCAGAGCTTAGCGTCAGTAATGTTGACCCGCCCTGGCCACACCCTACACGGCCTGTGTCGCCATGTCCTTACTGACCTTAGGTGAGGGGGAAGGAACTGGAGGCATAAAAGCCTTCACCAGTGCCCTGACATTACCAGTGCATGTGACAAGGACAGATATTACAGCCCTGTGTTGCAGCAGCCCAGATCGCTGCCATAGCATGCTTTCCGCTACTTTTGTAGATTAGGATATACTATACCATGTTGACTATAGCTTCAAACATATCCAGGTTTCATTCAACCCCGAAGAGCAGCCGCCGTTGTGGTTTCACTAGCCGTGAAAGTCCAGTCACCCGTAAGCCCTTGACTATGGTCTGTTTTGTACTCCCAGTGCTGATGATAAAGCCCAGGCCTAGCGAGGACTTCATTCTCATGTTTGCTGTAGGTAATAAGAAGTTACAACTTACCCAGCTGGTATGTGTCGGGGCCGGGGCTTTAACCCAGTTTTGCCAGTCTGTGATCAGAAGTGTTGGAAGAAATAGAAAAGGTTAGGTTGTTCATAACTAGTTCAAATCTTGAACCCAATGCACATGAGCTGTTCGGTGTATGTGTAGCTAATGTGCAATTTAAGGTTAATGGATTAGACATACTAATACATATATACATACATACATACATACATACATATGGGTACATATTGTGAAATCATTTGAAAAAATTAAAAATTTTATTTTTGCGTCCCATTCTATCTCTTTTTACTTTATCTGTACTTGTTTCATGTTGATTTATGTGACTTCCTCTTTGAAGCAACTTCAGAAAACACCATTGGTACCTAAACAGAACATGGAATGCTTATTGGACAAACCTGTTGGTAACTGAAAAATCATCAAAGGGGAAGCAGAACGCTGCATGGGGAATTCCTTGCCCCGGAATGCTGAGGCTGCTGGGAGCCTTTGAGAAGGTCTGATATCCTTACAGCGAAAGTGCCAACGCTGATGAGAGGTGAGTCTCCTGTGTCGGAGTCCTGCGTGCTGTGCCTCACTTTGCAAGGTCCGCTCTGTGGGGCGTGTCTGTTAGACCAGTACCACCTTTTCTCTCGATCACTTCGTTCAGTTTTGTAGAACTACTAAGATGTCTCCCAACACAAGAGCTCTCTTCATCTCCTCATTGTGATTAAGATACGGTTTGCATTGTCTGGCATTAAGCGATTCCAGAAAGTAGGCTACAAGGCCCGACCCCGTGCATACTTAACGCAGCAATGAAACCGAAAAGCCTCTGTATGGCAAAGGACAGTGTCGTTCAGACAACGTGTCAGGCTTCACAATGCAAAGAGATTCTTACGCATCTAATAGAGGGCTAATATCTCAAATATATAAAGAACTCAAAAAGCTGGACATCAAGAAAACAAATGCTAGCCCAATTTAAAAATGAAGCACAGATGGCTGACGAACTCTTAAAGAAATGTCCCACATCCTTACTCAGCAGGGAAGTACAAATCAGGATGACTTTGAGGTTTCATCCTATAGCTGTCATAATGGCCAACATCAGTAAAGTAAATGACAATTTATGCTGGTAAGGCCCTGGGGAAAGGAGAACACCTGCCCACTGCTGGTGGGAGTGCCAGCTTATACAGCCACTATGAAAATCAGTGTTGGAGTTCTCAGGAAGCTGGGAAGAGATCTACCTCACAATGCAACTGTACCAATCTAGGGCATAGACCTAAATGACGCTTCATCCTACTGCAGAGACATGTTCACCCAGGTTCACTGCTGCTCTACTCACATTAACCAGAAATCTCAAACAGCCTCGATGTCACCCGGAGATGAACAAGTAATGAAAATGTGATATACGTACATGACGGACTATTACTCAGCCATTAAAATTTTTTAAAATTCTCCCAGGTAAATGAAAGGAGCTAGGGCAAAAAAAAAAAAAAAAAAAAAAAAAAAAAAAAAAATCATCCTGATATAAACTAGACCTCAGAAGACAAATATGCATGTGTTTTTTTAAAATATACGGATATTAATTTTTAAGCCTTCAATAGACTACAGGTGCTAGATACTGGAATAAGGGACTAGGGGCAGGGGAGGGTATCCCAAGAAAGAAACAGAATAATAGTTTGGGAGAGACTGGAGTGGGAGGAATAAACAGGGATGGAGAGGAAAGCAAAGAGGGGAGTGGAAAGGCAGTGAGGACAGAAGGAACAGCTAACAAGGTCATATGGAAACCTTTTACTGTAGAAGCTTCCTGCGTATGTACATGGATGAAAGAAACCTAAATAGAGTCACCCAATAGTGGGGGAGACAAATGTGCCAACTAAGCATCTTTCGCAAACAAGTAAAACTTCCACTGCCAGGAATGGGTTCCGTCTAGTTGATTTATTAGCCAAGGGAGCCTCATACACACTCCCAAACCTCTCAGTATTGGTTGCTCTCCACAAACTATCTTAAGACCTTGTTGCTGAAGGCAACACTTACATATCTCACTGAACACAGAGAAGTTGAGCTGGTGTGCAACTCATCCCTGTGTCTAGTCATCCTGATACTGGAAGGTACAAGAGAAAGGAAGTCGCCAACTTACGCTACAGACCCTGCGATCTAAATTGTTGAGCTGCCAGTATGATACACTCATGTACTGGTGGTACAAATGTGGGAGTAACCACCTTCTGAGTAGATTTAAGGCCTGCTCCCATGAAAGGGAACCCATACCTGCCAGTGCGTGGGTGCCCAAGAACCTGAGACTAGATTGAGCATGGGCCTAAGGGAAAACCAAACAGTAGTATTCTGCTAAAGAAACAGCCATAAAATGACTCCTAACAATATTCTGGTATTAGCCCATCCATATCAGAGAAGCTGCCTCTTGCAATGTATGAAACTAACACCGAGACGCACACTGGACACTGTCCAGAGTGTGGGAGACTTTAGAACACCGAGTCCTAAATGGTGTGTCTTCATACACTTTTTGTCCTTCGGGCTCATGTGGAAGAGGAGACAGACCGTCAGGGCCCGTGGAGGTGGAGGATGCCAAGGGAACAGTGCCTTCCAAGCACAGCAGGACTGATGAACGTAAGAACTCAGACTGTGGCAGCATGCACAAGGTCTGCACAAGCTCAGTGCAAATGGGGTCCCGGCGCTGAGAGAGACATGCACACAGGCCCCCATCCCTAACCAAGAAGCTGTCTCCAGCTTGCAAAGGGAAAATTAGTTTTTCTGATGAAGTCTCGCTGGGTATATTAACCACACATGAGCAGGCCCCATGCCAAGCAGTAGGCAGCCAGCACAAGATGGCGTTTTTGGTAGATGGTTTGTTTCTTCCTACTTTGCTTTTTGTATTAATGGTATTTTGTTTGTATGTTTCCTGATTTTGTGCTTTTGTGGGTTTTGGGTGTGTGTGTGTGCGTGTGTGTTTGTGTTTCTTGTGCTTTTTATTCTGATGTTATTGATTTCCTGTTTTCTTTTTTTTTAAATATATTTTATTAATTTATTCATATTACATCTCAATTGTTAACCTATCCCATGTATCCTCCCATTCCTCCCTCCCTCCCATTTTCCCCTTACTCCCCTCCCCTATGACTGTGACTGAGGGGGACCATCTCCCCTTGTATAGGCTCATAGGGTATCAAGTCTCTTCTTGGTAGCCTGCTATCCTTCCTCTGAGTGCCAATTTCCTGTTTTCTAAAGAGAAAGAAAAGGCATAAGTTGTGTGGTTGGGGATGTGGGGAGTTGCTGTGAGCAGCACAGATAGATGAAGGATTTTGTTTTTTGAGACAGGATTTCTCTGTATAGCTTTGACTATTCTGGACTCACTTTGTAGATCAGGCTGGCCTCGAACTAACAACAATACGCCTGCCTCTGCCCTGAGTGCTGGGATTAAAGGCATGTGCCACTACACCCAGCAGAAGGAGGATTTTGTAAGTAGTGTCAGTGGGCCCCCCCTTAGACAACCTAACGCTGACTGTGGCTGAGGATAGGAACTTCCAGCAACAGGTCCGTCTGGCTGGAGAGTTTTTCAGAAACACTTCAGTTAGTCAGCAGTGTCTGAGAGCTGGGGAAGTTTACAGAAGCTGACCCCTAGCCTCTCTTGAAATAGTGTGGACCTGACAACACTGGTTCCACCACAGTGGACAGCAGATGCATGGACAGTTCTTGTTCTCAGGTTATAAGGACTCCAGTGAGGACCATACAGTGCTCAGCATCTGCCTCCCTATTGTGTGAGCAGATATAGTTCTCCCATGTATTTATCTGGGGATCCAACTTTGGAATTCAGGGACTGACCAGCATACTTTACATGCTTTCTAACCAGGCCTGTTTTCTACAGTTCAGTGCTTTCTATGACTGCAACAACTGTCTCCTTGCTCCTTTTGCAGTCCTGTCTGTGGTGAGCAGATTTAAAAGCCTAAAGATTATATTAGCATGCATAGATACTTCACTTTCTTTAGGTTTTGGCGGTCCATTAAGTAGGGAAATGGAGAATGCGTGATTGCTGCCAGATTAGTAGGAAGAATAATTCCTTGAAATTACACTCCAGCTTCAGCTTATACCCGCACTCAGGCCTGAGAGGCTGCACGGTGCAGCTCTGCGCAGCGCACCAATCGTTTCTGGAAGAGCGTCACCATGGTGAAGGAGCGCACAGTCTTCACCACCAAAAGACCTGCTGGTGCGTGTCCTCATACTCCACGTGAAACATGAGAATTTCCTGGAGGAAAACTGGCAGTATCTATCAGCTACAAATATATAACTTTCCCCCCAGTAATCTTGCTGCTCAGTGTATAGGCACATGTGTCACTGTGGGATATGTATGGAGAAATTCAAGTATATCCCCAAAGGCGTTTTTGAAGGATGGAATGCCCCCAAATAGAAACAGTTACTGAAGGAGTGAGGTGAAACAACTGTATGCAGTCATGTGTAGAAGAATGTTCATTCAGAACATGGCTGCTCTGGCAAGAGATCACATCCAAAGACCTTCTAGGTCTGGGTGATCTGGCTGGAATACAGACACCCAGGAGTTGGAGGCAACAGATCTGAGTTCAAGGCCAGCCTGGTGTAGAACAAGTATCAGGTAAAGAAAAGTTTAGGTCCAGGTGTGGTGGCACATGCCTTTAACCCCAAATCAAGGTAAAGTTTGTAGAAGGAAGCACCCATGTGTGAAAGTGATGTCTAATTGAGTGACTGAAAGGATGATGAATCAGAGACTTGACAGGATACACACAACTCTCACGAGAAGAGGGAGGAAAGGGACGCTACTTAAAGGCAGTTTTCTAGAGAGAGGAGGCAGTTTTACCAGGACAGTAAAATAGATGGGTTGCAGAGAGAGAACCCAGGTAAAGACAGAAGGAGCCAGAGATTAAGAATGTTGGCGTTAGCTCGAGGCCAAGCAGAACAACTCAGAGCCTGAGAGAGAAGCCAGATTGAGTAAGTCAGCTGGGATGAAGAGTTTGAGCCAGAACAGCTGAGTTGAACCAGCCAGCCCAGCGCTCAGAAAGAACAAGTAAGGGTGAGCTCATTAAGCAGTAAGTCTCAGAGGCTGAAAACATTCTAGACCTAGGATAGATTGCGTGAAGGCTAGAAGCTTCCAGGACTAGGCCTAGGTTAGCTGAAGGAGGCAGTAAGCCTCTGAGATGACAATTGAAACAGGAGATTTTTACAGTCATGGGAAGTGATGGGGTGGCTCTCACCCCCTTTCTGTTAGGAATTGATCCTAGGGCCTTGTACATACAGAACGTAGTCTGACACTGAACAGCAACCCCCATGCTCAATAAGATTTATTTATTTTTTCATGTTTTTGTTTGTTTGTTTTATGTATACAGTGCTCTGCCTGCATGTACACCTGCAGGCATCAGATCCCAGTATAGATGGTTGTGAGTCACCATGTAGTTGCTGGGAATGGAACTCAGGACCTCTGAAAGAGCAGTCAGTGCTCTTAACCTCTGAGCCATCTCTCCAGCCCCCTCAAGAAAATTCTTCAGAGATTTCTCTTGTGTTTGGAAAATCTGAAGTATGCACTGGAACTGGTAAGTACTTTTTACTTATGGGGCTGGGGAGCGGGAAGAAGCTTCAGGGTTTGTGTTTGTGCCTGTCTGAAGGATTCCTGCCATGCTTAATCTTCATCTTCATAGTGACCCCGGAAATGCCAAAGTGGCTGCGGAGCAAACGGCTCTCTCCTCATTGCAGCTTTTCTGAAGGGACTCTTTCGAGCCTGGGCCTCTTCAGGGATGGATGCTGTGAGGTGCTTCTCCACAGGTTTACCCACTGGATTCACGCCTGGCCCTTTTGAGGCTGATTTTGATAAATAACAGTTTCTGTTCCTGAATCCTGGAGTTCAACGCAGATCTGTTAGTGGTAGGAGGGCTGCGGAATTAACCTTGCCTGAGCACCAGAAATAAATGGAAGATTCATACTCAGAGAGGCAGTTTGTCATTTATTAAGCCTTTATTAAACTCCTCCCTGAAAAGTCCAGAAGGACACCAGGACCTTTAGTTAGGACTGAGATGTGAATGCAAGAACAGCACAGACCAAACTTCCTGCTCATTAGTTCAAACCCAACATCATTTCCACGGGCCCAGAGCCTCGTGGATTTGAAGTACTCTGGCTCCTGATTCTTACTGAAAATCCTTAAAAGAAAACTGCAACTGGAAAGCCAGTTTTCAAAATCGCTTTTAAAGGCCGACAACCAGGTGGAAGGGAAGGGCAGAAGAAATGACCTCTTTACATAGTAAGTCTAAGCAGACTGCCACAGAAAGCTCTTTGTATGGACGTGATCACCTGCTGAGAGGGCGCCCCCTGCCCAGGGAAGAACGCCTAGACAGCTTCTCCTTGGTTTTACCGTATGCTCCGGAGGTATGTGTGGGGTTTGTTTTTACATTTATACAGTTTACAAAGCTTGACCCATAAATAACACTTGTGATTAACAGGGCCCCAGTCACAAGTATGTACATAGCCCCACCATGCATACAGAGCCTTTTTAATATTGAAGAAAACAAACAAAAAAACCCAACTTTCCATCACTAAGCAATATAAATTGACTGTCTAAAATTATAAACCCTGACTAAAATACAAGCAATCATCTCATCCATAAATGCTATTTCTGATCTCCTAACAACTCTAGCACGGCAGTGTAACAAACATCTTGCAATTCAGGGATATAAAAATATCAGCTTTAAAATCTGAACTGTACAGTATATACATTAATATTTGCACCGTTAAATTAGGGATACACTTAGGTCTATGAGATACTACATATAAATAGCAAGTCCTTTCAATCTGTAGCTGGAAGTAATACAGTATGTTTACCTGGCTAATAAGGGCTGAAGGGGAACAAGTTCGCCTCACACAATGGCACGCACAGTGTTAGCTAGGTCGTCATGGTGACAGGCATGCCTCACAACAAGACACCAGTCAGGACCTGAGCCAACTTGACTGAATTAAGGACAAGCACTATTGCTTACAAAGGTGGCTATCCATCTTCTAAGACACTCTGTCCAATCACCTGCCGCTAGTTTCTGGAGTGTTCTCTTGTGGACTAGGGGACCGAAGCAGCTGTCATTTACCTGTCACAGGCACGAGACTGTGTTAATCTGGCCCCACCCAGGAAAAGGTGACTGGAGAAACCATCCACTTCCTGTGTTAATCTGACTGTAAACAGCAGTAGGGCTCTCATTTACATAGGCCAAGAAAGCACTTTACACTATTTTAGCGACTTTCCTATGATGAACAGAAGGTCAAAAGTCCAGGCTAAATGACTGAGCTTTAAACAGATAATCTCCGTGTTTACTTGGTTAAGAAATAATACAGTTTTTGCCCTTGTGTCCCTTTTTCTTCTTGGATTTAGTTGTCCTCTGACTAAACTGCGGGGTGGGCAGTGCGGAAGCCGGGCTAGAAAGGTCATCTGTATAGTAGGTGAATCTCTGTGGCCGAGGCTGAGGGATTGGCTGTCCAAGAAAATACCCTTCTTCCTCGGAGTCAGAGGAGGAAGTGGAGGACGAATACCAGGAGTCATCATCGTCCCCGTAAAGCCCCAGAAACCTGTTCATTCCTGGCTTCTGCAGGGCATAGTCGGACGTGGCGTGGGCGTACTGGCCGTACAGGTTGGCATTCTGCATGTATGCTTGGAGCTCCCGGGCGCCCTTACTCTGTATGAATTTCTCATAGTTGTCAGGGGTGTACAGCCGCAGCCTGTCCTTGGCAGAGTACTTCCTTTCTGTGACCAGGTTCAGGGCATTGTCGGACCGCGACTTTCGGCTCCTCCGGTGGCGATGGTGGTGAGGCCTGGATCCCCTCTCTTCAAAGTGATACACTCGTCTCCGAGTCCTTTCACTCATCGGAGGCTGCCGGATCTCGACGTCATAGCTTCCGTTGTCAATGACGTCATCTGAAAACTTGACCTGCTGGGGTCTGGACTGGGACTTGGATCTTCGGAGCACTGGCAGGTGCACTGGCTTTTCTTCGGGCATGATTTTCTCTGCACACAATTCTGAATTCAGACTTTTCAAGGACTCCGCACTCCTGTGCAGCATGGATGAATTCAGCGTCCCCATGTTGCTCATTTTCTCACAGTCATCCGCCTCTATCTCCTCAAAGTTTTGGAGAGAGTATAGCGAAGGGCGTGGCTTGCTTTCCCCGTCAACTGACGCCCCTGCAACGGAACCCAGAAGACAGTGAGATTCTCACGGTCGTTAAAAGTGATCCAGGAGAGCGTTTCAAGGGGAACGTCCTACTTAGTCATCTGCTTAAAACACACTAGGAAAGGCTACTGTGCATTGTTTACCAACTGAGAATATAGCTCTTGCTAATGCTGCCAGGGAACCAACCAAAAGATTGCTCTAGCACGTGGCCTGAGCAGCAGAAACTAACACCTTTTTGCAACCAAGGCCTCTCCACCCACTTGTTAACTGACAACGTGAGAGCCAGAAGTTCTCATCTGCGTTGTTAGTCAGCCCCTTCCGTGTGGGTGGTCTTTTTCATCTTGGACTGGGGCCGGCAGCCTGCTCTATGCAGTCACACCAGAACACAGCTGTACGGATCTGCAGTCTGGGGCTGCTTCCCCCAGTGGCCTGGCCGCAAAAGGACAGTCAAGCCCTTGAGAGCAAAAGGTTTGTCAGCCCCAGGACTGCACCCTTTGTCAGTTCTATTTCGGCCCATAAAACACACCGCTTCAGACTGCTCTTATTTCTAAGCCAAGACCGATGGCTTCCGTCATAATATGATCTACTCAAACATCTCTGGACCCAGGACAGGGAGACTGACAAGCTCCCTTCCCATCCTTCCCAAAGACCATCAGCCTCCAGCCTTCAGCAGTGGGGGTTAAACCGAGGACCTTGAACACGCAAAGTGCCCGCTGTACCTTGGAGCCTCGCCGCCTGCCCCTGCCTTTCATACTTCCAACATCCACCCACGTGTTCGTAGTTTGGCGGTCTCACCCGCCATTCTTCTTAGGCCTTCCTTTACAGCAGGGTTCATGTCTGACAGGCCAGGAGCTAGGCTGGAGCAGTGTCCTAGCCTCCTGCATAAAGCATTCTGGCAGCAGGCAGCACCCAGCCCTTTACTGGCTGTATTGTAGCAGTGTAACACGCTGGTTTTTACACTAGGCTTATCTTTAAGACATGGGTGGCATCAGCAGTCAAACAATTCAGGTTTCCTCCTATTTAAAATGTAGTATCTACTTTGTACAGCTTAGGGTTTTTAACATAAAAGTGTGGGTAAATAATAGGTATTTGCCTTGGAAACACTAAAGCACAATTTGCTTCCTATCTGTCTATCTAGGTTTTGTTGTTTTTGTTTGTTTTAAGGATAGGGTTTTTCTGTGTGTCCTGGAACTCTGTAGACCAGGCTGGCCTTGAACTCACAAGAGACTTTCCTGCCTCTGCCTCCCAAGTGCTGGGGGAAAAGGTGTGTGCCACCACCACCCAGCTTAAAGTACAATTTATAATGAGAAAAAACAAACAAAAACCTTTTTTTTTTTTCTTTTGAGTTACCTCTTGCCACAGGGCAATCCAGGATTTTTTTTTTTTTTTTTTTGAGTTAAAATTGAATGCTCAGGCTAATTTTAGTATCTTAAAATCCATAGAGTACAATCTAAATTTAGGACCTCTAACCAATAATCCAGATGCAGATTCCCTCATCCAAACCAGTTTCCTACTGTCACAAAAGGCTGTGTTCAGAATGTTATACACGCTACTCAACTACACAGACACATCTGTTTTACTACCCTGTGGCAAGTAAATGAACCGCCTTCATGAGTCCAGAGTTTGATAATATGCCCTCTACTGGTACTCAATTGTATCTTGTGATTCAACCTGTTTGTTAGTGCCTGTTTTTTCAAACGCCCACAACTCCTGGATGGCATACCTGTGATGTTGGACAACGCCAACGAATCCATAGAATCCCGGACACTCTGCTCTGGTTTTAAGTCAGACAAACACTCCAAGGAATCTTCATACCACTGGGCTTGGTCATGGTTATACCCTGCAGCACCATGGTCCAGATCCAGCTCTTGAAGCCTCCGGCTGCTGGCAGGGCCGGGGTGGCTGCCATAGGCAGAGTCACCCAGCCCGTCCTGGGACTGGGCCCAATACATATCAGACTGATACTTTTTACTTGCGAGGCTCTGGTGAGTCGCCTTGACCTCGGGCTTATTTGTGACCATGTTGTCAGGTAGCCAGTGCTCACTGGCTCTAATATCCACCTCACTGGGCTGCTGTGGAAAAAGGCTTTTATCGCCGAACTTGAGGAGGAGCTGGGTCATATAATCTTCGTGCTCAGCCCATTCTTCAGGGTCCTCAGCGGCTTCTTGATCGACTCTGGCTTTCCAGAATTCCTCATTAGCAAACCCTGCTCCCTGCCTGGTGAGACTCAAGTCATCCAGCTTCCGAGAAAGGGTGTCGTCAGCATTGCCAGAGAGACCCGGAAACTTGTAGTTGAGAGCGGGAGACAAGAGGAGAGATTGCCTGCATTGGTCTGCAGAGCGGCTGCTTCTGCCCATGCGCACACTTCGTCGCGAGTCCCTCGATCGCGCCGACTGAAACGCGGAGTCTGAAGAATCAGAGGCGTGGATGTCTTCACCCAGGCTGCAGGTCTTGGAGCAGTAAATCTGACCTTGTTTCGGAAGGAAGGGGCATCCCAGCAAGGAGGCCTTACACTGAGCACAGGAAAAGCAGGCCTCGGTGGCATGCCAGTGCTGTCCGTCGTAGGTCATCTGTGCGTGGTCCACACCTGTTTAAAAAAAAAAAAAAAAAAAGGATAAGGAAAACAATTAGGTGCTACGGATGTGGACAGCAGGGAACTGTGGGTGGTTAGAAACGTTCCGGGCTTTGTTTTGTTTTGAGGCAAGGTCTCACTATGTGGTCCACGTCAGCCATGAGCCCAGGTTGGCTCTGAGTTCCTGCCCATCCTGCCCCGGTCTCTGAGGGCTGGGGCTACAGGTGTGCACGACACATCCGGCTCTGGGTTAGGCTTTGATCTTGTCACGTGTGGGTTTCACATGTGCTCGGATAGCTTTCCTTATTTTAGATAATGCATTTTGCAACTCACCTATTCAAAAACTTATTTGTAATCCCCAAATTGGTAGCCATAGCAAGGTCACTGACAAAACTGCAGGGCGATAAAGATTTAAATCGTTCCAATATGTTCCTCACTGAGGCCACACAGAGGACCCTTTGGTTTCACCTCCCAAACTATAATCAAGTAACCTGCACTTGATCCGTTCAGTGCCATGCCTTTTGCACTTCTGTGCTTTTTTTCCTGGTACTTTTGCTGTTGGAGATGTCTCAGGACGTGATGTTGAACGCACATGCAAATACAAATATTACATAATCTCTAATCATGAACTACATGAGCTGATGGCTGGGACCTCAATGGTGACCTGGTCCCAGTATATTTTTCAGTGAAAGGCTTTAGCCCCAAACACTCGTGAAAGAGATGTGTTAATAAAACTGGCGGGACCACGGGCTTTCCTAGTATATTGCAAGGCCTTGGGTTTTATTCCCAGTACCACCAAGCAAAACAAAAGAAAAACAAAAATGAAAAAAGGCCCCAGAGGCTCATGGGAACTTTTAACTGTGAACTTCCCCAGAATCACAGCTCAGTGTTCACTGATTCTGTGTTTGCTGCTGCGAGTAATCAGAATACAGTATCCATCTGACAATCACTGTAGTGTACAGTACATGTAAATTACACCTTAATTTCCACAAACAAGGGAGCGAGGCTGTGGATAATCATAGATGGCTGTGGCTGCGTGACAGGGCAGACAGGAGGTGGGAGGCATCTGCACTTACCGATATGCTCCCCACAGGTCTCACAGTACTCGGCATACAGAGACTCGAAGCAGCCGCAGCAGAAGGGGCGTCCGTCCTTCATGATGTACCTCTGTCCTCCCAGGACGGTTTCACACTCGAGGCAGCAGAAGTGCTTCATGTGCCAGTGGCGCCCCTCGGCTTCTGTGCACTCGTCAGCAAAAATGATCTTTAAAAAGAAACGCAAAACCTCAGGATGGAAGATCAGCATGGACTTAATCTCAGAAGACAAGCTCCAGTCTTTGCTGCGAACGCTGACCCCAATCTGAGCTCACAGGCCCTGGTGCAGGCGCCATCTCAGGGGTTTGTTTTGTGGTGACATTCTTGTTGGAGGTGGCCTTTGTTGTGGCTGCAGTTCTATAGGTCATCCAGGGAGAGGAAGAGGTGAGGTGTGTGTGTGTGTGTGTGTGTGTGTGTGTGTGTCAGGCTATAAAATGGCCATAGCCCTGGAGTGGCTGGCGCAAGGCACAAACCACATCTTTGCCCAGCAGCACTGGCATCTTGAGGTACAGGGTGAGCAAGTATGGCTGCCTGGATGAGACCCAGGAGCGAGAAGAGGAGAAGAAAATGGAACAAAGTCTCACAGAGGAGGAAATGGCATGTGGCAGAGGAAGAGGCAGCGGAGCAGGAAGGCTGACACACTGACAGGGAGGGAGCCCAGGTGTGGAACCGAACCATGTCACGTCCCCCCCACTACCCTCCCCCTCACCCCCCCCATAGACTTAGCAACAAGAGGCCAACTGAGTTAGTGGGACAGAGCTGAGTGGCAGCTCACAGAATGTGAGGGGCCGATGTGAGTGCCTAGGAGTCACAGGGTCCACAGATACAAAGCACCGTCCTGGACCAAGCTGTCCTTGCTCACTTGTTTGCTCCCAAAGCCTTAAATTGCAAACTCTGAACGTTGACGAAGAAACACGGAGAAAACAAATGACAGTTTCGAGTTTAAAAATGTCCTTGATTTGGACGGTTAACTTGTTCCGTTTTATAGTTAATTTTCTACCTGTCTGCTAAGTTAACCCGTATCAGGTCGTCAGTGATGTCTAAGAGGCAACACTGCTTTTCTACTTGTTTGATTTGTGCTGTTCTGAAGAGCGTACTACTTCGTTTACTTAGTTTTTCAAGACAGGGGTTCTGGGTAGCCCCTGCCTATTCTGGAACTTTGTAGATCAGGCTGGCCCAAAACTCAGAGATCTGCCTGCCTCTGCCTCTGCCTCCTGATTAAAGCCATGTGCTACCACTGCCTGGCAAGCATATCGCTTTGTAACCATTGAAAATCTGACCCACTGACTTTAGTTATATTCTGTTTATACTTTTGGTGTTCATCATACATGTAGCAAAGAAACAGTCAACTCTCCTACAAATGTATATGTAATTCATGTGCCTCTATATAGATAGCTAAGACTGGTATTGGCGTCATTCAAATGTTTTCATTTCACTGACAAAGATCTGTCTACAGGAATAGAAACTGACAGTGTTGAAAAGGGGAAACTAAGTGTTTTCTTAAGCATGAAGGAACATTTCTTCTTCGGAGGTAGAGTCCACCTGTCACCCTTTTATTCCTGAGGATCATTTTGGAAGCACAATCTGGCAAATCTGACAAATCACACACTGGCATCCAAGTAACTTTTGGTCAGTGTATGTTTTAACTGAAATATAAAGTGTCTGTGGAGTGGACACAGGGCCACAGTGATGCTGGGGCTGGGTAGACAGCTGAGCGGGGAGTCCTTCCTCTGACACCATGGGGGCCAACTGCACATTAAGGACTTCTACATTGTTATATTCCATTGACGAACTCTATGTGTGGGTGTATAAGATGAAGAAGACAATGAGGAACACTGGATTGCATCCCCGAACACGTAACGGGCCCCAGAAGGTGAAACAGGAAGATTGGCAATTCAGGGCCAGTCATTCTCTGCATGAGTCTGTTTTGGTTTTTTTTGTTTTGTTTTTTGTTGTTGTTTTGGTTTTTTTGTTTGTTTTGTTTTGTTTTTTATTTTTCAAGACAGGGTCTCTCTGTCTTGGCTGTCCTGGACTCACTTTGTAGACCAGGCTGGCCTCGAACTCACAACGATCTGCCTGCCTCTGCCTCCCAGCTGCTGGGATTAAAGGTGTGCGCCACCACTGCCCGGTTCTCTGCATGAGTCTGAAGCCAACCTGGGCTACCTGAGACTCCCGGCTCTTCTAAAGGTAAGGCTCGTCTATGTTAACTTTTAAACTTAATGTTACTTCTTACTGAATCTTTAAGCCTTCTTGTAACTTACATCCTCTGAGCACTTTGTTTGCACGGCACAACGGGTGTAGCCAGCCACTGTCAACCTTGGATCACATCTTAAGAATTACACAGTGCCCTTTTTCCATATGACACTTTTGCCTAAAGACCTAAAATAAACTCACTGATGGCGCCAATAAAGGAAAAGGAAATCTAAATAGAGCCATACCCATAGGCACTGCTCTATCCGAGGGGTAGTTCTTGTTCTTGCCAGACACACCATGGTTTTGTGAAGATGGTAGCAGCGAGGGAGCTGGGAGAAAGGTGGATAGGGGCTCTCTACAGTATCTTATCAACGTTTTCATATCTTAAAGTTATTTTAAAATAAAAAGCGTGGTGTGGGCATCCTGGTGTGTATCTACTATCTCAACACTTGGAAGGCAGAGGCAGGGGGGTGAGGACTGCATTAGTTCTTGGCTATGTAGTAAGTTGGAGACCTGCCTAGCCTTATGAGACTATCTCAGAAATACCAAAGACTATAAAAATGATAACAATGTAAGGGACAGCAATTCCTTTTACGCTGTGGTCCATCTTATGCTATGCTATCCACTGACCTGGTCAGTCTCTCCATACCTTTGCTGACTGTATACAACATATCTCTTACATAGTCTACATATCCTTCTACGGTGTGTGTTTTCCCTACATTTCATCAGAGACATCATCACGGACAGGCAGAAGCACCTGCTGCCCTTCTGTTTATTAGCTACCTAGAATTCCAGTGGGAATGGGCAGCTTTATCTTTAAAAAAAAAAAAATCCATGCAGAACAAAAGCAGGAGACACGCGTGTTTTGTTTAGTTGGGAATGGTGGAATATTGGCTACCGGCTTATTTTTTTCCATCATTAAGAGATGAACTTTTTTTTTTTTACCTCGTCACAGGCTGAGCACCGAGGTTTGAGCAGTTCTGCGTGGTGCCTGCCACAGTGAATTTTTCCATCCTGATAGAAATAGATGAGGTCGACCAGTAGCTCATTACACGTGAAGCAGACAAAGCAGGACGGATGCCAGCACACTCCGGGGCCCGCGCGGGAGGCAAACACTGCCACCTCCCCTCCGTTCATCTGCAACCCGCACTAGAAACAAAGGTTCGAAATTAAAACGGTCCTTCGTTTCAATGACTAGGTTTTCAGCTTCTTCCTACTTTTAAAATAACCCACAAGTTAGTTAGGAT
The DNA here is from genome assembly GCA_907169655.1 of Acomys percivali. NCBI lineage: Eukaryota > Metazoa > Chordata > Mammalia > Rodentia > Muridae > Acomys > Acomys percivali. The sequence goes on from OU015748.1 coordinate 116,924,017, forward strand.
ACTCCTGCCAGCGATGAAATGGCTGTCCACATATCTCTATGTTTAAAATACAGGGTCTCCCTGCGGCAAGGCACAGTTTCATTCAAATAGACTGATTCCTGTTGTCACACAGCAGTGCAGACTTATGCCAGCCGTCATTTACCCGGTGGGTCACAGCTCTTCTACCCATCCTCATCACCTACCTGCTCACACACTGCGTGCATCACTGCTCTGGACAAGAGTTTAATGGTCCCTCTTCCAAGAGCTTCTTTCTTCCTTTGAGCACTGAACACCTGCAACTCCTTTTTCTCCTCTTCGCTTAAAGACTGGCAGTCCCGCCCCTTCAGGGGAAATAGACCCGAGGGGCATGTGGGGGGGGGGGGGGGGGGGAGCTGTCGTTGTCATTTTTCATTCCCAGGGTTTCAAGAAGGTAAACAGGAAGTCTAGCTGCCCTGCCCCAAACCCTCAGGGATACCATGGCATGGCTGAGCAAGGTGACACACACACTTATAGTCCCAGCACTCATGACCTAGAGACCTGTACATCAACAAGAGTTCAGAGCCACCCTGACCACCGGATCCAGATCCTGACTCAAATAGAAAAATAAAAAAGTAAAGTAAAATGGACCTCAATGTCTGGAAAAGGGACACACTATCTGATAGCACAGGCCTGGCCAGGCATGGTTTGCTATTTTCTAAATGTAAACTAATTGCAGCCCTTCCTCAGAAAGGAGAAATGGAGTAATTGCCACTTTGGCTCCACACTGGACGGGCACTCAGGTCTTTAATCCTGAAGTGCCCACCCTGCACATGGGAAGGAAAGCTCCTGATAATTGGTGGGCGGCAGGAAACACTATCAGAAGCAGCCTGTGTGATGCTTCCTGCTGTGAGGATGCTCCCTTTCTCTCTCCTCTTAAAGGAAAAGCTGTGTTCTTAGGGTGCATCTTGAGAGAGGCCTAGCCAGCCAAGAGCTGGGATTTTCTGAAAAGGCCTCTTGACGCTTTACTGTTTGTTTTATTTTTATTTTTTTTTACTAATTAGCTTCCCTCCCGTCACTTTACCTCGTTATCATGCGGTGGCAACTGGTACAGAAGTTGTTTAATGCGGTGTTTCTCTCCAGGGCTGTTAACATAAGGAACCTTTTCCTCTGGCAGGCAGGCAAAGTAGAGCTGGATCTGTGGAAGCAGCACAGGATGCCATCAGCCATCAGTGCAGGTCCGAGCTGCCTGCCTTTACCTTGCCCTCCTAACAGGGGTTTGGCCTCCTGCAGCTAATGAGGGGACCAGCTGAGTCAACTCAGCAGCAGGGGCAAACCTGCATCTGCTAGCATCCACTCGCATCCAGCTGCTAAATTGCTCCTCGGGAATGCAGTTTGTAGTGACAATTAAGGGCATCATAAATTATGCGCTATCAAACGTGCGCACTTATGGTTACTGCTCCCCCCCAAAGTCTTGCAAAGGTCAGCTGAGGGATCAAGGGGGGGTGCGGGGGGTGGGGGGTGGGGAGAGTGCTGGGGGGACTCTGGATGACCACACAGGCTGCGTGACAAGATCCAAGAGCCAGGCTCGAAACAAGCAGACTGGGTTTTGTCTTGGCATTCTATGGTCCTCTCCAGCATCAGCCTTACAGGCTTCTGTGGGTGGTGTCTGCAATACCCAGCCTCCAGCTTCCCCAAGGAAGCAGGCGAAGGGAGATGCTGAGCTGGCCTTGGGGAGCTTCATTTTCATGTTCCTGTTGTCTTTTAGCAGCATCCTTTGATGAGCATGGCAAAGGACAGTGTGATGCTGAGATGGAATCAAAGGCATCCAAGTAAAAGAGTTTAGGGACCTTGTCTGCTAGCAGCAGCTCTCCTGACTTGTACCTATCCTAGGATGTGAGGGATTCTCCCCACAAAAGCTTCTCAAGATTTCTTTTCCCTATCTGCTACACCAGCATACCTCTGCTTCCTGTGTTGTTCTAGAAGCTTTTCCTACACCTTACTGTTTCTAGCCACTTAGGCACTGGGTCTTGAATCTCAAAGGGGTTCCCTCCCACCTTCCAAGAAAGGTCATTTACAGACAGACATGGGGCTGGCATCTCCTATTTTGCCTGTGCAAGGTTTATCAACAATTTTTTAATAACTTCATTATGAGGATATTAAAAAATAAAAATGGGCAAACAGATTGTATACATCCTTAAAACAATACAAAGAAAGTGCCACCGTGATTTTTTTTTCTAATCCCACTGCACTTATAAAGGCCACATTTATTGGCAACGCCGCTGTGTCCCTCTCCATAGATGAGCGCTGTGGAGCCTGGAGGTGCGCCTTTATTCCCTTTTGTTCTTGCTGAAGCTTTATAACAGTGGCACACACCTTTAATTTCACTACTTGGGAGGCAGAGGAAGGCAGATCTCGGTCCTGTGAGTTGGAGGCAAGCCAGGACTACACAATGAGACCCCATTTCAAAAGACTCCAAATCAGCTAAGTTTCTCTTCCTCCCTGAAGAGTGGCTCCTGAAAGTCCTAACAGGAGTGCCGGCAGTGGCCCATGTTTCATTACTCAGTGCTGCAGAAGCAGAGCTTGGGTGGGGCTGGGGAGTGGGGAGTGGGGAGGCAATAGGATCCATGAGTTTCAACTGACCTTAGAAAACCAGACCTTAGAAAGCAAAGCTGTCCAGGGAGGAGTGAGGTCCCACCCTTCAAAAGAGCAGAAGTCCCTGGAAAGGAACTCGAAGATGAAAGCTAGCTGGGTTCCTACCTGCTCCGGCCTGAGGCCTGGTGGAACCCAAGCATACTCTTCCAGCGCACAGCCCGAATCGTCGTCCGACGTGGAGCTTCTCTGGCACCCAAAGGCCAGTTTGCTCATTTTGGGCTCCATCTCCAAAGGCATAATAATAATGACGTTTAAAAACCTGGCTTCTCAGTCACAGGACATCCACTGATGGTTGCTGTGGGTGATAGAGGAGAAACAAATGTGTAAAACAACAAAGCCAAAACCAACAGCTTCTTTACCTATAGCCTCTAGTGACCCAGTGCCTGGAGCCCTTACCTGCAAGCTCAGTGCCACTCAAACCAACCAGGGAGCGACCCCCTTAGCCAGCTCAGTACCAAAAAAGAAAAAGGGGGGAAAAAAGTCATGGAGCCAGTGTTCTCAGGAAAGTGCTCTGCGGGCTAATTTACCTACAAATGAAGTTCTGTGAGGTCTTAAGGGTTTAGGGGGAAGTGTTGGGAACCAGGCTCATTATCAACCAACACTTAGGAATGCTTATTGAGTGTGAAATGGAACCGGGCCACTACTGGTCAAAGTGAGGTGTTAAACCTCGGGAAAAGGACACTAAAGGTGTCAAGGCAGGAATCCTAAACCTGAGATGTCAGCTTGTTAGCACTGTGCGTTCTCTCTCTGTCTCCCAGTTCCTAAAAAAAAAAAAAAAAAAAAAACAAAACAAAACAACAACAACAACAACAACAACAAAAAACCATACCTCACACAGAAGGCACTAAGGGGGAAAAAAAAATCCAAGAACCTTTATATCAAACTATATATAAAGAACATTGTGATTAGTCCAATGCGGTCCTTCTGGTTTAGAAAATATTCTAGTTCGCTCACACTTGTGGGAAAGGTTGAAATCCTAACCAGTCCCATGGTGAGATGAAGTGACCCAGCAGCTCTCCTAATGCGACACTATTTAAGTGTTGGCGGGGATACACGGTGGAGGTTGCAGGGTAGCTATCAAAATTTAGTGTTTTTTTTTTTTTTTAAGTATAGAAGTCCAAGGATGTTTTAAACTTTAAACTTCACAAAAGGTTGGGGGTTAAAAAGAGCACCTGTCCTGTGGCTGCAGTCATTCCTGCAGGAGCAGTGATGACTCAGCAGATCCTGTCCCCAGCTAGTAAACTGGGCTTTCATCCACCGCGACAGAAGGGAAGGCTGCCTCATTTCCGACACCACCATTGGCAGCCTGTCACCTTCTGACCCAGTGATTTGACACAGGTGCAGCCCATTCACGGCTTAGGAAGGCTCTCTAAATAGAGGTGCATCCCTCCACCCCCTCTCAATAAAAGGGGACGTGTTAATGAAAGTCAGGAGGCTTGGGTCTTTCCCTTTTGCCCTGAAAGACCCGCCCACATGTGTCAAAGGAAGAGGACTAGAGATTAAGACTTTAATTAGTAACCCACTGCCCCACTGGGAGAACTGGTACTTTCAATGCAATTTAACCTGAATTTTGAAATGGGAGCATTTGTCTGTTGCCAAACCTGTCTGGGGGTGGGTGGGGTAGGGTGAAAAAAACCAAAACAGACTATAAATATTAAAAAAAGAATCTAAAAATTAAATGTTACTCTATTTTAAAAGGAGAAAATAAAACAACACTACAAATTATGACAAACCATGTTCCTCCCCTGAACTTGCTCAATGATATCAAATGCCAAAGGTCTGAGTCCCTTTTTACAGCTGTCTTCTCTGAAAATGCATCACCAGCCTGATGGAGGTGAATGGTGTAACACACCACCGTCCTTCCCGCTAGTTACTTGGACAAACTGGCCACACTTTAAACATACTTTATAGCTTCATTACAGACAACATAAAGGGTACCACAAGTCTAGGAAAACAAGACTCATCTTCGTTCTTTCTCTCTCTCTCTCTCTCTCTCGTTAACTTTTTATTTTTATTTATTTTTTAATTAAACAAAGTCATTTTCATCCAAATGGTAGTTTCCTGTTTTACTGGTAGCAAGGCCAGCTTACCTGCTACCGTTTGTGTCACAAGATTTAAATGCTCTAGGAAGCAGTGTGACCTAGGAGGTGTCTCAACACATATGTAGCCTCAGGGCCAGCTGTCCAGGGGATGGAGTTAAGGAGCCCTGAAGCCAGACCCATCTGGGGGAGAAACAAGCTGGAGGTTAGCAGAGCTGGTATAGTTTCCAGGGGTTGTCACGGGCGTGTTCCACGCATGCTAAGCCATAGGAGTGTGAACAGTTCCACTCCCCTCCTTTGTCCCCACCCCTTCCTTGAAAACTAGCTAGCTGTTTTCACCATCTGAAAAGATCCACCCACACCTGCCTGCAGATGTAGCACTTCTCAATCATCATATAATTGTCAAGGGAACATCTGACCCAACACACTTCCTTCTGGCTTCCTTGGGAACCAGGCATAGACATGGTGTACAGACAACCATGCAGGCAAAACATGCATACACACAAGAATTTTAAACAAAAATTAAAGAGGAGGCAAGTGACATTCCACTGGGAAGCCAGGATTTTTAAGTGAATGTAGCCAGCGTGATATAGGAATGGTCCCAAACTCTATTATAGGTGTCCCTTGTTGCTTTGTTAGCAGCCTGTGTGTAAATTATAGGATTGAGCCTGTGGCTAGTGACTTGTTTTTATTTTGGGCACCGTGAAAAGTGCACAGGCTTCAGAATTCCAGAAGCAGCAGACAGAATCCAGCTGGGTGACCTAGAAACCCGCCTTTCACCTGGAATGAGGGTAGCCTGGGCTCATCCCAGCATGTGGATGCAGTCCTGGGTTCCAGGCTCTGAACTTTGAAGGTCAAGCTTTCCCCAGGTTGAGAGCTGGTACTCTAGAGCATTTTCTAAAAGATGGGTTTCCTAGGAGACAGATTCTCCCAAAGAATGGTACCTGATCAGGCTGCCAAAAACTGCACCTGCCAGGGAGGGGACTGCAACACCATGGGCAACGGAGAGTGACAAAAGATGCCACAGGGTGTTTCTGGCTTTGTAAGAAGATGCACATTGAAAATTATGACCAGGAAAGAGGAAAGAAGCCTGGGAGGGGAACCTAGTTCCTAAGGAAGCCAACACAGGGTGGCTTGGGAGAGGAAAGAAAACCAAACTAGCACGGAATTGGGAGGTGAATAGAAACTATATTTTTGAGATGCTATCGTCGAAAGATGGGAGCACAACTCGGAAGGGCAGTGAGGAGTGAGGGAGCCAGGAGTCTCAGCTCTACTATAGTTTCCACTAGTCATCATTTTCTCGGACCAACTCACCAAATCAGAATCATGCAAATACAAACCAACTGCCATGGGGGCTGGAGAGATAGTTAAGAGCATGGGCTGCTCCTTTAGGGGACCAAGGGTCAATTCCCAGCACCCCATATGGCAGCTCACAACTGCCTGTAACTCCTGTTCCAGGGGATCCATGGCCCCAGGCATGCCTGTGGTGCACATATATGTGCGTGCAGGCAAAACACACATACACATTAAATAAATCTATAACAACTGTCAAGGTTTTCGTGAATATGAAGTCTTAAGATCATACTTCCCAATAAAGCTTCATTCTAGCTGCTATGTGAAGATTGGCATGGCAGTGTGGGATCTGTAGGAGACCCTTTGATTACCTGAACAGATACTGATCCGTCCAGTTGCTGGACTGAAATTCCCCAGGTGTCACCTCCTGCTAAGTGCCACCCTGCTAAAAGCCACACACGTGAACAGCTTCTTTGTTTTCTGTCTGTTATCAAGACCTCAGTCCACAGAGGATGTCATCCCACGCTCCTTACTCAAAATTACGCTAATTCTTCCAGGCTAAATAATACAGGTCAACTGAGTGTAACCAAGGGCGAACATGGTAGCACAGAAGCCTGCTCACTCTCTGTTCTCAAAACATGAATCAGACAGCTTTATGGATACATCCCTTTGCTTGCTTGTGGTGTCCTTTACTTAAAATGAACCCAGAAGGAGCATCAAGATTTGACTTTCCCAGTAAACACGCACAAAGTTATACTTTCTTTAAAGTTTTCACACACCTCAAGAGCACACTGTGCCTGTTGCCTCCTAGAGACAAAAGTCACTTTTCACATAGCCCGGGTCAGCTTCATTTGTGGTAGAAGACCACACTTAACAAAGCCACTAGAAGGTTGCTAATGCGACTTCCCCTTTAAAATTATTTCACACCAGCAATTGGTGGCATTTGCCACTGGGTATTTTCCAGGTAAATCTCTGCCCAACTTGCCGGTTTCCCCAGCTGTTATGTGCCACCAGCTGCCAAAATACAATGCAGTTTTTCCAAGACGGAATGTGGAACTCTTCGAGAGCATTCTAACTTCACTCACAAATACATTCCAGGACAGTAATGACCTGCTTAACAAAAGGAGGAAATTCCATGACAAGGCATGGTGCTTTGCCAGAGAGACACTTCTGCAGAGATCTACACTGGCATGCCGTGGCCTGTGACGAATCATGCGGAACCATGTCTACCAGAACCACCACTTTCCACAGTGGGAGACACGTTTTCTCAAAACTGTGTTCCCATTAATCTCTTACTGACTTTTTTTTTTTTTTTTTTTAATTTCTATTTTCAGCAGCGGCCCTAGGGAACAGAGGCCAGACCTGACTCCAATGTACACACAGACTCGGGTTTCACCCCGTCACCTGTTGGCTCCAGAACAGCATCCCCTTTGTGAGACTTACAGCTCTCCTGAAACGCGTTTCCCGAGAAAACAGTTCCATAAAGTACGCGAGAAGAGTCGAGTTGTGAAAACAAACTCCGAATACCGCCCACTTTATCCACACACGGATCAACGCGAGTCTCTAAAGACGGGCTAGGAGGAAGGATGTCTTCGGGGACACAGCGGCGGTCAGGGCGGCGGGGCCACCCAGACCTCCGAGCAGGCTCGGCCCTGAGCCCAGGCAGCGAGGGTGGCTCTGGCCGCCAGGGGGCGCCTGGTCCCGGTATGCCCGGCGCCCCGGCGGAGGCCAGCGCCCACACTCGCGCTCCTGTCCCCCAGGTCCGGTACCCTGCGACCCGGCCCCCAGTCTCGGCCCGGGCCCGACGACATCCATCCAGCACTGCGCATCTGTATGCCCGCCGACCCCGACCCGGTCCCCGGGGCGCACAGGCCCGTAGCACCCGCCGCTGCTCGGCGCTCCACCCCCAGCTCCGCTCCGGCTCGGGGCCGCCGGTCACCGCTCGCTTTCCAGGAACTGTCACGCTGACCATTCCTCTGGCAGGTGTCCACCGGGGCCCGCCCGCCCGCGCACAGCATTCCTAGAAAAGTTACCCAGTCGCCGGAGCACCGCCGCCGCCCGCCGCTCGCCATCCCCGGCGGCACAGGACTGTGGCCGGCGCGCAGCAAACGCCCCTGAAAGCTTCTGTAAACTTCCCCCGCCCGCAGGTGCAAGCGCGGCCACAGGCGCAGGCAGTGTGTAAGGGGGCGGTGCTGAGCCTCGAACTCACGGTCCCACACGCTGGGCTGGGCAGGGCAGGGCTGGGGCCCTGGTGTTAAAACCCCAGCCCTACAGGGCTACAGCTCACACAAATCATCTCCAAGTTGTCCATAACAATACCAGCAAATGGCGTGTTTAACCCAGTTCTCACACGCAAGGGCTCATTAACATACGAATCCCCCCCTTAAGACTTACTTGCATTTAAATAATTCCTGCGGCTTTTGAGCCAGAGATTTATTTTTTATCAGTAAATAACAGAAAAAGCAAAAGAGTCAGGCCCTTGATGCGCTTAAGTAGCTAGTAAGAGTTTTAACTTTCATCCTCGAGACAAGAAAACACCCCATGCACGGTCTTGTTAATCTTATTTCTGTGCTATTTATAGGGGCTCTAAGAGAGGAATTCGGCTTCAGTTGTCTGCAGAAAGGGCTCAGAGAAGCAAAAACTGGACCTCAAAGCGAGCCCAGGAAGCAATGACAATTAACAATGATCTTTAGTAATGAGTAATCGGGAGACGTCCACGTTCTCCTTAGTTTTAGTCGGGAGGACAGCTTTATGGGGGAGGGGACGCCAACAGAAGGGGCCAGGAACAAACTCCACCCCGCCTAAAATGCTGATGAATAAATGCACCTTGAATGCCACCCGTTTCTACTTTAAAACACAGTATGACGATTTTGCAGCCCATATTTATACAGAGAACAATAGCCTATTGTAACTGTGATTTAAAAATACACAGGTTGCCAGAAATAGATCCCTCAAGTAAATAATTGTGTGGCCAAATTCTGTTATCTCTGCTGCAGAGCAAGGCAGCGGAGGACAAGCCGGTTTTAAAAGTTGCTAGGTTTTTAAAGTGACAGAGACCAAAAGGTCCTGGCTCTTTTGTTAGACTAGTTTGGAAACACTTGTTCGGACGTCACAAATCCTTATTTGGGATTCAAGTGTATTCAAGCTTTCGAGATGACCCCCAGAAAGCAAGCACCTCTGGCCCTCGGGCATAGGAATTTGTGGGAAAGCTTCTAACGGGTCCACTTTCCCTGTTGATCTGTGAGATTCACTGTGGTGGCTGCACCTGAGTCACACTGCTCTTTCCTTGTGAGATTTTTATTTTATTAACTTATCTTTAGGACAGGGTCTCTCATTCAGCCTAGGCTCTCTTCAGACTTATTCTGTACCCTAGTGGGGCCTCCCGAGCACTGGAATTATCAGAGCTTGCTGCCACACCTGTCTCAAATTTCCCTTTTCCTATGCCCTTCTGTTTAAGCTCCTCAGGAAGCACTTTAGCTTTAGGTATCCGTAGAACAAACGTGAAACCAGTTATTGATAGACATCACCCTCTAAACTGACATGTCAGTAAAACACAGACCCTATGCCATCAAGGCTGACCCTTTTCACAAGGGCTCTTAAAGGAGAGCTAGCTTCACACTGACTGTTGAAAAGTACAAATACTCTCATTGCATCCTGTAGTGAGGCTTACCGGTATTAAATGTAGCCACTGCGGGGGCGTGTTACAAGGTAACTACTTGTAAATACCATTTGCCACATTCCCAACAGGTACTGTCAACTTGACTATTGTGTTTCTGCCAAAGAAGTGGTTTGGGGACAGTTAGAAACTTCCTACTAACTCTCAATCTGAATGAAACACCCCTGAAAGGCGTCACTATTGTCAACAGTGGATCTACAGAGATGCCCCGGCTGGCCTCCTTTTGTTTCAGCTAGGTAGAATATTCAGTTGTTTGAAGATCACACTTTTAGGGGGCTGAGAAAGGAAACTCAGAAATTCTCAAGGGCTTAGCTTCTTCCACCCTCATCAGTTCCACAGTCAGCTCCACAGAGAGCACACCCCCAGTCCTCAAAGCCACACCCTCTCCTTTGGCCTCACTCAGCACTTGGCCCCGCCTGGCACCGAGCGCCTATTTAGTCATCTCGCCTTATTGTCTTGTATTCTGTGGGGACTTCTGGAGTCCACTGCTGTGCTCTCAGAGTTGTGCCTTGCACATCGCAGAGCGGTGCAGTGAGCCTGAGTAAAGCGAATGATTTTCACATGTTGTTCTCAGGGCCCATACCTTATTCAAGTCAGTCCATTTCTAAGCTTAAGCCATTGTCCTAGCATGGCGTTGTTTTAGGAAAACAAATGTGCCAAGGGCAGAGAAACAAAGAGCCACTATTTTGCCAAATGCCAGCTTAGCCTTGTCTCTGCCTCTGGTAGAAAGAGATAAAGCGCAGGGTGTTAACAAATCTCCATGCTCTAGTTCCCTATGGTGACCTTGGTCTCTTTTGTACAACTCTTCTCTGGGCTGGGGAGGTGACCCCCTGGGTAAAGTGTTTACTATTGCAAGCACAAGGACCAGAACTGGGCTCCTGGCATCCCTCACATCCATGTAGAAAGCCAACCGCTGTCCCTGCACATCTGTAATTCCCTACTGAGGGTGTAAGAGAGACATGTCCTAGGAGTTCACCAACCAGCCAGGCTGATTGAGACCACAAGCTCCCGGTCCATGGGAGACCTTGTCTCAAAAGTAAGGCAGAGCGTAACAGAGGAAGACAACCAGTGTTGACTATGAGTCTCCTCATGGTCATGCATGGGTGAGTGCACACACACACACACACACACACACACACACACACACACACACACACAACACACACATACGCTGAAGCAAAGTACAGACTCCTTTCTTAGCTTTATTGCTGTATTTCTCTTGATTTTTATATATTTTAAAGGCATTGATAGTGGAATGCCAGTGATCCAGATGAACACATTTCTGATTGGAAGTCTTTTAAAACAGAAAACAGACCTAACTGGCTCCAGCATTCATTGTACTGTCTCATTCACCTAACTCTGATAGGCAGCTGACAGTTTTAGTCTTTAGTTGGGGTATGGGGCAAGACAGCAGTTTAGCTTGCACAATGTACAGAGCACCCCAAATCCTACATTTGTAGAATTAATCACAATTCCTGTCTCTTCAGACCAATGAGCCGGAGGAATAACTTTAGTAAGCTGTCTTCTTACCATACAAGTTGGTACCAAATGCCTTGGTTGTGGCCTGGGCGACCACTGAGCATTTGGATGTTGTTGTGGCCATTAGCTGAGCTTGCCCCACCCCAGGGAGGGGCTGGAAGGCAGGTGGCAGGGTCTTTCTGGAGTTAGGGGCCTCATGGAGGGAGGCTTATAATAAGTCTCAGCTTCACAAGGTCTCCAATTACTTTCTTTACCCTTTGATTATATTTAAAGCATCTTGATTAGAGAGCACTGGCTTCTACACTCCGGTCCCATTGTATTTATGACTCCCAACCTTGCAACGACCCATCCTCCCTCCCCCAATCCCTACCTTGGCAAGTGTGGCCATCCCCACTTCAAAGTGTCCTGGTCCACAGGGTTTGTGGTCAGGAGGCTAAATGCCTATCCTCCTGCCTGGTACTCACCAACACTAGGATAGATCACTTATCTAAGGCTAGCCTTTGTGACAGTGAGCATCACATCTCTAAAATGCCTGTGTCGGGATTACGTCAATTATAAAACTTCTTGGGGAGGAACACAAACTGTGTTTTTAAGTCAAACAGATCATTTGACATAGCAACAGATCGTAGCCCTAAGGAAGTCCATCCACATACCTAGCCTCTTCCATGTCAAGCGGCCTGCTCCCAACATTCCATCAGTTCTGGTGTTTTGTTTCGTTTTGTTTTGTTTTGATCTAAGGGTTTGATTGCTGATCCTGACACTCCCACAGAAAGATGCTTAGGCCTGTGCTATCTTGAGCCTCAGCACAAGCCTGGTGAAGAATACAGATCTGAGGTACTTATCTGGTGTTTGCTAGGAAAACCCAGCAGCCATCTCGGCTTGCTCTACCTTTCACTCCCAACAACGCTGGGGCACTTCTTTTCACACCCAAAGACATGTTGGACAAACAAACTTGTGTCCAGCATGATTGAGGAAGTTGCCTCAAGAGTCTGGCCTTCAGTCCCCTCAACTTCTTCCGGTCTGGGGTTTAACACAAACATTTTTAAACTTCACTACTAAAAACCTACCGACGTGGAAAGAAATTAAGGAGAGAGCTTCTAAAAGGTGTTGAAAGAGCTAAAAAGTATTAGACATCCAAGATACAGTCAGGTTTCATGACCACAGTGTTTACTGAGAACACACAGCACACGCACAGCAAAACAGTGACAGAATATAAAGAGTAAAATGCTGATGTGCTTTTTTAGTGGCGGGGGTGGGGTAGGGGGGGAGATGTTAAATATACATGGAATAGGATTTATTGTAGAAGCATGAGGAAAGAAGGAAGAGGGCTCCCCAGGGGGACAGAGAGAGAGAGAGAGACAAAGTAAGAGATTAAGAGTGAGGACCAGGAGCAAGAGAGGAGAGAGGAAGAGGGCCAAGAGGAAGAGAGGGAGACAAGGTGGGTCTGCCCTTTTTATGTCCTGGGCAGCTGGCACACCTAGTGGCAGGCAGGTAATGACATCATAGGTTGCTAGGCAGACTAGAGGCAGTATGCTAACAGTAGACCCATTTGAAACTACCATTTTAAGATGTTTATAAAATAAGCAAGACATCAAGAGAGGCTCAAGAAGAGCGCCCGGTGGAGTGTGGAGTGCCGGTATGGCACTGCCAATCAGGACACGCCCTTGAGGGGCACTGAAGTAGAGATAGCTTTGGGCCAGGTTGAGGCATCAAAGGTTGAGGAACAAAAGACAGTCCCCGGGAGGGGGAGGTACTAGAAAGTGTGACCAAAGGCAGACCCAGGGTGTGAATGGCTGTGTAGCCACCCCAGGGTCACTTAAGCTATTCCAGGTCAGTGGGGGGAACCACAGGCACCTCGGTAGAAAACAGTGGCACAACCATCCATGTGTTAGGTGAGTGAAGGAAAAACAGGTCCAGCAACTCCAAACAGCAGCTGGGGAGAGTCAGAACTCTACCATAAGAGTCAAGAGCAGGGGCAGCAGGGGAAGGTACTCCGAGGACAACAGGCTGGACTATAGCTACAGCGGCCCAGGACGCAGGGTTGGGGTGCAGGGGTGAGGGGTACAGGATTGAGGAGTGAGGGATGTAGGGGTGAGGGGTGGCTGGCATGCCTGGAATTCCACAGTGAGTCAATACAGTCACGTAGCTTGCTTGAGGGGGACTGAAGCTGAGCCCAGGCATGAACTCTAACTTCCAACTGCAATAGGAGAGGTGTGGACCACAAGGCAACCGGACATTTCTGAACTTAAATGTTCTCTTCATTTAATAATCACCTTTAAAATATAATGCTCAGGTGCTGGAGAGATGGCTCAGTGGTTAAGAGCATTGGCTGCTCTCGCAGAGGACCCAGGGACTCATCACCTTTTCTGACCTCTGAGGGCACCAGACCTGTGTGTGGTGCACACGCATACATGCTTTACATAATAAGATAAAATATGAATGTACAGATGTGTGTATGTATGTGTGTATACATAAAATGCATTATAATGCTTATATACCACAGGATAAAGAGCTCCAGGCTATCATTATGAAATAAATCAGCCCACAGTTTTCAAGTTGGCAAATTCCATGAAGATGACCTACCCAACCAAGTACGAGGACAGAGGCCCAGATGGCCCTGGGAGGGGACGTCTGTGGAGTGGTGGTGGTCGGGATGGTCTGCAGTCCAGCTGCATTTAAATGAAATACAAAGTAATAGTGCTTCATGGCAGATTTTTAGCTTATAGAATGTTCGGTTCACGTGCTACTTGTTCAAGACAGCTTTGTGTATCATCTGTTTCTGCTTGCTATTTAAACTCCCCGCCAGCTGAGTGAGCATCGTTGGCTGGGTGCTGTAACGAACCAAGTTATTTTCAGAGGGGCATCAGCAAAGGAGTATTTCAAGCAGCCAGAAGCTGCTTGCCAAGAAGGAAAAGGTCAGCTGAGCATTCTATCTCACTTCTTTATCTGATCTAAGACGCCAAGGCCCTCTCTGCAACAGTGGGAGTATGAGGGGGGGGGATCTTGTGTCCGAGACTGGTTTATGCACTACCGCAGTCCTGACGCTCTCAGCTCACACTTACTGACTTTGCCCAACTTATTTTGGCATTTCCCGTCTCCCTGTGCTCATCTGGACCTTTGGTTTCTTCAGCACTGAGTTTGCATTCAAAGCTTGCACACGGTCACGGTCCTGTTGCTTCCGTTTGATGATCTCTGGCTTGCCTGGTCCAGCAGATACACTGCCTGGCACATATGACATTAGTACTTGCTGAGTGAGAATGACTTGCTTGCTCCACTTTGATCCTCCACAGACTGACTTGGGGCCTTGTACACTAAGTATTCATATATACCTTAGAAATTCTAATGTTCTTTACTTGGACTTGAAGTACAAGTGAGTGCTAGGGTGTGGCTCGCTGATAAGAGATCCTGTTTAATAAGTGTGAGGCTCTCAGTGAGGACAAGGAAGAGGAGGAGAAGGAAGAAGAGAAAGAGGCGAACAGGAGGAAGAAGGGAAAGATGATAAAGGAGGAAGGAGAGGAGGAGGAGGAAGAGGAAGAGGGAAAGATGGGTCATATTTTTTGGACCATAAGACGCACCCAGTTTTTAGAGCAGTAAAACAATAGAAACAGCAATCGGACTATAAGGTGCACCCTAATTTCCTGCCCACTTTTGGGGGGGTATGTGCATCTTATGGTCCGAAAAATACCGGTAGATAGCAGCACTCATTAGGTGCAGGGTTGACAATGTGAGTTCAATCCTTGGATTCCATAAGGTGTAGCCCAGGTGCCTAGAACTTACTGTAGAAGCCAAGATGGCCTCAGACTTGCAGCAATCCTATCTCAGCCTCCCTTGTCTTCAGATTACAAGGGCTTCCGTGTTCTAGTTTTAATATTTAAAGGGATTTGACTTTTTGTTTTGCCTTATGAGATCCACCATAAACTAAACTAATGGGCTAATCTTGATTTCTAAGCCATAGAGCCCTCCTTTGTTCTGAATTCCAGTGTGGGTGTGGCACTCTGAGGATGAGCAGGATCAGGCCATGGCCGGCTGGACCCTTCGGAGCTCCAGCTGACTCCTCCCAGCCTACACTTGGTCCAGCTACATCCTCCCAGAGCCCTCTCTTTTCTGCTGTTTCCAGGCAAGGGAGCTGCTTTGAGCACAGGGATTGGTGGCAAGCCTGTGCACACACCAAGGCCCTGTGTCTGCTGTCTGCCCTGCAGCCTCCGTGCCTGGAGACAACAGCAAATAGCTTCCTGCCCCTGTGTTCACTCCCCTTCGCACGATGTCACGTTCTTACTTTACAGTCTCTTCCTCAGATTTTTTTTCCCCCTCACACCTCCATCTGCAGCCTGTGGCATCCGTCCATTCATTTCCCACTTGTCACACCTCATCTTTGTAGCCCTGAAAGACTGTTTCATGACCCTGCTATGTCTTCTACCTTGTAGCCTTGCTAACTCCTCCTTCAAGTCTACATTCAGACTAGTCCAGGAAGCTGCCATGTTTTGACCACACTGTTCCACACACATCACTAGCCTCAGCCGCTGTCTTATTCAGGCCAGGCACTCCACCAATTTGTTGTCATTGTTTTTTTTTTTTTTTCCTGTCAGAAACTCTATGACCTAGAGTGACAAGATTCCCTTTCTATACCTGAACATCCATGGGAATAGCCCAGAGGCTCCGTGGGCCACTTAGAATCTATCTACAGCACTGAGAGTATACATTAAGGATGTTGTGGTTAATATTAATGATATATATATGTATATATATATATACACACACAAATAGATACTACACACAGATATATAACACACATACACACATATAAACACATGTGCATATACATGCGGGAGACTGGATTGACCATGTATGGAAGGCATCTGTGCAGAAAGAAAAGGGACTTTGAAGGGAAACCATGGCTATGCATTCTTCATAATGCTCAAGGCAGAGACACTGCTTGTTGGGTGTACAAGTGGGGTCTGGGTTGACCCGGAACTTCAGACGTCATCCATACCCTTTGGAGAGAAGGACTTCTTCCTCATGGTGTCCCCTTGAGGACCTGGCACAGTGTTTTCCTTCCAGGTCCTGGTAGGCTTGCGACTTAGAGGCAATTGTAGAATCAGTATAAATTTGGACATCAAAGATTTATTAGAATTGGGGTTATTTGGGGGTATATCATGTGGTGTCACTATCTTGGTGATATACTGGGCAAGAATTCAAGAGTGTCAAATGAACCCCACATTACTATCCTAGAGCTTTGCCTCATGGAGAAGCTGTGTCTTAGGTGTGTGTGTGTGTGTGCGCGCGCGCGCGCGCTTCTTTTTGAGACAGGGTTTCTCTGTGTAGCCCTGGCTGTCATGGACTCACTGTGTAGACCAGGCTGGCCTCGAACTCACAGAGATCCACCTGCCTCTGCCTCCAGAGTGCTGGGATTAAAGGCGTGCAGCCACCATGAAGGTATCTTTTTAAATTCCTATAACAATGTAAGTGAATCTTATTTTCCATGTTTTACCAACAAGAAAAGGAAGGCATATTATTCAAACATATCAGCTAGTCAGTAGAGAAGCCTGGATTTGAGTCTGAGTCTCACATCTTGAGCTCCTGTGTTATTTGTTTCTAAAGCAGTGTTTGTCTTTTCAGGGCAGTAGCTCTGGCTGGCCCCACAGGTCATTATGTATAGACCAGGCTGGCCTCAAACTCACAGAGATATACCTGCCCCTGCCTCTAGATTCTGGGGAAAGTCATGTGCCACCACGCTCAGCATAGCAGAGCTGACAAATGGCTTAAATAAAATGTTTGCCTTCCCTGACGTTTCTCTTAGCACTAGAATACAGAAGGAAAGTCTAGAAACTCAAATGCCAGGTTATCTGAGGCGATAATTAAGTTATGGCCTTTAGCCTCCCTTAGGGCAGCTCACTCATAGTACTTCACTGACCTGCAGCCCAAACATCTGTGTAGCTCAGAGGTAAATACACTGGGAGTGCCCTGGCCCCCCTCCCCCCTGCTGCCCCCCCTCCCCTCTCCTGCCCCTTCCCCTGACTCTGGAGATCCTTTGAATTGAAGCTGATTGTGCCATTCCAGTCTTGCAGACACACACCTGATTGCCCAAACAGCACAACTGGCTCTTTGAGATCTCTGTATGACAGATGTTCCGCTGCCTCCTCATCACAGCCAGTATCAGCGTATCCTCCACTCTCACTCAGATATCTCTCTTGCATGTAGTCACCTGTCAGTCACCTCCTCAACTCAAACACAGATTGTTCGGAAGCAAGGGGCAGGCCTCAAGACCTGTTCCAGTGAGCCTCCGTGTAACCCACTCTGCCACCTCACATGGCATTCCAAGGCCAAGACTGCTGATAATAATGTGGCCATTATAACTTGTGAGATAAAACTGACTACAGTTCAAGTCAAAGGACCAGAATGCTTAAAAAACAAAACAAAACAAAACAAAACCAACAACTAACATTGATCCCAGGAACCTCTGAGATGTGTTGTCTTGTATGAGGGCGCACAGTGTTGTGTTGGGATCAGACCTAGGCTTCTCGTGTGTGAGGCAAGCGCTCACGCACTGGGCTAGCTCACCAGCCTTCTATTTTGCGGGGAGCATGTGTCCAGAGAGTCCAGAGAAATGGAGAGCGTGGTGATGGCAGCAATTAGGACGGTTTGTGTTCCATTTATGCAGAATGCCAGCCTGCATTTTGGGAGGTGAAGTGATGTAGTTTTTGAAAGGATCTGACGATATGGTTAAGCAGCCTCTTTGGGGTGGGGGGTGGGGGGGTGTAGCTCCCACTCAAAAAAAAAAAAAAAAAAAAAAAAGCTAGTGTTGGAAAAAAGCTCAAGCAGCAAACTGCTTGCCCTGCCACATGAGGACCTCAGTTAGGTCCTCAGAGGCCTCATTTGAAGAGCGGAATGGGGACACACATGCTTAAAATCCCATTGCTAGGAGAGTGAAGAAAAAGGATTCCAGATGCTCGCTGGCTAGCCAGCCCAACCAGGGACCTGGCAAGCAGGGAGGGACTTATTTCCGTAAAGCAAGGTGGTCAGCAACTAAAACGTACCCAAGTTTGACCTCTGACCTCTACACACATACACACATGTGCATATGTATCCACTCCCATGTGTATCTGTATGCACATGAACATGCACATACATACATTCATGCACCCAAGAAATGTGTGTACATATATATACATAAGTATATACACATATACTCATTAAAGAGGCCAAACATTTTCACGTTGTTCAGTATCCTTCAAAATGACACGCTCCTGATCCCAAGGATGCCTTTTATGAAGTCCGGTATGTTTTTAATACAGTCAGGCAAATCAAAACCTGCTACTGAGTGTCATTCCATTTCTGGTGCTTGCTATGAGTTCTCAAGGAAAGGAAACACGGTGATCACACGTGCAAAATACCGGGGATGCTGTTGCTATGGAATAATGACTTTATGATGGGGATACAGGGAGCAAAGGGATCCTAAGTACCCATGAGTGCCTGGACTGCTAGCTGTCCCCCTGGCAGGCAGTGTGAGGGAGCATCTGTAGTCACCAGTGGCATTGCTGGGAGCCATGAAGAGAAAGCAGGCTGGGTCTGTGCCATGCTGTCTGTCTCCAGCAGCCTCTGCAGGTCTGGTAGCTACATCCCTCACTGGAGGTTCTTGATGGCAGACTTTATTTTACTTTAATTTTTGTTTTCATGGTTGTTGTGGTTGTGGTTATCATCATCATCATCATTATTATTATTTTATGTGCATACAGGCACTTTGCCTGCATGTATGTCTGTGCACCACACCATGTGCATAAAGTGCCCTCAGAGGTCAAAGAAGGGTGCGGAATCCCTGGTACTTGGAGTTGCAGTCAATTGTGAACCCCCATGTGGATGCTGAGAATTGAACCTGGGAACTCTGAAAGAGCAGCCAGTGCTCAAGCCACTGAGCCATCGCACCAGCCCTATTTTTTTTTATTTTATTTTTATTTTTATTTTTATTTTTTAAGAGTAGCCGAGGAATCAACAGTTAATGTAGAAGATGGCCTGTGAATGTTTTTTGCTTTTCTTTTAAGGTGGTTTTGTTGGGGGTGGGGCGGAAGGGTGGTTCTGAAAGGGGAAATATGGGATCTAGTTAGTTAACTGGGTCTTCTTAGGTATGACTCTTTAAAACAATATATTTAAAAGAAATTTTTTCCATTCTCTACAAGTAACTACCAAAGACCCACACTTTACACTGGGATGTGATTTTCGGGAGGGGTCCAGCTCTCTCCCCTCTCTGCCCTTCCTTTGCTGAGGAGGCTTTGGAGAGCTTTCTGACTTAGCTTCCTCAGCTCCCTAATGCAAAGCAGGCTAAGAAGAGCCGCAGGCACACAAACCACATGTTGCTCCTCTCTGCTCTTCTGAAGCAAGATTCAGTTTAGAAGACGGCTACGCAGGCCTCGCAGTTACTCTGAAATTAAAGATGCTTTAAAAGGTTCTTATCCCCAGCACGGGCCATCTTGTAATGTTTTAAAGCATAAATTGAAACAGGATCGTGATGAACTCTGATTCTACTTAAGAGCAAACAGAAGATGTTAAATCTGTGGATAACAGTAAAACTAAATTAATTTTGACTTATGAGGCAATCTGAACGTTTTCACCTAGGCCAAAGATAAGAGCCACAATAAAAATTCATGTTAAGCAGCCCTGTGTGAAATCAGCACGTTTTAAGTCCAGGATTAACCATCTATACCTGGACTCCTGCAGGCCTGCATAAATTATTCGGAACTTTTATGGCTCAATTCAGTTGTCAAAGAGAAGAGCCTAGCAACACCACCTCACACCTGTTACTCATCTAGGGAAGACTGGGCTCAGTTACTCCCACCTGGGATCAACATGTTCAGACTTCGCTCACCCTGGTTTACACAAGAGAATAGGTTCTTTGGAGTGTTGAGTAGTAAAGATATTAAGACAGGCCAAAAAAAAATCCCTGGAATTCCCCCCAAACAGAATATCGCAATGCAGATCTATCCCAGGTCACTACACAGAACCTTCAGAAGAGAAGGCCTGTCTACACACCCATAAGTAACGGCCACTGAGACGGGGTGTGATCCCAACACTCAAGAGGCTGAGGCAGGAGGATTATTGTGAGTTCCAGTCCAATCTTGGCTACATAGTAAGTTCCAGACTAGCCTGGGCTACAGAGTGAGACTCTCAAAACAAAACCAAAACAAACTAAAACCCCAAAACCACACACACACAAACAAAAACAACATACACACACACACACACACAAAAAAAATACAGGGCTGGAGAGATGGCTCAGAGGGTTAAGAACACTGACTGTTCTTCCAGAGGTCCTGAGTTCAATTCTCAGCAACCACATGGTGGCTCACAACCATCTATAATGTGATCTGATGCCCTCTTCTGGCCTGCAAGTGTACATGCAGGCAGAGTACTGTATACATAGTAATAATTAAATTAATCTTTTTTAAAAAGAAACTTTAAAACAAAACAAACAAACAAGAAACCCAAACAAACAAAACCCACCAAAAACCAAACCAACAAAACAAACCAGGCAATGGTGGCCCACGCCTTTAACTCCAGAACTAGGTGAGCAGAGGCAGGCGGATCTCTGAGTTTGAGGCCAGCCTGGTCTACAGAGTGAGTTCCAGGGCAGGCAAGGCTACACAGAGAAACCAAACCAAAACAACAGAACAAAACAACAACCCCCTCCAAACTTCAATCATTTCTTCACAAAAAGGTCAAGGGTAGATTTTAGAATTTCTAAATGTTAATAGGTGATAACAGACTATCAGTTTTCTTAAACAGAGGAAACAGGTTATGAAGAACAGCAGGGTTTGAGGGAATTTCATAAAACAGGAGGACACAGCGTGGCGTAGTGGCATATGCCTTTAATCCCAGCACTTGGGAGGCAGAGGCAGGCGGATCGCTGTGAGTTCAAGGCCAGCCTGGGTCTATCTACAAAGCGAGTCTAGAATAGGCAAGGCTGCACAGAGAAACCCTGTCTTGAAAAACCCAAACCAAAAAAAAAAAAAAACAACCCCCCCCCCCCAAAAAAAAACCCCAAACAAAACAAAACAAAAACCAAAACTCAAACAAACAAAAACCCAGGAGGACACTTAGAGAACTAGGAAGCTGGAGGCCAAATGCACAGTCCTTAAAAGCAGGCAAGCTTCGTTCGAGACCCATGCCATTGGGCCAGAGAGGAAGCTAGTGGGCAGAGAACAGGGAAACTGCTCAGCTAGGATCCATGTGACTTTAGGGAGCCTATGCTAGCTGGGAGCCAAGTGATACCCACCTCTAACCATGTCAGCTAGCAGGGGAGCTGAGCTGAGCAGGCTACCGGGGCCTGTCACAGCTGGTGGGGATGTCCATGGGGTGTGTACGTTTTAAGTGCCTGGGGGAAGAGTGAGGAATGGTTTGCAGGCAGGATACAGGCAGGTATCTCCCACGTGGCAGGAGTGCAACTGACTACCAGAAAGTGGCTGCCACTCAGAAAAGGAAATTCCTCAGCAACCTAGACAGTATTTATTCATCTTCAAATGTTCTCCTTAAAAAAAAAAACAAAACAAAAAAAAAACACTTTATTTTCCTTCTTACGAAAGCGGGATAGAGTGGCTGCTCAGTTTCTGTGGCTGCCTCACAGTTTCTCAGTCATGATCCTGCAGGCCACCAACAATCACTCATCCATGTTTCCAGCTGGATTGTTTGGATTGTGATTGTGTGTGTGTGTGTGTGTGTGTGTGTGTGTTTGTGGGCTGGAAGCCTGTGATTCGGCAAAGTTTGGATTATTTCGCCATGGCCAAGTATTCCAAAAATGTCTATAAAATGAGTTAACTGTTTTTATTTTTTTGTTTCTGCCTAATACTTGTGGTCCCAACCACTCATGAGGCAGGTGTGTTGCTTGATCCCAAGGCGTTCAGGGTCAACCTGGGCAAAAGTAAGACAGACATCTCTACAGAAAATTTTCTGTTCGTAGTATGGCCAAGAGAACTGGGTATCAGATATTGCGGCTAGGAAGTAAGTTGTTTTTATTACTGGTTATTAGATATTAGTACACGCTCCCTGAGTTAGCAATGAGAGCGTCGTGTGGGAAGCCACTCATACAACACAGAAGTCTCAGCATGTCCCGTGTGCCCAGTAAGTCTGAGTTGTGACACACACGTTTCTATTGCACATAATTGCCACAGAAAACTGCAGTTGGTGACTGGCTTAGGAACCACTGATCTACAGCCAACATCAACTCTAGGTTACCAGCTCTAAGAAAGCGGCACGTTCGTGGGATAAAAGCCAGGAGTGTCTTCAAAATGTCAGTCAGTAGCTGCAAAATTCTTCTAAGACCCTAGCACGGCTTCGAGTGATTCTCAGCCCTCCCCGAAACATTCTGCAAGCATAACTGATTTGAGGAATCTCACTCATCTTCGTCAAGAGGTCTTTCTCAAGTGGAAGTCAGTCTCTCCCTGTAAGTGGGTCAGGACAACTGCTCTTTTGAAGTGGCTTGTGGGACTGGTTTTAATGCACAGAACCTTTGAAAACCATACATAGCTTTCCCAAAATGTTTGCAAAAGAGGTTAAAAAAATAAACAAACCAGCAACAACAACCATGGGCTAAGAAATTTAGAAACCAGCCATTCCATCATCTAATTCGCAGGCCTGCCATTTTGGAGGCAGGCAATGTTTAATTTTACTTATGCAGTTTCTGCAATTTCAATGCATTTCTTATGCATAAGGCTCCATTTTTGACAGCTCCCTGAAAGCACTTTCAATTTTATTTTTACCCCTCTTTTCTAGAAACACAGCCATCATGTAAAGCTAAGTTCTGCTGATTAACTTTGAAGTTTCCACTTAGCTCCGTTTTTTTTCTTCTTTTCAACACAAGACTTTTTTCCTTTTGATTGCTGTAACCCTTTGCCTTTTAGTTCCGTTGGATTGAAAAAAATATTTAAAGTGTTTCGGTTAATGTTTCTGCAGGCAAAATGAAGAATTAGCGCCTCCTTTCCTTTTCCCTTCCCTCTCTCTCCATAGCCTGGATGCCAGCTTCTGGGCTGAAACAATTGTCTCATCTTCCCATCTCCCCTCCCAAGTGGCTGTGACTACAGGCACACCCCATAACTGCGCATAAACTCCACTTTGAGGCAAGTGCTGCCTCTGTGGGAGTAGTGAACTGCCTTCCTGCTGAGGAGGGCCGATGAACGGAGAAGGCTGCAGGGCAGCCCCATGCGGAGCCAACTACATGGCCTAACAACGCTGTCCCCTTGACTTTGGAGTCTTCCTTAGGGCCTCAGCATACAGACGCATAACAGACAGGTCACCTGTCGTTTCAGGGACAGGGGATAGCTGGCGAAAACACTAGGTGGACCAAGTTGTATCCACAGAGCAGAAAGCAAGTAGAACACATGCTAATCACAGACAAAAGCTGAAAGGAGGCCTGGAATCTTTGGGCCTGGGGTACCCACTGACTGGAATTGGGGCCCAGTCTCCTGACAAAAGATAGAAAAGGTCTCCTGCTCCCACAAGCTGCTGCTCCCCTCAAGCTGACCACTGACAAATGAGTCCATCTGGGTATAACTCATCTTCCTTCTCACTGCTACAGTCCTTTCTGTCTGTCTTCTTGGGCCAGTTGGCAGCTCTTCTTTTGCTCGGCCTTCTGGTTTGTTTTATTGCATGTAATACTTTTTTTTGAGCTATTATTATCCTATTACTGTAAGGAAGACTATTCTGGAAGAACTAACCTCAAATTCCCATCACGCCATCTTTGAAGGCCGCACCACACGGAGCCAACTGCGTGGCCTAAATGATGCCTAAATGATGCTGACTGACATTTTCAAAGCCGCAGCATCTGCATCGGTTTAATGCTCAGAATCAGACTAGACCTACAAGCTTATAGCTGGCTTCAGTCACTAGACTGATGGTGTTAGCTTTTGCTCCCTAGCTAGGGAACAAGGCAAATACCTGTCTGAGGGAGGCTACATGGGCAGGCTACGATGACAGCGCCTGTTCCTATGGCTTTCATCAAGATGTGAACCTCATTTGATTCATTTGGATGGATCAATCCAGCAGTTTATCACTTGTGATTTTTCACAAGATAGCTCCGGGTAAACAATATATATAGAGAAAATTCTTTTTTTTTTTTCTTTCTTCAAGACAAGGTTTCTCTGTATAGCCGTGGCTGTCCTGGACTCACCGTGTAGACCAGGCTGGCTGTAAGCTCACAGAGATCTGTTTGCCTCTGCCTCCTGAGTGCTGGGATTAAAGATGTGTGCCACCATCACCCAGCTGAGAAAACTCATTTCTTAAAAAAAGATTTACTTATTATTTATACAGTATTCTGCCTTCATGTGCACCTTCCCGCTACAAGAAGGCACTGCATCTCATTACAGATGGTGGTGAGCCACCATGTGGTTGCTGGGAATTGAACTCAGGACCTTTGGAAGAGCAGACAGTGCTCTTAACCTCTGAGCCATCTCTCCAGCCCCCAAGGAAACTCATTTTAACAGTGACTGACGGAAGCATAGTTATTACATTTCTTTTTTCTTTTTTTACAAAGATATAATTGCTGAGAGGTGATATATGTATATATTATCTACACACACACATATACCAATATATATTGAAACACACACACACACACACACACACACATATATATATACACACACACCAATATAGGTAGACATATACCAATATACATATATTTTATATAAGAATGCTCCATCTTCATGCATACCAGAAGAAGGAATGAGATCTTATGACAGATGGTTGTGAGCTACCATGTGGTTTCCGGGAATTGAACCTCTGGAAAAACAGTCAAGTACTCTTAAACCACTGAGCCATCTGTCCAACCCCCAGTTATTACATTTCTTTCTTTCTTTCTTTTCTTTTTTTTTTTTTTTTTTTTTTTTTTTTTTTTTGGTTGTCCTGGAATTCACTATGTAGACCAGGCTGGCCTCAAACTCTTCCTGCCTCCAGCTCCCGAGTGCTGGGATTAAAGACATGCGCCACCACGCCAAGCTCAGCTATTGTTGCATTTCCAAGAACTCATGAAAATAACCTCTCGTGACGGTTACAGTGGAGAATGACAAGTGCAGAGAACTCTGGGGTCCGAGGGAAAAGGAGGGAACAGGAAAAGAGAGGGCTAGAGTGTTGGCCCCAACGCTAGGTATCATAAAGGGTTCTCCACGCTCATGTTGCTTAAAGGCACCGTGAGCCTTACTTACAGCAATGACTTAGTGCAGCGTACCTTCCTGCTAGAGCACCCTGTACTCCTCGGACATTTAGGCCTAAAATTCAAGTGTGTCTGGATGTCATGCACAAGGTGATTCACACAAGCAAGCTATTGTTTGGGAGGAAAAGCAAAAGCAAGCGGTCGCAAAGCTGCAAATGTCTGCTGCAGGACCAACACTTACTGGCCTGCGCCCAAGTTTTCTACATCGTGTCCTGAGTTAGAAAGCACACACACATCCACAGGACCAGGGGCAAAGGATTGCTTTCACAGACAGCTTTCTTTTAGAGTAGAGGTTCTCAACCATGACCCCTTTTGGGGTTGCATGTCAGATTATCCTGCAAATCAGATATTGGCATTATGATTCATAACATAGCAGAACTACAGCTATGAAGTAGCAACAGAATCATTTTGTGGTTGGGGGGAGGGACAGTCACCACAACATGAGGAGTTGTAATAAAGGGTCACAGTGTTAGGAAGGCTGGGGATCACTGTGTTAGAGAAACTTGCGTTAGCGGAGCATCCAGGAAACATTGCAGAATTGCCTGGTTTCAAACGCAGATGAAGGAGAGGTGTAGGAGTGAGGAAGGGAAGGGGAGGTTTCAGACAGAGGGCACAGCTTCCGGTTCTTGGGAGGCTGTGGTCCTCTGTCCTACTTCTCTGGCAGAGGGGAAGGACTGGCCTTGGCTTATGGCTTTATGTCTGCCACTAACTGGTCAGAAGGCTTCTGCCCTCTGGACTTGTGTTTCTAACACACAAAATAGCAGTTGCTTGCTCAGGTCTCCAGGCTGGGAGTCCTGGAATTTCTTGAATTCTTTACAAAACCTAGAATGGAGGGCAGTGGATGCAGGAGGAATGCAGGAGACGGCTTAAGCCAATGCACTGTTGCTAGGAATGGAAGACAGAGGGCAGGTGTACAGGGGGACATGGAGGGACAGAGGACAGGTGTACAGGGGGACATGGAGGGACAGAGGACAGGTATACAGGGGGACA
>OU015748.1:116953573-116982576 GCA_907169655.1 Acomys percivali
GCCCTGGCCAAGGAGTGCCAGGTGTGGGGTCCACCTGTGCCCCACCCACGCTACCCCACCCCAGAAATGGAGTTACAGATGTATGCTGCTGTGCCCACCTTTTATGTGGGTCCTCTTCCTTGTGTGGCTGGCACTGTAATGCACTGAGAGCTCTTCCCCACCCTAGCTGTCATCTATATTGCAGCCCTTTGGTGGAAGGAGAAACGCTGCCATTTCTATAAATGTGTGACTCTGTGGCCAATAGTCAACAGCTGCCCAAATATAGCTTAATTACTGTTACGAAAGAATGAGTCCACTGTGGCGTGTGAATCCACACAGACACCGGGGAAGGTACCAGGCTGCTGAGCTAAGGCCAAATGTGGACCGTTTATGGGTTATGCGCTTATCACACTGACAGACTTGTGTCACCCAACGAGGAAGCGCCACGGTTCGTGCTGCCTCCATCCTAGACTACTCCATTTTCCTCCCATGTAACTTTTCAAAATTGTGAAACTCCCTGCTTCCATCCCCTTCCCTGCTCACCCACTCTGTCACATGCCCTCTCTACGGAAAGCTTGGTGAAGCCATGCAGTCTAAACATCCCCTTTTCAAAATCAAATATGTGTGTGTGTGTGTCTGTGTGTCTGTGTATGTCATGGCACATGTGTAGGGGTCAGAGGACAATCTCCATGCTCTATCCTCCCATCTCATGGGTCCCAACTCAGGATTGAACTTAGGTCTTTAGGCTTGGCAGCAGCTCCTTTCTTGAGCCATCGGCAGTTCCTCTTTGTCTTTAACGTCAAACGATACTTTGGTGAGATACTTACTGGTATGCCCACACGGACTTCTCCCTGGCATTCTGAAGGTGCCCCCTCTGTCTCCTAGACTCCTTTGTTGCTATTTTGATATTTGGTTCTCCACAGGAAACCTCTTCTCCCAGTCTTTGAAGGTCTGTAGAACACCCCCTCTTTCCCGGTACTTTAGCATTTTCTGATGATACATGTGAGCCTATTTTCAAGCAGTGTACATAACACTTTCAGGCCCTGTAGTCTGTGAGTTTGTGTCCTTCTGCTCACATATGTTTCTGGAATTATTCCTTTGCTAATATTCATTCCTCCACTTCTTTTTATTTAGATGCTGGATCTTGGGGCCAGACTTTAATGTTCTTGTTTTGTTCTCAATACACATTTTTGTTTGCTTTTATTTTAATTTCTGAGAGATATACTGTGCCGTGCCTTCTAAGAGTTCTAGCAGTTTTCCATTTCTTCTCTCCTGTATTTCTTTCCAATTTAAAAATGCAATTTATTAAACTAAATACAAAATCCCTAAATAAAACATTTGGAGTTTTAATTGCAGAATAGTTCATACTTTTATCTCTGTAAGTCCTTCGGTTTTTATGAAGGCTCTTTGTTTGTAGCACCCTGTTCTTGTTTGCAGTTATTCCTTTCTCAAAAACACCGCATTATATATTATAATTCCCTCAGCCTCCTTTCCCCTGGGTGGTACCCATTCCATCCTATTTCCTAGCAATCCTTGGCTATTTATATTGAAAAGTGAACACTCAAAAGCTGGTTGGAAGCTGTTTGCTTGGAAGGATGGGACAGGGATGGAGACTTTAAGCTCGCTGTTTCCTCTGAACTAAAAGAACCTAGGGTTGGACTTGCTCCTATCCTAGAGAGCCTTTGTTCTAGGCTTGCAGAAATTCTCCTGTTGTAGGGAGTCCTGCAGAGAAGCTCAGCTGTGTCTCAGCTTCATTTTTTTGCTTTAAGGCTTATTTTATTTTATGCACGTGAGTGTTCTGTCTGCATGTACATCTCTGTGCACTAAGTGTGTGTCTAGTGTCCTTAGAGGTCAGAAGAGGGTGTCAGACCTTCTGGAATTAGAGTTATGGTTGTGAGCCACATATGGGTGCTGGGAGCCAAACCTAGGTCCTCTGCATGAACAGCGAGTGCCATCACCACTGAGCCATCTCTCCAGCCTGTGCGTGGGGGTCGTAATTTTCACGAGCTGGCTTTTAAGGCCATCCCCAAACTCCAGTCCCACTGCCTCCCCCTGGCAAAAGAGCACTGCTGCACTTTAGATCCTGACAGCAAGAGAGAGCAGGACATCTCCAATGGCGGAGGCCCACACTCCACTGTGGACTCAAGAGGAGAAGAGGGCCTCCTTTGGGAACCTGGCAAGTGATCCCCTCATCACAGATGGGCTTCCTTCTGCACATAAGATAGGCATACGTTTCAAAAGCCTGACCGAGCAATTAGAGTCAGAATGTCTGTGTGGGCTTGAGTTTCTGTCTCTAAAAGTAACAACTGACTGGCAAGATGGGTAAAGGCGTTTGCTGCCAAGCCTGATGACCTGAGTTGGGCACTTAGAACCTCGTTGGTAGAGAGGGCTATGCTGCCCAGTTGTCCTCTGACCGCCACATACCTGCAATAACACTCGAGGACACACATACAATAATAAAATAAATAAATGTAATTAAAGCCTGGTCTCAAGACTGCTTAGTTCCACTAGCAAGGACACTGCTCTTATGACTAAATTGATGGCATCAGAAGGACAGAGCACTTGGCGATCTGTTATCAGTTGCCTGCCAACAAGCCTGGAGAACTTTATTTTTTGGCCCAAAGTGCCTTTCCTTAATAAGCACCAACAATAAACATAGAATTTGCTGAAATCCAAATGTTTTGGATTTATTTTTTTTTATTTTTTTTAGCAGAGCAAAGTTATTTAAGTTCTGACACTAACAACAGCTGCAAACTTCATTTGAAACTGTCAAAAATAGCCCAGTGGTCCTTCAGTCCTATATTTGTCCCCTGCATCTGTCTGCCAATTTTACAACCTTAAAAAAAAAAAAATTGAAGTCACCTAATTAGAAACTACACTATGAAGTTCAGCATCATTTTTACTTAAAACAAAGCCTGTTTAGATCATGGCAGTCCAGTTGCCCTGACCTTGAACACTTGCAGCAGTCCTGCATGACTGATGTAGGAATAATGCTGCTCAAAGCCCTCAAGAGGCTCGAGATGATGTCCTGACAGCTTCCTGGTAAACTTCTTTTACCAATGCCTGGGACTGAGGAAGACCTTGTGCATACTGGGAAGTGCTCTGACACTGAGCCATAACTCATGAAAGTGCCCCAACCCCCACCGTGTGTGTGTGTGTGTGTGTGTGTGTGTGTGTGTGTGTCTAAACATATATGCATGTGTGTGGGGTTGTGAGTGTACACCACGTGTATACAGGTGCTCGTAGAGGGCAGCACATTGTAACTGTCGGTGCTAGAGTTACACTTGGTTGTGAGTCACTACGCCCTGCCCCCTCACGTGGGCACTGAGAACCAATCTTGGGTCCTCTGGAAGAGCAACAAGTGTTCTTAACTGTTGAGCCATCTCTCCAGGCCTTGGACTTCTCTGCTTAGCCTGTGGATGAACACTTCCTTGAAGGGTTTCCTAAACCAGTGTGCAGGGGAGGAAACACCTCTACAAGGAGACGGTAGGGTGGGTGTAAAAAAAGCACACGTCCAATGTATGGATATGAGCGTTTTAGCTCAATGTTTACCTCAGTTAGTAATTCAACTAAGACTAAAGGATGATCTATGCGTTAAGCACACACAGGCAAGGTCTTTAAAACATGGTAAAGAAATGTACCCTCAGGCAGAATTTCTCAGTCTCCCTTCTCCTGGTCAGTCCCAGTAGCTCAGAGCATGTGTCTGGACTATAGCAACCGCTTCATGTACCATCTACATTAACATCAAAATACACCATTGACTTAAAGGGTTTATTGTTGTTTGTCTTTTGGTGGGGGTGGGAGGTACCAGGAGTGGGGTCTTAAAGTCCTGATCCTCCTGTCTCCACCTCCCATGTGCTATGATTATACTATTGAGCCACACTATGCCTGGCAACTCAAAGACTTTTGAACTTTTAAAAAGTCCTTCAATTTAGGCAGAAAGTTGAATAACTGGACTTGGTTGACAGTACAGTGACTGTAAGTCTGAGTGCAGACCTTGAGCCTGCCAGATGTGCACAGCTGGAATACATATAAAGTAACAATATGGTAAAGTATGCTTATATGTAGCAGCAGAGGGACAACAGGGTTAGATATACATTGTACTTTATCTAGGTAAAGTGTATCATATTAATATAAATTTGCTTATCTAATTGAAAATCCAAAGAATGACGGGAAAAAACAAACTTTACATTATTTTGCTGAATGCTTTTTTTTTTTTAACAATTGTAAGTATAACAAAAGGAAGTAAATTTAAAATTAAAATTTAACTCATTTTGGGTTTTTTTTATTAACCGATTAATTTACTTTATGTGTATGGGTGTTTGTCTGCATGTATGTCTGTCCACCACTTGTGTGCCTAGAGTCTGAAGAAGCCAGCAGAGGGCATCAGATCTCCTGAGAGTGGCGTTAAAGACAGTTGTGAACTGACATTGATGCTGTAGATTGACCCAGGGTCCTGTGGAAGAGCAGCCATTGCTCTCAACTGATGAGCCATCTCTCTGGTCTCCTGGAGCTCAGTCTTAAAGTAGTTATGAACAAAACACCTTTTAGAAGCCATAACAGTAGAAATGAATCAAGCAGTTAAACCCCAGATTGCAAAGTCAGCCACTTTTGTTTGGTTTTGTTTTTCCAAGACGGTTTCTCTGTGCAGCACTAGCTGTCCTGGAGTCCACTCTGTAGACCAGGCTGGCCTCAGACTCAGAGATCCACTTGCCTCTGCCTCCTGAGTGCTGGGATTAAAGGCTGACCCAATTCCCTGAGGACTGAGACGCTCACACATGGTGCCTGTCTACACAAACTAGCAGAGGACTCTCACACCAACTTCACTTGCTTTGTTGTGTTAATATTTCAAGCAAAGTCAGGGTTGGCCAGACCGCCATTTTCACTGTGCTCAGCACAGAGGTGAAAGAATATGTCACGTGCCCTTGGCGGTACCCATCAAAGGACACCACCTTTCTTGTCTTTCTTTCCTGCCAGTAACTCAAGGTGCATATATCTCTGCTTTGGAGTTTGTGTTTGCTATTATAAATCTGGCTTCCAAATGATTCAAAACACAGAAAATAGAATTACCACCTAATGTGCCAGGAGAAGGCATATGTATCTGAAATTATACATATTTTAGAATATTTTTTAGTAACTACAAGTTCTGGGAAGTTGTGAGAGAGGTCTGAGCACTATGTTTGGATCTTGGTCAGGCTAATGGTCTTAGCATCCCAGGTGCCTCTGGTTACAGGACATGGACCTGTGTTTACACACACACACCTCTGTGGCTGGCCTCAAACTCGAATGCCAGAATTTACAAGTGTATGCCACCACAGGTAGTTTTAGATTTTTTTTTTTAATTAAGAATTTGGTAAAGCTATTTTTTTTTCCAGAGCTGAGGATCGAACCCAGGGCCTTGAACTTGCTAGGCAAATGCTCTACCACTGAGCTAAATCCCCAAGCCCAGTAAAGCTATTTTTAAAGTAGACATTATCTAAACTTGATCTTAAAGGGACCCTGGACCCTTTGGTGACCTTTTTTAAAGGAAAGCAAGCTTTGTGCCAGTCTGTTTTATCCTTAGTCACTTTCAATGATAAACTCTACCCATTCCTAGAGCAGTTCATGTTGAATTGAAAAGTGATTCTAAAATATATAATCTCCTTTAAATTAGGAATAAGCCAAATAAGATGTTTTCTGGATTCTCTTCAGCTCATTTTTTCCATGGCAACACTTCCATTCTGAGCAAGCCTTCTATTGAAGTTTCAAACAACTGAGAAAGTAGAATGGTCAGGGAGGTGAATTTTCAGCTACATGCCTACTTGGTGGTCCCCATGGCTTAAAGGATGCTCAGGAACAAACAGGAACCCTATTGTTGCAATAAAGAGCAAAGGCCTGGGGAGACATTCTGTAGTACAGACAGAAACCACCTAAGACACAGTCATTACATAATTTGGATGCTTACAACTTTTATCTATCTGCAAGCTACCTGGTACGACTCACCTATCCCATACTTAAGTTAAATGAAAACTGTTAGCCACAAGGTTCATAGTAATGATCTTTGATGTTAAATGCAGTATTCTGAAGCACATTTTATTAAACGGGCATTAAAAAAAAAAAACAAACAGTAGTTATCTCCAAAGCGCACAGTGCACAGTCCCAGGAAAGCAGTGAGTGCTCTGAACAACTGTGTGGAATTAGTCATGATCTTAAGCATGCGTTCTTCTGAAGCATACTTTGACACTTTAATTGAATTGACCATGGCCTTGTTGAGCTAATCAGAGGTACTTCCTATCTTGAAGCTAATTTTATTTCCACTCAGATCTGCTGTGTAACACGGGTAATTTGAAACAGCGCAGACACTCTGTAACACAGTTAACAAAGGAGCCGTGAAGTCAGACACAAGGGTGTGTCTGAACAGGTGAACTGCTTCCCTCTATCCTCCCTCGGTGGAAGTCAGGCCAAGGCCCACCTCTTAGGCTGCAGGAAAAAGCTCCACAACAGTTAAGGCCCAGCCGGGGCTCTGCGAAGTCTATGGCGACCTCAGCATGCCTGGCATGTGCTCTGTGCTCGGCAAATCCTCTGCGAGACTTTGTTCAGCTGAGAGCAAAGGGCTCTGCCCTTACAAACAGAGACAACCATGAGAGAAATCCAAGGGAAGGGATTCTTCTTAGCCTAAGACATGGTTAACAAGCACTGGGTGGAAAGGCATGTGTAGGGACAGGGAACATGGAGATGGGATGGGGGACATGGAGATGGAGAGCAAGGAAACTGATCAACCAAAACTATGTGTGAAACTGACTGTGTAAGCTATTCTTTCATTTAAAGTATTGATAGAGCCAGGCGTCGGGGCACATGCCAGTAGTCCTTGTATGTGGGGGGGCGGGGGCGGGGCGGGATAGGCAGGTCAGGAAAACAACATTATCCTCTATTACGTAGTGAGTTTGAGGCTAGCTTGGGGTACATGAGATTCAGGATAAAAACTAAGAAACTAAAAGTAAAATCCTAAACAAAAAGTACTGCTATTTGGGAGGATAAACAGCTACTTGAGATCTCTTTGTGGTTAGGACATATGTGTATAAGTGAGTACTATATTAGACATGGGATACTGGCAAGACATTATCTATCTATCTATCTATCTATCTATCTATCTATCTATCTATATTTCTCATTAAATTTTTTTATTAAAATTTTAGTTATGTGTGTGAGTGCTTTTCTTGCATGTATATGTGTGTAATCACATGGGCTCCTGGTGTCCACAGAGGCAGAAGACTGTGATGGGTCCCCTGGAACTGTAGTTATGAATGGTTGTGAGTCACCATGTGGGTGCTGGGAACCAAACCTCGGTCCTCTGCAAGAACAAGCGTTCTTCACCACTGAGCCATTGCTCCAGTCCCTACACAATTCTTTTTTTTTTTTTTTTTTTTTTTGGTTTTTTTTGAGACAGGGTCTCTCTGTTAGCCTTGGCTGTCCTGGACTCACTTTGTAGACCAGGCTGGCCTCGAACTCACAGCGATCCGCCCACCTCTGCCTCCCGAGTGCTGGGATTAAAGGCGTGTGCCACCACGCCCGGCTAATTCTTTATACTACTTTATACAAATTCCAAATCTTCTCTTCTCCACCATTAAAATTTTTTTTCAATAAGGCAATTAGAGAAATAAAAATGGAATGCAAACATCCTCAAATTCACACAGGCCAGTCAAATTTGTGTGGTTCAAAGCAGGCTTTTAGTTTTGAGAAAAATTGATCATTTGCAAAACAACAACAAATCCCTTTTCATGAACAAAGCTAAGCTTAGGGACCAGGATCATAGTTCACTGGTAGAGTGTATGTTCCACACGTAGGGAGCCAAGTGTCCAATCCTGAACACCAGTAGGAAACACAAGCAAAGAATCAAAGCAAAAATAAACCCATAAAACAGAGTCTGGCTTGATATTTGTCTTGAATGTCTTTTCATAATAATATATTATTGTTTAAAAAAATCTTAACTTGTCAAGTTTTCTAAGCTAACAGAAGAGTGACGTGTGCATGGCCTAGGCATCCACACCTATAACCTTGGCAGGCACAGGGAAGAGGACTTTTTCTTTTACATTTGAGCCAACCTGACTAAACAGAGAGTTCCCAGCCTGCCGGGGCTGCATAGAAGTGACCCTGTCAGCACAGCAAGGTGTGAGGGAGCTGCAGTGCAGACACGGGGATTTGGAGAAGATCATATACACTGAATACAGGTATGAAAATCCAATTTATTTTGTAGAAAACAAAATAAATGCTAAGTGATCCAAAATTTCCAATAAATATCTGAATCATCAGGAAAAAAAATTATTTCAGGCAGATGTGCTTAGGCTTTAAAAATAACCCGAGTCAAGAAATCACCTCATAGCTGACGGGCTGTTCAGGCGAGGCACATTGCATGCAGCCTTTGCCTGTCTTACTCGCACACTTCCTCTACCGTGATCACTAGGAACTAGCTCTCCTGTGGAAACCGAGGAGGGCGGTGCACTGCGTCTCCGAGTCCCAGCACGAGGAGGAGACCGTCTCCTTCCGTTCTCTTTCCTAATGAATGCACTGGGCTCGGGCTTCTTCCTCCCTGGCACTGCACATGGAGGCATTTACAGAATTATACCGGAATAAATGACAGGTTTCTCATGTTTCTTTTTAATTAGGAAAGATAGCTAGTCCTTAAAACTAGATGGCTCGCTTTGAATTTTATTTGTGATCAAAATAATGCTTTCGAAGCTTTTTCTGTAGCCTTCACTCTTCAAGTGAACACGTTCCTCTGGGACTTGATGTCAGTGATGTGTGACAGAAGTGCCAATGGCAAACGCTTAATATGCAATTAAGCTATTTATTACATACACAAGTTTTAAAAAGCACCTAAACGAACAGCCTTTAAGAAAAGTGTTTTACACTTCCAACTAGCAGAGAGGCTGCTGCCTGTCTACTTACCTATGAGAAACGAACTGCTCTAGACCAAGAGTGAGGATGAAATGCCTGCAAGAGCTTCTTATTTATAGAATCTCACCTTTAAATGCCATCAAAGGAGGCTGGGGCTCTTAGCCCACATAAAGCATTAGCTACACCAGCATGCAAGGGCCCTCAGTCCAACCCCCAGGACTGCAAAATTTAAAAAAATAATACTTATATCTCTAACAGGCTCTCACTGTGTAGCCATGGCTTGCCTGGAACTCAGAGATCCCCTACCTCCTGCCTCCTGAGTGCTGGGATTAAAGGCGTGTGCCAGGCTAGCGTGACATGTTGCACGTCTCTGTATACTGTCTGAAAGGCATGCTGTAGGGTATACGGAAGATGCAATTCTCCGGGGGGGGGGGGGCACATTTGTCAGCTGGGCAAGGTGGCACACACCTGTAGTCCTGGCACAGCCAGGAGGGTGGCTGCAAGTTTGAGGCCAGCTGGAACCACATAGCAAAAACAGCCCCAAAATGTATGTTTTCAAATTAGCGAACAAGGAAACCCTCCTTTGCAATCAGATGGGAAAATTTCCTATGGAGATCCAACTTGTGTGAGAGTGTGTACTCCAAGGATCCCCCAGCTCCACGGTGACCAGGGTGACACGGCGGAGCTTTGGCAACATCTTCAGCACAGTGCCAAGCAGAGCCATTTCCACCTGTGCTTCTGAACGATACTCTACTGGGATGAGGCTTCTCGAAGAGAAAAATCCAGCTTAGTGTTTCTGTTTCCTTAGGGCTGGGATGATTAGTCAAACTCTTTAGACGGAGAACTAGGGGAAAAGGAAGAACTCACCAAGTCGGAGCCATGCAGGTTTTTATTTTTCTGCCCTCCACTATTAGACAATATAACTCATTATTTCAAATGAGACACAGAGAGCGAACCAGACACTTCATTTTGTGCTTCTGAAATGCAACAGACGTTTAAATTATATTCCTTTCTGTTCGGTCCAATAAATCCTTCCTAATGCTCCATCTCAGAATCCAGCATATGCTCTACTTCCTGAATTAGCCATTCTGTACTAGCACCTGGGGGCGTGAAGGAGCCCAGCCACATCAGAAGGAGAACAAAACAAAAGCTGTAAGCAAGGGCAGTCCCCTTACAGAGTCCACCAGCCACTTACGCAGAAACTCCAGTGTATTGTATCACTTAATGCTACGAGAGACGCCCACGAGAGCAGCTCTGTGGCATGGACTAAGCCTTTCGTTTTTAGGCGCAGAAAATTGGAAGCCATAGATTGCTCCTACCCTCTACTTTTGGTCGACTATAGCCAACCGATGTAACCGCGTCCTAATCTAGAAGAATCACACGACGTTCCAACTCAGTAGTTTGCAGTTCACGTAAAGTAAGAAAACTCAGTGCTGACTCTCAGTAGCAACTTGGTGTCAGGCCAGTTGTAATTTATTTGAGTACGGTTGAAATGATGGTTTTGAATCAAAATAAAATGAACGATGGCTAATGACGGGAATGATATGTTTCTGGAAAAGGAGAAAGAGAACCAAATAATGAAAGGCCAAAAAGTCTGTTCTTATTCGTTTACTTGCTTTTAACAGGATGCATGTGTGGAAGATGACTGTGACGGTCAGTTCTCGCCTTCCATCATGTGGGTCCTGGGAATAGGACTCATGTCATCATGGTTGGTGGTACATGCGTGCGCACATGCACACACACACACACACACACACACACACGTGCACACACACACACACCACATGCTCAGTATTTTTAAAATTTAAGAAGAGTTGATGTGACATATGTGTAGTATGAATCTAATGCTGTGCTTCAAAAATTCATAATAGGATAAGATAATCTAAGGGGTAATTGTCAAAATGTCTACTGTGTTTTCTAATAAACCTGCAATGATTTGAAGCTGATGAACAGACATGTTACTTAATATTTTCCAATCATAATCGGTTTGAATTATGATGACAACAAAAGCCTGATCCTTGGAAAACTGAGGTGTGTTTGTTCTGTTTGTTCTGTATTTCACAGTAGCACCTGCTGTCTGCA
The DNA here is from genome assembly GCA_907169655.1 of Acomys percivali. Lineage (NCBI taxonomy): Eukaryota > Metazoa > Chordata > Mammalia > Rodentia > Muridae > Acomys > Acomys percivali. The sequence continues at coordinate 116,964,509 of OU015748.1, forward strand.
GAGAATAACTTGCCGGGAGCAAGACTTATATTTTGAACATGAGCCCTAACATTTGCCATTAAGTGTGTGTGTATGTATGTGTGTGTGTGTGTGTGTGTGTGTGTGTGTGTGTGTGTGTGTGTGTAATTACAGTATGAGAACTGTGGATAAATCATTTCATTGCCTGTTAAATAGCCATTTGTTAAGTCTAGACAGCAATAATAAAGAACCGTTATTTATAATGTGGCTATTCAGAATTGTATTTGGGGAATTGTATAATAAACATGTAACATGACCAGTACCCCCTGGACCCCATATTCAGAGACAGGGCTGGGGGGATTTGGAGGGAGGAGAAGGAGGGAGGGAAGGAGAGAGAGAGAGAGAGCGAGAGAGAGAGAGAGAGAGAGAGAGGGAGAAGACAAAACAATGCTACCTGTAGACATGATGTACTGCCACACTCCTGGCATCTGTTCATGTGGCACACACAGCTCCCTCCCCACTGAACCCCTTTGCTCTCCAACCCTCCTGCCATAGTCTCCCACCTCTAGCACCCTAGCTGTTGAGACGGTCTTCACAGAGGCTTCAACAAAGTTCCCAACACCCTTAAACAGGCCCAGAAAATATCTGCCATTACAGTAATATGTCTTACTAAGAAACGGTGGCTTAAGGCCTGCTTACAATATAAGGGGTGGTGTGCAGAAGGGGGCTCTTATTGTTGGGAAGGGCGCACCAAATCACCAGTTTACTAAAGATCGGGGACAGGAGACAATAGAAAAGAAGGTTTCTGTGGAAGACAATCATAGATCAGGTCTGGGAAGTCTCCTTCACTGACAGGGGGACCTGGTGGGTGTGGTGCAGACAGACCAGAATGGAAAGCGGCATGTGTTGCATGTAAAGGTAGGATGGGGGGGGGGCGCAGGGGAGTCTGGGAAAGGCAGAGCAGTGCTGCTGGAGTAGGGGGAGGGTGGGACGCAAGCCGGGGGAGGGCTGCAGATGAGCCAGCAAGATTGGTGAAGCCAGACGCACATTTAGAGCTTTGCACATGACAGTCGGTTTGTTCCCCAGAAGAAGGTTGAAGCAGGCGTTACTGACCACCTGTGAAGCCGCTGTCTGGCCTGAGGTGACATGGTGTGTGAAGTCAGAGCAGGGATACGTCAGACTCTGGAGTCACAACTCTGACCCTTGTTGGTAGATGGCCTCTCCTATTTTTTTTTTTTATCCTGGAGCTTTGGGAAATGAGGTTTTTTGTTTTGTTTTGTTTTATTTTGTTCTTTTTTTTTTTTTAAAGAATTTCTGGGGAGAAATAACATATGAAATAGGACAGGGTACTGTTGCAGGTAACTATCTATGATTTTTTTTTTTTTTAAGATTTATTTATTATACATACAGTGCTCTGCCTGCATGTACACCTACAGGCCAGGAGAGGGCATCAGATCACATTACAGACGGTTGCGAGCAACACTGAGGTTGCTGGGAATTGAACTCAGGACCTCCAGAAGAGCAGTCGGTGCTCTTAACCGGAGAGCGCCATCTCCCCGCCACCCCTACCCACCCCACCCCCCAACTCCATTCATTTTTTTAAATGATAGCTTGTCTACGGGAAGCTGTACCAGTTAATTTTTTTTTATCTGCTTGACCCAAGCTAGAGCCATTTAGGAAAAGGGGAAGTCAAGTGAAACAAAGCAAAGCAAAGCAAAGCATGCCTCCCTAAGATTAACCTGTAGGCAAAGCATGTGGGGGCATTTTCTCTATAAACAGTTGATGCAGAAGGGCCCAGTCCAACGTGAGTGTTGTCACTCCTGGGCAGGTCGTTCCCTGGTATATAAAAAGGCAAAGTGTGCAAGCCTGGAAGAGCAGGCCAGTAAGCAGAATTCCTCCATGGCCTGTTCCTACCTCCAAGTTCCTGCCCTGCTTGAGTATCTCCTTGCCCCTCACTCAATGATGGACCATGACTGGGATACGTAAGCCAAACCAACCCTTTCCTCTCCAAGTTGCTTTTGATCATAGTCTTTATCACAGGAATTAAATTAAAAAAACAAACAAACCAGTAAGACAGAAGCCATCTCTCATACGCTCTGGTGGCCTGTTTTTGAGGTTGATCACAGGGACTCTTCAAACTTAAGCAGTCTGGCTGATGGCATCTGACTTCAACCCTGGAACTTCCCTGGGCATTGAAAAGATGCACATTGTGGTCATGTCCACGCTGGACGACACACCTGCAATAGAGGCCATGGGGTAGAAGGAGGACTTGAAGATGGAGGCTAGGTTCTTGGTAATGACCAAGTAGATGGTCCTTGAAGCAGAAGCAGATCTACTCCTGAGCTTCTCATCTGAATGAACCAACAAGCTTTCTCTCTCTCTCTCTCTCTCTCTCTCTCTCTCTCTCTCTCTCTCTCTCTCTCCAGAAGTGGTTCTGAAAGATCTGATTTGGACTAGAGTGAGGGCAGACTGGCTAGAGATGAGTAAGGCCAATGTAGCCGGGTCATCAGAACGGCCTGCATTGTATAACCACTGAGGGTTCAAGCAACGAGGGTGACAATGATCCTCTTCCTTTGGGGACGGGCAGCAAACAGAGTGGGAGCTGTAGCTATGAAATGTAGGCGCAAACAGCCAGGAGTCAATAGGTACTGGTCACCTCGTGTGGGTCAGGCTGTAAAGTACAGAAGAAAAAAAACCAAACAAACCAAAAAACCCCAAACAAATCGATAATGAACAAGACATGATTCTTTCTACCTAGGAGTTCGTTCGGCTACTGTAGAGGGGAAAAATGAATAAGATGAATTCAATATGATGTTAGGGCACAGGTAAAGTAATTTAATAGCTGAGGAAAAAAAAATACAGATGGGTGATAGCTGCTGCTTCCTGAAGCACATACAGCTAAGTTCTGCCTTAAGAGTTAGGAAATGCTTAAGAACTGACCAAAAAAAAATTGCACACAAGAAACCTTCTGTCTCTGTCTTCCTGACCCACACGTGCTGTCCTGGACAGTGGAAGACTTTTTTTTTTTTCCCTGATGCTGGCAGAAATCTTGATGTGAGCCGACCCCTCCGATCCCGCCAGCAAGTCCTCACTGTTCTATAAATCACAGCGCCTGCTGTTTATAGTCAGTTATGAATGAAGAATTCTGCAATTAAGCTTAGAAAGTCGGTTGTTTTTATGTTTTAAAGAGGCACATTTCTATGTACTAGGCTAAAAGCGGAGTCCTTTGTGCCTCTTTCCATGTGTCCCTTACAAAGCAGCAAGAAAGGGTTTTTATGACTGCGCGGGGCTGAGCGAGATGTCAGGCATGTTCTAGCTCTGCTTTTGATCTTGGGCTCCAGAGGAAGTTTAAGTGACAGTGGGGCAGAGCCCTTTAATTACAATCCAATGTCCTCGAGAACGTTTGATAGCTCTTCCAGTTGGCATTCTGGTCCCTGTGAGAAAAGCAGCGCTCCTCCCCCCCCCCCCATGGCCCCCTACCCCGAGGCCTCATCCCAAGCTAAACTGGGATTACACTCTGCATATACCATGTCCCTCTCTGCTTTCATTTAAGATGGTGTTTGGCGCATTAAAAGATGGAAGCATTTCCTACGTTAAAGTCATAGTTGTACTGATTTCACAAAACCTAAGCCAATGAAAGCCTGTGCTAACATTCTTCATGTCCCTACTGCACCTTGGGAAGCATCACTCAGCTCCAGGACAGCATCTCATGCCAGAGAGGGAGAGAGAGAGAGAGAGAACCTCCATGACGGGAAGGCTGTGACAGTGATGGCTGAGAGCCTGGACTGCCGCTGCTTCCTGAATACAAATCCTCTACTCCGTCATTTCAGCAAACAGGCCATAGGAAAACTCACTGTAGGATGCACAGTTTTTATCTGCGAAATGGGAATAAGAACAGGGCTATTGGGAGCATTAAATACTATACTGACCATATGTCGTTTAGCACACAGAGAGGAAGCAGTTATGCCTGCTAATTTTGAAGCAAATGTCACCATTATCAATTAATTAACTTGGTTTTTCAAGACAGGGTGTGTGTGTGTATGTGTGTGTGTGGTGTGGTGTGTGTGTGGTGTGTGTGTGTGTGTGTCTGTGTGTGTGTGTGTGTAGCCCTAATTGTCCTGGAACTCACTCTGTAGATCAGGCTGGCCTGGAACTCAGAGATCTGCCTGCCTCTGCTGGGATTAAAGGTATGGACCACTATACCCCAGTAGCAAATGCCAATATTTTAATATCAGACAAGGAATCGATCATGGCTCAGTATACATAAAACATTCTTTACCGCCTTTCTTTCAAAGTCCTCCTCTGTGTTTCTGCTTAGGAATTTTTTCTTAAGTCGAACAAAGTACGTAAAACGAACTTTTATTTGCCTGCTGTGATTGTCATTGCCAAGGCTTACTGCCTCCTTCTGCTAACCTAGGCCTACTTCTGGAAGCTTCTCACCTCTGTACAATCTAACCTAGGCCTAGAATGTTTTCAGCCTCTGAGACTTACTGCTTAATAAGCTCACCCTTACTTGTTCTCTCTGAGCTCTGGGCTGGCTGGTTCAACTCAGCTGTTCTGGCTCAAACTCCTCTCCCAGCTGACTTATTCAATCTGGCTTTTCTCTAGGCCTCTGGATTGTTCTGTTTGGCCTCAAACTAACTCCAGCAATCTGCTCTAACCTCCTGGCTCCTTCTTATTCTCTGGCTTGTTCTGTCTTCACAAGCTCATGTCCAGCTTGTTCTCTCATTCAACCTCCTCTGTCTGTAAAACTCTCCTGGTAAAACTGTCTCCTCAATCCCCATTCTCTGTGTTGCTCCCTTAAGTAGCGTCCCTTTCCCCTCTCTTCTCCTGAAATTTGTGGGTATCTAATCTGTCAAATCTTTCGCTGATCTTCACCTTTTCTTCCTCTCAATTAGACATCATTTTCAAACATGGGTGCTTCATTTTACAAACTAACTTTACCTTCATAGTTTAGAATTAAAGGCGTGTACCACCATGCCTAGACTTAAGCTTTTTATCTGAAACTTGCTCCATACCAGGCTGGACTTGAACTCAGATCTGCTTGCCTCTGTCTCCTGAATTAAAGGCATGTCTGTATTCTAGCAGCATCACACAGACCTAGAAGGTACTTTGGATGTGATCTCTTGCCAGAACAGCGATGTCCTGAACTAAAATTTCTCTACAAAAATATTTATAAGCAAAGTATGATTTTAAAAAAGAAGTATGTGGGCTCGGCATGGTAGTGGACACCTTTAGTCCTAGCATTCAGGAGGCAGATGCAGGCTGATCTCTGTGGGTTTGAGGCCAACATGGTCTATACAGCAAGTCTCAGGCTGATGAGTCCTGCCTTAAAATAAGTAAATAAGTAAATAGACAAAGAAAAATAAAAATTAAGAAAAAGAGGAAAATGTAGGTATGTTGTGTGCTGCATCACCATGATAAATACTTGAGATAATTAAATTTGAATGTTTGTTTCAGCTCAGGATTTTGGAGATTCCAGTCTGTGAAAGCATCTTCCGTGAGTGTGTGAGGGACCATCTTTCGCTTGATGGCTTCCAAAGAAGGTGCGAAGTAAAAGTGGAGGAACCAAACTGATCACTTCATGGGTAGAAAGCACAGCAGAGTAAAGAGGAAGCCAAGGCCCATGACCCTCTGTAGGACACATCCCCACAAATCCTATAGAACTGACCCCTTTAAACAAATAGGCAGCTTGGAGGGCACTTAAGACTCAAACTATAGCTGGGGGGGGGGGCTGGTGGCACACACCTTTGCTTTGCAGATCTCTGAGTTGGAGGCCAGCCTGTTCTACAGTCCCAGTTCCAGGACAGCCAAAGCTACAGAGAAATCTTGTCTTACAAACAAAGGAACAACAAAAGACTCCAATGATAGCATCTGCTTACCAGAAAGAGCCCAATAGCTTACTTTAGAAACAAAATTATAGCTGGGCATGGTGGTGCACGCTTGTAATCCCAGCACACAGGGAGGCAGAGGCAGGGAGACCTCTGTGAGTTCGAGGCCAGCCTGGCCTACAAAACAAGTCCAGGAAAGCAAAGGCTACACAGAGAAATCCTGTCAAAAACAAAACAAAACGAAACAAAACAAAACAAAAAAAAACCCTAAAAACCAAACAAAAACCCAGAAACAAAATTATTCAAAAGACACTACAGCAAAATATCAAGATATGTTAGTGTGTAAACAGTCTTTGATAAGATGCCTTCCTCAGCAGGGACTTTCAGACACAAGATTGTTGAAATGGCACTTAAATAGCTCATTATAACAGAGAGATTGGTAATTAGAATTTATGTTGTATAGAGAAAGAATTATTCAAGTCATATAGAGGACTGTTTTTTATCCTTAATTATCTAATTCAAGAATGTGTTGGCTCCAGTTTTCTCCTGGGGAGCACAGAACTGGCCTAGGCAGAGCGAGAGTCATTCATTTCCCCACTTTCCATTGAGAGAGCGGTTACAACCACGCTCCTGAGAGCTGGCAAGTGGTACTGTGAGACAGAAGGTGTGCATGCTGGTGGCACAGCCAGGTGAGAAGGACAGACATGGCCATCCCTGGCAACAGGCTGACCTTTACCAACCAGTTTCCAGTCCTTCTGCGTCAGCTCCCCCAAGGGCTGTGTTTGCAGCTGTGAGCCATTGCACGTTTGCTTTTAGAATGTTTTAAGAGAGTCATTTTCTTTCAATCAGTATTCTGCGTGTGTGTTTTAGTCAGTACAACTAGGTCTCTACATTCTAGAATAGCGTCTTCATTTTTCTCCTAATGGTGCTGACCGTTGGAAAGGTCTGGATATGTCTTGTGTTCTGGATGGAGCAGTTTGCCAGCTCCTCAGCATCTCGCGTTGGAACCTTACCAACAAAGGTGATGGTGTTAAGGGGTACAAGATTAGGTTCTGTGACTGATGCTTCCACGGCTGGAATGAGTGTCTTTAGACAATGAATATCTTAGAGGATACCCCAGGGAGCTGTTCTGCTCTCTCCCCATCTGAGGACTCAGGATGAAGATGAAGAAAGTTTAAGAACCAAAAAGACACACTCTCATTAGTCAGGGAATCTTTCAGCATCTTCAGCTGGGACCTATCAGTCAGTTTCACACCAACGAAAACAAACTGAAGCATTTACCTGGCCACGGTATTTTATTAGAGCAGCCCGAATGCACCGAGTTACTCCCCAATTGCCCACAAGCTATGTAAACGTCTCCCAGGCTCAGGTAAATGCTCCTAGAAGGGTCTCCTTGGAGTCCCTGTATACTTCACATTGCTACACACCGATAAACAAACCAGGGTGCCTCATTCCTACTGAGGTGGATTGAGGCTTGTGGCTGGAGCTTAACGGTAGTTCTCTTACCCAGCACACATGAAGCTCTGTGTTTGAACCTACGCACTGGCCATAAGGGGAGAAAAGCTTACTTGATAACGTTGGCAATCAGCAGCTTTCCCTATGATAGAGGCGTGAGAGGAAAAAAGCATGCGATGTACATGGAGTTACGCCGTGCCTACAATTCTCGGGTACGGTTTCACAGTCTGCATTCCACGACCTTACCGTAGCCTGCTCTGCAACTGTTCCGTAGTGACCTATGCATCCTGTAGCTAATCTTTGTCCTATTTGTTTTCTCACATCAACACCAATTAAAATCCTCCCCCTCCCCCATTATTCAGAATTTGGGATGAGGATCTGCAGGGGTCAAGTTTTTTCCACTTGGGAATGCTAGCCACCTGGGGAGACTAGTTATGATCGGAGTGATACACACACACACACACACACACACACACACACACAATATTTAAGAGCTAAACAGCCGGTGCTAAAGGCTTCCGAAAACAGGCGTCACTTGTCAGTTTTGTAGCTGCTTCCGATATGAGGAACAGCTAGTCCCCGCCCCTTGGGAAGACCCCTGGGCTATGTTATTGAATTCTGTCAGCAACTAGCAACTAGCAGCAGACAACAATTAGTCATCAGGCACTTGTTGAAGCTCAGTGGATGATCCAAATACACCCAGCTACACTCTGAAAGGTCCCTATGGCAGAACGCAGAAGTGCATACAATCCTAAAGTCGTATGCACTGAATTGGTTCTTTGTATCTTACTTTAATGTGTTCCTGGAAGTGATTTTAAAGGAAAGATTTTCCTGAAACAACAAATGGTTCAAAAAACAACAACAAAAACAAAAAGCTGCTCTCAAGTTTTCTCGGTAATTTATTTTCTTGTTGTTGGGAATTCAACCCAGCAGGGGCTAAGCACTGAGCTACCAATATTGGCTGTTGCCTTCCTGCTGTTCTTTCATCTGTCCCTCCCGCAAGTGTTCATTTTGATATGGCCTCATGCCATACTGTCTAGGCTGGTCTCGAACTCCTGGCCCACGTGATCTTCTTCAGCTTTCTAAGTACGTGAGAAATAGACACACACCACTGCACCTGACTCCCAAGGACTTTCTTTTCTTTTTTTTTTAGAGACAGGGTCTCACTATGTGTTCATGGCTGGCCTTGAACTCATAGTCTCCCAAGTGCTGGGATTGAAAGTATGTGCCACAAAATGCCTGGATTCTCAAAGACTTTTTTGTTGTTTTGTTTTGTTTGTTTATTTGTTTTGTTTTGAGACAGGATTTCTCTATGTAGGCCTGGTTGTTCTGGACTCACTTTATAGACCAGGCTGGTCTCGAACTCACAGAGATCTGCCTGGCTCTGCCTCCTAAGTGATGGGATTAAAGGCATACACCACCACCTCTTGGCTCTCAAAGACTTTCTTAACCCACCATTGCAGGAAAAAAAAAATAATCTAGACCTCAGAAACCAATTTGAGTCCACCTGTTTGAAAATACATGGGAGGTCTTCTCTAGAGTCACGTGGGCTCAGCAGTCTTCCCTGAACCTTAAAGAATGTCAAAGTTTGATGTGAAACAAAACAAACAAAAAATAATACTCTGAAAAGACTCAGCCCATCCATATGCCTTAGAACACACTGTGTAATGGCATAACTAAATAATAGCATAAAGTCAAAATGGACTGTTAATCAGTGGCAGACAAAAATAGGTTATAAACTAACGCAGTTAGGTTAGTGGACATGACTGATATTGAATGAAATTGATTCGGTCCATGCAAAGCACTTCTCACCAGACTTGATGGCGATGCACACGTGCGCACGCACACAAGCTTGAGGACATCCTCCAGTGTCATCCCCAGCAACCATATCCACCTTTGTTGAGACAGGATCTTTCTCTGACTTGCAGCTCACCAATGAGGCTAGTTGGTTTGGTCACTGAGTCCAAGAATCCTCCTGCCTCAGCCTTTCTAGTGCTGGAGTAAGAACCAGGTGCATTTCTGTGGCGGGGGTGGGGGGTGCAGGGAAGGCAAGTTTTTGCTTACATGTGTATTTGCATGGTTCTGGGATAAAGTTCGGGTCTTTGTGTTTGCAAGGCAAGCACTTTATGGACTGAGCCACCGACCCAGCCTCTTCAACTAGAACCCTGCAAATGGATCTGGCATGTAGTGAACAAGAATACTGCAAGCTCACTTTAATGGCCGTAAAACTCAGTTTTACTGGCTGCTGATACAGTTTCTGTGGGCTTTCTGAGGACTCTGTTTCTCTGTTTCATTGTTGTCTGCCTTCTGCTTTCTTCGTGTTTCCACTATGGTCCAAGAAAGGAAAATCAAAAGAGAAGTCATCTTTACTTTGATTACACAATAAATAGTTCTGGCAAGATACACTTAGTTTTGTTTTGAATTAGCTCCAAGTTTGAAGAATGCACATATATGTTTATTAAGTCAGAAACCAGAACAGTTGTGAAGTTCTCTTTCGGTGGCTAGGATAGTTTCTACTCCTACAGTGTTATTTCCACGATAAACTTTGGTCTTATAATGACAGGTTCCTTGAGTGGAAAGATCTTTTAGCAATGAACTCCACCAAATTTCCAGCCAAGGCATCACAGTGCATACTGGGAAGAAGCTGTACACAGAAGGAAAAGGAAAGGGTTGGGATACAATACCTTGAGGTGGGCTACGCTGCTGAGTTTTGGAATTCCAGCTTATTCATCTGTAAAGGACACTAACAACAGGTATTCATAAGATCCTTGGGCAGATGTGTAAAATGGCAGAAGCATGAGCATTGTCTGTGGCTAAATCCTGCAATTAAGAGTTGTGGCTGAACCTTGCTGGGCCCACAGTCCAGTGGGCCTTCTCATGGCTATGACTCTCGTAACAGGCCACTCAGTTTCCTCAAGGCTCAGTTTCTTCTTCCTATCTTCAAAGCTGAGAAAATAATACCTTATGAGGTCTTTCTGGTTTCTTATTGTCTGTTTCAGTGGTTAATCTTTTGGGAAGGTTGGGGATTGAATCCAGGGATTCACTCATGCTAAGCAAGCGCATTGCCACTGAGCCATGACCCTAATCATCATGTTATTTTAAAATACTGCATGGGGCGATACACATTGTGTTCAAATAATATGACCTGCTATTATAAAGGACCAATAAGACTAAAAGCTAGGAACTAGCCCCATTTTCTAAGTTCTTAGATTAATAATATACATGTAACAAACATAGTTATCTGTTTATAGTGGGTGTTTATTTATAAGAAGACCAAGACATTCATAGTATGTGGAATAGAAAAATACACAGTGTAGGTCACCCTAGAATGTTAATGCAAATTTATTACGTGCTTCTAGGCATAAAACAATATAGAACGTAGAACTAAGGACTCTGTGGAGACTGACTTCCACCTGGAAGGAAAATAAGGAATCCACATACCCCACAATGACTGACTATAGAGACATGAATGCTAGGTGGCAAATAGGAGACATAAAATAACAAACACTATCTGAGTTCTGAGGAGCAAAGGCTGGCTGGCTTGTGGGAGGTAAGTTCAAAGGAAAGGGTGGATTCTCAGCTGGTCCTTAGAGGGCAGGATTGGGAGTGGAGTGAGCTGGAAGTCATCATTACAATGGTAAGGCGGCTCTACCCCGTCTACCCCACCTAGTAGCAAAGACGCATACTTGGTGTCTGAAGACGCTACGTTTGGTTTTGGCAAGAGAATGGCTCCTACATCTCCAAATTCAAGACCTCACAGGAAGCTGGGAGCAGAGCAGCAGCCAGCAACAGTGATCAGTTGCTCTCACCCGTCCCAGTGAGCCACATTTTCTAGGTATGTATGGTATGAAGCTGTGATGTTTGTACAACACAAGTTCCAGAAGGATCTGCACCCATGTGAAATCAAGCTAACCACGTGGAGGACGGCGGGCGAGGCTGCCTGCTGCAAAGCTGATTTTGACACTCTCCTGAGCCATGTGCAGAGTTCTCAGTGCAAGAATACTTGGGACTCTAGGCCCCGTCTTTTCTTTACACTCCAGACCCAAATGACTTCCACGGACATCTCCACCTGGGTAACTCAAGAGTACTGCCACTGTGCCCCTGCCTCCCAGTTCTGTGTCACGGGATGCATGGACTCCACTCTTTCTTCTTTCTGCAGGAGACAGCTCATTTGTTTCCTGGTCTGGTCTCACCTCCTCTAATCTCACCATCCTACAGACTGCTGCCACAAAGAAAATCCCCACCAGATAAAATCTGAAACTTCTTTCACATAGCATTGAAAGGCATTATTACCAGCCCCAGCCCACCAGCCTATCTCAGTTGCTGCCTTGAAATGTACATTTGGCAACGTCTAATTTCCTGAGCAGTTCCTGACCCTCCCTGCTTTGGGGCCACCATGCTGACAAGTGGTAACATGTTGTCATCTTCTAGCTTAAACACACGTGACCATCTCTGCTCTCACCCTCTCTTGATACCATCCCACATACTGAGTCTCTCTCCAGTCTCTGTCCCTCAGATGTCACAATTAACTCAAAGTGTTTAACTTGGTGCCTTCTCTGTAAGCACCTGTCAGGTCATGCGCAGAAGGCCAATCAACCAAACATTTGTTAAGTATAACTGCATGTCAAAATGAAAGCAGTGTCATTTGGTTAAAGGCAACAACTTGGGAGAAAATGGCCACAAACATTAGTTTATAGGGGTGGGGAGGACACAAGTGGGAGGTAGTGGTCTTTGTTTCTTTATCCTTTCATCGAATCTGATGAAATATTTATTTAAAGTGTGTGCCACCATGCATGATGTGATTGGACAAGGAAGAAAAGTATTGTGTGGTGTTATTTTAGCCTGTAGCCCAGGCTATTCATTTTCTGTTTTTTGAGACATTGTTTTTCTGTGTAGCCTTGCCTGCCCAACTCACTCTGTAGTCCAGGTTAGCCTTAAACTCAGAGATTTGCCTGCCCCTGCCTCCTCTTCTGGAGTACTGGGTGGCCTCCCAGGCTATTCTTTTTTTAAGATTTATTTAATTAATTATTATGTATACAGTGCTCTACCTGGATGTATACCCACTGGCCAGAAGAGGGCACCAGATCTCATTATAGATGATTGTGAGCTACCATGTGGTTGCTGGGAATTGAACTCCGGACCTTTTGGGAGAGCAGGCTATCTCTCCAGCTCTCCCAGGCTTGGCTATGAACTCATTATGTAGCCCAGGCCTTGAATTCACGGTGACCTTTCTGACTTAGACCCCTGAGGCATGCAACATGGTGTTTGTTCATCTCCTCTAGTATTACCTAAACTTAAGAGTTTTTGAACTATCTATAGCTGGTACTCAATTTTATCCAGATTCTTCCCATCCTCACTGAACTACCCAAACTAGAAGCAAGGAGACTCACAAATACTTGGAGCCAGCAAAGGCAACAGGGATTTGCCTAAACTTGGGCTTTGAGAACTCCAAGACACAACATGACTGCCAGAAACATTTCTCTTTTTAGGCATTCCTTGAGAGAGAGGGTGGCATACGGACCCATGCCTGAAATAATAGGACAAAACTCTAGAATCTTGAAAATTTCAGTATGTGGCTAATTGTAACCATTTAGTTTCCTTGAGAACTAACAGAAGCCATCTGTGTGATGATAGAGCAAGGCTCTCCCCAGTTTCAGAGGAAAATGTGCCGGAGTCGGCACAAAAAGGTCAGATTGAGGAAGCCTGTTAGACGTACGTATTAAAAAAAAAAAAAATTAAAGCCAATCGCATTCATTAATTTAAAAATGCTGTTGCGATCCTGTCTCTTTCTCCTCTTATCGGCACCACCCTACTAATGTACACGTATCTAGCCTTCAATTTTCACTTGCAGTACCTTAAATAGCTATAATTGTACAGCGGCTGTGATCACACACCGGGTTGTTGAGGTGATCGTGAGAAAAAAAAAAAGGTGGAAAAATGAATGTCCACCATGAATGACGCGGCTACCTCTGGGTCTGACATCTGCAGGGGACAGAGCTTTTTTTCCTTTCCTAGCACACAGGAAGGTGGTTCTGCGCACTGCCAACAGACTTGCTTTGACCCGGCCTTCTCTCAGGCTCTGGGTGGCGCTAACCACAGCACTGCTAGCAGAAGGGGAGAGGCCCAGGGGAAACAGGAGGCTTTTGTTACACAGTAGCCTGAAGAACAAGAAGCCGACAACTTCTCTGAACCACTGTAAATATTGATCCACCTGGGTAGAGTGAGGGTCTCATCTCTGTAGAACAGCAAGGAACCAGTGGAAGAGGGGAGCCCAGCAGAGCACACATGTGCTGGCCAGTGTCTGGAGCTGGGCTGTCCTTTGTGTGTGGCCCAAGGGAGGAGCACACGTTCATCCTGCCATTTCCTTTCAGAAAAGAAGCCAGTGGACTGTTTGCTTTCAAACGGGTGCTGTGCTATAGCCGGCTAATGTCATAAGCGGAGACCATGTACCTCCTAACCAACTGCAAGGAAGATTTTGAATTCATAAATCAGCCTACACTAGCTTAGTCATCTCTCTCTCTTCCTACTTCATACAACATAGAAACTAAAACAAAACAAAACCTCCCCAAAACAAAATCCTGAAACCAACAAACCAACCAAAACAAACAAGCAGACAAATAAAGCCATCCTGAGCCCAAGAGCCCTGTGAGCTGTGTACTATAATTGTACGCTCAAGAAGGCGACTTAATGTCATTATGTTATTGTCTGCTTCTGTAATGTAGGGAAAATTACAGCATTTCCCCCATGTTTTGGAAAAAAAATGGGGTGAGGGGGGTGACTCAGTAAGATAACGTATAGAAGTTCAGAGTACAGAGCCTTTTGGATCAGAGAGCAAGTCAGCAAAGTCAGTCCCAATACTCACCAGTAGGGGGCCCTCACCTAGGGGAAGGCATCATTTCCTTAAAATTTTTTTTTTCTATTGATTTTTTAAAATTTGATGCACATTGGTGCTTTGTCTGCATGTATGTCTGTATGAGGGTGTCAGAACTACAGATGGGTGTGAGCTGCCGTGTGGGTGCTGGGAATGAAAGCTAGGTCCTCTGAAAGAGCAGTGGTACTCTTAACTGTGGAGCCATCTGTCCAGCCCTTCATCTCTCTTCTTTTGAGAAGGGCGGGGATGGGGAGGAAGGTGGGGTGGGGTGGGGTGGGGAGTGGGCGGCAGTCAGATGGCGGGTGGTGGGGGCATACATTAGGCATCAATCTCAGGAAGCTGTGAGCAGGGGCAAGTAGCACCCATATGGGGATATTTTTTTAAATTTCACTTCAGGTTTTTCTTTTCTCTCAAAAACCATATATTTATTTTATGGGTGTACATGTGTGCACATACTCAGTGGCATGGGTGCAGAGGCCAGAGGATAACTGACAAGAGTTGCTCCCAAGCATCCATCAGGCTTGGAAGCAAGCACCATTACCTGCTGACCCCTCTCAATGGCCCGAGTCCAGGGCATTATACCCGCAGCATTTACTTTGACTGCTGTAGAATTTTAAGGTGGTAGTGTGGTCCAAAGCCGTGTACGCCAGTGCTCAGGGTGGCGGAACGCCGCTCTTACTGGGACAGTATTAGGAAAACATGCGAACAGAAACGAACAACAAGAAAAACAATCTATAATTTTCAAGGTGGAAACTTTTAGAATGAAATGAAAGCCTTAAAAAAAAAAGATGCCCCTAATAGCAACTACAGACTAATTTCAAGAGAACTGGCGAGGTCTCCCTGAGTATCTTGCAAAAGAGAGCGGAGTCTAGGAGGCTAAAAAGTTCCAAAGGTGGAAGATGGCTCCACCGCTCCGACACCTTCCCCCTGGACTCTGGCAATTCACAAGCTACAGCAAACAAGAACCACAAACCGTCAGGGATACAAAACCAGCAAAACACAGGAGACAGGGCGAATTCTAAGTCAGAAGTTTTGCCCTTAGGAGACTCATCACCACGGCAAAAGAATAAGGAAGACGAATGAGATAACAGCATAAAGTCTTGACCAAAGACAGCTCCCTTCTATAGCAAAGGCAGTCAGTCACCTTAGTCCAGCAGGCTCCACTGGGAGGAGGCGCCCTCATGGAATGGTGCGGGAGGTGACAAACCTGCCTAGCAACCGCACCAGCCACATCAACCCTGGCAACCAATGGGATGAAAGATGGCCCAGCCAGGACGTCCTAGCATTGTTTGTTTGTTTATTATCATTATGTGTCCCTGACTGGCCTGGAAGTCACTATATAGAGCAGGCCGGCCATGAACTCACAGAGATGTGCCTGCCTCTGCTTTCCCAGTGCTGGGACGAAAGGCATGCGCCGCCAAAACACCCCACTGCATTTCTTATTCCCGCTTTTAAAGTTAAAAACCCTTTACATCTCTGTGTCGCACACAGAGAATTTCCTGAGAAGGGGGACACAGATCTTCATTCTAATGTTTCTTCATGTCTCAAAAGACAAAGGGCTCAGGACTGAAAATGCTGTCATTACAGCTTTTCACAGCTTACTAGGAACATTTAAAATATTACAAATGAATATTTGTAAGCTCTAATGCATCCTAAACATCGTAGCAATAAGAAATAAAGGTGGCATTAAGAAACAACTTTTAAGAGCTGCCCTCTAGATCCCTTCTGGAATGGTAATTTTTTTTTTTTTCTGTGCAGCATTTTTTTCATGTGCTACTTGGTTGCTGAGCATTAGCGATAGCCTCCCTCCTAACGCCAGCACATAGAAACCTTCTATTATTCTAGGAGCCTGGAGAGTAAAAAGAATTACACCTTTCACTATTTAATCACCAAATCTGATTTCTTTACAAACAGCCTGGGGTTAGGTCTGTAATGTTATAGTGTTTCTAAATTCCACTGGAAGGTAAGCAAACATTCACCACCCCACTCAATGGCTGAATACAATCATATTCTCCTCTGTGGTTGGCACATAAAGCCCTATTGATTATGTTCAAGTGGCCACTTACAAGGTCGCCTTAGGCGACTGCTTGCAGAAATCACTGACTTGGGTTTTCTAACCTTGGAAAATACAAAAGGCTACAGACCTCTTTGCATCCTCCCCAGGCTTGGCCTGGGATGAAGTCTCCTAAGTTAGCAGGGGCCCTGGGAAGATCTGCTTCCTTCCCTCTCCCCAGCTTCATCACAAGCTATGCTTGTCTTTACTCTTTCTGGAAAAACAAAACAACAACAAAACGGCACCCCACAGCCACTGTGCAAATAATAAGTAACACCCATATGAGGCTCAGGCGTTGTACACTTGGTGGGTCTTGCCATCGTCACAGCACCTCTGTAAGAAGATGCCGCTACTATTCTCACATCATAGGGGGGCAGTTCTGCTATCACTCAGCTAGCCTGAGAGTCACAGGCAGCATCAAACGGACTCTGTGCTCTGACTCAGAGAGTGGACCCACTGCGCGACTGAGCTAGCTCCATTGCTGTCCAAGATGTCTGTAAGCCATCACTATATTCCTCAGTTTTCATTACAAATACACCTGTCTGATGGGCTTCAGAGGAGGATTATAATGCAACACACACACACACACACACACACACACACACACACACACAACTGCATTTTGCCAGGCATGGTGGCTCAGGCCTTTAATCCCAGCACTCGGGAGGCAGAGGCAGGTGGATCGCTGTGAGTTTGAGGCCAGCCTGGTCTACAAAGCGAGTCCAGGACAGCCAAAGCTACACAGAGAAACCCTTTTTTCAAAAAACCAAACCAAACCAAAAGAAAACAAACAAACAAACAAACAACAAAAACAAAACAAAAAAAAAGAAGAAAACTGAATTTTATAAACTTGAACATACTTCACAATTATCTTTATGCTAAGGTCAGTTATTGTTTCCACGTACCCACTGTATCCAGATGTCCCATCTAGAATGAGACACTGCCTTGCCTTCAGAGAGCTTACAGTTTAGTGTGGGTCACAGCCCAAAGTTGCATTTCTACCAGAGTGACTAGCGGGGGTGGGGGGGGGGGGGGGCGCCGTCTGGAGGGAGCGTCTGAGACTGCTTTTCAAATACAGTTTATTTGACAGTTACATATTTTGTAGACTGCCGGGGACAGCTGTAGTGAGGGGTAAGCAGTGATGTTGATTAAATGGGTGAGTGATGGGCCATATAAAGAAAACAAACTCAGGCTGGAGAGATGGCTCAGAGGTTAAGAGTGCTGAGCACTGCTCTTCCAGAGGTCCTGAGTTCAATTCCCAGCAACCACATGGTGGCTCACAACCACCTGTAATGTGATCTGATGCCCTCTTCTGGCATGCAGGGGTACATGCAGGCAGAGCACTGTATGCATAATAAATAAATAAATCTTAAAAAAGAAAAAAAATGAAAAATCAAACTTGCTGAACTGCTCACATCAGTTGGGAGAATTCACTGAAGCTTCCGAATAGTTTGCAAGTTCAGACAATTTGTGTTTGTGATCTGTGCTGGAACAGCAGAAAGCCCTGCTTTGCTCTGCTCCCGTTCCTCTGCCTCCGGCCAATGCTCTGTGGAAAAGACATCCACTTGGAGGCAGGAGAGCCTGGTACAGCCTCTGCTCATCTGCCGTCCACAATTCAGGGAACTGTGGATTATTACAATACTGAGGGTCCTGTGGGAGTTATCAAAAGCAAAATTTTGGGTTTCATGGTTGGTTTATGCAACCATGCAAAATTTCCCTCTCTATATAGGGAAGTTTCTCAAACATATTCTAAGCTACTTGATCCAAAACACCACAGTTTTTCTTTAAAAAAAAAAACTAACAGCTTTGACATTTTAAACTAAGAAGCTGTCATATTCGGGATTTGATTAGACCATTCTCTCTCTCTCTCTCTCTCTCTCTCTCTCTCTCTCTCTCTCTC
>OU015748.1:116984751-117035737 GCA_907169655.1 Acomys percivali
CTTCTTCTTCTTCTTCTTCTTCTTCTTCTTCTTCTTCTTCTTCTTCTTCTTCTTCTTCTTCTCCTCCTCCTCCTCCTCCTCCTCCTCCTCCTCCTCCTCCTCCTCTTCCTCCTCCTCCTTCTTTTTAAATTTCTTGTGTCTTGGTAGTTGGCTTGCAGTTTTAAAAAAATGTCTGTATGAGGTTATCAGATTCCCTGGAATTGGAGTTACAGACAGTTGTGAGCTGCCATATGGGTGCTGGGATTTGAACCTGGGACCTCTGGAAGAGCAAGCAGCCAGTGCTCTTAGCCACTGAACCATCTCTCCAGTTCCCCCTCCTCCAACAATTCTTAATACACCAGAAAAAGAAAGAACCAAGGACCAGCTCGTCAAAATCAAAGTGGAGAATTAAAATTCCAAATCCAGTTAAATGGACTAACTTTCAACTTTTAGGTACACACCACCTCTGAAGTGTGTATTCAAATGTATGCTGTTTCTATTGTTCAGGACTATTTGTTAGTGTGGAAACATGCCAGAGGAAAAAAGAGAGCAAAGGAGACACAAAGAGAAAAGAACAAAGGGAGAGGGAGGGAGGAAGGTTCAATTTCCACGAAAGGCTAGTGTTTATTACTTCTATGTTACTCTGGACTAGACAGTTAGGTATTTTGATGCCTTGTCAAGGTTGAAGCCAGTATCTCCGGCACTGAAAATCATCTGACATACGGATACCAATATACACTAGGAAGCACACACAAGTATAGATGCATATCTCAGTCAAGAAAAATGTCCCCATTGGGGGCAGATCAAGAGCCCTTTCTCCACGGAAGTGGTTCTGATAATAAAAACAATTACTGCTAGCATTGACTAGCAGTATAAAAGTAGTCATAGGATTCTGTCCTGAAGAAGAAGAAAGTGGTCCAGGGTTGGTGATGCCTGAAACCATATAAATCTCTGAAGACTGGTTATATCTGCCCTGCTTCCCTGGGGCGTTTGTCACCGGGCTGACAAGATCAGAACGAGACAAGCCTCGGAAACTCTTTGAAGCTGTTAGAAAGATTATGTTAGGGAAGAACCTAGGCTTAGACTACCAGACACCCTTCAGGAGCTCATGAATAACAGAGTGGCACCTGCTACGGCAGATGGGCGGGACCTTGGATCCAGCACCTGATTCGCTTTCCCTTGGGTTGCATGCATTGTTAGGAAAAGATTCATTTAAAAGTACTCACAATAGACGTCACAGTAGCCAGGCATTTTCCTTAAGAAGTGACCTTTCCACGCCCAGTCACGTCTCTGACTTTTGTTCCACCAGCCTTTCCCATCCCTCCACCCAAGGTTTTCTCTTGAGCACCATTTTTTTTCTCCACTAGACTTAGGAGTATTGTAGCAGTCACAGAATGGCTAACTGGTGGCATTTATCTTTGGTGGGTGTGTCATGTACTATAAGGGTTAACTTTATTCTGCCCAAGAATTAGTTACTTTTTTTTTAACTTAAAAACCACAGGTTTAGAAGGTAGCAGGTTTTTAATTATTGGGTAAAACGCATGTTACAAATTCTCATTCATTTATGCATTATCAGTGCATAAATGAGATTTGTACTATTTTTCACTTATAATGTTTTTGGTATTAATGACCCAGTTCTCAACTACAATACCTAGATGAACTTGTGAACAGTCCCTAAGAAAGGGCATGCCAACGAAACGCCAGGATACTATCTCGTCAGAAGGTATTTCTTAACTGCAAACCACCTACCCATAATCTCAGGCTGTAGAACCTGAAGCAGAGGGGTCTCAAGTTTTAGGCCAGGTTGAGGCTACTGAATGAGAACTTATTTTACAAAAAAAAAAAAAAAAAAAATCAAACCACAGCGAGTCACAGTGAATGCAGCCTTTAGAGATATACTGGGAAAATATAACTCATTTGCAAATAAAAAGGTCAAGAAAAAAATGAATGCACATAATATGCTGACATGGTAATACTAGAGAGGGAGAGGGTAAGATGGGGGAGCTCACTAGAGATTATGTGAAGAGAAAGAATTCGATTTGAGGTTATAACATGTCAGCGCTTAAAAAGGAAGCGTCGGAATATATTGCGTACATATTAGAACTATAGGAAGTTTTAAAAAGATTTGAATGGACTTGAAATTGGCCGATAAAGCATTAACTACGGTGACTTCTGAATGAATGCACTTCTGGGAGAGAGCTTATAAAGCAGAGTTAGGGGGTTGGCGCATGGCGGTGTGCATCTTCGATGCCACACTCAGGAAGCAAGAGGCGGTGGATCTCCGTGAGCACAAGGCCAGCCTGGTCTACATAGACTTCTAGGCCAGCCTGGTCTACACAGACTTCTAGGCCAGCCAGGGTTACACAGTGAGACCGTGTCTCAAAAATAAAAAGAAACAAAAAAACCAGACAAACAAAGGAAAAAAGAATTAGGGCTGGAGGGCTGGTTCAGTGGTTAAGAGCACTGGCTGCTCTCCCAGCAGGGCCCCTGTTTGGTTCCCAGCAACCACAGGGCAGCTCACAACCATGTGTAACTCCAGTCCCAGGAGATCCAACGCCCTGTTCTAGCCTCAGTGGACACTAGGCACACCTGTGGTGCCTCGCCATTCAGACAGACACTCATCCACATAACGATAGATAAATCTGTGAGGTTTCATGAGCAGATACATGGGAGAGTGTGTTCCACAGCAGGGAAGAGACTTACCAGAATAAACAAAAAGTAAACATTGCTTTCTAATATGGAGATGGCTTTCTGAAGATTAGCCTTATTATCTTAATTACAGTGGGAAAAGAGAAGGGTATATACAGGTGGATGAAACTTGGCTAAAATAACTTGAGAGAAACCACTAGCCAGAAAAACTGGATGGCCAACAGAGACAGGGTGCATTAAATTATTAAAATATTTAAACTGTAACCAGGACAATTGCCTCGGGCAAGTAAGGTACAAGCAAGATGAGGAACAAGAACATTGCTGTTTTCTCCCTCTATGTAAGGTGAAAGCTGGAGGTGGTTTTGTTTTGTTTTGTTTTGTTTTGTTTTTTAAATTTAAAGTCCAATTTGTTTTCACATTTATTTGCAAGATAAATGGACAGAGAGAAAACCTGACAATTACTCGCTATTTAGACAGGCTAGGGAGAACTTAGATGTTGTTATGTAAACCAGGACGCTGTTAGGACTTAACAGGTGCAATTAATGCTTATTAATTAGTGACCCAAATGCTCAGTATTGGTGACCCCAAATAAGCAGCAATTTCCTCCTTCTCCCTCTCTTCCTCTTTTTATTTGGCAGGATCTCCCTGTGTAACCCTGGTTGGCCAAGCACTCCATAGATAGACCAGGCTGGCCTCACACTCACAGAGATCCACCTGCCTCTGCCTCCTGAGTCCTGAGATGAAAGGTGCGTGCCACTGAGCTCATTATAGCAACGTCTCAAGTGAACTAATATTAAGAAAATTTGGTTTACCAGTCATATCTTTTCAAGATTAAATGTGTCTCTTTCTAAACGGTTTTCAGATCTTTTGTAGGTCACATTTTAAAATCTACACATACGAACACTTCCCAAACTTCAAGCAGACTTTACTATCATACTAATGTATGTTTGGACGACTTCATTGTAGAAGGATTTAGGTTTGGGGATTTTTCTTTTTTTTTTTTTTTTCCTTTTTTTTTTGAGGAGGGGTTGTCTCAATTACCTGTATTCCAAAGTCTCTAGTGGAATGTAAACGAAAGGAATAGGGTATGCTTAGTATTACGTAAGGTCATGTAGTATTCAATTGCACTGGTGTTAGACAGTAATTTAATTATTACACAGGAGATTAATTTATATTTAATTTGTATGATTAACTTATATTAATGTTTAGGGCAAGAACACTAGCTCTAGCCATCTGGAAGTAAACAAAGACTATACAGGGGTTCACAGAGATGTACACTTAAAACCATTATTCATCATTGGACAGTGGTAGCATATGCCTTGCATCCCTGTGCTCAGGAGGCAGAGGCAAGAGAACCTGAGTTTGAGGCCAGTCTGGTCTACACAGTGAGCTCTAGGACAGCCAGCAGTACACTGAGAAACTCAAAACCCAAACCAAGCAACCAAGCAACCAAGCAACCAAGCAATAAAGTCATTATTCACAAACATCCAAGTCAATGCAATCAGACATCAATACGAACATCCTATGTTAGTTAATTAGAGATTCCCATTAATGGAACCCGGCTACTGCCGCCCATGGAGCAGCTCTGAGCTGGACACAGGCTTGTGGCCTTTGAAAGCACCTTCCCTCAAGCTAGTTAACCCCACCTTATAGCAACAACGGAGGGGCCTGGCGGTAGGGAAGGCAAGGTCTGGGAGTAGGGGGGGGTAGGGGGGGGTCTGGGGGTGGCAGGGATCACATGACCCCAGGATCTGCTGTGAGTGCTTCTCTAGAGTGGGTATTTTGGGGATGGGGGTGTCGGGGAAGGAGCATGGAAAGCAACTATTTCATCCCATTTCTCTGTCCCAAGTTGGCACTTTTTAAAGGCCATAGAAGAGAACAAAGAAACATTAAAAAAAAAAAAAAAACCATAAACATAAAGTAAGATCGAGTAAGTGGTGATACACGTGTGCACAGAACACAGGGGCCAGAAAGAGAGCAGCGTGCACGCTGTGTGCTTTTGTGTGCACACCTGTGTGTGGACCTGGAGTGTTCTTTCTCAGGCACCATCCGTCTTGTTTTCTGAAAGAGTTGTCACAGGCCAGGAGCCCTCCAGGTAGATTAGCCTGGCTAGTCAGCGAGCCCCAGAGATCCTGTCTGTCTCCACTTCTCCAGCGGCGGCTACAAGCTCTTCCCAGCAATTCAGATTTTGTTTGTTTGTTTGTTGTTTGTTTAAGCATGGCTTCGGGTGACCAAATCAGGTCCTCATGCCTGTACTTTACCAAATGAACCATCTCCCCAGCCATGTTTGTTTGTTTGTTTAAGACAAGGTCCTCTGTAGCCCAGGCTAGCTTAAAACTTGCTACTTAGCTGAGGAAGACATTGAACTCCTGTCTCCAAACTCCCAGTTATAGGCCCAGCATTCACCTCTGCCCCCAGTATATTATTTTTAACAGTAAACAAAACAAGAAAGAAAAATAAATCCTTAATCCCATTTATCAGAAACTGTTATAGACAAGTACATAAACACAACAGTATATATTCATATACTATTTCTGCCCCCAAAGAATAAGAATAACTTAAAAAAAAAAGAAAAAAAGAATAACTATACACACCATTTTGTAACCTTCTCTTTCCACTCAAATAGATCCTGCCTATTTTTCTCATACTATTTTCCCTCTGTATTTTGCTTCTTAGGAGGTGCATACTTTTTCCACTTTATGGACATACCACCATTCCTAGTTTTTAATGTCTAAAAGAGCTTTCTGCTAGCCTTTTTTTTTTTTTAAAGTGATACCAAACGAGACATGAAAATAATTCAGTAACAAAATCAGATCAGTGAGAGACTTGATTGATACCGTGTTAATAAGGGATCATCTTTAGTTTCAAAAAACAAAACTCCAAGCCTCATATCGCTCATATGTTTGCAGTTTTTTTAATGAAGCCATGCCCATTTGTAAAAAGCAGGTGCTTCCAGGCAGACTTGGTTTAGAAAAGATCATTTCTAGTTGAAGAGTGCCACCTAGTGCCTCTTTTCTTCCTGTTGGCTGTGGGAGCATTTCTGGGAAGAAGCCACTTTAAGGACAATCTACCGGTAGGCTCATTAACTCAGGTCTCAGATCCGGGTGGACAGCACGCTCATGGCTCCAGCTGTGTTGATTAAGGAAATTGGGCACACTGTTCTTTGGTCTTAGAGAAAAAAACAAAACAAAACAAAACAAAAAAAAAACAACAACAAAAAAACAAGGCACAGACTAAGAGTCAAAAGCAGTTGTTTATTTTTTATTTTTTTTTAATCTGACCTGTGCAATTAACCCTGAGCGTTCAGACAAGACAAACTAACTCCTTGGTGGTGACATAGTCCCTGGCATAGATGGCTCAATCATGGGGCCGCAAGGTCTTCATGCTGATGTTGACTGATATGACATCTGCAGAGTTCGCTGGCTGGAATGCCTGCAAGCTAAAAAGCAGACTCTGAAATCCGAGGTCTGCCAGGGCATCATGGGCACTGTGTGTTCCAGAGCATTCCTTTATCATCAATTGCAAACCAGTGTCCCAGTAGGGTATTTGGTGGCACCATGTGTGCTAATGGGAAGTGTAGCAAAGCAGGTCTGGGCCTCATAGCTCATCAGCCAGTCTTACTGGACTGGTGCCGAGACGCCTGGGTGGCCGTGTCCACCTGCCTGACTAGCCCTGGCTGTTTCAGTTAGTGTACTTCCTTTTCCTGAGTCATAGGTGACCTGTGTTTTACTATGCATTTGTCAAACAGTTGCCAGAGTGCACCCTTAAATGACTGTCCTCCAAATGGGTCACAGGGTGACATTGTGGTAAAATTCACAGGAGTCCTAAAGAATTAAGGACCTTCGGCTGAGGTTTTAAGTAAATTCCTCGTGGCAGCTCAGTGGACAAAGACAAATCTCTGACTTCCACAGCTCATAGACTGTGATCTGCCAACTGTGTGCAGCACTCTTGTCTCTCCAGAACACTCGGTTTATTCATAATTATGTAAATCCTCAAGAAAGTTCCTTCACGTTTATTCAGTGTTCAAATTGTTTTTATATCTAGGAGATGACTTCCCTGGGTATTTACATGTCAATATCAATAATAACACAGCTTGATTTAATATGAAATTGTTTAGTTCAATTTAAATTTGACCCAAAAAGTTGTGTTAGCAAGAATGAAACCTTTTAGGATCCTAGGCTTAATCACACAGATTTCCTTCCCTCCCTCCGACTGTCCAACAAATTCTCCTTTCATTTAGCCGCTGCCAGGATGACATGTGGCCCCTTTCTATGGCATTCTTAGAAAACAGAGTAAGAGGTAAGTTCATGTGTTTTGGTCTCCTCTATATCATTTTATAGATTGGGATGATTCTCCCACTGAGGGGCACTGCAAGCATGGTCCAAGCTCTTTTCTGAAGGAGGTATTCGAAGAGTAAAATTACAGGCTATTTTCTCCCCTAAGAGAATACATAGACGCTGAAAGACAATACAAGGGGTGGGGGGAGAAAAATGCCATGGAGCTTATATTTATATAGGTGATTAAAAATAAGCTCCTTGAAACTAACCTCTGGGAGGGAAGCCATTATACAAGTGAGGTTATATAAAACGCCTCCCAGTCTGCAGGCAGCCCTAACACTGGCCCCAGTCTGCAGGCAGCCCTAACACTGGCCCCAGTCTGCAGGCAGCCCTAACACTGGCCCCAGTCTGCAGGCAGCCCCGGCACAGGAAGCAGCAGATGAGTTAGTTCCCTGTTGATAGGCTCTGGGTTCAACTGCTTCCAGATCCACATCACTGGATGGGAGCCTGTGTTTGCTGCTGTAGCATCACGTTATGAATCCTACCATGACCTCAGCACTGGGCTGTTAGGTCCCGATGGAAACATCCAGCCTGGCGGTTCTCAGGCATCTTGGACATCAGAACACTCATGTGCTGTTGTTCAGCGTGGGCTCACTGTTTTCCTCCCCAGACTTCAAGGAAAGAATGGCCCCACTACACAGCCAGGTCCTGAAGGAAGGCGATCTTGGGGTGCTGCTTCGCTCCCCTTTCCTGTTCCTTCTACCCACTACCCCATCCTGTGACATGAAGAACTAGCTCAACAACTCTGTGGTGGATTAGTCTAAGAACGAGATACACATGTCAACTCTCAGCCATTTGAGCAGAGTTCACATAAACACTAAGCTAGGAAGACATAAATATTTGCAAACAAAAACAGAAAAAAAAATCTCACAGGGTGTGTTGGTGCATGCATGCCTTTAATCCCAACATTCAGGAGGCAGAGGCAGAAGGATTTCTGTGAGTTTGAGACCAGACTGCTCTACATGCTAAGTTCCAGGCCAGCCAGGGGTACACAGTAAGACCCTGTCTCAAAAAAAACCTCAAAAGATGTCCATCCTGGAGGGGCTCTACCTATGACTCTAACATCTACAACTGCTGAAAACAGATCTCTGGGGCTTGGTATGTGGCAGCTGGGTGGGAGAGGCCTTGCCTAGCATGTGGAAGGCCCTGGGTTCCATTCCTAGCACTGCAAATACATAATACACAGAAAGCAGATAAAACTAAAACTCAAATATTTCCTTTTCATGTATGTCTTACAAGTAACATATAACGCTTATAGCACATTTTTTTGGGGAGGGGAGGAACCTAAAGAATTAAGTTGTACCCTACCAATGCACCCATCAAAGACTAAACCATGACTAATATTTTACAAAAACATCATCCATGCGGAACAGCAAACTAAAGCACTTAGGTTGCCTTACTCCCAGGATAAGGAACTCGGTTTCTTTTATATTTTTAAAATATTTTTTATCAGCTAATCAGGGAGTCCCCTTGGTGCTAAGGAGTTATTTCCCCCAAAACAAACCTAGCAGCTTCTGAGTGATAATCATTCCGTATTCACGCACACCGAGGAACTGAGCGGCTGAATAAATAAAAACACTCTGCGGAGTAGGTGGCTAGAAAAATGAGAACAACTTCCCAATTTGCTTTTAGATGTGGCAGCAAGAAAACAGACCTGCTTCGCTGAACATCGAGAGCAAGCCAGGGCCTCTTGAAGGCCTCTGCCATCTAGGACCAAAAGACAAGGGTGACTCCATAGCAGCCGATCTCCGTCCTCCCCCCCCTCCCCCATTGCTCACATTAGGGCCACTCCCACACCTCCTATTCATGTTTCTCTGTATTTGCTTGGTGCAAGCAACCTGCGATCACCGTTACACCAGCAGCTCTGCCTCCTCCAAGGAGGCAGCTCCCATGTTAGTCTCCACACACAGTGACAGCAAACGCTGCTGCCAATGACAGGGGGACAGATGGATTTGATCCAAGACAAAAGAAAGGGAAGCAAAAGCCACAACCCTAAAAATCCCATGTGCCGTTCGTTATGGGGCCGTCACCAGGAAGAGTCTCAGCAACCAGGAGGGCAGTGCTCACTCCTGCCTAGTATTTGTCTAGATTGTTCTGTGGCCTTCAAATGTGCTCAGGGGGCCAGGAACCTCACCCACTACGAGACAAAGGTGCTGGGAAAGTGGCTATAGCCACCAGATTGGCGTTGCCACATCAAACATAGAATGTGGAGGTAAACTTGAATTTATATAAACAGTGGGTGCTTTTTAGGGACCATGCAATACTTTGGGCATATTAATACTAAAAAACTTTGATCTGAAATTCAACTTTGCCTGGCATCAAATTTGACTGGTTAACAGGGTTAACAGGGAGCATAACAACTTCCCCACTGCTTCCCAATGTGCCACCTAACTCAATGTGCTGGGCTCCAGGACTCTGGCACTTGCACGGCAGCATTTAGCTCCTCCTCCTACGCAACATTTAGCTCCTCCTACCACATAACATTTAGCTCCTCCTACCACGCAACATTTAGCTCCTCCTACCACGCAACATTCAGCTCCTCCTACCACGCCACATTTTGCTCCTCCTACTACACAACATTTAACTCCTCCTACCACACAACATTTAGCTCCTCCTACCAAGCCATCAGAGTCTGAAAGCATCTTTCCTAAATGATGCGTTCAAGCAAGGCGTCTGAGCTCTACTGTCTGTGGATTTCCCATCAATAAACCAAGAGCATCTGGATGCTGAGAAAATTAATTAAACCTTGTAAAGCTCTTTGAAATTGGCATGTTCAGCCACATATGCTACAAAATATTTATCAAATGCCAGACTGCCTGGAAGCATGATCAGTTGCCACCGGAATACAAGAGATTCTAAAATGTTAATTCAAAAAATTATAATACTTCCACGTTAAAGAACCATACCTTTAAGAAGAGTGCTTACCTTTCCAACTAGACAAATGAATACAATTTGCTTTCAAGTGAAAACATAGTAATTTATATTGTTATTTTCAAATCTGAATTATATTTTTAAAAATTTTGCTTCATTTCGCTAAGTTATAATTTTAAAAAAGGAGTTCAAGAAATACTAACAAGTGAACACCTGGGCATGATGGTGCACCCCTTTAATCCCAGTCCTCAGGAGGCAGAAGCAGGAGGATCTCTGAAAAGTCTGAGGTCAGCCTGGTCCATGTAGTGAGTTCCAGGCCAGACAGGGTTACATAGGGAGACCTTGCCTCAAAAATGAGGAGGAAGAAGAGAAGAAAAAAATCATTAAGTCTGCTGATCGCCTATGAGTCTATTGTTTACTACTTATACTTTGTAAGGTTTTCTTTTTTCTTAACACTAAAAAAAGGCTTCATGAAAACAAAACAGAGAGAGCAATGGAGTAAAGCTGCTCGATGACACTCAGGCCTTTTCTCTCTAACCATTAGTGTCCACAGCATCTCTCTCAGAAACCAGCACAAGCATCCCTGAAGCACATCCTGCATCCCTTGGTGTGGTCCAAGGGGAGATTCAAGCCCAAGGGAGGTCCAAGGGTGAGCTGAAGAGACGGGCGTGTACTGACAACAATGGAAGGACACGTGCGTGTGTATATGTGGTAGCAGGACCAGCTGTTCTCAGCCTGTAAGGAGCAATCTCTATTCCAAAGCTTAAGGCCACTGCATGTGCGCAAGACAAGCTCAAAATGAAGGTTGTCAGCCTCATCTCTCACTGCTGATGGAAACTGAGGGTTTGTAAAGGGACAACAAACGCCCCCAAAGGGCAGCAGAACCGATGCTTGAGCTGCACAGACTTGCAACTCACAGACTCCATGTTTCCCTCCTGTTTTCTGTACATTCTGCCTTGTATATAGAATGACTCAGTCTACAATTCTGATGGCTTAGCCAATTCCTGCTTGTCTGTCAGGCCCAGCTTAACCTTTCTTCCTTCCTGAAGCTTTCCATCACAGCCCACCCAGGACAAACGGCCTAGGTCTTCACCTTTGTACTACTATACTTAATATATACGTATATACACATATACACACATACATATGTGTACATATGTATATATACATATATACATATTTATACACACATATATTCCTGTTTAAATGCCTTTGTTCTCTACCAACAGTGAGATCTTTCAAGATTGGACTATTCTTACCTAATGTTTATGTTCTTAGACTGTCACCCTATGCCTGGTACAATATTATCACTCAATAAAGGTGTCTTGCAAGGAAACCATGTCCCCAAATCGAAATAAGCATGACCATGTTGAATGTTAAAGGCTAACAGGCACATGTGAGTCTAGTGTCAAGAAGACAGGAGAATATGCAAAATAGGCACCAATTCTCTGAAGTGACCATACGGTCAGGAAAAGACGAAGGGGCCGGGGTCTCCATTTTAAGGAGCTAGAACAACAGAAGCTGCTGTGACGTCCCTCAAGAGTCTCCATGAAAGTGTGCCGGCTGTACCCTGAAGGGCTGGCCTCCAGACCAAGGGCTCAGGCGGCTTGATCTCCACTCTGCCCCTAACAGGTGCTCAAGAGGCATCAAGGTGTCATTAAGCAACGCGGGGCCTTTCTGCTGAACTTTCTCACACACTCATTACCATTGGGCGGCGTTTGATCTTTGAGTCACGGCTGAGGTGACCCAGATTCAAACTGGTGATTATTAATGTCACATTTATGGAGTCCTTCCTAGCGCACAGCACTTCGGAGTCACTTAGGAACCTGCTGGGAGATGCGACACTCAGGTCGCTGTGTTGACTGGTGTGTGGAAAATGCTGCCGGTGGCCTTGCGCTTCCCAGTGTGGGCTTCTTCTGATTGAGTCTGGCCTCATTAGAATGTGACAGACATTTGAGGTCCTGAGGATCTGCTGCAAAGTAAACGGCTCAACTCTAATTACAGTGCACTAGAAGGTTGTTTCAGCTGGTCACATAGGCAGCCTGTACCAGCCGGGACTGGCAAAACACAGAAGGGGCTTTGTGATGGACTGTACATCTCCCTAACGTATCTGTGGAAAAACATAAGGACACTATGAGGTTCTTAAAAATATTAGGAATCAACTCAAGTGTCGAGAGGCACTATGTTCTAGCAAACCCTGGTCAAGGCGTGAGCCCGTGCTTTGAATCCCCTATATTTCCTATGATGGGCATAATGCTCACAGTTACCTTTTTATTTATTTTTTAAACCAGAGAAAATGAGGCCATTGTTGTACACACAGCACACTGGTAACTTTCTATTTAATAACCCTGCTTTTCTGTTTATTTTATGTTAGATTTTTTTTTTTTGAGACAGAGTTTCTCTGTATAGACTTGGTTTTCTTGGACTCATTTTGTAGACGAAGCTGGCCTCGAACTCAGAGAGATCCACTTGCCTCTGCCTCTCACATGTTAGGATTAAAGGTGTGTACCACCACCACCCAGCCTTGTTTTATCTTTAGCTATCATACTGTACTGTAAACAAGTTACTTAAGCCAACTGTTGGGTCTGGGAAGTATATATTCCCTGAGCTCTTCACAACGTCGCAACCTCTGGGTTTTGAGTTTGCCGCGGGGAAGAATGAATAAAACTGTAAGCTGAACCCTTCGGGTGGACTGTTAGAGAGGTCTGCCCATCCATTCAAGCAGTGACGATGACTGCTAAACACCACTTCACAGCGGCTAGCTCCCATCCAGCCCCCCGACGGTAAAGCTTCCAACTCCAGTATTTCAGAATCAAATAAGGTATGAAATGGAAATATCACCATGACCTTTGCATTCTAGCCGAGGAGACCGAGGCAGACTAGAGTAAGAAGACTATAGAGAATTCAGTCACCCAACACATATACTTAGGGACAGCTCTGTGCAGGAGGCCACAGGCATCAGCCATGTTGGGTAAGCAACAGAGATGCTCACTTGACCTTCCTGCTTTTCTTTCTTTTGACAACCCCTCAACTGCAGAGACACACTTTACTCAGGAGCTGCTGAGCCAGCCACAGCTGCCTAGCAACCGGAGTCTTGAACTAAAGTGGATTCCTCATCAGTACATTGGCTTAACCTTGGGTAGGCCCCTCCGCAAAGCCAGAGTAAAGACCCATGAGGTATATCTAAAAGCACTTTATACTCCGAAAGGCATTTATTTGTCTTACAACAGTAAAAAAAAAAAAAAAAAAAAAAAGTGTCAAATTAAAACATGATCACTTCTGGACAAATCAGTTGGCTAGGCTTCTTAAAAAGCTGATCCACGGCCAATTAGTCCCTGGAACCTGAGACATTAATATAATAACTCAAACAACGAGGGTTCGTAGCAAGCTGGTTGAAATCACTTAACGGATTAGATTTGCGGCGCTGGCATGTAGATCAAGAGTAAATGACAGCCTGTTATCGTCGGGCAGCCCAAAGCCTGTCTGAAGATACTTTCTCCAGCCGTCGTTTAAGTAGGCGGTACGGCTCCCGATGAAGCGAAAGGCCACCGGGCTGGCCTGCTGCAGGTGTTATCTATGCGGACCAAATGCCTCTCTGCCATACAGTCCTGGTTCATTGAACACGGTGGGCAAATGAATGGAAGGAAGGAGGCGTGGCCAAGCAAGCCCTGTCCTTGACTCTCAACTTTTCTCTAGTTTTATTCAAAGAAGTGGGAATTTTCTCAAAAACTTCATCCATGAAAATAAAACATCCTAGCCAAGCAGTGGTGGTGCACGCCTTTAATCCCGGTGTTTGGGAGGCAGAGGCAGGCAGATCTCTGAGTTCATGAGGCCTTGGTCTACAGAGTGAGTTCTAGGACAGCAAGG
Source organism: Acomys percivali (assembly GCA_907169655.1). NCBI lineage: Eukaryota > Metazoa > Chordata > Mammalia > Rodentia > Muridae > Acomys > Acomys percivali. The sequence goes on from OU015748.1 coordinate 116,998,455, forward strand.
GCTACACAGAGAAACCCTGTCTCAAAAACACCAAACCAACCAACCACCACCACCATCACCAGCGGCAGCAGCAGTAACAACAACAACAATAACAACAACAAAAACCCCAAGCCCCAAACAAGAAAGACCCAGAGGAAAAAAAAGAAAAGAATCCTGGCTTCTTTTGTCTTTATGGTATCTATAAAATGGCTCATAAGCACCAGCTCTGTAGGGATAGGAAGTCATTTGCTAACTTTACAGCTTTAGGATCAGAATGCGGCCATAGTAAAGCCTTTTCTCCCCCTGAGCACTACAGGCTGCTGTACGGCAGTGAGGATTCACTGCTTGTGTATGTCTGAAACAATGGCCGTTCCTGATAATGACAAACAGCGCCAAAACTTTAAAAGTAAAAGAAAAAGACAAAGAAATCATATGGGTGACAAAGTCTGTTAACCGATTTTCACAAAACCATGCAATCACTCCCTTTCAGATATATTATCCTAATTAGAAAAACAGTGCATTTGTTACATTTTATTGAGATCCTTTGATATGAGCTGCTGTTCACAGCATGGATACAGTTTTAAAGAATTCATGTTATAGAAGATTAGTGGACTTATGTCTGTGAAAGGACAAAAACATTGCTGGCTAGAGAATCAGCTATGGTGAACTGGCTTAAAGATTGCTTCACTGGTCCAGGAAGATGGGACCTGGGCTAGAGCAGTGCTTCTTCATGTTTCTAATGCTGTGATGCTTTGTGTCTTAGTGACCCCCAACCCTAAGATTACTTTGTTGCTGCTTCATAAATGTAATTTTGCTACAGTTAGGGTAAGTATCTAATGTGCAGGATATCTGATATGTGATCCTTTTAAAAGAATAGTTCAGCCCCAAAGGGGTGGAAACCCATAGGCTGAGAGCCACTGGGCAAGAGAGATGGTTAAGAGAGATACCATCCAGCTGTGCTGTGCGTCTTGGTGTACACCTTTAATCCCAGCACTCAGGGAGGCAGAGGCAGGTGGATCTCTATGAGTTTGAGGCCAGTCTGGTCTACAAAGTAAGTCCAGGACAGCCAGGGCTACACAGAGAGACTCTGTCTTGAAAAAATCAAAAGGAGGGGGCTGGAGAGATGGCTCAGAGGTTAAGAGCCCTTGGCTGTTCTTCCAAAGGTCCTGAGTTCAATTCCCAGCAACAACATGGTGGCTCACCACCATCTATAATGAGATCTGGTGCCCTCTTCTGGCCTGCTGACATACATGCAGGCAAAATGCTGTATAAATAATAAATAAATGGATCTTTAAAAAAAAAAAAAAAAGGGAAAAGAAAAAATTAAAAGGGAGTGAGGGCTTGGGTTGGGTTCCCAGCACCTGTGTAATGTGTCACAACCATCTGCAACAGTAGCTCCAAGGGATCTGATGCCGTCTTCCTGCCTCTGTGGCCACTTTTACTCACATGTGCACATATCTCTGTTCTTCCCACCCACCTCCAATTCAAAAGAAAATAAATTTAAAAAATAGAAACAGGAGCCAGTCTTCCCATTTTTGAAAGGACAGACTTGTATGTATGTACACACAGAGGCTCAGCTAAAGGCTCATATTAATATAGTTCTACTTAAAAATGTCTGATATTATGACTCAGAATACTTAAAAGTAGGATGTAAAGTTGTAAACGATATTGTGATAAACTCATAATTTGTCAGATAAGCTTTTAAATTTCTATAATGCTATACTTGCATAATAGTTCTTAAGTTATTATATATATACATATATATATATGTTGATCACAAAACCCTGACATTTATTAAACAACTATAGGAACCCAAACTGTAAGGAAACATAGGATAAAGTTATTTTTCAACAGTATGCAAATTGTACTTTCTGAAAAACTTTGATTTTGGATTAAGATGCAGTTTCCTCCTAGTCTTCCAATACCTTTTTAGGTAGAGTACTTCCAAATGTAAAACAATGGGGCCAATTGTTAATCTGGAACAAATTACAATAAATATGCTTTAGAATATTGTAAATGTACAGGAAAAATAATATGTCTATTATGTTCTTTTCCAGTTTAGTGAACGACAATGTTAATTGTTTTAAATTTGCAGATAGTTTTTACCTAAAAGGTGTCTCCAAGGTGACCAAAAATATTTGGTACGTTATTTCAAAACATAATTCACATCGTATTGGACTTTCAGGCATGTGTATCTGCTGGGGGAGGGGGCCAGGTGGGCAGTGAGGGTCAGGCAGAGGGAGGCATCTGGCTCCCTTCTGACACGCATCGACCCTGAGCAGCAAGCACAGCAGAGGTCCTGGTAGCATTAGGTTCAGTGACAACAGTTAGTCAGAAACAGAATGAAAACAACCGTTCAGAATGATGAACCAAGGAGGAAGGATGGAGGGAGGCAGAGGGGGGCGGAGAAGAAGCGAGTAGGAAGGGAAGGGGGAGGAAAGTCAGAAGGTATTGAGTTCAGCCTCTGTGCGGCAGGGACACAATTTTGAATGCTGGCAGAGAATCTCTAGCTCCACCTAACGGAGCGCTTCGCCACAGCTGTGTACTGCAATCACCTGATTGGCTGATTCAGGCCACATGCGCCAGAGTCCGCCCAATGGCTGGGGGTGTGGCTCAGAGGCAGGCGAAGCTTTGGGTTCCATACCCAGTACTGAGAAATAGCGCCCCTCCCTTAAGATCTTTGTGCGTTATGTGTCTTCTGACAAAGTCCCACAGGTGTTTACGATTGCATTCCTGAATACACACCTATCTAGCCTAATTCTTTTATTGTATATATGAGGAAACTGAAGCCGAGAGACGCTGGGACACTGACTGAAAGCCACAGTGATTGGTTGAAAAATCCCACTTTTTACAAAAACTGTCTTCGTACGTACACAGTCCGACTTCCACGATTTTCCGAATGAAATAAACTGTCTCCCCGTGCATGGTTGCTACTTGTGAGCTCACAGCTGTCTGTCATAGATAGAACCCATGTTCAAGAGCAAACAGGATGAAAGGTCAAACTATCCTGTCAAAAGTTACTGAGGCAATGTTAAGAAGCCAGTGTCTCCCGTCTCCCGGTGGCACAAAGACAAAAACAGTCAGTAGACGCATCACACGCCACAGGCCCGGTCACCCCTCTTGACACGGCCAAGCCAGCTGTGCAAGGCACAGGCAGCAGGGCAGCGAACAGCACTGCTGTTTGGTTTTTTTTCCATGGGTCAGGAAGAAGAGAGGGGGGAAAATTTTTTTTTCTTGGCATACTCCTTAAAATTCAAAAGAAGGTTAAGAAAGTACATTTTCCAATCCCTCAAAATGGAGAAAGCTGGCCTGCTTCTCTCACACTTGGCAGGACTGAAGGACGTGTTTTTGGCTATTAGCCCGCTTAGCTGGTTGCGTTTACAGACGGCCCACGAGGGGAACATATATGGTTAAGTTAGTTAAACGTCCATGTATATTTTCTTCCTTCCCTTCATATTCACAACAACCTAGAAAGGCTAAAGCATTTCAGAACCATGTGAGGGGTCAAGCTGGTACTTCAGCCCTGTTGCTCAAGATTTGTATGCGAAGGGGGGCTGAGGCAGCTCAGTGGAATCACTCATATGATCCCCAGAATGAACAAAGCTGAGCACCAAATGTGGTGCAGAATTCCCACAACGCATCTGTGCTTTCTATGAGAAACATCTGCAGCTCCGTTTACTCCAGACATCACTTTATCTTTTTCAAAAAAAAATTATGTAACATGCATGAACTCTAGAGCTCTGCCCATACTTGTTAATTACATAGACCCCCCCCACCCGAAGAATTGAAAATGCCATCTCTCTTGACAGAGATTATACGCGCGTTTCAGCAGCATCTTATGCGAACTCTAACATGGACTGGCACGGGTCTCCGAAAGCAAAGCAAAACACCATACAATTAGCCTCCTTTCAGTTCTACTCTATGAGGAATGTAGATTACCCAAACATGTATAGGCTAACTGGAGATACCAATTACATGTACCAAGTTACGGATTTCTTCAGATCACCACACTGGTTGTCATTGTAATCATAATAATAAAAGCACAAATGCCTTCGGTGAAGATATAGCTTGAATCAGTTTACTTTTACTATTACGTTAGTGTGTAAGTACATACGTACCTCTCTCTCTCCCTCTCTCTGTTTGTGTGTGTATGTATGTATGTATGCATGTATGTATGTATGTATGTATGTGTACATGTGTACGTGCACTCAGTGTTTTAACAAAGCCAGAGAACTGGACAATTTAGAAAAAGATTCTAACAGACATCCTATTTTAGATATCCTGTCCTACTGAGGAACTGGTCCCTGTAGCAAAGGGCCCATGGATAGTGGGTGTGTCTATCACCGTGGGTGCTAAACACAAGACCTCTCTTTACCTCGAGCTGAACCAAGATCCTCCAAGGAGATTTGTTTAATTGATAGGCAGTGCCCTAGGATGAAGTGGGATGAAAAAGAAAGACCCTATGTCGGAGCCACTAGACACTTTTCAGTCCCGTTCTATCCCGACTAAGCTAACTCCTAATTTGAAGAAAGGTCTCCAATAGACCCAGCCACTGGTCACATTTGGGATTTAGGCAGTAACCTAACCTCCAGGATCCAATGATCCCTAGTAGCCTGGGTTAATTTTTGCTGTTCCCGGAGGGGCTCCATGAAATATGGCATTTACAAATTTGGACTAAACAGCACTATTTATTGCACGGTGGAAATTGTCCAGAAGTGCCAGGAGAGATGTTGGCATTTATGCAAGTCAACTACTGTTGAACCCAAAGAAGCACTATATTCTCCAGGATGCTCTTGAGGCACTGAAAGAGCCTGTGTGAAAACCTTCCTGGGGACCATCTCCGCACCCCACCCATCGGATCCCCTCAGGCTGTGGGTGTTGTGTTTCATGGGGGGGGGGAGGGGGGCGCAGAAAACCTTTCTGGAGACAGAGCCCTCCTAGTCCCATTACCAGTCTACACGAGCCAAGTCCCAAGACTGTTTATTTTCAAGTTTAGTCAAATATGTCTGGTGGCTATTAGAGGATTAGAGCCACTACTGTGTTAAGAAAAAGTTGGAAGCCCCCAGAAGAGGTACATTAGGAAGATCCAGTGCCTGTAGAACAGATGGAATTATCTGTTGTCCCCTCTTCTGCTTTGAGTATTTTTTTTTTTAATTTCTCTCCACTGATTTAGTATTTTTGTCTTAAACCCTTCTTCATGGTCCTTCAGAAGGTAAGATGGAATAACTTGATTAAGAGACCATGTGTCAGATGATATCCAGTGGCCTAAAAGGATAAGTATGATAGGTCTCTAAAGAAAACAATGAAGAAAACGTTAGTGTCTTACAATGTGATAACCTAGCCCCCTTCCTTAGGGAAACCCAATGGCACACAATGTTTCTTTAAGATTATTTTATTAAGTCCAGGGTGTTTGCTCAAAGCAAATGGTATTCTAGAAAACTAGGGTTACATCACATTAAGTGGCGGCTGCTCTCTACTGGCTTTTTTCTTTCTTAAGGCAACACATATGGAGGAAAAGGTGGTTATAAAAAATAAAAATCACAGGAAACCAAGTAGCCTTTATTTAAATTAAAAGCAATCACAGCATGACTCTTGGAGCACACTAGGAAATGCTTTTGGCATGCAGCTGCTGCGTGGGGCCAGTCTTATGTGTAATTGGAAAGATTTCAAACAGAATTGTTACTAAAGTCACAGATCATAATTGTGAGCCCTGGGCTCAGTATCTCCATAAAAGAAGGGCAGTGGAACTGTGGGCGAGGACTCAGGGCAGCGGGGGCATCTCAATGCAGAATGCCACTCTTCACTGACACATCTCTCTTTCCAAAGGCCTAGTGAGAACACAAGAGCACAGCAAAGCTGCTGGGAACTGTAAACCACAAGCAGCACCCAGCATCAAGCCAACTGCAACAACACAGCCCTAAACTGTTTTCTGAAGAGTAGGTAACCTGTTGGAGATGAAGGGGATCACCCCAATCTCCCAGGGGGAAAAATGCAACCTCAGCTGAACCGGCCAGTTTATTTCTAGGATCTCCTAGAACAAAACTTGGGGAGGGGAGTTCAGTAAAAGTTAATGGTAGCAGTTGGCTCTATGCTTTCAAATGCTGATGCTGTTTTCTGCCTATCTGACATTTCTAGCTACAGGCAGAAATGAAAATGGAAGGTGGTACTGTCTTTGTGTTCTCAGAGAAGTCCCTTCAGATGAGACCATGGGCATGTAGTTTAAACAGACAGACACAGGAAGAATTATTGAACTGTCTGAGAGGCCTGATCCCCCCAGTAACTGGAAACAGCCCGGGCCCGTGGACCAGCAGCTCAGGAACAGCTCGTGGAAAAATCATGTCATCCTGGCACACAGAGAGGGATCTGATTATTCCGTCCTATCTTTGTGCCAAAAGCGTCATGACATCAGCACGCTTCAAGCTGTAAAGCAGGTCCCTTTCCACGCCTTCTTCAGGAGAGAGGGTCAGGGAACCAGGCTTACAAGAGTTCCTAGCTCTCCTATAGGCCAGCCCTTCCCACTGCTCCGAGATGTGCACTCACCAGCCGGCTTCTCATCACCACCATAAACAAGGGGATGCGTTTGTTGGTTACCAGGATGCTGAGGGGTGGCTTCTGCATATGTCCAAAGTGAGGAGTCCAGGAGGGCAGGGCTGCTATGCTGGTCCCTGGTCCCTCGTCCCTGACACTCTGTTGGAAGCACCAGCTCCTTTTGCAGCTGAGGTTTGGAGGCACTAGGCTGTAGCAGTGCACAGCTTGGCTTCCAAATGACTCTGCTTTCCTCCCCAAATCATTTATTCATCCCCACTTTCTAGAACCATCACTGTGCAACTCTATAGTTCCTTATCCAGTAACCAGGAGAAAAATAAATAGCGGTGTCTTAGCATGCCCACCAGGAAACACTTTACTCACCTTATTCCTCTCCTCACCTTAGTCCATTACACCTGGACTTACACAGTTTTCATATTCTCACACTAGTAAGAGTTGAACAGTGAACACTGATTTACTTAAACATGGAGAAAACACAGAACTACGTTTCTGAAGGGAGATGACACAGTAAACATTTCTATGCACACAACAGAATCACTTTGAGTGTATGCGTGCGTGCGTGTGTGCATGCGTGCGTGCGTGTGCGTGTGCGGTGCGGTGTCTGTATAGAGGGCAGAGGTCGATGCAATGCATCTTCCTCTATGTCTCTCCAGCAAGTTCAGTCTCTCACTGGACTTAGGACTTACACATGTTCTAGGTTGGTTGGCTGGCCTGAGAGCTTTCCAGATCCTCTAGCCCTGCTCCCCCAGTGCTGAGTTTATAAGCATGGTGACCATGCCCAGTGCTGTACACACACAGGTCCTGGGCAATCTAAACTGAGGCCCTCATAGCTGCAGAACAAGGACTTTACCAATGGAGCCATCTCTCCAGAACCCCATTTTTAGTGCTGAAATTCTACCGCTTCTTATTTAAAATGGAAGACCTATTCATTATAAACTATGTTGTTTTGGGAGAATTAAATACTGTAATTAAAGTACCATTAAAGGAAAATCTTAATTTGACAACTCAATGGCTCAGGGTAGGTTATTCTAAGAGTTACTTGATGGTAAATAATTTTCAAAGATTCTTGTTCTATTTCTCCAGGGTTAGGAATGTCACTCACTGGGGCGTGGCTCACCCATGGAACTAGCATGTGCCCAGGTTAGCTCACCGGTACAGTAAAGACATCACTTACAGAACTTAACCTTTTGTGCTCCACTGACAAGTTACTGGAGGCTTTAAAGAGATTACCTAGTCATGAAAAACTTATGTCCCAGCTTACTATTGGAAATCCCTAAGGAAACTGTAAATTTAACTTTGTTTTTAGGGCTAACTCTGTCATAGTCTAGCTATTAACTACAAAGTTTCTTTTCTTTTCTTTTTTTTTCTAGCTTGTATTAGACGTTCCTTTCATAACCTGAACTGACTCATTACAACAAAAAAGTGGACCCTTGGTCCTTAATTATAAAAAATATAGTCAACCTTTTAAGCTTCATTGGTATTACCAGCAGAACTGATTGAATCTGTCACCTTAGTGAAATGTGGCAGTTTTGTCTTTAAGAGTCTATAAATCAACAGGCTCATTCAGAGGCAACTCTCCAATTAGTACCAAATTAAGAATGAAAAAATTAAATTACTAAACTCATTCACTCATATCAACCTGTCCATCTTTAGACATCATTCTGCCGCCCCCTTCCCTTTTAAGGTTTAGTTAGAGGCAAGAGTAATTCATTAACATTAGCCATGACTTATTATTTTGAGTTAACAGTGACTATGCTAACTCTTAACTGAGGGTAACATCCATTTATTTCTTGCGTCGTTTGTAGAGCCCCTGTGCATTGTTAACCTTTAAATCCTTTGTATAAACATTTCTGGAAGCGCTTATAAAATATCTCCTTCTGTGTTTCCCGGCTGGCCAGTTGATGGCATTTAGAACTCTCTGGTACCAGCAGGTGTTGTATTTTGCTTTTTTCAGGCTCCAGCTGGCTACAATGATAGATTCCTGTCCCAGCCACCTAGGCTAGGACCACATTGGAGGCAAAATGAACCCAGCTCCACCAGACAGCAAGATAAACGACTGTTGTTTAAGTTTTAAATCCCCCGGTGGGAGTAAATATTGTTCTAGTGAAAAAGGCTTGACAAACATTGCGTCATCCTTACGGAGCTGCCTTGATTAAAACAGAATTTTTAGATTAGGTTGGTCCTAATCTAAAAGTGTATCTATCTTGCTGTCAGGTTTTTTTTTTTTCCACCTCCCCCTTTTCTACTCTAAAAACATACATATTGTTGGGGATGGTGAACACGGCTGACACGTCCCAAGGGGCACAGTCCCACTCTTGGTAATAGAAGGCCGAAAGAACACTGACACTTCACTGAGGATAATGGCGTCAGCAAAGGCTTAGTCGGAAAAAGGCCAGTTGTCACCTAAGTGACAGGCAACAGCTGAGCTCACACATCTGGAGCTGGAGGAGGGCAAACCTTAGCAGCCCTCACTCGTCTACACCTTAGGCCTGTCTGAAGAGACATATGGAGGTTTCCTTTACTCCAAAAGTACATTAAAAATATCTGATGGCGAACCATGTCAATTATATAACATCAGCGCAGACACTGCCTTCCCAAAGCGCTGATTAAAACCAGGCGGCAGACAGAACTGTTCAGGGACAGATAGGAGATACAATTTCATCAAGTATAATTTGTCATTCATAAAACCTACCCTAAAAGCCACAAATGCAGCATTCTTTTTTTTTTCTTTCCTTCTTTCTTTTGTTTTTTAAAAAACAGTACAAGTGCACTTCCGGGCTCTGCCAGAGATTTTTTTTTTTTAAACATATGCTCCTTTAGGCTAGTTCGCTGTGCGTTCTTCTCCTCGATCGTGGCTGCAGTTCTGCCTACGTTTTAAAACCAGGAACCAAGTGCGTCAGGCTTAAGAATTCTGAGTCCTCCAGGGGCGGGCTGGAACTCAAAGCGGTGCCAGCCGTCCTCGCGACCTCCCCGGTACACCCCCCCGCCCCACGTCTTCAGTCTCCCGAATGCAATCTGTAGACAATTTTCCCAAAGTCCCAAAAATAACACGGCTCTGCCAATAGTCGTTGGCGATGCCGTTTGTTTTTCTTAGAGGGCAATGAAAACTCAACAGCTTTCTGCTGCATCCCAAGTCCCGCTCCTGCTAATTATTAACAGACCTAGTTTCTTCAACTTTTTCTGCCAGAAGGGAGGATGTCTCGGCTTCCCTGCTCTCCTATGAGCAAACTGCGTGCAGAGCGGGGGTGTCCACGGAGGGTAGGCTGCAGCTGCCCTCCCTAGCCTGGGCAGGCGGCCCTTCCCAGGCGCGCTAGGGGCCAAGCCTCCCCGCCGACGCCAGTAGGTGACAGCCGATCCTCAGCCACTCACCCTCTCCTCCCCGTTCTCGCGTGGCCAGACTCCGAGCCATGCAGCTGCCTTCGGCGCAGGGGGGGAGCCGGCACGACCTGGCTGCCACGCAGCAAGAGGGGGCCGTGCGCCCAGCCTCTGTGCAGCCACAGCCCAGCAGCCCTCTCCGCGTCGTCCCCCCCACTCCCCCGCTCCTCAAACCGCCGGACGTCCCACCCCGTACCGTGACACCGCGACCCGAGCCGCGGCGCCCCCTGCCCCGAGCCACTCACCCCACACGCGAGCGGCGGCGGTGGCCCGCGCGGTCCTCCTCGGCGGCGTTGGGAGCTGCGGTCCTCCGCGTCAGGCGCGCGCCCGCGTGCGCAGCCCCGGGAGCGTCTGCAGCCCGGCCCGTAGCGCAGCGGCCGCGCAGTCCAGGTCAGCGCTGGCGGCGCGGGGCTGGCATGGTGGCAGCTCCCCGGCCGCTGCTCGGCTGCAGGCGGAGTGCGCGCTCCAGCCCCGGCCGCTGCAGAGCACCCGCCCCCGGCCGCCGCGCGGGCGCCAGCGAAATCCCGGAGCGCGGATGTCTGGGATACAGGCGGCTCTGCGCGCCCACGCGCACGGTGCGGGGCCGCGATCCCTCCCGAGAGGCAGCACCCGCCAGGCTGCGGTCTGCAGGTCGGCGAGTCTCCGCCCCGCCCTTTTTAATGCTGTTGCCGGGGTTCGACCAATAATCCAGAAGGATTGATTGAGAGATAGGAAGGGTGAAGGGGAGGAAAATGCAAACCCAATTTCCTCTGATCAAACACTTTGACGGGGTCCCTATTAGGGTTCCCTTTCCTTTGGGGCGGGTACGGAGGGCAGTAGTTAATTAAACTCGCGGTTTCTTCCGGCGCTCTCTGGTAAACCCACCTGGACTCGATCCTATCTCGTGTAGTCCTCCAGGCTGGCCTTACTTAGTCGGCTCCGCAGCCAAGAGGGAGAGATTTCAAATCACGAAGCCTAAACTGGACACCTCTGGGGAAAAAACCCGAGGGCCATAGCCAACGACCTTCGGGGAACAGCTGTGTCTGGGGCCCGGACCGAGTTAGCGTGACACACTAGATGAGGGGTCCAAAGCCTTCATTCCATCATGAACATCAATTTTCATTGACTAGGCCACAATCCATGTTTTCACTCTGCCCGGTTCCCAGAGCTAGGCTGTCAGGCTCCGTCGCCCACGTTCAACAGGGACCCAGCCTGTTTAAAAGTTCGGCCCTGACATTTGCTTCCCCTTAAACCTCAGAGCCCCTTACTTTCTCTACTTCCGGATCTGAGGAGTCACACTGTGAGCACTGTAACCTCAGATCTCAGAGGGCAGACCCCAGTGCAGCTAGCAATGCCAACCTGACAGGTGGCCCAGCCAAGCTGAACCTTTGTGGACTTCACTACGCCTTCTAAACCTTCCGAGATGCTGTAAGTACGTAGCATCTTCCAGGAAGAGGAGGCTTTGCGTGTTGGCAGTAGGAAGGATGATGCTGATTGACGAATATGTATTCCTTTGAGAAAAAAAACTAAAGCTGTACGTTTTAGGATAAGTAGCAAGTATCTTCACCATTTTTTTCCAGTGGGAGCCTCGGTAAAAAAAAAAAAAAAAAAAAAAAAAAGAAGAATGGCGCCAATGACTAGGAAGACGTTAAGGAATAGTTAAATAGGAATAGTTAAAGACAAACGAAGGAAAGAAACTTCCAAAGGTAGGGACTGTTCTCAGCTCTTAAGGGGGTCTCAGAACTCCTCACTCTGTTCACATCCCGGATGCTCCTCACAGGCATAGGCTGTTACTATTGAAATCCCCCGACTTGTTAGTGATGGGACTCTGAGCAAGAAATGACCCAAGCCTTCTTGCTCCTCAGCATTTCATTGGCCATGGCCTTTAAAGTTGTGTCTCTTCGTCTTGTCAGCTATACCAATACTTCTTTTAAGCTACAAGCATGGAAATACTGACTAACCTTCTTGCCCAAGAAAACCGACAAAAACAACAACAACAACAACAACAACAACTCATTTCCAGACATAGTGGAAATGTACTACTTTTAAGGACGAATCTACTGTCTTTATCAATGCCTTGAATTCCTGTCTGTTTCCTTTTCTTAAAGCTTCAAAGTAAAGTGGCTTTTCAAAAACTTAAAAAGTAAGCGATGTAGTGGAATAGTATGAGGGGGTGGCTTAGAAGGCGGGGTCAGTTATTCCCTACAGTCTTATCTCTTCAGAGGGTCCCCTTCCACAAGCAGAGCTGAGAGGGAGAAGCTGGTAGAAAGGGAATTTGTACAGCCTGCATTTGGACCTCCCTATTAAATGGAGAACGTGTTAGTATATTATAGTATGGCATGAATATGGTAGCAGCTGTGACGTGACAGATGCTTTTATTAAAATTGATCATCTATTACATGTGGTGCCAACATGGTATCCACTAACCTCTCAAGAAACCGATACCTCTTCAGGTAATGTGCTAGAGACAGACATCTTCGTAGCAAACACTTGCTTTTCAAACAAGATGCTTGAGAAATCGCTCAGGCAGTTAAGTGATGGTCTGAGATTAGAGTATCTTGATTTTACACATCAAGCTCCACCATATACCAAATGGAACCTAAAGGGTGTCACTAGCACTGAAGAGCAATGGATTCTGGGGCTGAAGAAAACTTTCGATTAGTCAAAAGGTTTTATGGATGGCATTTCTATATCACATCTTTTCTCAACCGCCTTCCCTTACTCCTACCTCCATGCAAAACCCTGTCAATGTCGAGGACTGAACGTAGGGCCTAATGCATTGTAGGTAAGAGCTGTATTGCTGAGCTATATCACAGCCCTTTAATTTTACTTTGTGTCAGTGTCATATAGTGCTGCGCAGGAGGGCTTTGAAGAAGTTGAGATCATCTCTCAGCCTCCTGGGTTGCTGTGGGTATAGCTGCATGCCACCATGCCTGATAAAAGAAAAGTAGGAGGCTGTTTTAAAGTTTGGGGTGTATTAGGACTGTATAGATGGCTCTGCAGTTATGAGTATTTACTGCCCTTCCAGAGGACTGGAGTTTGGTTCCCAGCACTGACATAAGATGACTCACAGAGGCCTCTGTCTCCAACTTCCAGGGCATCCTGTGTCTGCCATCTTCTGGTCTTCGTGGGCCACACAAATATACACACAAAATATTTACTCACGTAGACATAGACTTGCACGTAAATAAATGATAAAGTATATCTTGAAAATAAAATTTAATGGGTCAGATGTAGTCACCGTTATGAACTCCTGGGTGTTCTGGACCTCTTATTAATGGGGCCTCTCTTGTCTCTGTGTTGTCACAGAATATCAGAATATCACGCTTTTAATATGCAAGTCAATTCAGAGTCACTTTAAAGCAATGATGCCATTTTTTTTTATAAAAGTTATACCCTCCTGTATTGATCTGTAGCTTCAAGTTTCATATGTAGAAGCCATTATTCCCAGTGCTTCAGAGTGTAAGCTTATTTGGAGACAGGCTCTTTACAGATATAACTGATACCAAAATCGAGTCGACTAGATTGAGGCCTAATCCTGTACAACTGAGTCTTTCTTTTGTTTGTTTTTGTTTTTGTTTTTTGTTTTGACAGTAGGGTCTTATGTAACCCAAGCCATCCTTGAGCTTGCTATGTGGTTGAGGAAGTCCTTGAACTCTTAATTCTCTTGCCTGCATCCCCGATACCATGGCTTGGTATGATTGGTCATATGAAAAGGACATTTGGAGACAGACCTGTGTTCAGGGAGACGCCACAAACGTGGAAGTGGAGATTGTGGCAATGCTTTACAAGCCAAGGGACACAGCAGATTGTAGCCAATTATCAGAAGCCAGTTGAGTGGAGGGCAGCTCTCCTCAGAAGGAGGCAGCTCTCCCTCTGACTTCATCCCACATGTCCCCTTTCTTCAACTGTGGGTCACTGTATTTCTGTCGGCCAGGCTAGCCCACATGTGTTGCTTTGTTATGGCAGTGCCAGGCACCAAATGTGGTACCCAGTGACTCATGGATGCTCTCAGCTCACTCAAGATAAAGAATTCTCAGCAGTTCAGACAAAACAGAGACTTAAGCAAGAGCCCAGGAGGGTTGGCAATCCTGACTTGACATCCAGTCTGATTGGTTCCTACCTTTCGTTTGGTTTTTGCTCCCTGTGCCTCTTGACCCCAAATATCGAACATTCCATGACCTGCAGACTGGGTCTGACATGGGGACTGTGAGTTGCGTGACCTTGAGCCCATAGTGAATGGCCATTGTGGAAGGCATGGCCCTGAGTTAACAGTCCATGGTAGACTTCCTATGCCTTTTAGGACAAAGCACATTGTCCTCAGAGTAGGGAGAAGGTGCTCGTGTTTGCACAGACGGGAACGTCCTTTCTGCCCTCACGTGTCTTTGCACTAATCCCACCAAACTCTTGACAGTTCTTCAAAAGCTTTTTGAGACCTGTGTGTTGCAATGGTAGCTAGGAAGTTACCCACTGATCAGTGCCTTTTTTTATTATCAAGTCCATTCTGTCCTGAAAACCTTTGCTTAGATGCCCACTTCTTGGTAGTTTATTAACGCACATGTCTAGATGGTAAGCACTTGGCTGACTGAACCACCTCCCTAGCCCCAAATTCTAGCTTTTTACCACCAAAATGGAGACGCTGAGACTGAAGAATGAATTGGTGTTTTATTTATTTATTTATTTATTTATTTATTTATTTATTTATTTATTGTTATTGTTTTGAGACAAGGTCTCTCTGCCTAGCCCAGGCTGTCCTGGAACTCAAAATATAGACCAGGTTAGCCTCAAACTCAGAGATCCACCTGTCTTTGCCCTAGAGTGCTGGGATTGTTTATTCTGGTTCCCTTATTTACATGCCAGACTCCATACTGTCAGTTTCACATGCCTGGGAATCTGAGAAAATGAGAAACGGGAAAAGAGAGCGTTCCCCTTTGTGCGTGGCTACTGCAACACTATCTGTTGCACTTTGTAGCTTCTTCGTCCAATCCTGACATATAAGACTTACTAGGTCACATAACGAGGGCGAAAAGCTTAAGAGAGTGACATGATGGCTTCATATCCTTTCTAGAAATAACCCTGATCTGAAGGTGCCTTGTCTTTTCTTTTTCACCTGAGGGGAACTCTGGAATGCAGAGTGGGCTCACTGGAGGAAGGGTGGGTCATTAAATCTTCTGTCCACCTCAGAAAGGTTAGATCATAGGTGAGTATTTGCCCTTCTAGAAAAAAAAAAAAAAAAAAAGTAAACAGAACAGTGAGAACAAACCACACCAATTCTCGCTTCAGAATCTTGCTGCTTCCTGCTACCTTTGGCCCCAGGCTTGTAGATATTTTCTAGACAGCACACGGCATTCCACAAATATCTTCCAGTAGGACTTGTGATGTCTGCCACAGCTTCCCTTTTAGAGTGTTGTTGCGTAACTTAGGTCTGAGGCTCCTGGACTTCTGGGTTAGGACAACCCTCCTTCTGCTCCCTACACCAACTTCCACCTGAGCCTAGGGTTTGTGGGGCACTAAAACTCAAAGTGTAAAAAACATTATTACACGCTCAACAGTATGATTATGGACTGTGAGTATAAAAAAAAAAAAAAAAGAAACAACTTCTAAATGGGGACGGCTAGGTTTGCGCTGTTTTATTATTATTTTTCTCTCCCTGAACTTTAAGATTGGTTGCGGCTCCTGCTTCTAGATTTTTCAAAAAACAATTGTGAGAATTCAGATAAGGCAGTGAAATGGTAGCAAGGGGCCAGAGAAGCCTGGGACAATGCTTTCTCTTGAACTCCTGGGAACTGGCTCCCACACCAGCCCTATCCAGGCAGGATGTGGTTTCCTTGTAGGTGATAGGCTTTGATGGCCTGGAAATTACCCTTTTGTGTTAGGGTGCTAGCCATGTGACCCTGGGTGGCTGTCCTGAAGCATTAGCAAAGTGATGTGTCACTCACGATGTGATTGCATGAAATGCACAAAGGAAATCAGTTTACTAACTCCATTAGGTTAAAAGGCAAATGGAGATTGAAGGAATCATAAAAGGGTAATATTTAATTTTTTAGAATTAGTTCTCTGACCGTAAATTTAATTTACTTTTTATGTTGTAAAATAATGGCATTTGAGGAAACTTACCAAAAAAAAAAAGAAAAAAAAAAAAGCCACATGACCCAACACAATCCTTTCTATAGATCTTCTGTGTTCAAATACACTTGTTTCTTGCTAAAAAGTCCAATTTTGCCTAAAAGCATAATAATTTAACATGAGGAAAGAAAAAGAAAAAGAAAAGAAAGAAAGAAAGGCCACAAAGACACTAAAAGTGGCTCAAAGGATATGTTTTCCTTTGGTGAGATGATGGAGCAGAATCTGACCGCCACTTGGTCTTCTGTCTTTGCAAGTTGCATGAAATCTTGCTTCATCGGAAAGTAGAATTTGTCTGGTAACAGTTACAGATCTCGTCTCCTTCCTGTCTGGTTAAATGAGAGAAAAATCAGTGGGCAGTCTTGCTAGCTAGATGGAAAGAAATGGGGGCACACAGTAGTATGCTTATGTCTTTGCTCATTGATCACTCTGCAAGCATCAGGAGAGGTGTGGGGGTGACAAGTGTTGGGAGGGAAAGGGAAAGGGGGTGCTTTTCAAAATACAGCCAAAGCAAAGGAAGTTCTTGTCACAACCAGAACGGAAGGCGTTGATGCTATTTTAGCCTGACAATTGAGGGAGTGTTGGCTGTCAGGGGGTGTTTTCCAGTGAAGCGAAATTATTGAAACAGATATAAATGATTCAGTTTCTCATAGGGCAACTGCACATCAACTAAGTGAAATGACACTTGGCACATTATCGTATTATCATTATTTTTTATTAGAGACACAGGGGCTAATAGGTGAAGGAACAACGCATTTTCTTCTCACCTTAAAAAAATTATACACACACACACACACACACACACACACACAGGTGTTCTGTCTCTATGTATGTCTGTGCGAGGGTGTCTGATCCCTTGGAACTGGAATTACAGACAGTTGTGAACTGTCATGTGGGTGCTGGGGTTTGAACCTGGGTCCTTTGGAAGACCAGCCAGTGCTTTTAACCACTGAGCCATCTCTCCAGCATCCTTCTTAAGTTTTAAAAACTACAGTTTATTTTCTTCACTGATTTATGAGTATGATATGGACGGGGAAGCCGGTAGTATTGCTGTCACTTAATGGCTCAGTCTCTCCTCACTTGGAGGGAGTTTTGTTTGCATTCCTGTACGGGGCGTCTCTGTTTTATCATTTTGACCCCTCACCTGCACCATGCACATCTGTTTATAATGCTTGATGCATTTTGCATGGTGGTTTGAAATTCTGATAATACTCTCAGTTCTTAAAGGGCACAGGTCATGTCTTAGACTTGGTGGACATCTCATAGCTTATTCCTGTGGGTAACTCAAACTCGACAAATAATTGAATTGTTGCTGTTGTGTTTATTCAGTGTGTAATCTCATATGCTAAATTACGTTCTTATACAGAACCATAGTTTGCATGTGTATTTATTTTATTTTGAGGCAGAATCCAATGTAGCCTGCATTGGTCACAGACAGAAAACAGGGATTAACATAAAAAAAAATCAGAGTATCCCCCAACAGCCTTGAATTCTCTGTGTGGCCCAGGATGATCCTCTGAAATGCGAGGAGCCCTGGCCATCTCCCTCTACTTCTGGGTGAGCTCAGAGTCTTATTAGAGAGATAAATATAAAATTTCTCCTTGTAATGATTGACATCTCCACAATATTAATGGGCCTGCTCCCACCACCCCCCTCCCCGAAAAAGGGAGGGTTGACCAAGGATTTTGAGGAGGGGGTGATACAGTCTGTTTGGAGGAGTGGGGTTCAGAGGAAGAGGGCTGTGATGGAGGGGACAGTATGAGGCAGGCTGAGGAACCCAGGAGTAGTTTAGTGTGTGTGTGTGTGGGAGGGGTGAGCAAGGAAGGTAGAAACGACAAGATGCTGGGGTTGGGCGTTCATATTCTCCTACTTTCCATGGTGGTGAGAAGGCAGGCTCTGGCAGAGCAGAAACAGACTACGCGAAGGAAGGTTTCCTCAGCGTGACTTGGGTTCTCACTGGAAATAGTACCACTCGCCTCATTGTCCTATAAACATGAAAAGTAGCTCTTGACAATTCCTTTTTGTTTACAGTCCTTCGGCTTGTACAAGGAGCGCGTGGCTGCTTTTGAGTCTAACCACACAGCCGCTGACTTATGTGCCTCTTCAAAGTGAGCTGAAAGCTATGGAGACCTGGGTTCTGGGTCCAGGCACCTCATTAGCTGATCATATGAGGGGTGGATGACAATGGGAATTTCCCAGGGATTTTTCAGCACAAAGATTGAGTATTTGACCTTGTGTGAGGGGGTAGTGTGTGTTTGTATGTGCACATACCTGAACATTTATATCTGGACTAAATCCAAAGAGAATAGGAGGCAATATGTAGTCGGGAGATTATAAAGGTAAACAAGACAGAACCAAATGGCCCTGTAATTCTCACTTCACACCGGGAAGGGATTAGTGATGATGGAATAAGTCTTCTGAATTGCCATCGTGAATAAGTTTCACAATGAATGAGTTTCACTTCTACAGGTGAAATATGTAGTACCATGAAAAAAACCTCCCTTCTAATCCTGGCCCTCCAGTCTTCCCTGCTTAGCGTCACACTTTGTAGTTGGCAAGATAAGGCAAGAAAAATGGCAGGTTCAAAGCTTTCAATGATTAAGGTATATCACAAAAGACTTAAAACTGAAAAGGGCAGACTGTTAAGCTCCCAAGAGATTTGTCAAAGTGATGCTTACAGAATGGCTGTTAAGTAAAGGAGAGGATGGGAGACGCGGGAGTATCTGTGGACAATGTAGAGAATTTCATTATTTCTGAGTGTTTCCTCTATTTAATAATTTATTTTTTTATTTAATAATTTAAAGAAATAGTTAGCTTAATTATCCAAATTTGCTCCCGGTTTGAGGGGGAAAAAAAAACCGACTTTGGCCTAAAGTATTAGTTTTCTTCAAGAAATCCTCCAAATCCTCATTTACTTTTTGCTCAATAGGAATCCTAATTTAACTTCTAAGTCATGTTCGATTTTGAATAAGACTGCCATCTAATTTGTCTTCCAAGATCACTTATTGGCCTCAGAATGAGCTCATGTGTCACTGAATGGAGAAGTATTCCAGATAAATTTCTTGTGTTGTGCCATGTCCTTACGTGGCTCCAGGAGGGGACCTGATCAGAGTGGAGAGGGAATGAAGAAAAGACAAACACATACACACACACATACACACACGCACACACACACACAAGCTGGGGTCAGGCCAAATGGGCTCTCTGACAGAGAAGATGCACCACTCTAGAAGAAACTCACTGTGTTTATTATATAGACTTGAACAGAGAGGTGGGGTTGTTGCATACAGTTGACTGGGGAGGGGGTTATTACATACAGATAAAGAGGCAGGGTTTGTGGTTTATGGTGCAAGGAGACACACTCTGCTCATCTTGGTAGGAGCAGTCTCTAGGCTGCAGGTATCTGGATGAGGGAAGCTATGGTGGGCATTTTCTGCACACACTATCAGCATCCACACTCCTGAGAAAGGCCTTGCTAATTCTCTGAGCCTCACCAGGGCAGCGGTGGGGCAAGGGGGGAGGGGTCTGAGGCTATAGTATAGTACTTGGCATGGTTGTGCCCATGTCAAACAATATGCATTTGCCCAGGGCTTCATATGGTGTTATCCCTGTATATTTCATATGTGTCTGGCACAGGATGGAGCTAAACTTGACAAAATGACTATGTAGCTGTTGTTCTAGATAGTAGTTGGTCAACAGGTCCAACTGCTTTTAGAAGCCACTCCCGGAAAATATAGCCTGCCATATAATTGTACAGGAAGGACCCTTCTGTGTTCTTGGCCAAACTTGCCACCTTGGACTTTGAGCTGGTACCAAATGGTCCAGGTACAAGTTAAAACCAAAAGGAGGTCATGGTTGACTTCTGTACGCATTGTTAAAAGTGGTGCTGTGGCAGATGCAGACAGAGCATCCTTTTGGCCACAAGTCTCAGCTTAGCAGAAGGACAAGTATTAAGGGAAGTATTAAGAGGCTGGGATCAATGTACAACATGCAATCTGGCCATAAATCATTGCCTGCAAAATAAAGAACTGACATTGGATCAATAATTGCCAGAAAATTAAAATTCTCATTTAGTGAAACTGAAAAGCAGTGTTAAGCAATTAAACTGAGAATTAAACCTGCTCTTCAGAGAGGGCAACAGAGCAAGAACACCCATTCCCCAATAAAGCTTGAAGTGAATGAGAGGTATTCAATTTAGTAGGTCTTTTCCTTCCTTCCTTCCTTCCTTCCTTCTTTCCTTCCTTCCTTCCTTCCTTCCTTTTTTTCTCCCTTTTTTCTTGATGCTAGAGATTAAACCTGAACTTTTTGAAGCCTAACCCTGAACCTTCTACCCTTGTCTGCTTCTTATTGTTTTTTAAAACAGTCTTTGAGTCTATCCAGTTAATAAGGTACATTCTTATTTCTACAAAAGTAATTAAGGCATGTTAAGGGTGGAGGTTAAAGAGACCCAGGTTTCCTTGGAGTCTTCCACTTTAAGACATCTCTTAAGGAGTATTCTGGAGTCTGCAAAACAAGGGCCCATGTCTTCAGTTGCAACAGCAGAGAAACCTGACAAGGCCCTGTAATTTCCGGTTCTACCAACAGCTGCTCTTTGGAGGACATCAAAGTTTATCTTGGTTAAGTCTTAAGGCATAGGGATCCCAGTAATGCCCTTCTTTCCTTTCCTGCAGCCCTTACACGAGACACCCTCTTGTGCTCTCTCAGAAGTGCAGTAAGACCGCTTTCTTACTCACCTGCCTATGTGTTCTTCCTGACAGTGTGGTGGTAGACACCAGGCAGAAAAGAAGGGCGGGATTCTGTGCCAGGAACCGTCTCCATGCGGTGTTCATCTCTCATGCTTAGTGACCAGGCTCCCTGGCACACTCTTCTTTCAGCCACATAGTAAATCACCTGGGAACAAATTGGGCTCACTGGCTCTTCTTTTCCCACACCAGAAGGCAAGGTTTCTGTAAGGTGAGGCATCTTTGGTGTGATGGAGAGGCAGATAGGCTGTTACGTGTTTACTAGGTGAGTGTGCTCTATGGCTGCTTGTGGCTGGAGGCACACAGAATGCTGGTGAGATTTCCAGCTAAATTCAAATGAAGTGGGCTCCAATTTCCTCATGGTGACATCGTGGCCATTAAACTAAGCATTCATTCTTCCCTCTTTTCCAAGAGTAGAGCAGCATTTTCTTTGCTTTAGCTAGCACGGAGCCAAGTATTCCCCTGGATGCCGGAGAAGCACATGCTTTCTCTCCTCTTTGTGACTCTGTTGAGATGTGACTAAGTGGTGAAATGGGGAGCTGGGCACGGGGTTGGGGGTGGGGGCATCCTTAGCAGCTGGGCAAGAGGGCAAAGAGTGGTAGATATGGCTGCAGTGTGGCTTTGTTACAGAAGTATTATTTCACAAGAAAAATATTTGCATAGATAAATGAAGAGAATAGGCCACGCTAAATGGGGCAGTGTATTGATAATATCCATTCCGATCGAAGTTTTCTTATTTGAGAAAAGTCATTTATTTACTTATGTGTATGTATGTGCTTGTGACTGCAGGGGGCCAACGAGACCAAAAGCCTTGGGTCCCCTGGAGCTTGAGTTACAGGCAGTTGGGAACCTCTGGACATGGGTGCTGGGAATAGACTCTGATTCCTTTTAAGAGGTGCTGTCTCTTCTCTCCAAACCCTAAGAATTTATATGTTTCTACTGCAGTGTGTGTGTGTGTGTGTGTGTGTGTGTGTGTGTGTGTATGTGTGTGTGTGTATGTGGAACATGTAGGGGTCAGAGGGCAGCTTTCGGGAACTGGTTCTTGTCTTTCACGTTGAGCCAACATCTCTTGTATTTCTGTGAAGCCCGAGCCAGGCTATCTGGCCCAGAAGCTTTTGACTAATGATATCTTCATCTTCCACCTCACCACAGGGTGCTGGAATTGCAGAAGCAGGGCCCCCACAATCAACTTTTGACTTGGGTCCCAGGGATTTGAACTTGGGGTGTCAGGCTTGTCCAACAAGCACTTTTGTAAGCCCTCTCCTGGGCCCTTATTATAAGAATCTTGAATAAAATATTTAAGAATCACAATGAAATTGTGCTCTAGATGATCCTACTGGACAACTGGAAGTTATCTAATAACAATATAATGCAACAATGAACATTTCCTCTCTCAATAAATATTATTGTAATTAACTTGAATAGTGAAGACCACTGGCTAGCTCTTCTTGATGCTTCTCCACCATTCTCTCTGAGTATTTTTGCAAAAAGATTCTGGGTTCAGAAGCCATTTTTCCCAGGGAAGGGAAAGTGACTGAGCCCTGGCTATGTACCTGACACAGTTCTGGGTGATAAAGTCATAACATCCCAAGGCAGGAGATACAGCTACACAGTGCTATTGTCTGTATTCATGCAATTCAAGTGTGCTCTCTGTCTGAGAACTCCCATTCCTCTTCCCTCTAGTCTTCTATTCGTTTATCACATACTTTTGGATGGTCTACTAGGTCCCCTTGCCGGTACTAGATGTTGGGGACTCGTTAACTACCACCCAAGACCTTCCAAGTGCTTGGTGATTGCTGCAGAGTAATGATGGTGCTGTGGGACTTAATACAGCGACAAGTATCTGCCCTCTTATTATATTTTCTTTCTTTAGCTCCATCAGTCACTCAGAAATGAGAAGTAACTTAGCTACATAGCAACAGCGGTGCATTGGCAGCTCCCAACTTGTTCTTTCTCATTATTCAATTCCTCCACACAGAAACTCAGATGAAGTGTTTAGCTTTATGGGTAAGATGTGTCATTTTTCACTCTGGCCTCTGCCTCAATGCTCCTTTCCAAGAGAAGTGGCCGCCCAGGAATCACTGTCAGCCATTCCCTCTGGGAACACCAAAGCATCTTTTTTTTTTCCCCCTCTTTTTTTCTTTCTTGAGACAGGGTCTCTCTGTGTAGCCTTGGCTGTCCTAGACTCGCTTTGTAGACCAGGCTGGCCTCAAACTCACAGTGATCCGTCTGCTTCTGCCTCCGCAGTGCTGGGATTAAAGGTATGTGCCACCACGCCTGGCCTTTGCCGGCATCATTTAAATGCACATCCACTGATTGTGGCTTTTCTCTCCCACCATACTGCAGGCTCCCCAAGGAAGGGATGTGCGACCCAGTGGCTTAGTGCCAGGATTGGTTCCTGGCAGACTTTTCTTGAGTAAATAAATGTGATCACTCACTTACATAAGTGGCATAAGTTACCGGACTGTCACCAAATTACATTTTTTTTATTCGTGCCATAGATATTATCAATGTGAATCCAATTATCTAAGTAACTGACAATTTCATTTTGTTTTTACTGAAAGCAATTTGATTTTTTTTTTTTTAAGATTAAAAGCAACCACATGATGGAGGCACTGAGAGGTATATGATACAGTCTTTTTTTATTTTATTTTATGATACAGTCTTAAGCTGTGCCTGTATGTAAGATTTGGGATTGTGAATCTTAGCAGCTACTCTGTCTCCCATCGCTAGTACAGTACTGGAGCCCCAAATGAACACTCAAAGCATCGATAGATTAATGAAAGTCTGAGGGGAGGAAGGAAAGACGATTCTTAAAGAATATTCTTAGATTTCCATGAACATGGACCCTGCCGAGGCAACTGAGAAGGGCAGCGGCTAAAAGCTCAACGGTTTGGAGATGAATGGTCTTTGGAAAATTCTTTGGCAAGAATTCCAGTAAACTCACGAAGCCCATCTTTCTCCGCAGGGAGTTTACACACTTAAATGTGTGTTTCGCATTACCCAGTGACCTAGCTATGTCATTTGTACGCCTTTGCTTCGGTGTTGAAGTCAGCAACATCACCCACATGATGCGTTAAGTGAGCTCATGCTTGTCCCATTCCCACAATCCCTCTCGCTTCTCTCAGGTTGCCTGTAATTGAAGGCTGGAGGCGGAGGAGAAGCGAGGGAGGGGCTGTGTTGCTACTGCCCTGTTTTCATAGAGGACGAATGTTCCGGGACAGATGGGAAGAAAGTGACACATCAGTGTTCCAGAGTCCCGAGAGTGGGCTGTGGTTTATGTGGGAGACCTGGCAAACTTGTTCAGAGCTAAATCCAATGCTGCTTGCTGCCTGCTGACTTTTTGCTCGAGTGGGGGGTGGGAGGGGCTCTTAATTTTAGACATGACTATTTTAGGATGGAACTATGTTTCATGTATGTTAAATGCGCACCCGGAGCCTTTATGTCGGTATCTAGAGACACCCCGGGGCCTCTCACCCTTCAGAACAGTGACCTAACTTCAGTTTCACTGTTCTACATCTGTGCTCTGGCCTTCCGGCCCAAGTCTGGGATGTTCTCCCAGCAGTGCTAATACAGGCTTCCTGCTTTGATTGGTTCTTCGTGCACGTTCACTTCTGCAAGGACACTTCATTTTCTCAACATACCGTTTATATTTAGGAGACACGGTGGCTGTGGTGATATGTAACAGACACACAGGAACTTTACAACACCCAGGGCGCTGGACTCCGTGTCTGGGAGATGTTAAGGAGAGGATCTGTCGTTCCCCTGAGAGCCTGGTTTTAAACTGTTCCTAGCTTTAGGCAGAAGGGACAACAGCCAAAGAAGCAGATTGCAGTGATGCTGATTCCTCCGATGACACAGGCTTTCCTGCAGCCCCGAGGAGAGTTACTGGGTCCCCCCACCCCCACCCCCCCAGCCAAGCCTCCTCTTCCCGCTGTCCGATCCAAACTCATAGAAAGTTTGCAAAGAACATTATGAGGAGGCGTCCTTTAAGAGCTGTAATTGAGTAGGGTCATCTTCCGGAACAGGGAGGAAGTGTGGCTTCCAAGGCCACTTTGCGTGCTATGTACTCTTTTTTGGTTTTGTTTTTTGGAGACATGGTTTCTCTCTTTAGCCTTAGCTGTCTTGGACTTGATTTGCAGACCAGGCTGGCCTCGAACTCACAGAGATCTGCCTGCCTCTGCGTCCCTGAATGCTGGGATTACAGGTATGTGCCACAGGCCGGGATTCTGCATTTACAGTTATTCAAGCCTTGTCTCTCACAAAGGTCTCTCCTTTTTTTTTTTTCATTTTATTGCTATTTATTATTATAGTAAATGAAAGAATTTATTGTTGTTTGATTATTTTCTTGTCTCCTGTATTGTCCTCATTTCCCTTCCCACCATTGCTGGTCCTCTTTCCCCTCCATACAATGCTTTCTCTGTTTTTAGATCATCTCTCCCCCACCTTCATAGCCCCTCTGTATACACACCGTGGTGTGTGTGTGTGTGTGTGTGTGTGTGTGTGTATCTCATCTCTCTCTGTCTCTCTCTCCTAATGGCTAGCATGATGCTAGGTTTCTGCTTGTGGTCACACCTACTCCCACTTAGAGTTTCTGGCTCAGCCACAGAGTAGTCACTGTTGCCCGGTCTTCCCAGTTGGTTACCACTCACCCATCACCCAGGACAAGTCGCTCATCACGGTTAGCTCCCAGCAGCTCACACCCTATGCTTCCTGTAGGTAAAGGATGTGTAGCTGGGCCAGTTAGAATTCTTTCCTTGGGTTTTGAAGAGGGGGGTTTGGGGGGGTTCTGTATCTCTTTAAAACCTTAATCTTTGAACCCGGGAGCCGTGGGCAGCCATTTAGTACTCAGGAGTGGACAGAACAGGAGAATGAGGCAGGAGAGTTTAGTGAGCGTGGGAAGACCCTCAGTTCCCTGGGCTTGAATTCTGCTCCTCTATTCCCGCACTTGGGCTTTGTGCTAAAGTCATTTGTCCTCCTCTCGTTGTGACCTGAGCAATTCAGTGGCTTTGAACGGAAAGACTCTCGGCTAGTCTGCACTTCCCAAGTCAGCGTTACTAGGCACTGCTTGGCGAAGCAGGGGGACCGTAGAGAGGAAGGGAGAGAGGTGTATACAAACGGTTTATCATGTTGAGAAAACAGGAGCGTCTCTTTTTCCATTTCTGGGAAGCTTATGGCTGGCGTGCGAGACAAGCTGACTCCTAAGCTGAGACTAACCAATGACAAAAGGGCATAATGTGGCCACAGAGAGAAAAGCCACAAGCATGTGTGTATGTGTGTGCGTGTGTGTGCACATATGTGTGTGTGAGTGTGTATGTGTGTGTGCATGTGTGTGTGTGTACGTGTGTGTATGTGTTTTGAGACAGGGTCTTTTGGAGTCCCCGGGGCTGGCCTTGGATTGGCTATGCAGCTGGGGATGACCTTGAGTTTTTGATCCTCCTGCCTCCACATCCTGAGTGCTGTGACCACAGGTGCTGTCACTACGTCCTAGAAATAGCTTTCAAGAGGTGAGTCAGACGTGGAAGTTTTTTTTCACACAGACCCTGGTCTTCTCAGACAGATGAAACATGGAACCAGAGCCTTCCCAGGATGCAGGCTGCTGGTGGGAGGCAGGGGTCATTTATGTCTGAAACACAACTCAGGATGTTTTCAAGTGTGTGTATCACCATTGTTTTGCACACCAAAGAAAGAAAGGAGGGCTCTGACAGTTTCTTCAATAACCACCACCTCCCCTTTCTTCTTTTGCCTCAGATACTTTATACGCCACGTATGGTGTGACTTGCTCAGACATGATTATTATTCAAACACAAATATTCTTGTATTTCCGTTATTAGAAAATAACTTGCTGCTTGTCCGAGCCAAGGCTGTAGGGAGTCAGCCCTAGCCTGCCTCTCGTAAAGCACTTTCCTGCTCTGTCTTGTGCCAGCAATCTGTCTCAGCTGAAATGAAGTGGGGGAATGTACACTGCCGTCCATCTATAGCTTTTTATGAGAAGGAATCTATGGTGGATGCAGCTCCATCCATGTTGGGTGCCAGGCTGCACATGGAGAACGCCTCTTGGACACACAAGTGTAACAGGAGGCAATTCTAGTATTTACTTTTATCTTATGGTGCTTTTTTCTTTCTTTCTTTCTTTCTTTCTTTCTTTCTTTCTTTCTTTCTTTCTTTTTCAGTATGCATTAGCGTTTTGCTTGCATGTATGTCTGTGTATGGGTGTTGGATCCCTTGGAACTAGAGTTACAGACAGTTGTGAGCTGCCATATAGGTGCTGGGAATTGAACCTGGGTCCTCTAGAAGAGCAGCCAGTGCTCTTAACCTCTCAGCCAGCTCTCTGGCCCCTATCCTGTCGTATTGTGTGCATGCCTGTGAGGCAAGCACTGCACAAATGAACTGCATTCTTATTCCTAACTTAAACACTGTCCACATGGCAGGTCTACTTAGAAAGAATGAGGCAATTAAATATTGCTCACATTTATTTACCAGACACAGGTGCAAGCTGTATCCTCAGTGAGAACCACTAAAGAGCCTACGAGTTCTCCTTGGCTCTGTTTAACTCAGGACCGGGACTCTCAGTTCTGCACACAGCTTGGATACAGGTTTCCTTCACTAATCTCAACTGCTCCATTTCACGTACGTTTTGTGTTAACTAGTCACGGGTTTGAACCGATCCTTTCCTGTTTTTCATCTTCTTCTCTACCTGAAAACTATCAAAGGTCTCATGGGCTTTCCCTTCCTGGGTTGGTTCCCCCTTTGTTACACGTTTTGCCAGATGGCCAGGTTTCTCGTGGAGAAGAATTTTCCGTAATAACATATCACTTGCTTCCTATGATCCCACTCGCTCAGTCATCTGCAGGAACCAGGGAGAGGAGCGAAGGAAGTGTCAAATGAGTCAGGCCCCGCAGAGCTCGGAGGAGGAGGAGGAGGAGGAGGAGAAGGAGGAAGAGGAGGAATGCCAAGTGAATGGCTCGGATTGCCAAGGACTTCATGGAAAATTCTACTGCAGAGAGGCCGGGTCAGTGTGTGTGTGTGTGTGTGTGTGTGTGTGTGTGTGTGTATTGGTGGGGGGAGTGCAGCCTGTGGCTGCAGGGCATTTTGATAGATGTGGAGCATGTGGTACACAACTGGGGTAGAGGAGGGAGGAGGGGAGGCTGGCGTACTGGACTTTAAGAAGCGATGAGGAGGCTAGCATTCAAGAGCTTGGGGCAGGCGTGAGTAGTGAAGGCAGGAAGACTCACTCTCTGGCCGAGTTTTGTTTATTAGAACAGAACAGTAAAAAAGTGGAATTCCCTCCAAGAGATTCAATTTGCAGTATGCAAGAAAACTCACTCACCTGGAGCCTGCAGGCAGGGCAACACAAGGGCAGCTTTTACTGCTAGAAGCAAGAAGCATTGTTCTGACTGGTACCCAACAGGTAATGGGCAAACGTGGCATCCGATCCATATAGGTTGGAGTTCATGTGGAAGCGTTCTTGGACAGTGAGTTCTGAGAAATTATGCAACCTCTCTAGGCTTTAATTTCCTCAATTGAAAAGTGAAGTAGTTGATCCAGATACGTGGTCTCCAAACAGTTGTCTAAAAATCCTTCCTAGAAAGTAAGTGCCTCCACTTACTCCCAGGGTTTGAGTAGAGGTGCTCAGATGTTTCCAGCTTATTTGACTCTTTAAATATGTCTGCATTCGGCTGATTAAAGGGAAGAGTCCATTTTTGGAGCCACTAAACTGCACTCTTTTTTTTTTTAAAGATTTATTTATTTATTTATTTAAGTATACAGTGTTTCACCTTCATATATGACTGCATACAAGAAGGGGGTACCAGATTTCACTATAGATGTGGTTGCTGGGAATTGAACTCAGGACCTTTGGAAGAGCAAGCAGTGCTCTTAAGCTCTGAGCCATCTCTCCAGCCCCGACTCAACTGCACTCTTAAACTGGCTACTGGTTCTGTTATTTGCAATGTGTGTACATTGGGGCTAACACACGCAGTCAAATATTTACTGAGCATCTACTTTACACTGGGCCTCATTATAAGCATGGAGAATTAGGCGGTGAGATAGCTGGTTGAACGTAGAAGCATGTCTTTGCTTGGGTCACTATTGCTGTGATGAAACACCATGACCAAAAGCAACTTGGAGAGGAAAGGATTTACACAGCGTGTACCTCCAGATAACAGTCCACCATCGAAGGCAGTCAGGGTAGGAACTCAACAGGGCAGGAACCTGGAGGCAGGAGTTGATGCAGAGGCCATAGAGGGGTGTTGCTTACTAGCTTGCTCCTCATGGCTTGCTCAGCCTGCTTTCTTATAGAATCTAGACCACCAGCCCAGGGATGGCCCTACCCACCACAGGCTGGGCCCTCCACCATGGATCAATAATTAAGAAAATGCCATACAGCTGGCTGGCATCTCATAGAGGCATTTTCTCAAGTGAAGCTCTCCCCTTTCAAAGGACTGTGGCTTGTGTCAAGTTAACATGACTAGCCAGCATGCTGCTAAAGAGTGTGATTAGAGCGGTGAGAGTGACTGACACATTGCTGCAGACAAGAGCAGAGACATGATTGGTAGTGCCACTGAGGGCCATTTTTCAGTGGGCATCTGGGTCCTGAAAGACCGTTAGTCTCTGGGAAGCTTTGGGGGAGCAGGTGGGCAGACACGAGTGGCACATTTTTTTTTTCTCTCTCAGCATGGGCACAGGTTAGTTTCCAGGCTCCATGGTCTCATGTAGCCAAGGCTAGCCCTAGGCTTGAAGTATGATGGAGTTTCGCCTTGAGCTTTGGATCGCCCTGCTTTGTGCACAGATGTGCTGGGATTATAGGCACCAGCCACCACGCCTGGTTTAAAGGGAACTCTTGGCTTTGTCGGTTTCAGTAAGGGAGTCTCTCCCTTTTCCATGGTACCCTGTCCTAATGGTTCTCCTTGCTCTCCTTCCTTTCCCAGCCCGTGGTGGGTTGCAACAGAGTGAGCACGCTTGATCCTGGGGGAAATGCCTTGCCTTCCCAGTCCTGCGTCAGCCTCCATCTTCCAGTTGCCATCTTCTAACTCTGTGCTCCTGCATTGACTCTGCCTTCCTTTTTTTTTTTTTTTGCACTGAGATTGGCCCCAGCTATGTCACCCTCATATTCAAAGCCCTTATCGCTGCCTCTGCTTCCCAGCTCTGCCTCCCCCTCAACCCCAGGAGCTCTGTGTTTAGACCCTAGCTCTCTTGGGACTGCTCAAGTCTTCACAGGTACAGAGAACTCTTGAGGCTTTGTTCCATGCTGATGGAAGCATGCGAGGTGTCAGGAAACAGGGCCTCAAAGCATAGGTTTGATTTCTGGGTCTACTGAATCAATTGACCTTATGTGCTCTGTTGTTGTTGTTGTTTTGTTTTGTTTTTATTTAAATTTCTCAACTACATGAAACGAGGATGGTCTTGACAGTGCCCATGTGTATAAGTTAATATATACAAAATGTCTCTTAAGATGCACACCAAATATAAATATGATTTTTGCTTTATAAAACAGCCTTGTGATACTGGCCTTGGCCCCTTGCTCAGCGTCACCATTCCTTTGCCTTGCAGCTCGTGGAGATCTGTGCTTTTCTGAGGGGCTAAGCCTCCTGGGACTATGCTGTGATGGTGAGGCACTGGCCAGCATGACCTGGCTGTCTCTCAGATGAATGGGGCCCTCAGTTAAAACCTAGCATCCTCCCTCAGATCGTTTGTATTTGGCATGGTGTTTTCATATGCTTGCTTTTACAGCATCCTCATCATGATGTTGTGGAGTTTGCAGGGGCTGTGACTTGTTCACAGGTGATCAATGGCTAGATTTAGACTTTCAAAGGACGGGCTCTGGGTGTTCCTCTCCCACTGGCTCTGAGCAAACCTTTGAATAAACCAAAAGATCAGAATTGGGCATGGACTCTCTAGGTCCAAATATTCCCTCTCATTGAATTCTTATTTCTTTACTTTTCTATATAATTTACAAACCTTTGTTTAATCATTGCTTAAAGTCCTCACCCATGGGTGAAAGTAAGGCAGAGGTGTAATTTGGCATTAGTGTGGTGATTTTGTATTTTGTTACACGTATTTGAACTAAGGCTCATTTTATTTAATTTTTTGACAGAAATACTCACATCACTTTTTGTTTCAATGTAAATTGAAAATACAACCACAAAATCAGTGTTTTGTTTTTCACCAGACAGTTGTTGCAGACCAGAAAAATGTCAGTTCTTCCTACTAACTTCTAGAGAGTGGCCAATAGACAGAATAAAATAAAACAGAAGATAAAGATGGCTGGATTTCATGAATGTCGTTCCCTCTTAAATTATAACTGTTTCAAATAAACCGCACTGAACACACTGAAGTGAGCATTCCATGGGATGCTTGCTGCTCTCAGTCACTGTGGCAGATACGTCATTACCTGTAGACTCCAGGTCCAAGGTAGTGGCAGCAAGCATTGTCACGTGTGCTCTTTCCCTTGGCTTTGACGCTTGTCAAAATGCAAAAGGAAGATTCAGACATTGTGTGCTTTGGGACCATGTACAGTCCATTTAGGCAGACTGATTTACTATAGATGGACTCTTTAATTATTGGACGTCTCTAGGAGACAATTTAATTTATAACATGCTACTTGAGATAGATGAGGCTCTGTGTTTTATGGTGTGATTCCCCGTCCCCCCCCCCCCCCTAGCTTTTCAAGACCTATGTCTGAGATTTGCTCTGTCTTGGAAATCACCCTACTCATTGGAGAGTGGACTCAACTTGGACCATGTAGCTGGCCTCAGAGTGCCTCAGCGGAGATGCTCTTTGGTGAGAGCCTGCCTTAGTCTCCAAGTCTCTCCTTGTAGTTATCAGCATAAGTACTTGTTATTTACACATCTTGCTTGGCTGTTTCCTCCCGCCAGCGATGGTTAGAAATGACATCCCCGGTGGAATCCAGGTCTACACTGCAATAAGGCAGACTGAAGTTTAGCCAATGGGCTTCCATTTTCTCCACCGAATGCTCCCATTAAATAATGCCAATTCATTTTGAAACCAAGCCTTTTTCCTTTTTTTTCTAGAAAGCTTGCCAAACGCATTCCATCTATATTAAATAAATTTGGGTTGTCATCTTTAGAAAGTTAAGAATAAACGAAACAGTCTACCTTCCATAGTGCTGATAAAGGATTACAGCACGCCAGCAGGGCAGGTCACTTAGACCCTTCTTTTAGCTCTTAGTGCTATCACGCAGCTGTGTGCTCCCAGCCTTTCCTGGCTCTTCACTTTATAGGAGGTTTTATTAGGCGCCTGCTGCACGGGGCTTAAAAGGGAATGCAACTTGATGCTCTTTTCATCCTGGGAAGGCTGAGACCATGGCTCTCAAGAGCTGTGTGTGCTGAGCAAACACTCCAGTTACCACCTTCAGTGTTGGCAAGGAGGGAAACTGAGGAAGCCAGAAGCTCTGAGGTGAGGGAAGCTTTTCAGGTATTTTATAAAACAGCTCGTCAGGTGGGTGAGTTCTTTCCATGCTCCTGTTTAATCATCCGTCAAAGTTAGAGCGCACGAGAAAGATGCGCAAGACAACTAACTGTGCTTGTCTGAGAGAGAAGAACATTGTCACTATTGTTATTGCTTTTTATGGATGCCTCTGAAACAATTAAAAATGCAGTTTCTTCAGGACACAGAGTGGGGGGGGCACTTGATTTTAATATTTTCCCATTCTCTGCTGTAACTATTGTAGATGATGAAGAACAAATTACTTGAAGAGAGGATGACAATTTTTAGTAGCTGCCTTTCAAAACATAGAGGTCAAAACTTCTTATTGTCTGACGTTATAATGATTGTTCACTTTGGTTTAGGATCCCCTCCCCATCCCTCCCATCCCTCCCATCCCTCCCATCTCTCCCCTCCCTCCCTTCCCCTTTTTTCTTTCCACTTACGTAAAAATGCAATTGGTTTTTATTAGCAACCCTAGAACCAGGCAATCTCTCTCTCTCTCTCAATTAGAACAAAGAGCTGGATGGAGCTGGTTGGCTTTCTAGATAGAAAGGATTGAAAACAAGAACAACACACAAAGAAGTAGACTTGCTTCAGATGACATCGGCTCCCTTTCCCTGCAAAGATCAAAGC
Source organism: Acomys percivali (assembly GCA_907169655.1). Lineage (NCBI taxonomy): Eukaryota > Metazoa > Chordata > Mammalia > Rodentia > Muridae > Acomys > Acomys percivali. The sequence continues at coordinate 117,031,280 of OU015748.1, forward strand.
TGAGGGGATTCTGTTACATAAAAACAAACAAACAGACAAACAAACAAACAAACAAAATGCTGATACGGAACATCAGTGTGACTACATCTTGGTTTGATTTCTTTGGACATACTGTTAAAAACTCAGAAACAAAATCAATGATGTTCTGCAAACCTTACCTAGCACCTGCCTGTACATCCTGGGCCTGAGGGATGATCAGGCCATCAAATATCTTTGCTCTCCTTTAATTACACATGGATACTGTCCTGCAATCATCCCATCCCTGCCTTTCTTAAGATGGTGATGACCGTCCCTGGGGGCTCTCATCCCTGTGCAAAATATGCCTCTCCACTCTCCAAGGGCAACTTTGTGTTCTGAATGCTAACCAGATGGGGAATCCTCCTCTGAAAGGTAAGTACCACTAAAGACCTTTGAACATTCTGCTACTGTGGAAGCTTCCCAAACTGTGGATCTACATATTTACAGAAAAGATTTAAATTGTGCTACCCTATAATGGGGGGAGCACACCTTCCCTAAACACCATTGGCTATTAAGTGAAAAGCTGACTGTCTGCTATAAATTACACATTTTTGAGTTGTTGGTTAGTAATGGCCTATAGACCTCCAAGTATGTTTTTTTTTTATAGCTTTTTTTTTTTTTTTTTTTTTTTTTGAGACAGGGTCTCTCTGTGTCCTGGACTCGCTTTGTAGATCAGGCTGGCCTCAAACTCACAGTGGCCCACCTCCCTCTGCTTCCCGAGTGCTGGGATTAAAGGCGTGTGCCACCACACCCAGCTAGACCTCCAAGTATTATAGGCTGCTTTGCTCTAGCTTATCCTCTAGGACTTGATGGCAAGACCTTGTCTTAGTTACTGCTCTATTGCTGTGATAAGACACCAGGACCAAGGCAACTTATAAAAGGATGATCTGATTTGGGGCTTATTGGTTCAACCAGGACCAGGACCCTTATGGCAGGGGGCAGGCATGATGCTGGAGCCGTAGCTGAGAGCTCACACTAGGAAAGGGTTCAGTCTGTTGAAACCTCACAGCCCTCAGTGACATAGGTCCCTTAACAAGGCAACGCCTCCTAATCCTTCTCAAACCGTTCTACCATTTAGGGACCAAATATTCAGAAGTATGAGCTTATGAGGGGCACTCTGACCCAAACTACCACAGACCCTATCAATCATGGTATAGCCTGGGAGCTATAATAACAACTGGTCTGGCAGAACATGGCCGCTGGTACAATTGTGATGTAAATATTATGGGAAAGTGATGGTTTGGATAGGTTTGGCTCACGTTTTTGAATGCTTGGCCCACAGGAAGTGGTGCTATTAGGAGGTGTGGCCTTGTTGGAGTAGCTGTGTCATTTTTGGAGGAAGTGTGTCACTGTGGGGGTGGGCTTTGAGGTCTCCTAATGCTCAAGCTCTGCCCAGTGTGCAACGGTCTCCTCCTGCCTGCCTTTAGATCAAGATGTGGGTATTCTTGGCTCCTCCGGCACCATGTCTGCCTGCACGCCGCCATGCTTCCTGCCATGACAGTAATGGACTAAATCCCTGAGACTGTAAGCCAGCCCCAGTGAAATATTGTCCTTTATAAGAGTTGCCACAGTCATGATGTCTCTTCACAGCAATAATACCCTAACTAAGATAGGAAGTAACCTGCCACTTTCTGTTTGGATTTAAAACATATTGTGCAAGAGGGGCCCCATGCCTGGTATCATCAATAGGATCCTAAACTTCATGGATGGCTGTATCATAGGTCCTGTCAGAGTACCTGGTAATATCATTCTGCTAAGTGGACATGGTAATAAACTGCCCCCTATGTTTCTTATTTTTATACCCACACATGAGCACAGCTTTCAATCCTCATCAGAGAAGCTTCTATTTGCAGTAGGTAGTGATTAATACAGAGACCAGAAATTGCTCAACATGCAGGAAATTAGGAATTATGGAGTGCTCGGCTCTAAATGGGACATCTACATCTTGTCCCCTCCCTACAAAAGCCCAGGGATCAGCACGGAAGAGGGTGCAGGGAGAACATAAGAGCCAGAAGGACCAGTATTTTCGGGACACAACAGGGTCGTTTTTCACATGAATTCACAGTGGCTGGGACTGCTTGCATAAGACTTGCATAAGATCATGTCGGACAAAATCCAGGCATGGGTTGGGTAGGGGCTCATGAAACCCCACCTCCTGAGGATGGTTGGTGGCTACAGGCTCTGAGAGGCTACCCATACTCCAGCTGACAGTCCTACACCCACATATATATGGGCAGCACCAAGTGGACTAGAGAGACAGAGAGAGGCAGAGAGAAAGAGACAGAGACAGAGAGAGTCAGAGAGAGAGAGAGAGAGAACATATTAAGTTGAAGTTTTGTGGGTAGAGGAGAAATTGTGGGTGAGGGGGTTGGCTCCAAACACACTGTATACATTCAAGAATATTAAATAACATATTTAATTAAAGAAAAAAAGTCTTCCCTAAACATCTCTTTTCACGTTGCTTCTGAAGGATAGTATGTGTGTGGCATGTGTGGCACTGGACAGCAGAGTGACCTAGACATAGGCAATCCCCTCCCGCCCTGGAGTAGGTGCTCTTGAGGGAGGCAGGGAGTCTGCGTCTTTCTGTAAAATGTAAGTGGGCCTGCCTTCTGTCTTCTCCTTCATTTCACCCAAGGTTGGGTACTGATGCAATAAATGGGCAGACTCCTCACCAACGAACATGGGTCTCATGATGCTAAGCCAATTGCAATTCCCTGCTGAGAGCCCTTTGTGCTGTAGATGTTGCTGTCTGTTGGCCTGTCGGGAGCAGATGAGAAGAGACACCATTTGCATTTTTCTACCCTAAGCCTTTGCTTTCCATTCATGAAGCCGAAAACAGTCTAGAAACAGAAGTGACAAATGGAAGCGACTGATTTCTGGGACAATCTCTTCATGTAAGTTGACCTCAGGAGGCTCCCAGCAAAGCCATTTCTGGTGATCTAGGTGGATCGTGAGTAAGGGTTAGCCTATGGTTAAAGCCAAGTCTAGCAGGCTAGAAGAAACAGTTCCGGACTCCTGGGAACACATCATCTTTAATACTCACCCCTGTTTTACAAGCAAGTAGCACCATTGCTTCTCATTAAGGGCTTAACTTGTGAGAGGCATGTTCACAGATTCACACAAGGCAGTGTCCTGGACACAGCAATAAAGAGCAAAAAGATAACATTCCTTCCCTCACGAAGCTTGCGTTTATTTGAGATAGGAAAAAGCAAATACAAAGGTTGTGCTATTGTCTCAGGCAGTAATAAATGCTGTGGAGGGATTGTTTTGCAGTTTGCAAAGCAAGTTTGATACCATTGACTGACTCACCACACAGATACCAAGCATTCCACCTGTACCAGTCATTGTGCTCACAATGGTGTTGATACCATGCTGTTTGTATTTATAGACCAAAATACTGGCTTTAGAGGCACTAAATTGTACCCCGACCACACCTCAGAGCCTATAGATTGCAGAACAGAGTCAAAGGTCACACCTTCCATTTCTAAGTAAAGCTTCCTTTCCAAAGCAGTAGTTGTAATGTTGACCATGGGCGTTGGAGCTGACAATTGTGAAGAGCTATGGCTGTGTCTCACTTCTCTCTTTTCCTTGCTCAATTAAAGCATTTCTAGTGTTGCAGATTCCTACCTGGTTGCTTCTGGACAGATGTATTGATTTGGCAATTGTTTGTCTTCAGTTTGGTGAATCTGAATAGCCTAAAATCCCACTGTGATTCACAAGAAACATATACTTAAAAATGTGCATCCATGAGCTTAATTGAAAGAAATTATTTTCCTATATACTTCCTCTCCCTGTTTCATACCCTTTACATCATTTTGTTTTATCGATTTCCTCTAGTTGTATAAATTTCTAAACCAGGTCTTCTGGCTTTTCTGCATCGCATTTCTAGTGAGACTCAAAAGCTGATGACTTCTGAATTTGCTCTTGAGGTGAGAAAGCATGGAAAGTCTGAGTTGACAACTATTTCTGCTGTTTTACAGCAGTTCCCTAAAGCACACAGCTTTTCAAAAACTTAGAATAAGTCTGAAAGAGTTAACACACACAGACTTAATAACCGGAAGTGCTGGAGTCCACAACAGAGGTCCTTCTCCCTATTGAGCAACTCCCCTTCTCTGTTCGCCACAGGGTGGACCAATGCCCAGCAAAACGTTTCCATAGGATTTAAATCAGGTCAATGCGGCCCTGGTAGCATGAAGAATGCGACCACAACTGCAGGCAGAGCTCAGGTGTAGTCAATGGATTGACCGTTAAAATAGTCTTTAAGAAAATACAGGGGTTGGGAATTTAGCTCAGTGGTAGAGTGCTTGCCTAACAAGTGCAAGGCCCTGGATTTGGGTTTGGTCCTCAGCTCTGAAAAGAAGAAGAAGAAGAAGAAGAAGAAGAAGAAGAAGAAGAAGAAGAAGAAGAAGAAGAAGAAGAAGAAGAAGAAGAAGAAGAAGA
>OU015748.1:117053856-117065639 GCA_907169655.1 Acomys percivali
CACACACACACACACACACACACACACACACACACACACACACACACTGTTTAATAGTCTGTTTGAATTTTGCAAGAAAGAAGGATATATTTCAAAAAGTTAAAACTTGATTTTGTAGATCAGAAGAACTGTGGATATGGATGTCTTTTTATTCCATTCAAAGTGGCTTTTTTCCCCTCTGAGACAGGGTCTCTCTGTGCTAGCTTTGGCTGTCCTGGACTCGCTTGGTAGACCAGGCTGGCCTCTAACTCATAGCTCTCCACCTGCCTCTGCCTCCCAAGTGCTGGGATTAAAAGGAAAAGTTTTTTTTTTCCTTCAGATTTCCCAAGTTCCCCAAAGAATCACATATCACTTCCATGGTGCGTGGGTCTGAGCAGGAAATGCCTCCCTCCGACCCAGAGCTCACCAGTTTTTTTGCTGAAGGACCTGTTTTGTGAGGGGTGGGAACAGTTGGGGGGCGGGGCCTAGCTGGTGGAAGTAGGAAGGCAGGCAGCATGGCCTTGGGGCCTGTATCTCCCCCCTGACGTCTTTCACTTCTGCTTCAGGGCTGTCTTCGGAGAGGCTCTGCTCCCATTCTTTCCTTCTCTGTGACAAGTCACTTAACCATCAACCTGTACAGAATGGAGCCAGTGACCATTGCCAGAGACCTCTGAAGCCATAGGGGCAAAATGCACTTTCTTCCTCAATTTGTCTCTGGTATTGATCGCAGTGAAAGTGTAACAGTGCTAACTTTATATCGCTACCATAGCAAATTATAGCAAACTTAGTAACAGCACACAGTGTATTGTTTTATGATACGGTAGGAGTCCCCCTTGTGGGTAAAACCAAGGTGCTTGACAAAGCCCCCTTGAGGGCTGCATTTTGCTCTGGAAGCTTTCAAGGAAGACATCATGGTTTCTTCAGAGATTTCAGTTTTTAGCTTGTAGCCTTTTTCACAAATAGTAATGTCACAACACCGCCTGCTTTCTGTTACCTCCTACTGGCCTGCTTCAGCTAGAAGCGAATCTCGGCTTTTAGGGTTCTCACGATTAGCTTAGGTTTACCTGAATAATTCCAGATAATCTTCCCTTATCTTCACCATATCTGCCAAGTCCCCTTGGCCAGGTACAATAACATGCTTTGGTTCCAGGGACATGACTACGTTTGTTGGCGGGAGAATTCTGTGGTCAGGAAAAGAAAACATTTCAGAAGTGTTCACCGAATCCTTAGAGAAATCGTGACCTCTTTACCAAGAAACACAGTGCCATGTATGCAGCCATGGTTCCAGGCCTGTTACCAGAGGCTAGGCACCTTGCAGTGGAAGGGTCTTCGCTCTTTCAGACTCTACAGTGTGAGAGCACCAGTGGTCTGTCTCACCAGGAGAGCACCACTCTGGCTAACCATGTTCACAGTTTCTAAGCAGACACCAGGGACACAAGTCTTCCCGCCTCCTTCCCTGTTTCCTTCCTCTATTATTCTCTTCTGCCCTCCTCATAGGTTTGGGACTAGTGAGTGGAGACTAGGTTGCTAATCCATGGGCAGTTTCCTTCAGGTAGGATGAAGCTGAAGGCTGTGATGAGTTTGGAGAAGGAATTGTGGATGTCTTCTGCATTCAACCCCTGGGAGGCTCCAGCTCTGCCCAGAGTTTTCCCAGAGGTCCAGATAGTGAGTTGTTTGTCATTAGCTGCTCTTACTAGGGTCCATGCAGGCTGCAAGCTTTCCTTGCTCATCATCCAAGGAGAAAGCTCTTCCAGACTTTTCTGCAACTGGAGGAGGAAAAGAAAAGAAAAAGAAGCAGAAAAAGTGACATCCTTTTCATTATGTATTTATTTTCACCTTGCATTATGTACGGATTACAGGGGCATAAGTAAAGACACACTATAAAGAAAAGGCAGGAAGAAGGGGATGCAGTCAGGCATCTGAGAGGGGCTGGTGCTCTGGAAGACAGTCTTATCCATCCGTCCCTGCTACAGAGCAAGCATGAGTTTGGCAGTGTCCAAGGCACAGGGGGTATCCTGTATGTTCAGGTCCTGGGCTTGCTGGCTAACTAATAGGGAAGTGCCTGCAAGAAGGCTCTTCTGAGACAGGCCTCCAGTTGCCTTTCCCTTTGATAGTTAAGGGATACATTGTTTCTGCCTTGGATGTGGTACTCACTTTGATTGAAGGTGATACAAGTAGCTGACATTTTTGAGTGATTGGCATGGTGGAAACACAGGCTGGATGCTTACACGCCATCCAACGAGGTAAGAACTATTCAGTCATAATTAACTGCTAACAAGTTAAAAGCAACACAAATGGCTATTCTAAAACTTCATTTGGGTCTCCTCTCGTTAGTTACACTGTGTGATTTTATTTTTGCAAGTTGGCTTTAAAAATAAATAGTTTAAGAACCGAAAAATACATAAAGCTACAGCTAAGCCAATACAGTATGTATGTCATTAAACGTTACTGAGAATAAAATACACTGAACAAACTAGAGCCACGAAAGAGCCTAAGCCTGTGTTTGTAGTCCAATTCTCTTACTCCAATTTCTACATAGCAGCCCACTGTCCTTTCTCTCATTAACACAGCCAACCTCACTCATCCAGATGTTAAAATTTACAGTATCCCAGAATGCACCCAAATTTGCACATAAGCCCCATTAGGTGACAATTCAGAGAAAATGAGGTCATTCAAATGGGCCTCCATGCAATAGAGAGAATTTGGGCTAGGACACATAAAAGGATGTAAACAGAGGGAGAAAGAAGACTGTTTATCTCTAAGCCATGGAGAGAGGCTACAAGAATCCAAGTTGGCTAGTACCTTGCTCTTGGCCACTTAGCCTCTGGTATTGTTAGAAAATAAAGCTTTGCTGTTTTAACCACTCATACTGCTATGTTTGTCAGGGTGGCCCCCTTTCTGTCCCAGGAACTTAAAAAAAAATCCTTTCATCTGAAAGTCTTTGCTTATGGGTTCAATGTAAACACTCCCCTTTCACGGAACCATTTCTATTGGGCTTAGCTGAAGTCAGTGTTCTTGTTGTGCTATAGGCTGGAGATGGAGAGATTCCCATAGGTGAATGGCTTGGTTTCCAGAGTGGCATCAGCAGGAGGTCTTCAGGTGATTGGTGTAGCACTCTTGAAGGAATTTACAGAACTCCGACCTCTTCTTCTTTTCTGTTTGCTTTCTGACTATGAGTTAAGTGAGTTTGTCTCCATGAGGCCATATATGGTGTGCTGCCTCAAGATAGGCTTAATGACCATGGACTGGCATCTCTAAAACCATGAGCCAAAAAACCTTTCTCTCTCTCCAAGTTGGTTATCTCAGGGATTTCATGGCAGCGGTGGAAAGCTGGTTGCTACACACTCATCTCAGGAAAACTTTAAATCACCAGTGTGATCCTTTTCCTCCATTGGCATCTGGCATTATTGATTTGTGTAAATGTTTAATTTCTGTACATTGATTTTGTTTCTGACAATAGCTTCTAGTTTCTTTTGGCAAAGGGAGTGGTTCTGGTCTCTCTGCAGCTGTTGTACAAGGCTCCTGAGATTCTGTTATCTGTCAAGGACCATCACCGATTATTTTCAAAGATTTCTTAATCTTTTTTATATTCATTTTTTTCTCCACCTGCTTTTTTAGTTCAGGGTTGTTTGTAGGAAGCTGGCTCTTTAATGTACTGGACAAACATTGACTCTTGTTTTCCCTATAAACAGCAGTAGTGGGAGTTAGCACTTTCCCTTGGTTTGTGTGTTGTCTTTAAGGAAGCAGTGTTGTGAGTATCAAAGCCTTGGGAGCGGAGTATTAGACCTTGTCTGTTGGGAAAAGATATTCTCTGCTTGAAATCAGAACTGAATATAGATTTCCCCACCAGGCAGATGTACAGATACATGAAATCTTTTGTGTATTTGTTGCAGTAGGGCTACGGCAGTCCTTCACTAGTGGAAAATATTTTGTCCATGTGGTGAGGGCCACATAATCACGCATGGATAGTAGAATATTAGAAATGGCATATGCTTTTGTTAGGCAATGAAACCCTTTTATATTTATTAACCAGACTAGCTAACATGGTTTCTTAGAGAAATCACATGTTTGAAGATATACAGCCCTTCATAATTTCAACCGGATGTGAGTGAGAAGTGCTCTGAGGGCTACGGGTGAGATAAAGGCAGCAAGAATCCATTTTATACCTGAGAGTAGAAATGGAGTGGGTGGAAAAAGAATAAAATCGCTTGCTAATGCTTCAGGGAAGATATTATTAGAAATTAACGCAATTTCATAAAAACCCCAGTGGTGTTCACTTCAGGTAGTTTTATTGCCGCTTGGCAGAGTCCCAGGCACTCTATGTGACTGGCCACTTTCACATTTGTTTGTGTCACTGGCTCTTTCAATTCCTAAAATGCAGCAGGAAATATAAAAATCTGCAATTTATTTTTGTTGTTGTTTAAAGGAAATGGAAGGGAAAGTATGGGACAGAGTATTGACTATACTAATAGAGGCACAAAGTGGGATACACACCAAGGTCAGAGCCCACAAAAAGCTACAGGCTTCTTGGGATTGTGGGTGCTTTGAACTCATAGAACAAACGCTGGCCTCCTCTCTGCCACCAAGGCTCCAGATTGACAGCTGTCATTCTTCCTTGGCAGGAAACATGGATCTTCCCATTTTGGGTTGTCAGCAGCTGAGGGAGTTTAGGGACTACCAGAGGTGCAGGTCAGTGTGAACACTCAGCCCACGAGCCACTTCACTGTTATGGCATAGACTCAAACCCCTGTTTCCGACTGGGGTCTAACGGCAAAATTTAACATGGAGGTACCGATTAAAGTAAAACCACCCTGTTTCAAGAGGTTTATTCATTTTTTTTAAAAAGGGCCTATTAGTGACTGAATGAGTTTATAGTTCTGAGTAACTGCATGTAAGGTCCACAGTAAATAACCTGAACAGCCGTTCTAAATGAGTTCTTTATATTCAGCCTCTCGAAGCTTGTAATTACATTTGAGGCAGGACATGTGATGCCAGAAGATATAATGTTGTTTAGTCCCAAATGCAACTTGAATTCGACGAAGGCAGTCCAGCAAGATCAGCAGAACACACAAGAAAATCGCTCCCATTAATCATCTCGTAAAGTGGAAGTGAAGAAAGCTTTACCATAGAAACAAATAGATTCTACCGTTTTTGTTAGTCCCGGGCTTCCAAAACAAACGGTGACCTGCTGTGTCTTCTGTAGCAATCGGGTCTTTTTGTGTTCCGTTTTCTGTCTTGCTTGGATATATTAGAAAATTATAGGCATAAGTACTGTCACAGGATTTCAGTTTGAAAAGTGGAAGCCTGAGAAGAAAGCTAAGAAGTTAAGAAGAAAAAGAAAATGGCTCTGGTTTTCAGCAACTGTGAATGAAAATAGAACAGGGGCTACGCTGAAAATTCCCTGCCTCCCATCTCCTGTGACGAAAACATGGCCCAAGAGCAGACACACAGTCCCTAAACCTACATATTTGAATATTCAAATTTCTGAACGAGTATACTATCTTTCAATATGTTCATATTGGTAAAAGAATGGCAAATTTGAAATAGTATAATTTCTAAATAGATCATCTCAAATCTAATAGTTTGCCAGTTCCAACACTTGATTTTCTTATCCTTTCCAACTCTCATCTCTATTTCAACAGACTGGTAGATCCTCAAAGAGTTTTACAGTGAATGTGGAGCTCTGGAAACCGGAAGTTCCATCCATGTTCACCAGAAACAGAGGCCCAATTTTCTCCACAGTTGTCTGCCTTATGGTCTAAGAAAGGCTTAGAATTAGGCTTTCTTTCTGGTCTTGGGTCTCAGGGATGGTGAAATGGACCACAGCCTTCAAGACTTCCTCGGACATTGGTTGGTGGGAGCTGGAGCTGAGGGGCCAAACACAAGACAGAGAACATAGTAAGTCGTCCCTGATGTCCATGTTGCTCGAATGAGACATGGCCACACACCATTGTCCAAACATACACTTCATTTCCTTTTTTTCCCCCCGCCTTGGAAATTTAAATTAAAATTGGCTTTTGTAACTTCTATCTAGGAATTGTATATGAGAATATGATAATGAGGCACCAGGAGATGATTTGACTCATGTATATAGGGATAACATTTAAGCCAAGTCAGACAAATCTGCCTTTCCACTATTTATTATTTCTTCCTGGCTTAAAATCATCCAAATCTTCTTCTATGATTTTGTTGAAGATATTTTCTGGGTCTTGGAGTTAGGCGTCTTCTCTTTCCTCAATGGCTATTATCCTCAGGTTTCATCTTTTCATGGTATCCTTGATTTCTTGGATGTTTTGCATCAGGGATGTTTCAGATTTAGCATTTTCTTTGATGGTTGCTTCAAGTTCTACAGTTGTATCTTCTAGTCCTGAGATCTGTTCCTCCATTTCTTGAATTCTGTTGGAGAAGCTTATCTCTATGTTGCGTGCTTTCTTCTCTAAGTTCTCTCATTCCCCCTTTTCTTCTGTCTGTATCTTTATCATTGTTTCCATTTTCATCTTCAGATCTTGAACTGTTATTGGTTTCCTTCATATGATTGTTTGTATTTTCCTGAATTTCTTCCAGCGCCTCTCTGGACCTCTCTATAGGCCTCTTTATGTCTTCAACCTGTTTGGCTGCATCTTCCTTCATTTGTTTATGGATTTTATTCATTTCCTCCATTATCATCTTCATTACTAAGGATTTGAGGTCATTTTCTTGTATTTCAATTGTGTTGGAGTTATCAGGGTTGCTTTCTTTGGGATAGCTGGGATCTGGAGATGTTATATTGTTTTGGTTTTTGTTGTTTGTGTTTTATACGCTGTCCCTTTAGTCATCTTGCTGCCTCTGATGTTTGGAGGTAGCTTCTGGTGTCCTTCACTGGTCTTTGAGAGTGGATTATTGGTGAATGATTATAGGTCAAGGGCCCTTGCCTCTGGGGATCAGGGAACTCTTCTCTGGAATAGGCAGGTGACCTGGTTTCAGCTCCAGGAGACTTTGCTCCACACCTTGGCTCCCCACTGGGTCAGCAGAGGTAGGTGCTGGTGCTCTGCAGCCCCAGGATCAGTTTGAGGTATTGTATGTAGAGCTGGCTATCCTGTCTTTGGTTGGGCTTTGAATACCCTGCCCTCAGGCCTTGGGGCTTTGGGTCCTAGGCTCATATCACCCTAGAGTGCCTGAACGCCTGCTGGCTTCTAGCAGTTGTTTAGGTTTCTGCCTGCTCCCTCCAGGCAGTGAGACATGAGTTCCGCCCACAAAGGGAGAGAGCAGCTACTGCCTTCTGATTGTTGTTGGTTGGCTAGATTTCTGCCTTATCCCCTTAGGCCTGCTCAGCCTCTCCTGAGAGCATGGGAGGCCCTGCTGGGCTGTGGAGCCTGGCTAGGATGGGTCAGTTCTGCCCAATTGTGCAGAAAGCCAAAGATATTATTCACCATGACCAGGTAGGCTTCATTCCAGGCATGCACGGATGGTTTAATATATGGAAACCCATCAATATAATCCACCATATAAACAAACTGAAAGAAAAAAAAACCTACATGATCATCTCCTTAGATGCAGAAAAAGCATTTGACAAAATCCAACACCCATTCATGTTTAAAGTTTTGGTGAGATCAGGGATACAAGGCACATACCTAAACATAATAAAGGCTATACATCTATACAGCTAAACAGCAAGCCAATATCCAACATCAAATTAAATGGAGAGATACACAAGGAAATCTCTCTAAAATCGAGGACCAGGCAAGACTGCCCACTTTCTCCATATCTCTTCAATATAGTTCTTGAAGTTCTAGCTAGAGCAATAAGACAACAAAAGGAGATCAAGGGGATCCCAATGGGAAAGGAGGAAGTCAAATTATCCCTATTCACAGATGATATAATAGTGTACATAAGTGACCCCCAAAATTCCACCAGAGATCTCCTACAGCTGATAATCACCTTCAGAAAAATGGCTGGATACAAAATTAACTCAAGAAAGTCATTAGTCTTCCTATATACAAATGATAATCATGTGGAGGAAGAAATTAGAGGAACTACATTCTTCACAATAGCCACAAGCAATATAAATTATCTAGGAGTAACTCTAACCAAGCAAGTGAAAGACTTGTTTGGAAAAATCTTCAAATATCTGAAGAAAGAGATTGAAGATGACACCAGAAGATGGAAATATCTCCCTTGTTTGTGGATTGGGAGAATTAACATAGTAAACATGGCCATCTTACCAAAAGCAATTTAAAAATCCAATGCAATCCCTATTAAAGTACCTACACAATTTTTAAAAGACATCGAAAGATCAATTCTTAACGTCATATGGAAAAACAAAAAACCCACAATAGCTAAAACAATCCTGTACAATAAAAGAGCCTCCAGAATCTCCATACCTTATCTCAAGCTATACTATAGAGAAACAGTAATTAAAACAGCATGGTACTGGCATGGTAATAAGCTGGTTGATCAATGGAATCAAATCAAAGACCTAGAAATGAATCCGCACAATATGGACACTTGATTTTTGACAAAGAAGCCAAATCTGTTCAATGGACAAAGGATAGCATCTTCAACAAATGGTGCTGGTCTACCTGGATGTCTACATGTAGAAAAATGCAAGTAGACCCATATTTATCACCATGTACAAAACTCAAGTCCAAGTGGATTAAAGATCTCAACATAAAACCAGAGACACTAAATCTGTTAGAAGAAAAAGTGAGGAAGAGCCTGGGACTCATTGGCACAGGAGACAACTTCCTGAACAGAACTCCAACAGCCCAGGCCTTAAGGACAACAATTAATAAATGGGACCTCATGAGGCTGAGAAGCTTCTGTAAGGTAAAAGACACTGTCAACAAAACAAAGCCTACAGACTGGGAAAAGATCTTCACGAACCTTACATCTGACAAGGTCTAATATCCAAAATATATAAAGAGCTCAAGAAATTAAACGCCACCAAACCAAATAACCCAATTAAGAAATCGGGCTCAGAATTAAACAGAGAATTTTCAACAAAGGACTATTGAATGGCTGAGAAATACTCAACATCTTTAGTCATCAGAGAAATGTAAATCAAAATGACTCTGAGATTCCATTTTACACACATCAGAATGGCTAAGATAAAAACCTCAAGCGACACCACATGCTGGCAAGGATATGGAGAAAGAGGAACACTCCTTCATTGCTGGTGGGAGTGCAAACTAGTACAATCACTTTGGAAATCAATCTGACGCTTTCTCAGAAAACTGGGAATAGGGCTACTTCAAGACCCAGCTATTCCACTCCTTGGAATATACCCAGAAGATGCTTCACCACACAACAAGGACATATGCTCAACCATGTTCATAGCAGCCTTATTTGTAAAAGCCAGAACATGGAAACAGTCTAAATGTCCCTCAGTCAAAGAATTGCGTGTATTTACACAATGAAATACTACTCAGCTATTCAAAACAAGGAAATCCTGAAATTTGCGGGGAAATGGATGGAACTAGAAATGATCATCCTGAGTGAGTTAACCTAGACCCAGAAAGACTTACATGGTATATACTTACTTATAATTGGACACTAGCCCCAAAGGGATGTCCCATGAAAGTCTTCACTTACCAGAAGATTGGGAGAGATGTGAGGACTTCCTATTGGGACTCTAGGTGATAGAAATATGGGCGAATGGGGAAATAGAAAGATTCAGAGGGTCCTAGAAACCTACAAGAAGAACATCATGATGAGTGGCTCTGGACCCAGGAGGGTCTGCTCAAACTACTGCACCAACCAAGGACAATACATGCGGTAAACATTGAACTCCTATGCAGATCTAGCCAATGGACTGGACATTCTCCACAGTTGTATGGAGAGTGGGAACTGATTCCGACATGAACTCCAGTGCCCCATATTTGACCACTTCTCCTTGGTGGGGAGGCCTGGTGGCACTCAGAGAAAACATAAACAGGGTACCAGGATGAGACCTGATAGGCTGCGACCATATGGTGGGGGAGGAGGTCCCCTTCTGTCACAGACCTATGGGAGGGGAATAGGATGAAAGAGGGAGGGAGGAATGGGAAGATACAAGTGAGGGGATAACAATTGAGATGTAATCTGAATAAATTAATTATATAAAAAAAAGAGTCAGAGACAAAAAAATAATAAAGTCATCCAAATCTGGTCATGCATTATTACTTTTTTTCGTATGCACAGAACACTGCTGTTATATGTAGCCACCCTGCCAAGCTACTGCACATGAGAGCTTCTCAGTCCGTTCCTTTTGGATGCTTGCACGTGCTCTCTCCTCTATTTTCTCCATCTTAAGTTAGTGCACTGTCAGCAAGTCATTAAGACCAACCCAAATCAGTTTTCTTCATTAAAGAGCCCTTGATGTATCTTCTTCATTCTCTTCTGGAAGTGATTTCTCTTATTCCCATTCGTTTGTGCTTTTCTTTTGGTACACATTTGGAAGTGTGCTGTTTTCCCCCACCACACCGTAAGCTCTTCGAAAGAAGCATCACTTCTATTTATTCAGGGTTTATTTCACAGACTTTTAAAACAGAAGTCAGCCAATACACACTGCTGACAAGTGGGAGGAGACTGCCTGCCATTCTATCCATCCGGTATACTGGTTTTATTTCTACCTTGATTTTTTTTTTTTCTATGCTCACAAGCAGTGGAAAGCAGTGGCTGAGCACAGCAAGGACACACATTCAGTCAGAGTCCATGATACAGGGGAAAGGACTGGAGGCTGGAATCTGGCTCTTAATTTTAAACTTGTGGCACTAATTTTCCCAGTGGCAGTTTGAGAAGTCACCAACACAGACATCACGTCATTGCAAGCCAGGAGGCCAGGCATAGCTGTGGGAAAGCAAGCCAGTCCTCAAGAGGAAACATCTCAAAGACTAGAATGGAGGTCTAGAAAATCACCACCATGAATGCTTTTTTTGTGGTCTCATTTTCCCCAAGGTTGCTCTGGTATGAAAGTCCTTCTTTAAGGAGATAACATAAAAAGAAATAAGTGGTGGGGGAAAAAAAAAAAGAGTTCACTCTTGCAATGGCCTTGTATGTTCCTGGGCTATTTCAATGTAATGTTTATCTAATAAAGAGCATTTCGGTGTTAAACAGTAGAGCTGTGTGCACTTCTGTGCCAGAGCTGGACCTCCTTCAGGTCCTGCCACGCTCCTACTGCTGAAAAAGGTTCTGTTTTAATGAAAAGAGACACTATATGGCTGCAGCAGTCACGCCAAGGCCTGCTTAGCATTTCCATGCTTCTGGGTAGTAGAGAAGTCTTAGAATTATGAATTCCTGTGTGTGTATTCATGCCTGTATGAAAATGTAACTTCACTAAAGACTAGCAGTAAGAAGTGCCCAGACAATACTTTATCGAGGTACAATTCTGTCTGTCTACTCATTGCCTTTCCTGTCTGGACAATGGCTTCCCATACTAAATTATATGACAGAAAAAGGGATCTCAGGTGTGTTATTTGTGCAACTGTGTAATAACTAATGGGATGTTTTGATGTCACTGTTAAAAATAGGTCAAAAAAGGTAAATACATATGGATGGCTATGAAGTTTAGAAAAGTCTACTAACGCCAGAACATAGGAAATGGTAGCAGAGTCTTCAGAGTGTCCACAGTGTAAATCAGAAACGTGAGCTCTGAGCATTACTCGGCTGTAGCCTTGAGGGAGAGGCTGCCTGCGAAAACCAAGGAGGATTTTTGACAAGGTGAAGGAGTTGGTCAAGAGGAGTGAGATGTGGTCCAGTAAAAGTTATCTCAATGAGAGAGAGAGAGAGAGAGAGAGAGAGAGAGAGAGAGAGAGAGAGAGAGAGAGAGAGAGAGAGAGAGAGAGAGA
>OU015748.1:117065739-117083534 GCA_907169655.1 Acomys percivali
AGAGAGAGAGAGAGAGAGAGAGAGAGAGAGAGAGAGAGAGAGAGAAGGAGATCTTCTTGCCCTGCTCCTGTGATCTGCCCTGTAAACTCAGGTGGCAGTGTTCACAGGGCACGAAGGCAGCCATCTCTCTGACAATGGCTATGGTTTTGGTTCGCTGGCTGGGGCTGCATGATGGGAAAGGGGAACTTGGAAGGGTCTGAACTTCTGAACCAAAGCCCTGCAGATGCTTTCACCCCCAATCCCACTCTAAAGGGTTAGAGCACTTCCCAGAAGGGTAGGAATATAAGCTAGGAAGAGGCAGAGGGCTCACAGACTCCAACATACAAGCTCCCTCTCTGGCTGCTGCATGTAGAATTGAGGGGGAGGCCTGGAAAAGTCTCGCTATCAGTGCTTCACATGTTAGCTACTTTCCAGCTAGTGTGTCATTGATATTAATAAAGAGTACCATTGACATATGGCATAAATAGCTGAACAAGGGAAAGTGCCAAGGAAGGGAGACTATGTGAATCAGTGGAAGTCAGAATAGCCATAACTTCAGGTGAGATCGTTCCCCAAGAAAGGACAAGACAGCCATGAAGACATCCTAGGAATGTTAACATTTTCATAGATTTGTGTAAGTGCCATGTCGGGATATATGGTCATTCCACTTCTCTGGGTCACTCAGCACGTCTATATAGTATTATATAAATGGAACCACAGTGTGCGATATCTCATCATCCTGGCTCCTTCTGTCCAGCATGATTCATTCCTTTGAGATACAGCCACAGTACGTTAGTGATTTGTTTCTTTTTTAATTGCTAAACAGTGTACCATACACCGGGCATCTGTCTTGCCCACTGAGCAACATATAAATTGTCTGCTTTAGTGATTACGAAAAGAGGTGTGTACATTTTTTTTTCCTCGTTTTTTTTTTTAATTAATTGATTTATTTATTAATTTATTCATATTACATCTCAATTGTTAGCCCATCCCTTGTATCCTCCCTTTCATTCCTCCCTCCCCTTTCCCCCTCTACTCCCCTCCCCTATGACTGTGACTGAGGGGGACCTCCTCCCCCTGTATATGCTCCTAGGGTATCGAGTCTCTTCTTGGTGACTTGGTGTGTACATTTTTGTACATGTATATCCGGATGTTGGCTACTTTGTGGATTCCTTTTTCTTCTACCCTTTTCCACCCTTTCAATCCTCTAACACTAGATAGGTGGGGAAAAAGGATGGATGAGAAAGGGGGCACTGTTATCGTTAGATTACTTCATGCTGACTAGGGGCATCGAGTTCCTTGGGGAAAGTTTCATCTTTACGGGCAGGATATCTAACTTCCTCTTGTTGTTTCTTGTTTGCACACGGCTACTTAACACATTGTAACCAACAGCAATCAAAAGCCCACCAGCACCACCAACCACCACCACCAACCTCTTGGGGATCTAGAATTTCTCTACACTCTGAAGAGTCCCCAGAACTCCAAACATCACACAACTGCAGAAACTATCTGAAACTGGCAAAGTCACGCCTCTGCTAGAGCACGAGATAAATCATAGTCAGCTGCTGTGGACAATCTGAAGCAGCCTCATATCCCACACCTGGGATGAAAACGAAGCATATTCCCATAATATTTCTGTGTTTTCCAAAGAGATCAAAATTCTTACTACATATAAGCTTAAGTTTTCATTTATTTTGAGTGAAATGGCTGGGCCAGTGTCCAACATGGCTGTTGGTTGCCCTTTGCTTGTTATACCCAGTAGTTAAAAAAAAAAATTGTAAGAGACTGTCAAACCATTCTCCATTGCTCCAGAACAGATGATGCTATGGAAGTGGACTTTCTAGACCCTTTGAGTTAATTAACCTTCAAGAAAAGGCCATTAAAAAAAAAGCAGTATGGAACTTTTTATTCCTGCTGAACCTACCCTGGAGTATCCAAGCCCTGCATTGGTGGCCGACTTACTGCTGAGCCAAGGGTGTATGCTGGTGAAGTGGAGAGGTGTCCAAACAGTGGCTTCAGAACCAGGAAAAGCTTATGGGCTACTGAGAAGCAAAGGCAGGACTTCCTGCCTAAGCTCAGCGGAAAGGCACACGTCTGTGGTTCTACAGTCCACGCAGGGCTGGACACTGGGCGTACTAAACATTCACAAGACAACATGGTGGCATTGGACACTGGCATGCTAAGCATACATCAGACCTCATGATGTCAGACATAGGCATACTAAATACACAACAGGCAACATGGCGCTGGGCATTGGCATACAAAGCGTTCAACGGAAGCAATGGACTGCTGCTTCTGGAAAGCATCTGGGAAAGGAAAGTGACCACCTCCCAGCGTTTCTCTCCTCCACCTTTCCTTCTGAGTGCCTCAAATGATTCCTTGGCCCAGAGCTGCTTGGAATTCTGCTAAGCGTCAAATGGGCCCTTTAATGGAATCCACCAGCAGTTGCACACAGCGAGAGGTTAAACAAATTTCAGAAGCTTTCTCCTAATCACAGAGAAAAAGCACATTTTGTTGGTATTTTAGCACATCCCACTGCGTTAAACCCGGTGAAATGAATCAGAATGTTGGAAAGGCTATGTGCACATTGCAGGTACCACTTAAAAAGTCTACTCGTGTCATTTAAAGTCTCTAACAGCGCAGCTTTAAACCTCTTTTTAACGCAACTACAAAGCCTAAGAACTGCTGTGTGCGTAAAGAACATAATGGGCGAGTGTTCATATTAGAAAGACCCGTAATTATGAGAAACATGGCAGAAGATAAGCTGCTTGCAGGAGCCGGGGTCCTGGCTTGTGCTGACGGCCACCCAAAGCTTCATTTCTCAGGCGCCGCAAAGAACGGACTGGAGTCTTCTGAGAACAGGGATTCCCTGTGGCTCTCGGGTAGTGACAGAAGAGAAACAGAATAGAATCTCTTAGTCCTTCAGCTGTTGCCTCTGTCAGGGACCAAAAGCATGGCGATACAAGCAGTTACAAACCATGGCCATTCTCACCCCTGGGAGAAATCTTGCTAGTTCTTTGCCATCTTCCAAATTGTCTAAGATGCAATTTGGGTACCACTTCTATGATGGATGAGTATCTCTGACTTGTATTTAATGAGGGTTGTCTGTGGCCTTTTCCCCTAGTGGCCTTGGGCATGTTTTATAGCTTCTTTGATGTCTCACCATCTCTCTCTTTTTTTTACATTTTGAAAATTAAAATTTCTTACATGTATCCAAAGTATCTTGGTCATATCTATCCTTTACTTGCCATTCCAACTCCCCCCAGAATCCCCTTCCTCCAAACTTCATGCCTGTTTAAAATTTAATAATTCACTCATATATTGTATTAACTCAGTGAGTCCAGTCACTGATGTCCATAAGCACATGGCTGGGAGGTCAATGACCGGGGAATGGGAAACTGAGGCCTAGGGAGCCACTCTCTGGTCCGTCCTACAATTTTTTTCCAAGACAGGGTTTTTCTGTGTGGCCCTGGCTGTCCTGGAACTCCCTCTATATAGACCAGAATGGCCTCAGACTCAGAGATCTGCCTGCCTCCCTATTTCTGGGACTAAAGGCATATGTTATCACCACCTGGCTCACTTTTAGTTGGCTTGATCTTGTATAGGTCTTGTGTAGGTAACCACGGCTACTGTGAGTTCATGTGTGTGACAGCCATGCCACGTCCAAAGGACAATATTTCACAACACTCTACCTCATCTTCTGGGTCTTGCCTTTTTTCCCCTTCTTTCCTCTGGTGTTCCACCTATGGCTCAGCACTCACAGTCACTTAGTATCAGGAGTTTGCACTATAGTGATGCTCTGTATTAACCTACCCACTGGAAAAAGAAACATCTTGGCCAAGGTTGGGCGCAGCACAGATCTGTGGCTATAAGCACAATAGTCAGAGGGCAGCTTGACCACGTGACTGCATAGAAAACAAACAACAATGAATAGATTTCTCCCTTATAAAAAGAAGTTTCTTAAGGAAGAGGGAGTCTAGTCATTAATTCAAAGGTAGTGAGGCCCTACTGTGTACTAGGTACTATTCTAGGCACAGACGCCAACAGCAAAATGTGTAGATAAGATTACCTGGAAAGGGAGCTGCTTTATCATCATCATCATCATCATCATCATCATCATCATCATCATCATCACCGCCACCACCATCATCATCACCATCGTTTACATCCACACCTCAGTTTCTCCTCCTTTCTCTCCTCCCAGCACCCTCCCACCTCTGCTCTGCCTCACCTCCTATCCACGCCTCTAACTGGTTCCTTTCAGAAAAGGGCAGGCCTCCCAAGGATAGCAACCAAATGTGGCATATCAAGTTGCATTAAGATTAGGTAACTGCCCTCATAGTAAGGCTAGATAAGGCAATCCACCATGAGGAAAAGGGTCTCAAAAGCAGGCAAAAGAGTCAGAGACAGCGCCTGCTCCCACTGTTAGGAGTCCCACAGGAGGATCATGCTACACAATTGTAGCCTATGGGCAGAGGACTTAAGTGGAAGGGGACGTTTTGAGCTGTGTTTCTGTGCTATTACAGCATGCGTCGCCTCGCGTGCTGTTGCAGGTGGTGTGTTTGAGGAGAGGGAAAGAGTATGCAGAACTTTCTAATTGCCTTCTTGTACATCCTTCCAAACAAAGCAGGCGGGCAGTGTCTTGTATTCAGGAACCACAGACACCTTCAACCTGGCTGCTGTTGTGATTGTATCTTTGGGTCTGGACGACTTCTTAAATATCCAAAACCGATGCGGATTACTCAGTGAGATTTGAAATGGTAATTTTTAGTCACCACATAGGAATGAAAAAATGAAAATGATTGCTTCAAGATCCTGCAAGACGTGGTGCTATAATTACACACCAGGTTTAATGATGGTCGAGTCTGACACATGCATTCCTGCGTGCTGCTGGAATTAATCGAGGTAAAACACTTGCCAGTCTTTCCCCTCTTTTCTTCTCTCTTCATTTTTAATTAAAAGGAATGAAAGGAGCCTGATTGCTAGCTGGAAGGAGTTCCCGGGGTTTCCTTCTCTGCATCGTCCTCAGAGCTGCACAGTCACGCACTATTGCTACTTGCTATCTGCTTTCATCTTTGGTACCCTTGCCCCATCAAGCTGCAGTCAGAGATGCTATTTTTACATCTCACCACAGGGCACAGGCATGGGAGCTTTTCCTATCTGACATTATGTAACAGGAAAAAGGCATTAGAACTCTTCCAAGTGAATCTTTGTTTAACCAACTCAAAAAGAGCTCATCTTTTAAACGAACCAGCTGCCTTGAATAGCTGGATAATGGCTATTCTAAGAGGTCACTGGGTGTCCCATTTACCACAGACATAGCAGTGGGGTGGGCTAGAATGGCTCCATTTCTGATTTTCCTTATATACTTTTTTTTTCCTCCTGGTGTAAAAGCATTAAGGAATTTTGACAAAATGATAAGCTGCTATTTAAAGTCCCCACTTGTGAGATCGGAATGCAGGGTATTCAGAAGAAATTTAGCAGCTATGCATTCATCCCTGGTCAGAGCCAACAGGGCAGGAAGCAGCTCACATCTCAGATTCCATGACCCTTATTACCTCAAGCATGTGGGTGTTGCTAAGAAAGATCTCACAGTGCCTTAGACTCTATATAGATTCATAAAAGGCAAAACATCTAGTGGCAACAACAACAACAAAAAAGCATTTAACTATTACTCAGATGTTTTGTTTTTATATTGCCAAACATCTGGGTGTCAAGAAACATTTGGAAATTCATTGTATTTCATTTTTTTAAAGGTGAAAGTTTATGCTTGCCACCATGTTGTTGCCACCAAACCATGGCTGCTTTGCATTTATATTTTAATATATTATAGACATAATCTCAGAAGTGCCCACTGGATAATATCTCCTGTTATGTAGAGTTCTTAATTTTTGAGGAGATTACACCCAATTTTGTAAGGGATGTTTGTGAGTCTAACACCTGGGCTCATGATCGGTAAGTCATCGAGTTGATGTTTTCAGAGGGGAGCACAGTGTCAACCCAGGACTCTGTGTCAAGATGGAACTAGAGACTGACCCAAAATGTTGACACTTGTCAAGCAAATCCACTGCTTTTCTAGCACTTGGGACTGACAATAATAATTGTAAAAAATTGCTACAAATTTAGTAATATAAAAATTCTAGTAATGAGGTTATATAAATAGCAACTATATAAAATACAGGTATTACCATTATATTGTATAGGTAAACTTAATATTAACTGGAAATTTGATTATAAAATACTAATCTCTGTGGTAATTTGGATGAATTGAGTAGAAGTTTGAAACAGTTTGGAGGAATATGAGGATTGTATCAGAGGATACTTAAAATCTGTTTCTTTATGTCTAAGCAAAGCTATGTTAAGAAGAAAAGGAAAAACTGCCCATTTATTTTGCCCAGTATTTTACTTTTTGCATTCTGACAATGTACATCACCAGTACTCAGCTACATGCTGGTATAGTCCTGGAATGGCTCACAGTTCAATGGCTAAATTTTAGCCCTGCTATTTATGAGCAGATTGAGAGAAATGAAATATCTTACTTCATATGGGAAGCGCTAAATTTCACCAAGACTTTTCCCCCCTAAGCTTGTTTCATTGAAATCATCAGGCATCATAAAGATCCCCCAAAAGTTTTCATTTCAGTTATCTATTTGTTTTATATACTTCAGTAAACAGAAGAGTCACAAGACACATTGTTAAAGGGATATGAAGAGGAGAAAGGGAAGTGGGAGAGCTGGACATGCTTCTCGCTGGTTGCTGCAGCATTCAGGAGAACAGCCCCTCATTTCCCCTGAGCATCATGGCAGAGCTGGCCTGGTGGCTTGGGTGTGGGAGAGCTGGCCTTGAGGATGTGAGCGCGGGAGAGCCAGTGCTGCCTCTTGCCAGCTGCTACAAGCAGGAGAGCTAGCCCTGTCCTTCACCTGGGCAAAGCTGGAGAGCTGGCCCTGGTAGTTCATGTGCAGGAGTGATGCCAAACTAAACAACACAGCCACTACTCAGGCTCAGATCCAGCATACTCCAACATCTACCCCATCTATGAACTGCTGGAATGCATGAAGGGACTGGCCCTGCACGCCAAAACTGCAGGATCTCCGTGACACAGGCATACAACAGGGATATCAGAGAGGAATTCCAGTGAGGATCCAGTACTGAGAGTGTAGCAGAAGCCAGAGGTCTTGAACCAGACCAATGACTCATTGAAATAAACATTTATAAGTAAAACTGTTTGGTCAAAAGGGTATACTTTGTGACACACTGAAAGTTTTTTTTTTTAATGTTTTTTTTTCTCTTTATTTGCTGTTTTTATTTTTATTTTTAATTTTCTTTTTAGGGGGAAATTCACAAAGAATTAATAAAAATATTTAAAATAAATAAATAAATTATAGCGAAAAAAGGAGAGAGGAGGGTAGGGATAAGGTTTTGATGAAATGCCACATCTTAAACAAGTGTTAAACACTTTATATCCCTGGGGTCACGCGAAAGTGTATTTCTCATCTTCAACACCTCTGGAATCTAGTAGGAGAATCGGATGGATGCTATACCCACCATCCAAGGTGAAACTCTCCCCCCCCAACTCTGAACAATGGCTAGAGTACACAGTGGGCAGAAGTTGGAGTACCCGGAAGTCAGAAGAAAGAATTGAGGGGTGAATTTTGGAGTAGAACCACTGTCTCCTCAGACATCAGCACTTCTCAAACCCATCACGCCAAAAGAAAGGCTCGTGTGCTAGATCTGGGCACACGAGCCTTTCTTTTGGCATGATGGATTTGAGAAGCGCTGAGGACATTCTCCACAGTTGAGTGGAGAGTGGGGTCTGACTTTCACACAAACTCTGGTGCCCCATATTTGACCATGTCCCCTGGATGGGGAGACCTGGTGGCACTCAGAGGAAGGATAGCAGGCTACCAAGAAAAGACTTGATACCCTATGAGCATATACAGGGGGAGGAAGTCCCCCTCAGTCACAGTCATAGGGGAGGGGAGTAAGGGGGAAATGTGAGGGAGGGAGGAATGGGAGGATACAAGGGATGGGATAACCATTGAGATGTAATATGAATAAATTAATAAAATATAAAAAATAAAAATTAAAAAGAAAGAAAGAAAGAAAGGCTCGTGTGTACAGAGAATGATGGGTTCCTGGGACTCATGTACATCTACTGACTCAGGATCTCCAGGCACAGATTCTGTCAAACACTGTGTGTGCGTGTGGGGGGTGGGGTGGGGTGGGGTGGGGTGGGCATGGGG
The DNA here is from genome assembly GCA_907169655.1 of Acomys percivali. NCBI lineage: Eukaryota > Metazoa > Chordata > Mammalia > Rodentia > Muridae > Acomys > Acomys percivali. The sequence goes on from OU015748.1 coordinate 117,073,962, forward strand.
GGCACGACTTAAAGCAATTGCTGATAACAGGTAAACTTGGATGCTCTGTGACAAACCAGGGGCCAAACTGGAAGGAAGGCCTTGTGTTTGGCCTTCCTTCAGAGGTTCCTTGCAGAGAACTACTCCCACTTCTTAGGATGAGAAGCAGACTATACCTAAATTACCCCTTGGCTCTTTAGTCATTTCCCCCCCCCAGATATTTGGGGACTCAAGCTGCCTGTCAGATACCTGCGGCACAGAGCTCAGGGCTTGTCGCCTCATTGGCTGGATGCAATACTGCAGCCCCTACTCAGTCAGCATCTGAGGTATTAAAGGCTGTTGTTCCCTCCACAGGCAAATAGTGCGGTTTCTCCTTTGAGCTTACTCCACAGATGGGGCCCAAACTGGGGGTGCCAATCCGGCTTCGCCTCTTCTGTTTTTATTATTTGAGAAATGAAAGCTCACACGCCATTTAGGACCGACAGACATGGGAGAGACACTGCTGCTTGAGCAGGATCATTTTATCTTTGTGATGGGTGCTTTCATGTGTGTGCCCCGAAGCTGATACCACAGTCTTTATTAAAATGCCTTCTGAATTCTACGCTAGCCGGAGACATAGGGCTGGCTTTTCATTTCGCGCCCCTTCTAGTTGGTCTCTCTTGATCCCGCCTCTTTTCTAAACTCATTTCTTATTGGCTCTACCTCCTAGGATTGGCTCCTCCGTGGTGGTGGTGGCCTCAGTCTTATTTCGTTTGTGCTGATGTGATAGGATACCACAAGCTTGGTTATTTAGTTGTTTATCACAGGCCAAAAATTACAAAGACAAACTGGCAGGACTGGTCTCTGATGAGGGCTGTTCTCCTTCACAATAGCCCCTCATTGGGGCATCTTGGGGAAGGGAGGGGACCTGAGGAAGAACAGCTGGTCCCTCACGTGACAGATCACTGGTGAGAACAAATCTATATCCTCAAACATTTAGTAAGGGCCTTAATCTGAGCCAGGGCTCTGTCCCTGCCACCAATCACACCTCTTTAAAAGTTTCACTTCTTGATGCCACCACACCGGTGATTATGAATTTGGGGGTCACGTTCAGACCATAGCGCCTTCCCCTTAAGACTCTGTCCTTCTTAGCGACCCACACTCAGGAACAGAGAGATGAATGTGGTTTTGCTTCCTGTTTACTGACTGCTTATACGCAGCCAGCTTTCTCTTTTCTTATAGTCCAGGACCCTCATGCCAGAGAATGGCCCTCTTATAGTAGGCTGGGTCTCCCCCTACCAACCAACAGTCAAGGAAACCCTCACAGACACGGCCTCATTGAGACTTTCTTCGTAGGCTCTTCAGGCTGTGTTAAGTTGACGGCTAGAACAAACCACCCCAACTGTTCTTTATTTTCTTACTTACTATTTTATATACAGGAATAAAGACTATCTCCTAGGTGAAAATGAAAATTGGGGTCTTCAGGTCAGGTTAAAGCAAGAGTTACCATGAAAGTGTCCCAAGAGTGTAGTCAACCAGCAAAGAGGGAGGAAGGCAGGCATCAGTCAGTGGCTGAAATGATGGGTACCACCATCTATGGTGTGTGCCTTGTCTCTTAGGGTTTCTGTTCCGGTAAAGAGACACCATGACCATGGCAACTCTTATAAAGGACAACATTTCATTGGGGCTGGCTTACAGTTCAGAGGTTTAGTCCATTATCATCATGGTGAGAAGCATGGCGGCATGCCGGCAGACATGGTGCTGAAGAAGGAGCTGAGAGTCCTACCTCTTGATCCACAGGCAACAGGGAGAGACTGGGTTGAGCTTCCCAGACTTCAAAGCCCTTCCCCACCCCCCACCCCCAGTGCCACACCTTCCTCCAACAAGGCCATACCTCCTAACAGCACCATTCCTTCTGGGCCAAACATTCAAATACATGAGTCTATGGGGCCATTCTATTCAAACCACCACAGTATGTTTGTTACCTTTAAGTGTGAGATCGAAGACTGAGGTCAACAGCTACACTATTTGCCCTCCTAACACTCCTCTTAGTTTTTGGTTCACATCTGTCCTAGTTTTGGTTACCATTGCTGTGAAGAAACACCATGACCAAAGCAAGTTGGGGGAGGAAAGGGTTAATTTGACTTATGTTTCCACATCACAGCTCATCATCAAAAGGAGGCAGGAGCTGATGTAGAGGCACTGGGGGAGTGCAGCTTACTGGTTTGCTCTTCATGGCTTACTCAGCCTGCTTACAGTGCAGAAGTTTCTTCAGTCACGTTGCCCTCCTCTCCGATGACTGTAACTTGTGTGAAGTTGGCATAAAACCAGCTAGCACAATTGTATACATGGAGCTTTCCAGAGACTGCACAGGCTTCCTTGTGGAGAAATTTTGGTTGAGAATGAGGCCAATACTGAAGAAAGAAAGAGGGGAGAGAGAGAGAGAGAGAGAGAGAGAGAGAGAGAGAGAGAGAGAGAGTCGGAAAAAAGAATTAGTCACTGTTTCGGTTTCTGAATCTAGCTGAGCCAGAGACCAAAACCAATGACCAAGTTTTCAGTTATATGAGTCAAATAAGACTTCTTCAGGCCAAAAAGAGAGCAAACCAATGTGTTGGAGTTTCCAGTTATACGAGCTGATTAAAACTTCTTCAGGCCAACAATGGATATCTTTTGTTTCTCCAGTTTTAAAAAAGTAAGTTCAGGGCGCACTAAGGGTGCTCATTTGGTCTATGGAGCTCTTCTGTTTTCAACCCCATTGTTTCCTTTAGGAGCTGTTTACGCCTCTTCGCTCTCAGGTGCACGGGCAGTGACACTGATTGGCTCACCCTGGGCATAAGGATCATTTGAGTTGTAACTCAGTTCGGCAGTGCTTCTAGAAGTGATTGGATAAGCAAAGCCAGCTTGCTACCCTCCTGAAATTCCAGTGTTGGGAACATTGGCCTCCAGCTGTGGGGCAATTGTTGAGTCAGGAGAGCAAAACTCACAGAGATTGGACCGCAGAAAGATCAAGGCTGATGACATTAAGATTCAGAACAGCTGAGGGAAAGAGGGTCCAGGAGCCTAGAAAACACATTAAGGGGAATTGTTAATCAGCTACAGGGTACACATGTTTAGAATCTCACTCATCACAGGCAAGGCAGGCAGAGTTTTCCCACTGGCTTTACATTCCCAGAGGAGATTTAAAAAGAAAAAAAAATTTTTGTGTGTGTATGTGTGCATTATTGGGGAAGAGAGGCTACCCCCTGCATTGCTTCCATCACAGAAAAAGATCAAACCCATTCTTATTGAAAATTGTGAAGTAATCAGACTTACAGAGCTGCAAAGTTTACCTAAACCTTGTGGTTTCCAAACTATAGGCCAAACTATTTCTACATATATGACACAAACTTTGTTTTGCTGATGGAAGAAGGGGTATGGATTATCTTTCACATGGACATAGATGCTGCCATGACAGCTAGAGTTCATTCAAAGGGTGGCCACAGGCAGGGTACTGTCTCTCAAACTGTTGATAGCAAATGTTAACTATATGCCTTTAGAAGATAAAAGGGATTAAAATGTTTAAAAAACAACTTTCACACAACTGAAAACAACTTAAAACATTTCCATGCACCAGAAAAGAATGCTGATTTGTATTAAGTGAAGCAAATGTGAATTGACATTGTTTGTCTTGATGTTTTTGGTCACGATTCTATGCCTTTCTTGTCACCACAAATAGCTGTGGAAGGAGAGCTAGTTGCCTGAGCGCACATTACTCAGGTGGTAGTGGAGATGGGGGAAGAGACTTATGGACCGGTTATAGTTCTGCCACCTGTCATTTTCATCGTTATTACCAGCTTTGCAGCATCAGTGTTCTTGAGCACTTCTTCCCAATGCCCATACTCCTTGACTTTAAAAAATTATTTATTTATTAATTCATTCATATTACATCTCAATTGTTATCCCATCCCTTCTATCCTCCCATTCTTCCCTCCCTCCCACTTTCACCCTAATTCCCTCCTCTGTGACTGTGACTGAGGGAGACCTCCTCCCCCTGTATATGCTCATAGAGTATAAAGTCTCTTCTTGGTAGCCTGCTATCCTTCCTCTGAATGCTACTGGGCCTCCCCATCAAGGGGACGTGGTCAAATATAGGGGCACCAGAGTTCGTGTGAAAGTCAGTCCCCACTCTTTACTCATCTGTAGAGAATGTCCTGTCCTTTGGCTAGATCTGGGTAGGGGTTCAATGTTTACTGCACGTATTGTCCTTGGTTGGTGTCATAGTTTGTGCAGAACCCCTGGGCCCAGATCTGCCTGTCGTAATGTTCTACTTGTAGGTTTCTAGGACCCTTTGGATCCTTCTATTTCCCCATTCTCCCATGCTTCTCTCACCTAGAGTCCCAAAAGGATGTCCTCTCATTTATCCCACTTTGCTAGTAGGTGAAGACTTTCATGGGACATGTCCCTTGGGCTAGTGTATAGTTATAAGTGAGTATATACCATTTGAGTCTTTCTGCTTCTGGGTTAACTCACTCATTATGATCATTTCTAGTTCAATCATTTGTCCACAAATTTCGGGAATTCCTTGTTTTTAATAGGTGAGTAGTATTCCGTAGTGTAAATGTACCACAGTTTCTTTATCCATTCTTCTACTGAGGGACACTTAGGCTGTTTCCATGTTCTGGCTGTTATGAATAAGGCCACTATGAACATGGTTGAGCATATGTCCTTGTTGTGTGCTGGTGCATCTTCTGAGTATATTCCAAGGAGTGGAATAGCTGGGTCTTGAGGAAGCCCTAGTCTCGGTTTTCTGGAAGTGTTGACTTAAAGCATTCTTGCAACACTTTCTGCTCCTGCTTTCTCTTATCCTTGGTACATGTGACTGCCCTGTGTCTTGAATGCTGCCCTCCTTCTCTGGGTTAGTGTTTACCTCCGCTGTCCTCTATCCCCACCTGCTCAAGAGTAACATTGCAAGGGTGCATTATCCTGAGTCCATTCATCCTGGCTCTTGTTCAAGTCAAGTCTTCCGCCGAAGTACTGTTGTGGTTCAGAGCAGGCGGATCAGTGCAGTTCTATGTGCATGCCTGTGCGGGACCAGCTCTAGTCTCCTCACAAGGATGGAGCCTCCCTGGCACAGAGACCATGCCAGTTTTGGTAAATATTTGACTTTAATGCCTAGTCTTTAGTTAGGTTCTTGAACAGTTAAGTCATCTGTAAACGAGGTACCCTAAGTTTCAGTTCTCTGTGCTCCTTAGCCCCAACTTTTTCCATTTGTATACTTTTGTTTCTACTTTTTGTTACTCTGTAACTAGTCTTAGAACACTCCAAGGGCAAAAAACCTGAATGTTTTTTGTCTCTGTAGCACTAAGGTGTGCCTCTATTTTTATCCAGAATGTGAAGAGAGGGGCCACCTGCAAGGCTGTGACATAACCAGAAAGCTATGTCCTACATACAGTCCCTTCTAAAAATAGCCCCACACATGCTTTGCTTTAATCTGACTCAGATGCTTCCCACAGTAGATGTTCGGGGAGGCGCCTGTCTTTATACACTGCTTGGGGCCCTGAAGTTGAGTTAGTCTTTAAAAGGAACATTTAGAAAACTGTTAAGATAAGGCGAAGGTGTCACTCCTGGGTTTCGTCGGAAGCAGGGGCTCCTTAAGGCACATGAACCTCTTCTTTACAGTCTCCTTTCACTACTCATCCTTCAGTACAAGTGAAAGGACTGAAGGACACAGGGCCTGGCAGGACCACCCAAGAAGCATCTGAAATATATAGTTGAAAATATTGGGGCTTGTACACTCAGGGTTAAACTTGTCCTTAGGGTTGGGCTTGTCTTTAACTAGCTGCATGACCTTAGGGGGTGGTAGTTAGGGTTAGGCTTGTCCTTAACTAGCTGCGTGGCCCTAGGGGGTGGTGGTTAGGGTTAGGCTTGTCCTTAACTAGCTGTGTGACCTTAGGGGGTGGTGGTTAGGGTTGGGCTTGTCCTTAACTAGCTGTGTGACCTTAGGGGGTGGTGGTTAGGGTTAGGCTTGTCCTTAACTAGCTGCATGACCTTAGGGGGTGGTGGTTAGGGTTGGGCTTGTCCTTAACTAGCTGTGTGACCTTAGGGGGTGGTGGTTAGGGTTAGGCTTGTCCTTAACTAGCTGTGTGACTTTAGGGGGTGGTGGTTAGGGTTAGGCTTGTCCTTAACTAGCTGTGTGACCTTAGGGGTTAGTGGTTAGGGTTAGGCTTGTCCTTAACTAGCTATGTGACTTTAGGGCATGGTCGTTAGGGTTAGCTTGTCTTTAACTAGTTATGTGACCTTAGGGAGTGGTGGCATCCTTCTGAACATTCGTTTCTTTACAGAAAGTGGAAGCCTGAGCCCACAGGGCTGGAGCAATCACCGTGAGCTGCACGCCATGCACAGGGATGGACAACCTCTGCTTCTCCTGTGTCAGTGGGGCTGGGTGACAGGTGCAGGGAGGAGTAGCCCAGTAGGTCAGACATCTTGGTGCTAGCAACACAGCCTCTTATTTCTGTGCAGAGGTATAACCGGAGAGGACTGAAGGGATCTTGGGAACATCACAACCTCGGAAGCCACATGTACCATGGGTTCTTTTGTTGGCTGAGGGATGGTGGCAGGAGCTGGGTGGGGGCATCCTTGAGGACAGAGACACACCGACTGACTGGCATGTGAGCCCACCAGTAGGCTTCCTTCAGAAGAACAAGACAATAGGAGGCAATGGAGTAGACAGAGCAGATAGAGCCCAGGTCCACGAGCATCCTGGGATGCTACCCCTGCCTCCTGGCAGCTGCAGAGTCTGAGTGTGATATGTTCTATGCATGATGTCTCATTTATACATTCACTTCATCTAAGCCTGGTGTCTAGTTATTATTTTTTATTTTTTGGCTGTGAAAGTTCAGATTAGATAGCAGAATGGAAGAATATTGTATGCTCTATAGGGTACCTGAAAGTGAAGAATGATTGTTAAGGCATTCTGAGTTTAAGACAAGATTTCCCCTCCGCCCCCTTTTTTTTTTTTGTAAATCCATTCTTTTGACATGACTTGGGCTTACAGTCCAGTGGCATCGTCTTTGGCCTCTGACCTCAAGACTCCTAGAAGTGTCTGTCATCTTCACTAAGTTCCCAGGTTTTTGCTGGATGGTCTAAACCAGTGGTTCTCAACCACTTTCCTAACGCCGTGACCCTTTCATACAGTTTCTCATGTTGTGGCAACCGCCCTCCTCCACCATAACATTATTTCATTGATACTTCATAACTGTAATTTTGAATAGTAATGTAATGTAATGTAATGTAATGTAATGTAAGTATCTGATGATATACAACCCTCAAATGGGTCGAGACCCACAGGTTGAGAACCACTGTCTAAACACACTGTGGCATGGAGAATCAACTCATCATCTTCCTGGGTACTGCATCAGAGTGAAAGCCATTGAGACTTCAGTGCATTGTGGGGCTTCATGGTTTGAAAGCATCACTTAACAAGCAACTGTATCATAGCCACTTTGGAATACACCAAAAGGAGGGAAATATGCTTTTGCTTTTTTTTTTTTGCCTTAACAGTGCAACTGTTTACTTAACCACTACCATATTGTTGGCTGAACCTCAAATTATGGAATTATTCCCTCAATTTTGGGTCATTGAAATGATTCCTAATTCATGTAACTATAAATAATGCTGCAGAAACACCACTTTCCATACATTGTGAAGATGTTTATTTTAAGTTGATTATCCAAATTGCAAGATCTGGGCCCAATAGTATAAACACTTTTTATGGATCGTGATACTGGTTACCAAAGCACTTTCAAAAGTAATTTTGCCAGTATGTGGTAGTGAGAAAAACATTCCTTTTCTACCCACTCCTTACCATTTACTTTGATTCTAAGTAATATTTCATTGTTTGCTTGAAACCTAAGCCTTTTTTTTAAAACTACACAGAAATTTACTGTTTAAGTATTGCTATTGACAGGAATCTTCCCAAGATACAAACTTCAAAACTGTAAAAATACTTAACTAGGTGCACGTGTGTGCATCTCTGTGCGTGCTGGTATGTGTGCTTGAGTGCAAGTGCCTGTGTAAGTCAGGGTGACACCCTGAAGCTACCCAGTGTTTTGTGGCTGCTGGGAACCAAACTGAGCCCAGGCCCTCTGCAAGAGCAGTGTGCATTCTTTATTTTTTATTTTTATTTTTTAATTTTTTTTTCTTCAGTGTGCATTCTTAACAGTAGAGCCTTCGTTTCAACTCGTTACATCATGGTGCATACAGAATCAACTCTCTAGAGCTCACAGTGGCTCCGAGACTGAAGAGACAGCCACAGACCCTGTGTGTGTCTCAGTTAAGCGGTCTGCACTCTGGCTGTGGTTGTTGGCTTGGTGTTCTTGTGGGACTCCTTACAGTGGGAGTAGGGGTGTCTGTGACCATTTTGCCTGCTCTTGGGACCCTTTTTTTTCCTACTGGGTTGCGCTGTCCAGTCTTGATATGAGGGTTTGTGCCTAGTTCTACTGTAGCTTGATTCACTGGGTTGGTTGATATCCCTGGGAGGCCTGCTTTTTTTTCTGAAGGGAAATGGAGGAAGAGTGGGTCTGGGGGAGAAGGGAGGTATGTGGGGGCTGCTGGGAGGAATGGAGATAGGAGAAACTTCAGTTAGGAAATAATATACAGGAGAGGAATAAACAACAACAACAACAACAACAAGAACAGACCAAACAAACCAAACACTTGTGTTTTTAAACTTCTGGTTGAGTATATGGAGTTTCAGTATTGTTCCTTGGTGCTGTGGAGAGGCTGGGGCAGGAGCGCTGCACTGCCACTGTGGCAGTTTCTCATGCATTGACTCTCCGTCTCGCTTCTTGGAGCTTGCTGCTGAAGGAGAAGGTATGACGAGTCCCTTAGCACCCTGTGTTGGCCAAGAAAACAACTGTCTCTTCAGTTTCAAATTCGAGAAAAGCCTATGAGTTGCACATATGAGTATGAATTGACTGATGTGTGTTAGTGCCCTTGGGTTCTCTGGTGGGAGAGTGTATGTGAGGGGCCGGAAAAGGTCCTCGTTAAGTTGCAGACAAAGACTTGGCATTTTCCTTTCTTCTCTAGTTCACTGGGAAAGATTTATAGTGTGGTAAAGCCGAAACTCCACACCGCCTCCCTGGCTTTTGCAATGACATGGTGCCAACTTGCTTAAGGACACTGTAAATTTTGTCCTTAAGCCATTGTTTCATGTGATTTTTTTTTTTCACCAGGGCAAATAAATGGATTGATCTCAGGAACTAACGGTTGCGTGGATGGCTGGTCGGGTCGATCTGCCTGCCGTAATGGATTGCTGTGCAACAGGGTGGAAAAACAGGGGACTTGATGGAGCTGCCGTTTTGATCAGAAGCTGAAGTAACTGATGTGAGTCTTTGGGTCACAGAGGTGTCTTGCCAGTGACTTCATCACTCTCTGTGGGCTAAGCTGGGCTTGAACTTGGATTGCCCTGACCTTTCCATCTCCAGGGCAAGGATTACAAGTGTGCACTGCCATGCTCATGTGGGCTCAACTGAAATACAATGGATACAACAGAAACTCTGCTGATCTCACCACCACCACCACTACACACACACACACACACACACACACACACACACACACACACACCATACACAC
>OU015748.1:117087702-117107782 GCA_907169655.1 Acomys percivali
TACGCTTCATTCATATGGAGAGCTTGGGCAACATCTGTTTATTGAGTCTAGCAATATCTCTGGGGTGTTGGGAGTCTAGAGTTTAGTGAGTATCTGGAGAAAGTGGTAGTCTAGTGCAAGTGTCCATCTGTACAAGTATACACAGTAAATACATATTGATGACACTGGTCTGTACACAAGAAAAGAAGTGTAGGGCGAGTGCTGGTGTGAGCTTCTCAGACTGTGCGGATGCTGGGTATTGTCTTGAGGCGGCATTTAGAGTCTACACCCGGGCAAGGAGATGTATCAACCCCTAGTTTAATTTGTTACTCATCCGCTTAGGAAACATTTACTAAACCCCCCACCCCCTGAAGTGAGAGAAGACAGGTAGAGAGAATATGACATGAGTAGTAAGGGACCCAGCCCTTACAGGCAGAGTTGCAGCTAGCGGTGGTCTGTATCCCATAAATCACATCAATAAAAGGGAGGGGACTGCAGATTCAGACTCCAGCCCAGAGGGGCTTGGGGAAGAGCAAGAAGGGTACAGGGCTGCCATTAAAGAACTGACTGAGTAGGGAAGTGAGGAGCAGATTGCATAGAGGCCAGGATGCCTGAGGAGAGGTCAGACCCTGTTCTGTGTAAGAACAATATTTTACAACTTCTTCATCTCAATACTCTGAAAGCCAGCCCCGAAGAGAAGTCATGTAAAACTATCTCTTTTCTTTCGGGGGGGAGGAGTCACCCTTGTAAATCATTAATGGCCCACTTTAAGCAGGAGATTGCAGTTCCCGGAGTGGCTATTTCTCTATTCAGCAGAGAAGGAAAGAGAATCGTGTTGAATTATGTGAACTGAATCGGTCTCTGTTCTCTGGCACCTATCTAGGACAGATTTATAAATACTGAAATGATATAAATGACCATCATTCAGTCTCTTTAACATTAGAGGCTTTTTAGTGGAAAGGCAAGGTTACTGAAAGACAAAGTTTTAGTTAAGAAGTAGTTGCAGCCCAGAAATCTAAGCGCCCGGTCTTCCATATTGATTTACGCCTAACTCAGACAGAAGATTCTTAGTTTGCTTCTGGCTGTGCCATTTCATAGAGATTTGAGGGAAGAAGAACAATTTGTACTTGTCAGTCCCTTACTATACTTTAAAGGCAACAGTGAAACCTTAAGGCAGTGGTTCTCAACATGGTCAGATACCCTGCGTGTTGGATATTTACATTATGACTCAAAAGAGTAGGAAAGTGACAATTATTATCTAACAACAAAATAATTTTTATGGTTGGGGGTGTTTTACCAAGACATGAAAAACTGTATTAAAAGGTTGCATCCTTAGAAAGGTTGAGAACCACTGCCTTAAACGGCTAGGTCATTTTTACTGTGCAGTAGCATCGAGTTGGAAAGAATATTCAGAGACTTAATTTCCAAGAAAGGTTGAAGGATTTCTAAAACTGATGCAAGATCACAAGATGGTTTTCCTTACATGATTGATCCGATGTCCCTCAGGATAGCATCGGGAAGCCGTGGGTGGGAAAGGCAGAGAAGAAAGTGTGCACGTTCTAGGTTAGGCGGCACACTGTCAGCAGTATTCTGAAGCTGAAGAAAGCACACAAGAATTAAAGGTGTAAGACCCAGTGCCCAGTTCCTGGTGTAAGGATAGTCCGTTGTCTGCATTGCAACTGGGAATGTGTGAGTTAACCTTTGCTATCAGTAAAGGGAAACAGAAAGTAAAATGGCCACTGCAGCATTATGTGGAAAAAGTCTAGAAGCTCCACACGTGAGAGCAATTTACACTCTCAATTTACACCCATGTCCTGGTGAGCCTCACAGGTTTCTTAGCACTGACTGAGTAGCTGCATGCTGGCGGCCCCAGTCGCCCTCAGAGTTCTTTACTCTTAAATTCCTTTGGGTTCAATTGTAAGGAGATTTTTCTTGTTCATCAACACTAACCTCATCACTATGCCATTTTCTTAGACTTCAATAAAACATTGGAATGATTCTTGTAATGGTTTTTTGGAATTATTACTGTTTAAATGATGTATGAATACTTTACACATTCATTTTTTAAAAGAAATTAATCGCCATACGTGCATATATCACCAACCATTGGGTAAACCTATCTTCACTTACATGAAAATAATGTTAGGTTTAGGAACCTGAAACCCTGAGCTTAAATTCTGAGTCTACATTTAATCACCCAGGTGCCTTTGCTGAGCTCCTATAATGTCTTTTGAGATTTGTGGATTTGGAGTTTTTCATCTGTAGGATGGTGTGAGAAAAATTACTGCAAAAGGGTTATTTTTTTTTTACATTCCATGAAGATCTGGAAAATGTAAAGTGTTGTTTGAACACGTTTTACTTTATTTAGTGTTTTAAGTGAGGACTCCTGTTTCTCCCGTGATGGAAGTTTAAAGCAAGTGGTTGGGAGATACAGGATATGCCACCCTTTGCAGTGTATAGCAGATGAGATCTGTCAAAGCCCACAAATGTCCCTGCAGTGTGTGCTTCACCCTGCTGCCTCTGCCTCATTGACTGGTTGTACTGTCTTTCGGCTTGCTCTCTTGAGCTGTCACACTTAGAGCTTAGTCTTAATGGCATGAGGACTTCTGCCTCAGTCTAGGAGAAGCAGGAGACAGGTACAGGTCTCCTCAGTGTCCCCCTCCCCAGAGCCATACTCTAATATCTCAGTTGACAGCCAGCATCCCCCTGGAGTGAGAGGCCTTCCCAGTGATTCTGTTTCTCAGCCACGAGCGTGCCTAGCTCAGGCCCCAGGAAGCACTGAGTAGAGGTGGAGATAGACCATCTAAGATATTTTCTTTCCAAATTTTGAACTCACCAGAACCTATGAGTGGGGGTGATTTATTGCACAGCCAACCAGAAGGAGACAGGATGATTCATTTACTCCACACCTATTGAGGTTTGCAAAGGAAATTGGAGCCATGTTGTTTCTACTGATCCAGCACCCTTTCACCCTGATAGAAAAAGTGTGGTTAGTGCTGACTGCAACTTCAGAGCCAAACAGAGGTTTAGGAGCATGGAATCCCGCGTCTTCTTTTCAAGCAGGCTCAGATACAATGACATCAGTCGCCACCATCATGTCTTCAATTTGTGAGTAGAGACCATTATATTCCAGCTTGATTCCACTCCCTCCAGACAGGGTACCCCCATAAGGACCTTCCTTGCTGGTTCTCTTCCTGTCATTCTGTCTCAGAGAGGCCATCAGAGGTGCAAGGCAGATGGTCCCAGCCTTGGGTGGAGACCGCAGGGGTGGTGCGCTGCTTTGTGTAGGACATGGCATGCTTACCTACTGGCTCCCTTTGAACCCTGGAGTATCGCAGCTCAGCTCTGTCATTTGTATGCCCAGTTTTTGAGGTTTCTCTTCCCCATCTCTCAACCCTTCTTTCTTTCCGCCCCTCTTCCTCCTTCTTCTCCATTTCCTCATCTCCTTCTCAACCTCTGGACACTTGCCAATGTGATCTATTCTATGCTGACTCTCTTTCTTCACTCACTACCCTCAGAAGTCTAGAAACAACCCGCTTTTCCCATGAAAGCTTCAGGAAACAGAAGCAGTACTTACAGCCCCTTAGCACACTGTTGGCACTCCATTCAGAGTTCTTAGCACCACGGAATCCTGTTTCCCCGAAGAGGTTGCCATACCATTCTTGGCAGAGCCACCATCTTGTTCTCCTTTATAATTCCTAGTGTGGTTTCTCAGGAAATTCTTGTTGGATTCTATAAGGCAGCCTGAACTCGTGCCAAAAAGTATGAAGCGTCAAGGTGTTTGGCTTCCAGGCATAGGTCAGAGTCAGGTCTGTCGATAGCGGATTTGGAAAATGGTCTTGGACCTTACAAGTTCTTCACATTGCTGCCCTAAATTTGCTTCTCAATCAATGGCAAGTTTTCATGGGACATTGGTTTTCCTGTTGAGTATGCTTCTCCATACCGCTGCTGCCCAGAGGGTCTTGTGCATTCTTGGTTGTACATCTTTGGCTGGGAACACTGTTTATAAGATGCCTTCAGGTTCCAGGAATACACGTGGGCTGGTGGGCGTTGCTGTGGCATGTGGATTTAGGTGGAAGGAAGTGAGCTTAGCACTGGGGAATAATAGAAAAAAAAAAAAAGGAATTGAGGCAACCCAGAATAATAGTGAATGTCTATTAAAGGAGACACAGTGCTGAGGGTTTGAATGCATTACTTCATTTGGTCCTCACAAAGTCCTCTCAGGTTGCCATTTGTAGGTAAACTCGCTCAGTTTTAGTAATGGACCAAATCATTGACCTAGGTTTCTCAGTACTGGACTTGCTATCAAACCCAGGCTCTTTTCTCCGAGAACCTGCACTCCAAAGCACTCCTGGATGTCTTCTTGTTGTGTTTTTCCTGTGGAGGGTTATCCATTTAGTTACTGGAAGGTCTTCACTTTACCAGTCTTTACAATCCTCTTTGTTCTCCGTACCCATCGTTAGCATCGCCTACCAAGTGATGCATGCATACAGAAATAACTTTTATTTATTTTTTTAAATGGAGACAGTCATGAAGACATCACCTGGCTCTTTAAGTTTTGGAAATCTCAGCGCACCATACCAGACTCACGAGAAGCTAGCACTGATGTAATTCTTTCAGGTAGATGAGAGTAGGCTTTGCCGTGTGAAGGGCATTTGCTTCTTGATGAGAGTACCTGGAGTTAAAGGGACTAGGGCCATAAGATTATCAAAGGCCAGGAAGTGTGACAAGTATAGATACTTTCCCAGAGTTCGCTTTAGTGGTCAGGGAAGTGCTGGTCTGTGTCCATGGGAACAATTGTATCTGTTTGCCATGTTTCACCCCACAGAGCGACAAAGCAGCTAGGATTTAGTGCTAGCAATCATGATTCTACACACAAATGACTACCAGACCTTCCTCGGCTCCTCCAGTTTTCCTACTACATAATCTCTGGTTACATCTGTCCTCTCTCTGCCTAAGGAACTCTTGGTGTCTGCTGAGTGTGGCTGATGGACTGTTTCCTTTGAGTCCTTTTGGCGCTCAGTTTTCTAGTCTCTTTGGGAAGAACTCCTTTGTACTGTGAATGCTTCTGCCTTCTGGTTATCCAGTCTGCTTACTTTTGCTTCTGTGACATTACTAGAACATCTTTCTGTTCTTTCCTTGTCTGGTTCTTAGCTCTAAGTCTCAGCCTTTTTTCTTCTTATTTTTAATAGAATTAGTATTTCCTCTTTCCCCACCACTGCTGTTCACTCTTTCTTCTCAGTGGCCCCCACCGACCTCTGTTTGCAAACAGAATTTAACTACAAAGTTGTGCGCTATAGAGTGTTTTTCCCTTCTGGGGCAGGTGCCAGTGGTTGAGGCTGAGCAGTACTGGTGTTTGGACTCACAGGAGAGGAAGGGGAAGGTAATTGTCGTGGATGGCAGTGGGCAGAGCAACAGGCCGAATTGCTCAAGCCTCTCAGAGCTTCTCACTGACCGAGCAGGAGGCACGAAGGGCAGGGTAGGATATTTTAAGACCTGCCATGAGAGGACTTAGGCACCTGGGCAACCTCTCAAGGCTTCATTCTTTTCTAGCAACGGTGAGTGTCCTAAGCAGTGGGAAGCCTGGCTCCCTCCACTGTTGAGGATGGCAGTCTACTTCCCAGCTCACTGCGCCGCTGTGGTTCGCTCTGTACATCCGGCTTGGGGTGCTTAGGTGAAGTTTTGCGGGTGACTTCTAGGAAGTTTTGTTCAGAATAGGGGTAACTGAATGGTGGCAGGTCTCCAGTTACCCCTTTCTCTGTTTTCTCTTCCCAGCAGCTCAATATGCGCAGGCTGGTATCTCAGCGGTCAGTTGAACCGTGTGTGAGGCGTGTTGAACAGTCACTCCACAGGGCACTCCACCTCCCCTCAGCATACCCAAACATCAGCTTTTTATAATGCTGTGGAGAATTCGGGGATTTAAAACCAGGAGCTTTAGTTCCTGGAGCATTTGGTTTAATAATACATAATGATATTAGTATATTGCACATAATGTATTAGTTTTCTATGGCTGCGGAACAAATCACCACACATTTAGTGGCTTAAAGCAACATAGATCTATTGTCTTCCTCTGTGTGCATGTAGAGTCTGGGTTGGGGTTAGCTGAGGTCTCTACTGAAGTGGGGCCTCAGCCAGACCCTGTTCTCATCTGCACCTTGGGGTCCCCGTCCTGGTACACAGACTTTGGCAGAGCTCAGTCCCTGGCTCCTTTGGAACGGACATCTGTTTTCTTGCGGGCTTTGGTGGGGTTGGGTTGGGTGCCGTCACAGTCAACTCCTAGAGCTTGTCCTCACATTCTGGCCACACAGCCCTCTCACGTATGGCTGGAGACTCTCTGAAGGGCCAAGCGCACTCAGGATAAACTCAATTCAGTGAAAGTCAACTGATTGTAAGTTACCTTCCAATTCTGCTCCCCTTCGTCTTACGATGGAATCGAGGCGAGGCCTATCATTTTCATGGTCCTGGCTATACCGAGGTGTGACTGTAGGTGTGTGTCAGCCAGGGAAGGACTCACAGGGCCATCCTGGAATTTTGCTCACGGCATAGTAAGGAAGTAGAGCAGAAGACAGAGCTGGGGCTCAGAGGCTCTGCAGCCACCCCACCATCCGAGGGAGACTCTGAGCACAGCTTTTAGACACTTATGGGAGACACTGTCAATACCAGGATAGTTCCTGGGTTGATTCAGGGGGCTAGAGCTGGTTAAGAATTTCTAAGACTGCTGTTCTGTGGTTCTGGAAACACTTTCTTTGTTACACAGTCACTAGTGGGTACCGTGTCTTGGAGTCATGCTCTGCCCATCACGTATAACATCACATGTCCCTAGGCCTGAATCATCTGTCTCTCATGGTCCTCCAGCACCAGTGCACTGCCAATCCAAGAAGGCACAGGATTTGAAGCAGGAGCTTTAGCCCTTGTCTGTTCACTGGCTTAGGAACCTTGTGCAAGGCACATGTAGAGAGTGGAGGTAATTAATAGTCAGAGCTTCCTTACTCTGTAGGGTGCAAGCGAGAAAAAAATTAGAGAAAAAGGTGTCAGTTAGGGAGCTCTGAATACGTACACAAATGGTCACAGTGTGCCATCACCATGTCATCCTTCCGCCTGTGAGTCCTACTAACATTTACCCTGCAACAGCTATGCACTGAGTATTGAACTAGTCTTGGTGATCCTAGTAGGATAAGTCAAGGAGTTTCTGCCCTCACAGGGATCACAGTCCATGGGAGAAGCAGACACAGAAGCAGCAGAGTATAGGGTGTTCTGGGGCAGATGGATGTATGGGTTGAGTGGAAAGTTCCTATCCTAGACAGAGGAGGCCAGACAGAAAGGCCAAAAGTCATTCTAGAAGCTGTGGAAAATAAATCCTAGTCATCACAATGACCATTTGAGAAGAGAATCTATGTACTCAGAAGGGTCTACATCTGTGTATAGAACTGTGGCACAGACTATTATTCTGAACCTTCAGGTTTTAGGTAAAGAAATGGAGACACAGAGTAATACAAATAATTTACCCAAGGAAACAGTGGTGATAAGTAGTAAAGCCCAGTTCATATCCAGGCAGGCTCACTTCAGAGCCTGGAGTAAGCATTGGATATGGTGTGTGGGGCCCAGAAAGTTGGTTTTAGGATAATAAGAGTGGGACTGGAGACAAATTCATGGGTATGTGATGCATGAAAACGTTAGATAGGATAGTCTGGTTGTGTCTGATAGCTGAGAGAAAAGGAAGACTCAAGAAACTGTAGTTTATGACGTATCCAGCAAGAGGTCTCGTCTTTTGTGGGGATGGATGATATAGTAGTATCAATATTGGAGTAAAGGAGAAGAGCTTGTAATGTGTGCAGTACAGGATGCTTTCAACTCATGCAGATTGTCAGTGAGAACAGACATGGATCTGGGAGGTAAGCTTAGGCCTCCTCAGGACTTGGATTACAAACGGGGAGTCATATGGATTTTTATATGATGAAATTGTCCGGTGAAAGTATGCAGATGAGCTAAGGACCAAGTATGTAAGTGTGTGAAGCACCCACCCATATTTGAAGTGTAGGCTGGAAGGAGTGAGTTGTGCAGGGGAAGGGAGGGAATTGAAGGGGAGTGCCGTAAGGGGAGGTAGCATCCACCAAGTGGATGAGAAAGGATAACAACAGTAGCAGTGGGGATCTGCTGGTCTTGGCTGTGCAAAGATGAGAGCAATTTCAGCCATAGATCTAGGTGGAAGGTTCCAGAGCGCCAAAAATAAATGGGAGGTGCAGAGAAAGCAAGAACTTTCATATCACAGAGAGATGCTCTTGGGGGTAGCTGCTGAAGGAATGGCCTTTATAGAACATGCTTCATGTTTCTTTCCCTGTAAGATGGTGACAGCTGAGCTCGTTTTTTTAGTGGCAGGAAGAACAGCCATGGTGAGTGGTGGAATTAAAATGAAAAAAGAAGGCTGGCAATGCAGTGAGGGTCTTGGGGCAGGAAGAACCTTTAGAGTCCCCACCTGCCTGGCCTTTCAACTTGACACAGGCCAGGGTTATCAAAGGAGAAAAACTGTCTACATTAAATTGGCCTATGACTTGCCTGTGGGGCATTTTCTTGATTGCTAATTGATGTAGGAGGACACAGCCCACTGTGGGTGGTACCATCCCTAGGCAGGGAATCCAGGCTGTATAAGAAACTCAACAGAGCAGAGGCTAGGGAGCAAGTCAGCAAGCAAGCTTTAAGTTCTTGGCCTGAGTCCCTGCCATGACTTCTCTAGATGATGGACTGTGAGCTATATGATGAAACAAATCATTTCTTCTACAAGTTGTTTTTGATCATAATGTTTATCACAGCAACAGAAAAGCAGATTAGGATTTTGAGCTGCCCCATTAACACCTTCAGTGTCTGATAATGTTTATTGTGACATTGTCTACATATGGCTCTGTATGGCACACAAATGGAGATTCATTAAATGTTAGTTGTTAAATTATAGGAGGAAGAGGATTTGAAAATACATACCACATTAAAATTTAAAAAAATTTAGCATTAAATTTTTTACATATACATTTATATTGATACACATATATACAATAAACTACATACAGAAAGAAGAACCACGAAATAACTAGGAATTATATAAATGTTACATTCTTAGTGTTTTGGCAGCCTTGAAGAAAACATCTTTCCTATCTTGGTGTGTCTAAAATTGTGAATGAAAATCAATATCTATCATATCTCATCTCTATCAACCTAAAACTGTCTCTAGACTTAAAAATATTGTAATTCCTAAACAACTAAGCTTAGTTGTAAAATTAAACTATCTGGTCTTCAACCCCACAGAGACTTGAGAAGGGGTAAAATTAATTACCTGAGTAGACAGGAAGTACAGGTTAGCAGCTTCCAATGTGAAAAAAAAAAAAAAAAGATTGCCTGAACAGTCACTCAAAATTCTCTATAATGTTGGAGCATCATCGTTAGCTTTCTGGCCTAGTATATCTGACAGACATACTTGAAAAGCAGGAACTATTGAGGACTTGCTTACCCTGTCTTGTTAGAGTTTGGCCATTGACTCTGCCTGCATCCAAGCTTGCCCTTTTTTAGGCAGAATTCTGTCTGTGTTAGGAACAAGGACATTTTGCCCGGTGGCTGGTTTGCTACATTTGAAGCCATCTCCATAAGGAGGTTCTTTGATGCTCATTATCTTCTTTGAGGTAGGCTGGGTGTTTCCAGGAGTTAACCTGTCTTATTGTCAAAGAATCCTTAAGCTAATAAAAACATCTTTAGATGCCATATTCTGTAGGTCTTTGAGGCTTTTGAAGACTTATTTAACTATTTTTACCTTATCTATCTATAGACTCATACCTATTTGTTAAATCTAGGATGTATATTTTTGTGATTAAAAAAGACTAGTAACTGACATGGCCATACCACATATTTAATAAGAAGGAAACTACATTAAAATTTTTTTATTTTGGTTATTGTTTGTTTGTTTGTTTTCCATTATTGAAGCATTAGTTTTTGGACAGGAAGCTGGGTATCTTCCTGCAGTTCCCTCACTTCCCTAGGACTGTTCTGCAGTATCAGTGGCTTCCCTTTCAGAGGATACTTCCCAGGATCCTTTGCCAAGTGGCTTCAGATTCAGCTTACTTGATGTGCTACAGGTGACTAGAAGGAACAAAGTATAGAAGAATCAAGATGTACCTTCCTTTCTTCAAGTGCTGTCCACAGGTGCCCATATTTCCCAGGACCACAGATACCAAGTGTCTTTCCCCTGCCCAGTTGGTACCAGCTTCTCATGGCCCTCGCTGCTAGACTCTGTCACTACTCCCCACATGGAAAGGCAACATCAAGCTATGCCAAGCTGCTTTCCTACAGCTGATGTTATATTTGATCCTAGATTCTAACAGCAGCCTAGACCAAAAATGCTTCAAGCATCCTCCCCACTACCATACGTGACACTAGCCAGAGAAAAGGAAGTGGTACCCAGAAGACGGAAGTGAGGTACAGAGCTGGTTGGATTGGTTAGAGCTCATGTCTAACTTAGCTGGATGGCTTTGAGCTTGCGACCGGCTGAGACTCAAATACTTGTTACAAGAGTGGGCTACTATCTTCTAGTGTACCAAGTAAACAACAGTTCTGTATGTAGGTGAAATCTTTAAAGCAGACTTAGAATGAGAAGCAGGCTGGAACAAACAGACCTGTTACCTACTATTTCTTCTAAAACCTTTATAGGTAGTTTTCCATACCAAATCCCTAATACTGAATTACCTGATGAGGTCTGTTTTTTTTTTTTTTTTTTTTTTTTTAACTTGGTATTTGACCAAGACCCTTATTTATTGTAGAACTTTGACAAAAAGTGGATTTTTGTAGAAAACACAAAGAAAATATATAGTCATTACAAATCTTACCACCCAAAGTTAACCATGGTGAACATTTTGTGTATATTGCTTCAAATTGTTCCCATGTGCATATAAGCCTTTTATTTCCATTTGGAAAGTTCAATGTAAGTTATATGATTTATAATTTTCCCTTTTTACCATTTGGTATATCAGATGGAATAACTGTTTTCATTTTTATTTATTGTGATTGTAAAAATGGTTATTTGTGTGACACCAAACAGACACATTAAAATTTACTTAATCATCCTAATACTGTTTGTGTTTTATATAGTTTACAATATTTTGCATTAGATTACTTACAATATCTGAGGTTGTATTTCTGATTGAGCCTATGATAGTATTTATTTGTTTGCAGAACTCAAGATTAAACCGTGGTCTCACACAGGCTAGACAAACGCTGTAACCTTAGGCCGCTTTTAAACTTACTTTGCTCCGGCTGCCCTTAAAATCCTCTTGTACCCCATTTAGGACTCTGTAATCTTTCTGCCCCAGCTCTGCATTACTAGGCCAGGAGTTTTTAACCGTCAGTGACACTTAGTTGAGAAATGTCCAGGAGTTCTGTGTAGCGCATCTCAAGAGGGTGTGTCCAGCGGTGTCACATGACGAAGGCTCTGCCCGAACAAACGCTTTAATGCACTGCGAGGTTCAAAATGCGAATAGCCTTGTGGGACGTGGCAGGCCTGTAGGAGGAGGGGCCATGTAGGGGAGTGTCCATCACTGGAGACAGACATTGGGTGCTTCATCTTGGCTTGGCCCTTTTCTATTATGGCTCAGTTCTTCTCAATGTCCTCGGTGATGTTACCAGGCCCCTCTTCCATATACGTCTGCCATATTGATAGTCTTCTTCAGCTTGGGTCCAGACACACAGAGGCAAATAAGTACCTACTGAACTCTCTAAAGCTGTCAGCAAAACAAATCTTCTTGCCAGGTAACTTTGTCACAGCAACAAGGATGCTAACTAACAGTTTTGTTAGGATAAATTAGAAATCTAGTCTCTACGAGAATTGGGCTTTATTTATTTTGTCCTTTGCTGAACACTCAGTGTCTCGAGGGGCTCTCAATGACAGTGGCATTCTTGTGGAAAGTTAAGGAGGGAGAGGGTGCATTGAGGGATTCAGATGGCCCGAGAGAACTTATACATGCTGACATGACACCCTTCCCAGGGCAGAGCTGAATCATCATCACACAGGGAGCAGTCAGCCCAGAGCTGGCTGACTGCCTGCTGCCTTGTGCAGGATGGAGCCTCCAGGCTACCACAGCTGCTGGATGCAGCCGGTGGAATTTGCCTTGTTGAAACGAGAGCCAGCTGGTGAAGGCCAGAGCTGCTCAGATTCAGGTGAAGCCCACTCCAGCTCCCCACCCCCCGACCCCCACCCCAGGACAGCCACCGGCTGCTCCTTGGAGGCTGTGTGACCCTCCTGAGCTCGGGTCTCACCCTGGCTGGCTGAAGTCTACAGGCCTGCTCTTTTCTGGTCTTGATCTTCCTGATGGTGTTTTGTCAACTTTGAATCAGTGTGCGCATGCGCGCGAGTGCGAGGTAAGCACTCTTAACACTGAGCTGTTTCTCTAGCTTAATGTGGGATTTTCAACTAAACTCTAGCTACCGCATCTCTGGAATTAAGGTCTTAAAAGAGAGGCTTGGCTACCAAGTTGATAAGCAACTTCATTCCTTCGGTTCCTTTGCTAAGTTAGCAGCTGACTAATTTAAATTACCCCCCTTCCCGCCGCCCCTGCAGAGGAGCAGCCGCAGACAACTAGAAACTCAGATCTTCAAGTCTATCTTTGTTTTGCACAAGCCCAAACAATGACTGCATGTCCCAACCTAAGTAAAAGCAACATGGTCATAAAACAAAACAAAACCACAGAGCCCAAACGGAATGTGGAGGGCAAGCCGATTTTATGCTGGGATCAAACGAGAGCCTCAGGATGGATTCGCTGGACCCATTCCTGGAAACCCCGTGTACCCGAAACTAAGGGATTTAAAGTGCTTCCTAGATCCAGCTATTATTTCGTTATCATGTATTATTGTTGCTTGTGAAGTTATCCCCACCCCCCTTGGGGCGGGGACGGGGCTTCCCCGTGAGGAGCTGCGGGAGGCTCAGATCCACATTTCTTTGGGCAAGAAGGAGTTTGCCCAAAAGCTCGCAGTTGGTTGCCTGGCTCCACCTGTGCTCTCTTTGAGATCTTGGCGACGTTGTCAGTGCTTCTTTGGCTTCAGTGTCCTCTTTAATTTAAAGAGGATGTAATCGCTTTTAATGGAGAGAGGGAAGGGTTGACAGATGTAATCTGTCTGGACACCTTCAGGGATAAGGTGCGTCTTCTTTGTCGCTTGGTAGGTTTTCGTCCTTGGGGATGGCGTGAAGGTGCAGGGTCTAGGGCCACCGTTCCTTGCCTGTTCCTGGCACATGCCCCAGACTTTGCAGAGAACTTTTAACCTCTCTTCTTCCTGTGACTCTTTGACCTTATACTCGGAGTACACGGCCTTCGGTCTTTCATGATTTCTAGCCTGTTTTTCGCCTGGGAGTTACTGCAGCACCAGGCTGGGTGCTGTGGGAGACAGAGAATGAGAATTCATTGTCTTTTCCTGATATCTTAGTTTCTGAGAGTCTCACACATACTCAGGCCTAGGCCCAGGTCCAGGGGAGATTCTTTTTTTTTTTTTTTTTAATGTAAATATTTATTTACCCATTTACTTTCTGTGTGCGCAAGTGAATGTGCCTTAGCACACGTGCGCAGGTCAGAGGCCAGCTTGCAGGAGTCGGTGTTCGCCTTCCACCATGTAGGTCCCAGGAGTCAATGTGAGAGCTCAGCTCTGTCAGGATTGGCAGTCTTTCTGGGTCTCTGGGGCAGAGTCTACGGAGAGGGACGATGGCGTGGGTAGAAGTTCCTTAGAACAAGTGGAAGGTGACCCATCCCGAATGTGGGCACAGGTTCTCAAGATAGCATAGCCTAAAGTCAAGATTCTTGGCACCACACCCAGGAAGAAGACCACGTAGCTCTCTGCTCAGACAGTTTATTCAGTTGTCCATTTGATTGCTCATTGGGCTGCACAGGGACTTCACTACCAGACTGTATAGCAGACCCATCCACATTTCTGACTTTTGCGCAAGCTGCCCCACATGTCTTTTTCATGTCGAGTGGTGCATGATTCTCCTTTTTAGAGCCCATCGTTACAGGTTCAGATCGCTCAGCCTCTGCAGCATGCCTGCAGACTCTTCAATTCTGACTGCTTTGCTTGGAAGGGGTCTCAGAGCCATGGCCTTAAAATGCAGCAAAGCTTGGTTTCAGCACTCCCCATGAAGAACGCAAGTCTCTTTCCGTCTGCTAATGGAATCTAAAGTTGTTTTAGCTTCCAAGAGACAACTTTAAAGGGACCGCTGTTCTTCCACCCTAGCCCACAGAATTCGTTGTGTAAATCTACATGCAGCAATTTAAATAATTTTGGCTTACCTGGTCTCTGATAAAATTCTGAGCTTGCCCCTTAGAAGTACTTGTGGCATGGATATATGTGTGTGTGTGTGTGTGTGTGTGTGTGTGTGTGTGTGTGTGTGTGTGTATGTGTGTGTGTACACACATGTATAATGTATGTATCTACATATGTATATATATTTAATATTTAATTTAATATGTAATTTTATTTTTCCATTTTACTGGATATCACAAAGACAATCAAAGATCAATCTAAAAGTCTCATGACTATAGTTATGATGCTATCTTAGCTTTGGTCTTCTGTAATTCCATTTCATTGGTAATGATCTTAAGTGAGCTTGAGGTGCTTTTGGAATGGAAGGTCACTATGACTTTCTGCATAGCGCTGGATCATCCTGGTGTCAAATAGAGAGAACACCACTGTTTTGTGTCGTGAGAGGCGCTGTACGGAGTTGAGGCTAACTGAGGGAGGTCAGTCAGTTTTGGTTTCTAGTTAAGTGTGTGGTGTGCAGAAGTAGATGGTGGTACAGGCTTTGTTCATTAGACTTGCTGATAGAATGCTCAGGCTGGGGTAGGTGCCATAGCTCATGCTGGGGAGATTGGCTGCTGCCCCCCCACCCCCCGCTTTGAACATTGTTTGTCCAGTGGTATTACAAAGAAGCGGTCCTGAGGCCAGCTCACCATGACCATTTACTGTGTTTGGTGAGGTCAGAACTGAAACCCTGGGTTGAGCCTCAGTTTTCTTGCTTAAATGTTGTCAGGAATATGAGGCAGCTTGAAGGTTATGAGAAAAAAAAAATCTGGGTTGCTCACTTTGGTTCCTTGACCATAAAAAAAATCCTCAAGAAATGCTTGCCAAGATATTAGCTACACTCAGAGAAAATTTCACAGTGGAAATGCCCACAGAGAGCATCATTGTCTCTCCAGAGGCCAGCTTGTTAGTTGCATGACTTTCTCTTGCGGCCAGGAGCACATGTCCTGCACATGACACTGTCACGGAACAAGAACAGACAGATGTTCCCCTGGGACTCCACCTCTGCATATTTCCCCCTATTGGCTCATTAAGCAGTATTTGCCTGGGGGGCAGGAGGGGTCAGTGGCAAAGCTCTGAGGGAACTCAGCTAGCAACTTTCATAGTTTTCAGAAGGTGACACTGTGTTGGAGAGCAAGAGATGGTCCTATTTTTAGAGCCTTGGTTCCCTGGGGCCAGGAGGTTAGTGAAGAATTCCCATGCCTTTCCATCACTTCTCTGTAGGAGATCTCCACACTCTGCCCCCTCTCTGAGTGGCTTCTATTTGCTAAAGGACAACTTTTAGCTCTGGTGTCTCAGTGGGAGCCTCCTGGGTAAGCACTGCAGGGGCCCTTGCAGTGACAGGAATAAACCTCATTGGGGAGAGGGAGGACAGAGAAAATGATGCCTTTATCTCTTTCAACGAAGCATTTGGCAGAAGTGGTTTTATTTTCTGCTTTATCTCACCTGTGTCCCACACAAGCAGTGATGAGGGCAGACGTTGCTTTTTCTGGTGTACCAGCCTGAATTATTCCTAATGTGTAGATGACTTGCTTGGTTTCTCTGCTCACTGGGTCAGGTGGTGCCTAAGTCTGCACTGCTCACATCTGCCCACATCTGCAGCTCATCCTCCTCTGTGATGGTCCCTCGGCCATAATTTGGGGGATAGATGTTAGTTTCTGGGGAGTCAGTGTCCTTCCCATATCATAGAGTATTTACAAGATGGTCTCTGGAGAGGTTCCTTGGATGTTTCTCAGGGAACCAGAGCTAGCATCTGGAGCTGTTTCTTCAGGAGGGGCCTGGTCTCATCCTTGCCATCTCTGCTAGAACTTCCTGAAGGTTCAAGATAGTGCAAGCCCCTTTCCAATTGTCGCCTCTAATCATTTTTTTTTGGTCAGGAAATGTACTCCTCATTTATTCAAGGAAAAGAAGTGTTTGCTCCCTTGGGATTTTAATTTGCTTTGTTTGATTCATTCTATGCCTTCTCACTTGAAAACAATTTTCTTCGGTGGATAAGTAAGGAGAGAAGGTCTCATGTTTAGTGATAAGAAAATGACCAAAAGGGCAAGGCTTGTGGTTAAGGTCAGAAGTGTGCTAGCAGATACTTCCTAGGACAAGGCAGAGATCTCTCTATCATTGAAGTAAGCTCTCTTGGGGCCTATTAGTTTTGTGTTAGATTTCAAAAGAGAGGAACCACCCTCTGCCGGCATGGAGGTCTCTATCAGTGTAAATGAAGGAGTACTGTTAGGCTCTCCAGGGTCCTGAATGCCAGTCGGACCTGAACACTTGCGAGCTGTGTCTGCCACCTCAGGCCAGCAGGGCTACCCTCCTCGTGTCGTTCATCACACGAAACTCAGGACCAGGCCATCTTCATGGCCAGACTTTAATTTCCCTGCACTTTCTCCCAAAGTATTTCATTGGCTGCTTAGAATTTAAGGACAACTGTAGCACAGTCTTCAATGTTCTCCTCCCTCCTTGATCTCAGGTTCTCCCCTGCTCAAGGCGGAGGTGAGAATGAAGGATTCCTTCCCTCACCATTTCCACATCTAGACCTATTTCTCGTCTCTCTAAATTCACTCACCTGTGCATCTCATGACCCCTGAGTGAGATCACTCAATAGACCCCCCCCCCACTTATTTTGTAGTCAGCACTCCCTGGGCCATTTGCTTGATTCCTTGAGTGCTTCAGCTTATAGCAAGCTAACATCCCCCACATCATGGTTTCTTTGTCATTATTGGTAGGCTACACACACACACACACACACACATATATGATTCTTCACTTTATTACCTCAGTCATCTCCTCGCATTCTCTGAGCGACTCCCTCTGCCGTTGGTCCTACTCCAGCAGCCTTAGTTGACCGTTGACCCTGGCCCAAATCTTCATTTCTTCTCTTTAAACATATTTAGTTAAGACAACCACTACAATATTATGATGTGTGTTTATATGTGTGTGGTGTGTGTGTGTGTGTGGGGGGGGTACATGTGCCAAGGCACATGCATGGAGCTCAGAAAGCAACTTGTGAGGTTAATTCTTTTCTTCTATCTTCATGTGTGTTTTGGGGATTGAACTCAGGCCATTAGACATGCATCGCCAGCAGGAAACCCCATCACCCTCTGCTCTGAGCCCTTTTATTCTTCTAGTCCTCTCCTCCTCCCCTCCAGCTCCTCCCCCTCCCTTTTTCTTTATTCTCCTCTCTTTTTTCCTTTCCTTCTTTCTGTGTCTCATGTAGCCCAAGATAGCCTCAGATTTGCTATGTAGCCAAGGGTGACCCTGAGCTTCCCCTATCACAACCTCTCCCTCTCACAGCTAGATATTCAGTGTTGGGGATCAAGCCTAGGCCCCCATGTAGCCTCATCAATTGCCCTACATCCCCAGCCCCCCACATCTTAACTTCAAACACTCAACAAATTCAATACTTTCAAGTGTTTCTGGGTGACGGAAGCTCATACACAGCATTCAATTTGGGACAGAGCTGGGGTTTCAGTGCCTGTTTTTGCTTCCAGCTGGGTGCTTTTGGGCAGCTCACAAACTTCACAGATGAGGCTAAAACTGGACCCTGACTTATTTATTCTCACGTACTACCTGCTCTCTGGCAGCCTTCCTGTGGTGCCTGCCCATTTGTACCTGTCGTTACTAGAGTTACCATTATCTGTAGTTTGTGTACATCTCCACTCACTGTACCCTCCCTTGCCTTGTGTTGTTTCAGTAGAATTCTAACACCCACTGAAACACACTCCCGTCTCCATGTCCGGTACTCTGCTGTAGAGTATGGCTAAGGACGATCCCTGGATTACTGGTGTTCTTAGCTCAGATTTGTGATCGCTGACTTTAACTGGGTCGTGGTTTCGCCTTTTAGCTACCCTCCATTTTTAACTGCATGAACCTTTTGATCTTCCTGGACGGCGATTTCAACTCCTTTTTTTCCTCTTCCAAATGTTCGCTGTCCTTCTCACACACAATCTCAGCTGGCCGCTTGCACTTTATGGAGGAAAAGGCCACAATCTGAGGCGTTCCCTGTCGCTCCTCTACGCTTGGCCCATGTGCTGCGCCCTCTGT
This sequence comes from Acomys percivali, assembly GCA_907169655.1. Lineage (NCBI taxonomy): Eukaryota > Metazoa > Chordata > Mammalia > Rodentia > Muridae > Acomys > Acomys percivali. The sequence goes on from OU015748.1 coordinate 117,106,033, forward strand.
GACTGCACTCCTTTATTTGGGCATGCCGTTTCATCACTCTTTTATATCAAGACATTCTGCAGGGATGTCTCCTCTCAGCCAATGGTACTATACCATCTCAATCTGGTTATTGTGTGTGTGTGTTTTTTTTTTTCATATTAGCAGAGTGTCCCCAAAGACCCCTTATCCTCCTCCATCAGTTGCTGCAGTGTTCTCTGGTTGCCTTCCCTAGAAAACCCCTTGAATGTGACATCTGAATCCGCAGCCTTCATCATTGTGGTCACTCTCACATTCCACCCCACCAAGACTTACGTTCAACTGAATGAAAGACTGAATAACGAATTGCTTTTATTTCTATCCCAAGTTCCTCCCTGGCTGCCTCTTCTATCCTTTGCCTTCCCTTGGCCTGTTCCAGGACCTCTGCACTGGCTGCTTCTAGGCTGCAAACTCTCCTGTGCTTACATCATTGAAGTCCACATGCAGATGAGTCCATGCAGCCTTCCGTAGCAGCCTGTCTTGCTGTATATTTGTCTTCTCAGTTAGTACTATATAACTTACAGTATAGTTTCTATTTATCTTTTTTTTTTTTTTTAAATCTCACCATTCCACAAGAGTTTAAACTCCATGAGAGCAAGGCTTTTCATTCGTCTATGTCATTTGTTTAGCTCCCTGATGTGTGAAGTGCAGCGCTCCCAGAACATGCTTAGTGTGTGTTTGTGGAGTAAAGAGCAATTGGCCAGCACTATGACTACCTTCCCCAAGGTGTAGTAGCCCGTTCAGAAGACACGAGTTTCTACTGCATATGTTGTCAAGATCAGACGAGACGATGTATTACATAGATAATGTATTGTACATCTATAAAATGCAGACCAGGCATGTAGGAATGAGACACAGAGTTCAAACAGGCTATGCACTTTCACCGTCGTTGCTGTCCTCCGATGATGTCATACGCTATTCACGTTTCCCCACTATGCCTTCCTTCCAAGGTTGCAAGTACACAGCGAACTCCTTGAAGTGGATCCCGATCCTGCCCTTCATCAGCTTCATGGCTTAAGGCAATTTATTTATTTAATCTTTCTGAACCTCAGTTGCTCAAACTAGACTAGACAATAGCACTTTCTTTGCTGAGTCACAGTGAAGGGTAAAGGCTGTGTGAAAAGTGTCTAGGATCTTGCCCTGACACATAGTAGCATCTCAGTAGGTCACAGCCCTTGGTCATGCACAGGGCGCAGATGTGGGTGGCAGAGGCACACTCCCAGGCAAGCAGAACTAGGTGTCAGAGTCTGCAGCAGCCCTTCACATTCAAATTCTAAAATTGGATCTCACCAGCAAGCAGCCTGAGCGAGCACAGCTCCTAACCCACTCCTTCCTTTTTCTCACCCAAATCACTGAGTGGTGTTTTTTTTTTTTTTTTTTTTTTTTTTTTTTAAGCAGAGACTGTAATTTTTAGCATTTCTTGAGATGTGTTTCTTTTTATAGTTCCTATCTCTCATAGGCTCCTTCCCTCTGATTTTTAAAACATCCTGTCTGGAATCTAGAAGACTACATGAATCTGTTTTAATCCTTTGTTTTCCTTCATCTCGAAGCATTCTGCCTAGGTTTCGGTCACCTTTGGCCCAGCAGCAGGCCTGTCTTGTTGGTTAGGTCACACACAGAGACAGCAACAAACTTATTTGCTTCTCCCAGTACTTTAGAACATTCAAGGAGGAAATTGATAATACACACACACACACACACACACACACACACACACACACACACACACACACAC
>OU015748.1:117107792-117119755 GCA_907169655.1 Acomys percivali
CACACACACACACACACACACACACACACACACACACACACACACACGATAGAACAATGACGCAAAGGCTTCTAAACGACCTGTTTTAACCTTTTGTTCCCTCAAGCCAGATTCAGCCAGCATCTACCTCCCAGTGGCTGTTCAGTCCCACCCACTTTCCCCTTGCACATTCTTCAGCATTGCTGCCCAAACTCATCTGCTGTCCCTGTTTCCGAAGGAGCTCCATGAATGGAAGAAGGCCTCCAGGGACACGACGGGAGTTAAATCCTACCCTAAACACATGAGCTCATCGGTTCAGCATCCCGCAGAACCGAGAGTGGAATCTTGCCAACATTTCACGTTGACCAGGAAAACTCTCAACATCTACTTCCTCCCCGCCCCCACACGTATTTAGTATTTAATGTCTTTTGAACGCTGTCCTAGAAAACTGTGCAGCAAGGAAGACTACCCGACCCACCACCTCAGTGTTAGGCAAGTATGTAAAAGGAAGTAAAATGAACCTAGGGAAAAAAATTAATATAATTTTAAAAGTGAATTTTCGGGTTAAGTGAAAGTGTTTGGGGGTAGACTGGCCACAGTTCTTGGAGCTGGCAAGGGGCTTTCCACCTGTGGGATATGGCATTCTTTGTTCTATGGTTCACAACTCACTTTTGGAAAGAAGTGAATCTGACAGCTAATTATCTTGAGTCTATTTAAACATTGGAAAGAAAGACCTCTTCTTCAGGGTCTTGAATCCACAGGGCAGTGTTCCATCTCTCTCAGAAACAGAGACCAAATGAACTAGCAGCTTTGCTTGCAATGAAATAAGAACTTGCTGGCCCCCACCCTGATAATACACATAACAATGTAATTCTGAAGTGAGCACCTCAAGTCTACATCTCCCATACTCTTGGAAACAAGCTAAATACATTGAAATGGACTCTTTGAAGCTTATTTGTTCTTTCAGTTACATTTCTTAAAAGATACACCATCAATAATTCCACTGAAGCTCTTTTAGCTGAGCTTTTGAGTAAGTCATACTACTGGAAGACTTCAAATGTTTAAGCCAGGACGGGGGTTCCCTTCCTTTCTCCTGTCAGTGGAAACCCACCTTTCTTAGAGTTCATTCTTTGCTAACAGAAAAACACATGCCCTGGGTAAGCACCAAGTGCATAATTATGAAAATCCTGAAAGTTAGAGACTTTCCAAAGGTCACAAAGTTTACTGTGCCACACAAGGGCTCGGACTTTGTTTTCCTAATCTTTTTCCTGCCCTACTTTTCCCACAGCCCCTTTACACAGCGTATTTGTTCCCCGATGGTAGATTTAGGATGGTATACAACACAAGAAGGGAAATTGAGAAGGAAGTAAGAGTCCCCAAGGTCTTGGTGGCCTCCGAATAGCTTTTCCCCTTTTGAGATGTGTGGAGTACTTCGTCATGCCATATAAAATCCCAGTCAGGATTTATGTTCTCCTGAGGGGTTGATGCCAGCTGCATTATCAGGAAATCATTGTTCAGTCCAGGAGTTTGAGAAGCAAGAGAGAAATTGTTGTCCTACTTCTCTGGTGTAGTGGGGGAGTGATCTTCCTCCTTGTCTCACAAAGCTTAAGGGGGAATCATGATTGTAGAGCTCCCTAGACTCATTCGTCCTATTCACTCCCAAGGCGCTTGGAGTTTCTGTGATCATTTTAATCCTTGATGTTCTTCACCTGTTCTCAGAAAGATTGTCTTACCTCCTACATTGCCTCATTCACCTTGAGAGCAGAGACCGAGTCTTCTCCGAAGGTGGGAACTTGCTACAGTGACTCTCAAACGATGGTCCACACACAACCTTACAGGTCAGAAACATCTGGTTCATTGTATTCAGACTGTAGGGCTGGGTTTAGTGAGAACTGAGAATCTGAACTTTAACAGTGTCCCCAGGTGATTCCTGTGCACACCACACTCTGAGGACCACAGTCCTGTAGGCCCGAGGCAGGTGCCTGATGACTGGTCTCAGCCACCTCCCACTGATTCCTGGAAGTACCTTTACAGCAGATGCTCAATGGCAGCAATGCTGGGCTTGAGTAGACTTCATGCACGCATTCCTTGCACTGCTAATTATCAGTTTACTTTGCTGTGGATGGGTGTGGTGGGCAGGGTGACTAGAGACAGTCCTTGCCCTGTGTCCATCCTACTGTCCTATCCTATAATTTAAGGAACTCAGTCTTCCAACTTTTTGTCAGCATCTTCTCTTTATTTTCCTTTTTATTCCTCAGATATTTTATGAGTATTATGTCTGCCAGACTCTATTCTACCATAGACAAGGCAGATAAGGAGCCCTCCTGCTGCTTAGATAGTTGACATTTCAGAGTGGACTAAAAAGAAAATAAACAGGAAAACCCTGTACTCCCAAGTTAATTGCAGATAGTGGCCATTACAATGAGGTAAATAAACATGATACTGTGTGGAAAGACTGCCTTCCCAGGGCTAGGTCTCAGCACTACTGCTCCAAGGGGTGGCATCTGAATAGACACTTGATGGATGGGCTTTAGGGAGGGAGAGGAGCTGGGTCAGATGGTTGAATCCTCTAAGGAGGCCTCTGCTGTAGTGGGAAATCACATGCTACACATGACGATGGTGGCACATCGAGCATCCTCCATGTGCTAGGCTATGTACTGAGCTCTGTTGGATTCAGTCTCTGCAGGAGACAGAGAGGGTTGTACTCACACTTTCAGAGGAGGGGTTGAGTAGCGAGGGGTCACACAGTAGGAGGCAGCATGAGTAATTAACCTGTGCTTTGTGGGAGGACCAAATGCTCTCTGGCATTTGGTGGGTCCCCTCTTTAGTGTCACACAGGCAGCTGCTAACTGGAGATGAAGCATGGTGACAGAAAGTGTCCAGGCGTGCTATGATTGTGGTGGCCTGCCAGCATCAAGAGATGTAATAGCAGCCACGTGATACTGTGAAGCACCCAGGGTTTTCAAGGCATTATTTTAAACATACCTTATGGTTATTTGTGTCACATGATCATTGACCTAGTGAAATACAGGTGAAGAAGTTGGGCTTCAGAGAAGTTAAGCGCAGTGATCAGGTCATCCAGCGGGTCCAATGGTAAGCTGTAGATTTCCATGCGCACTTGCAGGTCTGAAGCTCAGACTCTCTCTCCTCTGTTTCCCTGACAGTCAGCTGATTGGTCCAATGGCTTAAGACACAGAACAAAGAGCAAAACTGTGGGATTCTCTCCTTTCTGACATGATTTTCTCCCCCCTATCCCGCAACTCATGTTACCTTGTCTTCTTGACGTTAGGGATGCTTGTTGCAAAATTGGTGCTCTTACTTTCTCGATTCTGACAGTTATTGGTAAGTTCTTGGACACAATCCTAGGATAATTTGCCACGTTTTCTCTCTTTAGAGTGTTGTCAACCCAGCCAGGGGCCACTTTCGTTCATCACAAGCTGATACGATATGGGTTTGTCTGTCACCAGCTCTCCATGGGGCGGGGCTTGCTGCAAGCAGGGATTACGAAGCTGTATTGGGAGCATGAAGATGTCACCAGCCCTGTCTCAGACACTGTGGCCTCAGTGAAGACTTGGTTGACAGCAAGACTTAGTTGAAAGGAAGATCCCAAGAAGGAGAAAGGCCCTGAGAGTGGAAGTTGGGCAGAGAACTTAAGCGGACACTGCACTTTTTACCTGGTGCAGCCTTTCCACGTCCACACTCATGTTCGCGCTCACGTGGACTCCACTGTGGCACCACAGTCACAGCACTGGTCTTTAGTGTAATTCCCTGTCACAGAAAATGATGGCATCGGATGACACTGAACACCAGGTTCCTAATCCCACGTTGTTGATGCAATTTACAATTTTGGTTAAAATCTGCTTCTTGACCCATTTCTGGCCAACTGCCTACTTTTAGAGTTTCTGACCTGTTCTGCTTGGGCTGCTGTGGTATGGGTCAGATTACATGTGGGGAGATGGCCTGGCACTGTTGATTCTAGCCTCTGGGTTGATGTAGGTTGGGGGTTAGTTGAAAATGGCTTTATCCTCTGTGATTTGGGGTTGAGCACAATTGAGCCTGAGGAAAAACTAGGGTTCTGTCCCTACTCAACAAGTTTGAATGTCAAGATTCTTGTGACTGGCTTCAACACATGGGACGCTGTCAGAACCCAGATGTCCGTGCAACTGTCCAAGCTCTCTTTGAGAAAAATAGATTCTCATTTATCAAAAGAGAGGCTTAGAGCTTTACCTAACACTTGAACCTTCATGAGCAGGAGTTTTTTTTGGTATCAGTGGTTCCATTCTACTCTCTCTAGGCTGTTTTTACTATTTGTGTTTAATAATTAGCTCTCTGTAATGTACACACCAAATTGTTAGTGGGCTCACTATCAAAATCTATTGAAACTTGGTTTATAAATTATTTTACAAAGACAGTTTTATCTGTGAGATGTTCTTAGTAGGAGATGGAATGCAGCCCTGTGGCAGAGTACTCAGCACACACGTTGTGGGAGACTCTGGGCTTAGGATATAGTGGCACAATCTCTACGTGCTGAGGAGGTCACAGACTTGGGATGTTTTCTGACTTGGCACCAGCTGGCTGTGTGACAGCAGCAAACTCCTTAGCTCTTTTCGCTTTACGCTAGGAATGAGGCGGGAGGACAGGTGACTGACTTCTGTGCACCCTCCTAGGTGTGGTTATTTTTTTGTGAAAGTGAACCCTGACTTGTCCAAGCGTCCCATTGTGTGCCTCTCAGAGGCCAGCAACCTGATAACACACACACACACACACACACACACACACACACACACACACAAATTTTTAGCACTCAAATGTATAGATTTCATTTTTGTTTTTAAGCTTTGATGGCAATCTCTGTCACAAACTCAGCCCAGCACATCATTCCAAGTACTGATTTCTGTTGTGTGGTACTTGGCTGGGAAACTTTCCCCAAGTCTCTTAAATTATAGGACATCATCTCCCCTCCAGGCTTCCAAACTGTAAACACGAACATAATCTTTGACCGTTATCCGAGGCTTTGCTAAAGCTTTGGACAGCAGATATCAAAAATCAACTAGCTTTATCATGCATTGGCTTTATTATTCTTTAAAAATCCTCTGGCAAGCATTGATATGTTGGTATAACCATAACACGGGGCAGCGGGAATACTCCCACTGGTAGGAGAACTGAGGACCTGGCTAACAGGTTTGTTGCCGCACTAATATAGAATAATCTCTGATAACTATAATTAAGTCATATGCTCCTGTCACAGGTTGACTCACCAAATCCTCGCCCGTCACGACTGATACTCTTCTGTGAGATACAAGCTGATGCTCCAACAGCTGTCTGGAGCCTTAGAGTGTGTGCCCTTACTTATCCTTGGCAGGAGAAGCATCTATTTTTAGGAAGGTATTTTGACACTTTACCTCTTGGCTACATTGTCTCTAAAAAAAGCCCCAAACCATCCCCCTTCCCCTAAATATCTCAGTGAATATTCTCCCACCCACTACAGGGCTTCCACAGACAGGCAGCCTGAGCATGTTTTTGTGGCAGTCAACTGGCCCCAGACCAAAACAGCTAATCAGCTCCGAGTTTATTCTGGAGCTGGAGATTGGGGGCGGGGGGGGTTCCTTACCATTCCCGGACAGCATTTCTCCCAGCTTCCTTTCCTACAAGATGTCCTGTTTAGCTTGACAATTGTCCTGGGAATTCCAATCAAGGCTCCTCTTAGTGAGAAGGAACATGCCTCATGCTGGCTTTTTTTCTGAGGGGTTTTTAGAAGGACTGAGAAAAAAAAAAATTCTCCGTAAGTATTCCTGAAAACTGCTTGGCTTCTCTGTGTTTACTGAGGGGAGAGTTAGGGAGACGGTTGCCTCCCATGTTTTGGGGGATAGCTGGGAACTATGACAAAGAAGCACAAATAAGGCAAGTAAGGCAGGTAGAAATGTCTAGTTGCTACACAAACATGAAATAATAACAAAGGTACCTCTATAAAACAAGGTAGGACAGAATTATTCCTATAGAGAACCATGAAAGCTGATGGGAGCCTGTGAAGTCAGAGTAGGAAGGGCTGTGTTCAGAGCATCTTCCTCAGCTGGGCCCTGGGGAGGGGCTATGGCATACTTTGCTGACCTAATTCTTGCTTTCCTAGAAATCCGTCTTCCCTGTGTTCTCAAGCCCCAAGTCCACAACACTGAAGCAACAGTAGCATCCAAACCAGCAGGCCAAGGCTAAGGACACTTACCCACAGCACAAAGTGCCTTCAGAGGAAAAAGAACAGGAGCCTATTTTTAATGCTGTTTATAGTAAATATTAAAAAAATTACAGAGAAGCAGCTGTCAAGTTTTCCTGCTGGAAAACAAGGTTTAATTTGTTCTCGGGTATCGTGGAAGTCTTGTTTGCTCCTAAATTTTCCTTAGTGGAGTTCTTTTCTAAGGCTCATGAATTTCCCTTCCCCCTAATAAATTCTTGAATTCTTGTCAGTCACCAGAAGTAGAAAATATTCAAAACTCCCTAACATCGTCCTGTGTTTCCTTCATAAGGAAATCTACATACATTGCTGAGAATCGTATTGCGTGCTCAGCCACTTTGGAAAAAACAAAATGCTGGGGAAAAAAAAAAAATCTCCTCAAGCTAGAGTCAATCAAATGAACTCCCTTCCCCAGAAACAAATAACTTTTACGCTGGTCATGTAGCTATCAAATATGATTGATGGCATTTGCTGAGAAGCTGGTCGGTGCCGGCAAGACTGGAGGAGAGAACAGAGGATCGCCTAGATTTGGAGGAATTTTGGCATTGTCCCCTAAACAATCACATTAAGACCTCCATGTATTGACAGCTCGGAAGATTCCAAGAGAGATAATCTGTTCTAAGATTCAGAAAACAGTGATTGAGAATCAGAACATTTCCTGAGGACAAATGGCCAGCTGGAAAGAATTAATTCACAGCCTTAAGTTCAACCAAGTGTCATTAACCCACCCATTCCCTGGGCTTGAGGTAGTCTGGTGGCCATGTTTTTAGGACACATGCTCTTTTCCACGCAGGAGGAAGCAGAGCAAGGAGGCCAGTTGCTTGGAGAGAACCCGGTTCATAAGTTGAAGGTCCTTATCAGTTTGAGAGTTTCCTCGAACAGCAGGTATGACTCGCAGGGAGGCTTAGTGCTGTTACTGGTGGCTGGAGCTGGCCAGGCCAATCCAGCAGGCGGCAGGGTGGAGACCTGGCACAACGCCTCTGTCTGCTCATTGCGCCAACAGTTCCTGAACTCCATGCCAGGCACGCCTACAGCCGCTCGGCAGATCTGTAATCTTGAAAATCACGGGCCAGAGCCCATCTTGGCAACTTTTGGAAAGTTCTATCACATCCGTGGAGAAGAGCAATTGAATTCAGCTGGGGGGGGGAGAGAGTAAAAAGCAACTGCCTTGGAGTCTTCATAAAATGAGCGTTATTACTTTTTGAGGTCCTGGCAATTACACTTCAAAGGCAAGCAACGCCGTCAAAATTTCCCTATTTTCTTTTAATCATTAATGATATCCTCTACTTGATATTCTTTCAAAGCCTGGCCCTGCACAAAGCAGGCGATTAGCAGTTTTTACCCAGGAGACAAGCAGAGCAGCAATGGGGAGAAGGTGCCATCTTTGCATGGGTCTCTCTACTGTGACTGTGACACTATTGGAAGTTGAGCTGTGTGATTGCTAGTTCAGTGAATGCACACATCATTTGCATTTTCCTGAAATCTTAGTGATCAAGCGAAACATATTTCAAATGATAGAAAGAACCTTCACTCCAACATTTATACCTTTAAAAACTCACATTTTAGTTTTTGAATTGGATGGGGCTTCAAAATGGTGCATCTAAGTATATAAAGAAATAACTGGGGGGTACAATTACTTAAAACCATTCCACTTTGCATTTATAATACATTTTAGCATGAGCAATGAATATTTTATACAGAACCCATTTTCAACTTGAAGATGGTTTGTATTTAAAGTTCTCCATTCAACTGTGTTCTCACAAAGAGAACTACCCATTGTCAGCGCCCCATTGTTTCCATGTCCAAGCTACTGTCAGAAGGGAGCATTCAGTGATATTCCAGGGGCAAGTTTCCATTCGCAGAAGAAACCAGTAGAGCCCATTTATGCTAATATGTTATGCTTAGCTGACCTTTGATTCCACACGTGACTGCACAAGCAAATGACACACATTTCCAGTGACGATGGAAGCCTGGCATGGAGGTCCAGGCTCTGGAGTGGGAGATTCAAGTTAAAATAAGATTTCTTGCTGTAGACTCATCTTGCAGTAGCTTAGTGTTCACAGAAAATGGCAGGTGTGTGAGTGGTGTGGACAAAGACAGATTTGACCAGGGATAAGTGAGCACACTTAGCCTGCCTCCTGTGTTCTGAGGTGTCCTGCTGCTGAGTCCTTCCCTTTCCCTGTCCTCTCTTAGGGGAAGTTTAGGTACTGCTTTTGGTACAAGAATAACTGAGCTGAAAGTTGTCTTCCATCAAGCAAGACCCTGAACATGTAAATACCTTCTATCAGAAGCCATCTGACCCTTCGGGCTAGTGTCCATTGTGCTGCAGTCTCTGTAGCATGGTCTATGAATTACTAACAGCTGTAGCTTATGGATCCAGAGAGAGGTCGACCAGAAGGCGTTTTGGAGATCATTCAGTACGGGAGCTTCTGAGTCCTAATGATCTGGCTGATCAACAAGCAGTAAGAAAGCAGGGCTCAGCCTCTGCAAAAACAGAACAAAACAAAACAAAAACAACAGACAAAGAAACAACAACAACAACATAACAAAACAAAACAGGTCAGCTCTCAGTTTCTATATTTTGTGGTTCTAAGTAGGATTTCTTTAATGGAAAGAACATTCTGTCATTATCTCCCCTCTCCCCACTTAAAGCTTTTAAGAACACCTTGTGATTTTCTCTTATTGATGAGGAACTAGAGGTCTGGAGAGTTATATCATAACTGAATGTTGTTTGCAAATGTGGGGATGCCTATCTAGCCTTGATTTTTTGGGTCTAGACTCTGAAATTAATAAGTCACTGTATTTTTCTGGAATGTTCTTGTCTGGAAAGCCCTGAGCAGAGTATCAACGTCCTGTTTTTGTGTTATCTCTTAAAATTCTTGGGCGTGTAGACTTGAGCATATGTCAGTATGTGGGTCCTAGCATGTGCATACATGCACATGTTTGCTTGCACTAGGCTGTGGGTATGGAAACACATTAATGCAACAAATCTTTAGAACTTGATCAAGTGGGCTATCTCATAACTGAGGGGACAGAGCTTGGAACACTTTGTTAGTTTTCCATATGATGACAGGTACTGGTGGTGTCAGTAGCTCATGATATATACAGTTACAATACTTTGGCGTCTACTATAACCAATGTGACAATAAAACTCATGTTGACTAAAGATCTTTTAGTGCTGAGGGAGGTTATAAAGAAAACAGGAGTATAGTGTTCTTAATGTTGTACCCAGGCCATTTGTATACAGCATATTGAGGCCCAGGTCAATAGGCCTGTTATCAATGTCAGAATGGCCAAGGAACTCATAGTCACAGTTATGATCTGAATATTTTGAACCCTTCATTGTTTCTAGAAATAACAGATTACTGACAGAACATTCATGCCCCTCCCCACCATACCTGGAGACTATATTCAGTTCAGTTTAGTGCAAGAAACACATCTGCAGTCATTTCCAAGGCCAGGCGCAGGTTGTCAGCCACTGTGAAAAAAGGCTCCTCTGAGTTCACTTAGCTCTTGGTGTTCAGCTCTCATTAAAAAAAGTCACTAAAAAATAACTTTGCCTGATTGATGGGAATAAAAGAAATGATGCTGCTGCCATGGGAACCAAGATGGAGCTTCCTCAAACAAACAAACAAAAAATAGGATGACCACTTGATCTAGTAACCCCCACTACTCATCATCCTCCAAATTTGCAATGAGCCGGCTAAAGAGATGTTAGCATGTTTGTGTGCCCCAGTGCTTTGAGTACAACAGCGTGGAGGCGATGCTAATGTCCATCAACAGGTGGCGGTAGAAAGAAAACATGCATCTATATCCATGGAACATGACTCAGTCTTTATTATTTTTTTAATTAATTTATTCTTGTTACATCTCAATGGTTATCCCATCCCTTGTATCCTCCCATTCTTCCCTCCCTCCCATTTTCCCCTTATTCCCCTCCCCTATGACTGTTCCTGAGGGGGATTACCTCCCCCTGTATATGCTCATAGGGTATCAAGTCTCTTCTCGGTAACCTGCTGTCCTTCCTCTGAGTGCCACCAGGTCTCCTCCTGCAGGGGACATGGTAAAATGTGAGGCACCAGAGTACGTGAGAAAGTCATATCCCACTCTCCACTCAAGTGTGGAGACTGTTCTGACCATTGGCTAGATCTGGGTAGGGATTTAAAGTTTACCGCCTGTATTGTCCTTGGCTGGTGCCTTAGTTTGAGCGGGACCCCTTGGCCTAAATCTGCCTATCATAAAGTTCTACTTGTAGGTTTCTAGGACCCTCTGGATCCTTCTACTTTGCTATTCTCCCATGCTTCTCTCATCTAGAGTCCCAATAGGATGTCCTCCCCTCTGTCCCAGTTTTGACTCAGTCTTTAAACCCAGGAAATTCTACGGTGTGTGCAACAATTTGGAATCTTATGCAACAGTCTTGAAAGTTATGGCCAAGGCTTTAAGTCAGGAACTGAAGGACAGCTGTCCCCTGACTGCGATTAGATGAAGGACGTAGAGATGGTCAGGTTTATAGAGTCAAAAGAGAAATGTGACGTCAGTAAAAGTAGGAATGAGGGAGTCACTGATGCAAGGGTAGGAAGCCTCAGTCAATCAGGATGAAGCCGCTGGATCTGCTGTGTGTCCTTGTATCTGTGGTCAGGTTGGTGCATTGGCCACACTTCTGCTCTCACTGAAAGGGAGCTCTCCCATTAAGTGGGCTTGTCATCTAAAAAAGAAAGTTAATGACTTAAGTGACACCTTAAATCGTTACGAGGACAAGGTTGTTAATGAATAAAGCGGGGAGTGTCACTTGTGAACATGGGAAAACATGGGTCTTATTGTTGCCAAATGTTCTCATTCGAACGGGGTGAGAAATCCACACGTTCAGAATATTGCATGTCCCTGTTTGGATGTTTTCACCTGTGATGCGTCAGCGCTTGTTTCCATAGTTACAACCTCCATGCCTGAGGTTAGGTCACTTACAACAAGAGATCGATTTGCCTATGGTCTTGAAAGCTAAAGAAGGTGAGCTGGTTCTGGAGACTCTTCCCTGGCTGCATGCCTCCATGGCAGATAGGGCATCGTCAACGGAGTGCATGGTGGGACAGAAGCCACGGAACGCGGAGCGGCCAGGATCACTCCTAAATTAGCGTTTACTCTGTAGGAGCTAGCTGACATCCCAAGAGAAGTACATTCTCCTCCCAGTGGCTGTATGGTCCTATTGGACCAGGGCCCACCTCTGAAGCATTTCACACCATTTCCCAACATCAGCACATTGAAGACCAAGCTTCAAACACTTGAGCCTTTGGGGATCAAGACACATGGAGAACACAGCAGAAGTAGGATGCTGCAAAGCTTGCGCCTGAGATGTAGTGCTTGCAGGAAGCCCAGTTTGCCACTAGGGCTTCAGTGTAACCCTTGAGTCTGACCATGGAACTTTTGCCTGGATGCCCTGTTATGTTCAACAGCTTGCCTCTGAATCGCTGGTATCAGAAGGCTCGAGGGTGTATATAGCTTTGCATACCTATTATTAGCAGCCAATGACTATTAGTCACCACCATTTACAAGCTTAAGAAAGGCAACAGGGAGAAGTTGCATAGTGAACCTGTAAAGGCCATTATGGGACCTCTTTGGAAACTGTGATCTAGAATTAGGCTTCATGCACATTTCTAAGCAATTACAGGAAGTGGAGTGCAGTCAAGGGAAAACACCTGTCAACCCCAGGCTTCCATACACACACACACACACACACACACACACACACACACACACACACACA
>OU015748.1:117119765-117164083 GCA_907169655.1 Acomys percivali
ACACACACACACACACACACACACACACACACACACACACACACACACATGCATAAATATACACATGCACCCTCACACAAGTGCACAGGGTCTCTCCCTTTAATCCATAGCTCTCCAATTAGCCTAGACTGGCTAGCCAGCTTGACCCAGGGGTCCTTAGTCTTGGCTTCTTAAGCACTGGTGTTATAGGAGGGTCTCCATACCAATCTAGCCTTTACATGGGATTTGGGCATCCAAACTCCGGGCCCGATACTTGTACTCTGAGCATTTTACCCACTGAGCCATCTCCTTGGCCCCGAGGCTAGACTATTTCAGAACAGTTCTTGCATGTATGGAGATTGGAGAATTGATTAACTCAACCTCCTTGAAGCCCTACTCCAGCTATATTTAAATAATATGTATTTGGCTTCTTGTCTTTGTGAAGTGTTTTTCTTGACTGGCAACAGCTGCTGCAGCTGTTGTGTCCCATTATATACAGCCGGAAAAATTTGTCTCCTACATCTTGTAGTTGTAATAGAAGGACTTTTATTTCCTATTTATTTATTTTTTTTTATGAAAATGAATTGATCATGTGGAAATTACATAGTAACAAATAAATTGCATTGAGAGTAAGACATATAACTCCAAAGTGACTCTTAACACGGACCGTGGTTTGGTCTGAGAGAACGCATAGAGACCATCTATCCACCTTCACAGCAACCTTCCTAAGGAGCAAGCTAGGTTACCCACCTATCACACGGAAAGTCATACAAGTGTCTAGGCACAAGGGTAGGAACATTTAATGTTATAGATTCAACGCCATGATTTCAGTCACACACCAGTCACTTAAAACCAGTGGCATGGAGTCATCATTTGCTGAAGCAGAGGACTGATGTCTACGCAGGGGGCTTGGGGGGATGGGGTGTGGGGGAGTTGCCCACGGCCTGAGATGAGTCTCTTCCCAGGTACAGGGGCCTCGTTGACCGTTTAATCTCTTAGACAACTCAGCTATCTTGGTTTCTGCTCCAACAGGGTTGCTTAAATAGGCTGGTTATGTTTTATTGCCTGGCTGATGTAGCCAGCTGTCTATAAAATGTTTCTTAATGAAGGAGTGAGCGAAAGGCTACCCTTTATAGAGGAAGGTAAGTGCTGCTGAGGCCTTCGTGAGCATGAGCATTCACAATTTCTCAGTGTTAGCCATCATGGAGGAGAAGGTCAAATGCAGTTTGCAATGAACAGGAGAGATCCTCAGATAAGGGGTGGGGGGTGCTGTCTCAGTGATTTCTCTAAAGGGAGAAGCAGGACTCGTAATTTCGGGGTTCAAAAGGCAACACTAAAGTAGAGACTGAAAATTATCAAATCAAATCCCTTTAGTTCTGAACTAGTCCCTGAGATTAACTAGGGAACATTTGAAAATGGCCCAGGCCTTTTCGGTCTTTTATGACTTGTACAATAAATGACTGCTCAGGGGATTAAAAACTGTCATGCCTTGATGCTCAGTGGTGTAATGTGATCAAAATTCCCCCTTCTGAACACACAGATTTGGCTGGGGCAAGACACTGGGCCTCTAGAGTTCTTGGTTTCCTCATCTGTAAAATTGACAGTGACTCCTGCTGTTAGAAAGGTTTTGGGGAGTTCACGGTGAACCCCTTGGGAAGATGCGTGGGCCAGATGTGGTGTTCTCTCTCACAGCCTCCCTGCACTCTGGCACAGAGGCCTCCCTATTTCTGTTGCTTGCTAGAGACATCCCACATCAGTTTCTCAACCTGGGAGCAAGATGGGTGGCCAGGAGACGATCCTGTGCATTTTGTATTCAGAGGCTTGGTGAGTTTTTGGATAAGTAAAATCCCACACAGTAAGAGGTAGTTATGACTTCATCCGGGAAAGTCTGGTTCTGCAACGCAAAGGTACTAGGAACCTCTGCAACGTGCTAACGCTCTCACTTCCTGTGTTTAGTTCCAGCCAACTTTAAGGAACTGGAGACGCTTCTAACCCATAGGTTGAAGTCTTTTGGCACACTACCGGGTTGCGCTGAAAGCTGTCGAGTTGGCATTTCCTGAGCAGGGCTTGGGTTGGCTCACCCTTCAGGAAATCTGTACTTTTGGGGGATGTTTCTAAAGTCTTACAGGGATCTGGTCCCTCCTCCCCAGTTAAAAGTAGAGCCATGGAATAGTGGAATCAGTAAATAAGATGTTTGTGGAAAGGTGAGGGTGCTGTACATAGCTCGCAGCATCATGAATGCTGGTTCTATCGCCCTACATCTCACATGTCTCCTGAGCCCCAGCTTAGCACTTGTGGTGTTGTTGGTTTTTCTTCTCTGGCTTCTCTGAGTGTGTTTATGCTTTGGGAAGGTGTTAATTTTAAGTGAGATTCAACTTGGGGTTGCTCTTATAAGTTGGCTCTAGTCTAACCAATGGTAGTGAAGGAGCCATAATGACCCTGGACTCTGTTGATCTGTAGGTCAGGTTTTGCAAGATGTGTAGACCAAGGGGTCCCAACAGCAGGTAATGGTGGTCTGCTTTGTATGTACTGCCTTTCTGAATACTTTATACGATGGTCTTCTTCAGCCCTTGGCCAAACCCTTTGCTCTTCCCTTTTGCCAACATGATAAGTTTGTCCTCTGCTCTACAGGGACCACACCTCTTCTCACTGCTCAGCAATATGTTCAGCCCAGAGTGAAAATGGGAGAGAGAAAGAGAGAAAGAGGTGGGGGAGGGAGAGAGGGTTAGTTCACTTTTGCACTGGGTTGCATTTTAACTTGTGTATGCTGTGGGTACCCTCACAATGGGACAGATCACTGTTTCAAAGATGAACGTCTCAGGGCTTTTGTCAAGCTAAAAATAATATGGATTATAAGAAATTATAGAAGCAGAATTGGGAAAGTACACAGCTCTAAGATTACTTTTGTGCAATAAAGCATGTGCTTGCCACAGTGTTTTATTGTTCACTTCTCCCAAAACACGAGTTAGAATGGCTTCACTAAAGGCTTTCCAGTCCTCTTGGTAAGTGATCTTTTGTTTATGTGTCTTTTAATTACCCAGATCATTTTTTTTCCTTGACTTCAGCTCATCTTAAAAGTTTTCAGAGGCCGTGCCAGGATAGCTTAAGGGGCACCAGGTTTCTCGCTAAACAGCCAAAAAACCACTATGTGTTTGTTCTGGGGAAATTGTTAAAAAAAAAAAAAAAAGGAAGTGTAAGGGAGTGGTCTTTGTAATCATTTCATGGGCCCCAAACCATTTGCATGCTTTCTTCTCTTAGCCTAGGCCGGAGCTATATATGGTATGGGGATAAAACAGCCTCCTGCCAGTGGCAATTATGCTGAAGTCTGTCCTGAAGACTTGACACAGCAAGCTGACATTTCCTATGGAAAGTCACATGATGCTGGAGCACCAGGCGTGTGCCTGGACTGTTTCCCGTTCTTCTGTTAAAGATGCAGGCCTCTTTAAGAAATAATGCTTATGTCCTTGGAACGTCTCAAAACTTTTCACATTAAGCAAGCAAATTGCAGGCTTTCCTGAGGGCATAGAATCAAGTAAATATGTACTCTGAAAGGAGTCTCTAACGTTCACTTATGAACGTCATGTGGCTGGGAAACACAATGTCCTTTGGAGAATAGAGGTTTGGGGCAAGCCTAATTCTTTCCTTCTCCCCCATGCTCCCTCATTGCTTCTTTACTGTGAATTCGGTCTGAAATCCTGTGACATGTTCGGGGTCAGGGGGGAGAGGGGGTGAGAGCCAAATATCCATTGCCTGTCTGCCCACTTTCCTATCAGCTCTGGGGAACTGAGTCAAGGGGTACATAGCTCTGTGCTCTGTGCAAGGGAGGGGGAGCATCCCAGAGTGCAGGGCTTGCTGGCTTTAGGCTCAGCCTTCTACTCCTCTGTTGTCTCCAGTGAGCTGCCAAACCTAGCCTTGTTCCGCCACCACAGGAACTCACAGAGATGGTGACAGCACGCAGAGGACCTGTACAGGTTCAAGTCAGAGTTAAGTCTCAGCACCGAGAGGGGGGCAAATGACACAAAGTCCCCACTCTTAAGCCAACCCTCCTTTCTAATGCCTGGAGCTTTTGCTAATTATAAGGAGGAGGGAGGAGCGATGACAAACACGATCTCCTTGCTAATACCAAACACTCATGAGAAGATACTTGCTCCGCGTCAGGCTCTGGGCTTTACACGCACTGACTATTTACTACCCCTGTTTGCAAGTGGGAAAATTCAGGCTCAGAGCTGGAAAGTTTTCCTATGGTGACTGTCTCTGGTCAGCCCCTCGTTGCAATATAACTTCAGCTACCTTAGAGTCTTGGCTGTTAGAAATGATTTTCTGCTCATCTGAAGTCCACGTCTTCCCACTCTAGGCAGCTAAGAGACCTGGGCAGAGCCGGTTTCCACCTTTGGTCCCTACAGCCAGCCAGCCCATCTCTACCGTTGCTTGTTCAGGTGTGTGGGATGAGAATCAGCTTGCAAGGGAAGGGAGAAAGGAGAAGGGGGGGGGGGTTGGCCCTACAGAATTCAATGCTGTCTGCATCTCTTTTGTATCGTAAAAAGAAGAAACTGACAGCGTGACTTTGAAAGCTCAAGAACATAGCAGATACCCATCAGTACTTGGGGCATCCTCCACAGCTGATGATAGACACTTTGGTCTGAAAGACGGTCTTTCCCGCATTCTACATATAGTAAATAGTAAATTTAGGCCAGAATTAATGTAGGGGGGGGGACCTCTGTCCTTGTGTTTGTGCCCTGTTCAGGTTATTAGTACGAGACCTGCTGCTGTACTCTACTTTCAACTGTCTTTTCACACATGCGCTCATTCGCACAGTGCTAGAACTTCAGATTGGCTCTAAATACCCAATCTCTGCCAGCTCCTTTCTCCTGGGCTAACCCTCATCATACCTGATGCATCTCTGCCCTTAAACAAACACCCCACCATGTGTGTGTGTGTGTGTGTGTGTGTGTGTGTGTGTGTGTGTGTGTGTGTGTGTCTATACTTTTGTTAACCTTAAATTTGACACCTACATCCCATCCTTTTAGGTGTGGCCTTGCTGAAGTTTCTGGGTGGTTAGGTCTGGGCGACTGAGCCTCTGCGGTTTTACCTGTGAGGTGGTGAATAGTTGTCCCAGACACAGACAGTTTGCCAGAGCAAAGTGGCCTATAGGAATAGGATGGTACAGTGCGCCCCACACAAGAGTTTCTGTTGAGTTCAGGATTTTGGTATTATGTTGGTGAAAAAGCAGTGTCCGTTTAGGAAGCATACTTAGAAGTTGGTGTGTTTTTCCTCTGGATCCTCCTCCTCTGGGGCCCTCCTCTCTTTTTACTTTGGGCAGGTTCAGTGAGCTCCCTGTCGGGCCACGTATAAACACTGGGCACTCTTTTGCGTTCTGCGTCACTAAGTTACGATGTTCAAGTGAGTGGCAGTAAGTGTGTGTTTGACTAGTAGTGTCTGTCTCCGTCTCTAGTTCATGCTGGGTTCCTTGGGACGTGACCCCACTGTAAAGTGAGCGCCTTCTGCATACCGAGAGTTGTCCTGTCTCCCTCCCACTGTACTATCTAGGTGAAGAGAGAACCTTGCACTGTGTCTCTGAGACCTCACAGATGAGCCTGGAGACCTTGCGCAACCTGAGACAAAACCAGAGCCCTAGGCTCTGAAACCCTGTCCTTGACTTTCAAGTCCCGCCCCTCGCAAAGACTACATTTAACCAAACAATCTTGAGAACTTTCTCTAGTTCTCTGTCTAAGAGCACACACTGCACTAATATGTTTTAAACTAACTGGCAGAGTCAAGGTCAAAAAGTCACCTGGGATTCCCAGCTCTGTACACTTCCTTCATCTTGTGGGTTGAGTCAGACAAAGCGCGTGACCTCACTGTGGTGAGAACAGATTCCTGTCTGACTTCATCATACTTTCATCAGAGCCGGGCCGGGCCTCCGCGTCTTTTGACCTGTTGAGGTTTTGATCACGTCAGCTTTGATGCTTGCGGATTTATTAGGCAGCCAAGCTCTCACCAGGAACCTCAGTGACAGGAGCCCTGTGCCAAAATCACAAGGTGCTCTTTCTGTCACACAAGGCTTTTGTTTAAACCATTCTCACAGGAACCCGGCTGTCTGTCTGGTTCTGTAGAAGAACGTATTTGTAGCATAGAGCGGTACTGTGGCCTCCTGGGAGGCTGGTGATTCCCACTGTGGTTTGTCCCTGCTTTGCTTTGCTGCATGTGCCTGGCCACTAGTGTGTCTGGCAGGGAGCAAGCCATTCTTCATTATGGGACTTTGGCTCAATTTCTTCAGCGTCTCACACTCTCCAATTGCCTGCCAGGTTTTACAAGGTGCTACATTCCTTTAATGTCTTCTGGGGAGCAAGATCTGCCCCTAGCAGTGAGTTCCGACCCCCTGGGCAGTGAGTTCCACCCCCTGGGCAGTGAGAGCCTCTTGTACCCACTGGAGAAAGTACAACAGGTAGAAAGCCTGGGCAGTTGTGAACGGCAGCAGTTAATGTCAAATTGGTGGGGCAGCGATCCAGTGAAGTTCATAACCACACAATGCGCCCCGAGGCTGGAATGCTGTCTCAGTCATTTCTAATGGCAGGGTCATAAAATCATAAAGCTGGAGACCTCTTTCAGAGGGGAACAATCAATGGAATTCACTTGGGTGACCAAAACTCTTAATGAGGACAAGACCGGACACCGGTTTTGTTTTGGGACATTGCCTTAGTCAGGTTGGGGGCCACAGTCCCTTCTTTTCTCCCCAGCTATCCCCACGCTGCCTTGCTAACTTTATCGAAGACGGTCGAGGATGAGCTTGCTGGCCTGCTAGACAGTGGCGGCACACAGCTGCTTAGCTCCAGAACGGTCCGTTTACAGTGAAGCATGTGGCAGGGCGCCCCGGAGGTCAACAAGCCCTCCAAGAATCTGCACACCATCCGATTCTACTCAATTCTACCCAGCTGCCTTCATGGCAGCAGGAAGGACAATGATGAGATGAGGAAACATGCCTGTAAGTCAGAGAATATCCCACGCATGTGTCCTGTGGTTGATTCGGATAGAAGGGCAGAGTGCGACCCCGCGCATTAGTCTTCTCCAGCTGGATGTCAAAGGAGCATGCGTCCTAGACTGAACCTCTTCAGAAGTTTCGGCGAAGGGAGATGTTGCGATTTGGTGGCCAGGATTGTGACCCAAGTCAGCAGGACAGCTGTTGGGGCCTCCTCCTTCCCCTCTGGAGTTACTGCTGTTGGGGGCGGGGTGGGGGGCGGGGGTGGGGGGGCGGGAGGTACAACGGGGGCGGGGCGGTCCTTTCACAAGATCTGCATGCACTTTTTCCTGGGGAGCTAGACAGTATCCTAGACAGGAAAGTGGATTCGCAACTTTAGTTGTTTAATACAGTATATTTTAAGTGATTTATCTTGTAATTGCTGGTATTGAGATTCAAGAGAATAACCATTTCTGTTTAAGGCTGAAGGGGCCCTTGAAAATAGCCAAAGCTGTAAACCATGAAAATTTGTACAAACCTGGAAAGACAAATATACGAATGTATGTAAAGTATACAGGGCTTGTCCGTGGAGGATCGACATTGCACCCAGCTGGGTAATTGTGATGAATGGCTCTGTCTTTACTGCTCAGCACTGAGTTGGGCCATTTGTGATCGGGCATGATTAGACCGTTTCCTTCATATTGTGTGGAACGCACTACATTTTTATTTCATACAGTCTGAAGGCAGATAGGCATATACACAGGCTAAATATTGTAATGCTGGATATGATTCCTGGAGGATGCTAGCATCCGCCCACTAATTGACCTGCTAAAAACCAGCTGGAACCTGCTTCCCAGTTGTGGTCCGGATGCTGAATTAAAGTACGTACTTACCCACGCTAGTGTCCTATTAAAGAAAAGAAAAGAAAAGAAAAAAATCCACCTCATTTACAAAGCTGATGAACCTCATACTAGTTGCAAGTTAATGCAGTGGGCTCCTTAGGGTCAGCTGGCCAGCAGTGCTCAAATCTCAGAGCTCAGGTGTGGCTGAGCCTCTCAGCGCCTGCAGGAAGGGAGGTTTTGAGGCAAGCCAGCTAGAAGCAAAACCGTGGGAGGCAATTTGGGTTACACTCTTAATTCTGCCACACCCTCCCCCCCCTTTTTTAATGTTTGGCCACAGTAGGAACTTGACTACAGTTCTCTCATTTGTGTGATGGAGGAAATAATGTGGTTTATACAACATGGTGGACCCAGGTGGTGTGGAGCTTACTGAGCTGTTTTTTTTTTTTTTTTTTTTTTTTTGCGATGAAGCCACTTTGTGGAGGTTTGCAAGCCCCTTACTGGACAGTGTCAGGGGATTTTGTTGGGAATGCGATCTGCGGGTGAGGACTAGGGGTTCTCTTCCTTCTGAAGGTGGAGTGGAGGCTCCGGAGAAAGGACCTCTGGGTTACAGAAAATCATTGTGTCTGGCTTACAGAAGCTCTTCGTTAATGTTTTTTTAAATGACAGTTGTTCAATTTGGGGAACAGAAAAATCTGATGCCTTGGGCCTTAGGCAGGAACAGTGCTGTGTAGCCTTGAGCCTCCAGAAACAGTTCGTAGCTGCTCTGTGCACCTTGTCTCTGCCTCTTGCTGCACCACTGCAGGTGATCGGGTCAAACGGACAATCAGTTGGGTTCTGGCTGATTTCACGTGGCTAGGCAGAGAGGCGGATGTGTCAGTGGAGATCTGGGACTCATGGAGAAGTGCTTAGGCCTAGCTTCCTCTGCTTCTTCCCGTTCTAATCACAGAATTCCCCTGTGGGCCACAAGAAGCGAGGGGTCTTCTGAGCCCCTCATGAACCAGTGGGGCCCCAAACTGGATCTGAAGAGCAAAACACTCGAGCAAATTCCGTCTGGGGAGCGGAGGTTAAATGACCCCCAGGGATGGGCTGGCTTGTCCTGAAGCAGCTTCCCTGGTTGGGAGCCAGAGGGCTGGGTGCCCAGTGGCTGAAAGCACAGAGGATTTAAAGCCGAGTGCTGGACTCCAGAACCTTCTATGCTTTTCAGCTGAGTATGGAGGAGTTTTATTCCCCCAAATTTGAAAATACAAACCTGTGACCTGCTGGGTGCTGGGCACAGAATTCATGCCATAGAAAAATAGACTTGACCTAGCAATAAAATATTTGCAGATTAATGCCAACAGAAGATAAACATCTTAAATTGTAAGCATCGTGAGAGTTCTCCTGCTATTTAATCACAGGCAATGGCTTTTGTTCTAGCCTTTTAAAGATGGTTTACATTTGAGAAGAATTAGGGCAATCCTGTATCTTTGATCATCTCAAAGTCTCTTTAGGGGAAGAGATTTGACACTCTAGTTTTTAACCAGAAATATAAATATGCATCAGCTAACACTCTTCCAAATTAGGCAATATAAACTTAGCATTTTTCATGACATCCAGATGAATAGGAGGCCTGTTTTATGCTTAAAAAGTGACTGTCTTTGACCCATTCTTGTATGGGGCCTGTGTGCCATTATTTTTTGATAAAACTTGTCATTGATTTTAACTTTGACCTGAGAAAGGGGAATTTTGGTTGTGCAAATTTGTCTGTCATTTATTTATATCCAAACTTAATTATTACTTCCCAGGTCAGTCTCAACATTTTAAGTGGAAAGAAATGTCCTTGACTCATTGGATGCTTCACACAATTTATGATACTGTATATGGTTGGATCATGAGTTCAGATTCACAGAAAAAAGTATTTACAGTATTGCTAGGAAAAGAACAATCCAGGCTCTTGGTGGAAGAAGATAGGACAAATTCATGGACTCCCCCTTACACAGCACACACACACACACACACACACACACACACACACACACTCATTCATTCACTCACACTTTAACACATTATTCAGGGAAGGGAAGATGGGTGAACCATTATATAGCCCGGCAGAAAGGCTTTCTCTTATTTCTCTACCACAGAGCTATAAAGAATTGGGACTCTAGATGAGAGAAGCATGGAAGAATAGCAAAGTAGAAGGATCCAGAGGGTCCTAGAAACCTACCAGTAGAACATTATGATAGGCAGATTTGGGCCCAGGGGTCCCGCTCAAACTAAGGCACCAGCCAAGGGCAATACAGGCAGTAGACTTTAAACCCCTACCCAGATCTAGCCAATGGTCAGAACAGTCTCCATAGTTGAGTGGAGAGTAGGATATGACTTTCTCACACGTACTCTGGTGCCTCATATTTGACCATGTCCCCTGGAGGGGGAGACCTGGTGGCACTTAGAGGAAGAATAGCAGGTTACCAAGAAGAGACTTGATACCCTATGAGCATATACAGGGGGAGGAAGTCCCTCTCAGGAACAGTCATAGGGGAGGGGAATAAGGGGAAACTGGGAGGGAGGGAAGAATGGAAGGATACAAGGGATGGGATAACCATTGAGATGTAACAAGAATAAATTTAAAAAAAAGAACCCCCCCAAAAGAATTCCTTATAGTGGGAGTCACCACTGATACCATTTTCCCTTTATGTTTAATTTCCTGGGTATTGGAGTATATCTGTCCATTTCTCACTCATTTTCTCCAGATACTTGCCAACAATATGTTTAAGAATTACTAAACAAATTAGCCAGGTCAGTAGAGAGCTATTTAAGACCCAGGTTGGAAATCCAAGAGATATGTGGGTCGAAAAAAAGAGAGAAACTTATTCCAACCCTAGTGGACCAAGTCCACACCCCTTGTGTTTTTTCTCCTGCACCTGGACTTTGTGAAGGGCCGGGGAAGGGAGGCGCCTCTCTTGCCCATCAGGAGTCATGGCAGCTGGAGCTAAGGCCTGGGTGCTTGCCTCCTTCCACGTGGCTTCTGCATGTGGTTTGTGCTTCCTCACAAAATGGTGACCAAGTTCTAAAAACAGGAGTTGGGGTGGAAGAGAGAGAGCAGGAGGGGGAGGGAGCGAGGGAGCAGGACAGAGAGCGTGACTCAGCTAAAGTGGAAGCTAGACCAACTTTCGTAATGTAGTTTATGGAGGCCATAATGCATTACTTTCCCTGGGCATCCTTATCCTAAGTAACCACAAAGATTTTGCTAACTTGCAAGATGGAGAGTGAGCATCTCACCTTTCAATAAGGGCATGCAGAGCTCAAGATACTTATTTTTTTATTTTTTAGGAAAGTAAGAGACCCAGCTCAGTTCACTCAGGAACCAGGTGAACACCCCCCCACCCCGTGTGTGTGTGTGTGCGTGCATGCATGTGCATGTGTGTATGTGTGTCTGAGTGTGTGTGCACGCACATGTGTGTATGTGTGTATATGTGTGTGTAAGTGTGTGCATGTGTGTGTATGTGTGTGTGCATGTGTGTGTGTGTCTGTGCATGCACATGTGTGTGTGTGTGTGTGTGTGTTCTTGTCCATGCAGGCATATGTGAGTGACATTGCACTGTCTTCTCCGCCTTGTTTTTTGAGGTAATGTCTCCCTGACTCTGGATCACTTCCTTTGGGGCTGGCTGGAGTCCCTGCTTGTCTCACCCCACATCTAGCCCTAGAATTGCAGGGTTTTACTGAGGGGCTGGTGATCTGAACCCTAGTCCCTGTGCTCTCACTTTAACCCTCTGGCCATCTTAAAGGGGTTGTCTGAACTGAGTTCTCACCCAGTGCACTAGCTAAGACAATGGAAAATCTGCGATCCAGTAACAATCTGGGTTTTTCCAACACTCTGGAGGCTAAGGGGTCACGGGCATCCAGAGAAATATATATATATGTATATATATCCAACAACAAAAAGCAGAAGTGAAAGCCTTAGCTACTCCTTATTTGACAGACATTTGCAGAAAGCTTATGTATCAAGCATTGTTCAAATCCTCAGGACATACCGTATTTTTCAGACCTTAAGACACCTGACCATAAGATGCATCCAGTTTTTAGAGCAGTAAAACAAGAAAAACAGTAAAAACAGCAATGGGACCATAAGCCTCACCCTAATCCCTGCCCCCACTTTGGGAGGAAAAAAGTGCATCGTATGGTCTGAAAAATACGGTAAAAATGAGCGATGCCTTCTTCTCTCCAGGAATTGAAAGTGAAGGAGGGCATGAAGGTTGGAGCAGCACAGAGATGCATCTGCATATTTGTTAAACCGCTGCTGCAGAGCCAAGGGTAGCTGTGGAAACAAAGCTCTCAGAACACACTAAGGACAGCAGAATGCCTTGTTCTCCAAGGAAGACCCGTGGAAGGTGGTGGAGTCTCAACCCCAATCTTCACTCATCAAGGAATCAAGTTCTGAGCAGAAACTAAGTTGCCAGTTCGGCTTTGCCTTCTTCACTCCGAATCTAACGCTCTTTCTGGATTGCTATGCGACCTTTTTGTACAGAACTGCGGCGTTTGGATTATAAGTGTGTTGGGAGTTCAGTTATGAAAATTTCTTGTAAAGCTGTCTTTGTCCCCGAATCCAAAAGTAATGTAGATAAAGGTCTTGCTTAGGCACATTAACTAGGACTAGGAGAGTATGCAAATAATGAGACTCGGGGAGTATGCAAATAATGGGACTAGGGGAATATGTAAATATTTCCTGCTTAGATTAGGCAAATCTTATTGGATATGATAGTTTCAGTTTCTGATCTGATTGAAGTTTGACAAGACAACAAGCACTGTAGAGATTTATTCTCATGTCATTACTTTATTTCTCATGATATTCTGAGAGCCATAGTGAAAATATTGGCTAAAAGGGAGATAGGAGGATATATAGCATACCAGTTATTTGATAACCCATAAACTAATTATTTTTAATAAAAACTCATACATTGTGAGCTTGAAAACATTTGGCCTTGAATATTAAAGACAATTTTCTCTACCTGTTCTTTTGTATTTTATATATTTGTCCCAGGATCCTTGAAGTCTGACTGAAATAAAGTGATTAACTTAACAGAAGCTTGGGACTTTTGGCCCGATCTCAAAAGTGTCTAGAAATTCTTAAAATGAAAAACTTTTCATTTAGACTCATTAGATTAAAAAAAAAAGGTGTATCAGGAGTGAAGTGAACTTCAGAGGAAAAGGGAGGTGCCATTCGGTACAGCGAATGGTGGGCTCTGTTTGTCATCTGTGGAGTGTTGAGTGGATGGTGATGGCTTTTCGAGAATTATGACTCTGGGTGATATTTCGTGGATCAGGAAATGTTGCCTTGAGCACCCATTCCCCCAAACCTTATCTTGAGCCGTTGTGTAATGAACTGTGCTGTGACTACAGCATCTCACTTGTGCTGCCGAGAGCCAAGGTAACGGTGTCCCCGCTTTATGTTCCTTCCTAAAACTGTGACAACTGAAACTCAGCGTACCAGAGCATCTCAAGATTCTCCATGTCATAAATAAAATAAAAACAACTTTTATAACCGGATGGCTGCCACAGGCCAGGTATATAATATGCTAATTTTCATAGCAAGCTCTATTTTCAAGTACATTTCACAGTTTGTGCTTAGTGAGAAGTGCTCAATTCTCACCACGTGAACTCCCAGACTGTTTGGTTGAGTGGTGCAGATGTAGTTGTCTTGAGAACATGTGAAACCAAAATTTGTCTTGTAAATCTAGGCATCTCTCATGGGAGTGTACACTGGGAGGCAGTGGTCTTTCTTAGTACCCTCAGTAAGTTTTCCATCTTCTCCACAGCGATGTGCTGACTGGAATAGCATGTGGACCATAACGCCTGTTTAGCTGTGCTGGAATGTGTGGATAAAGGGTTTAGCTTTGTCTGGCATTGATTCACTCATGAGGAGTTTTGGACTTTGAAGCTGACTGGCACAGAAAATATTTGCCTGGTGGTGCAATGGATTTGACCTCTGTAGTAAATCCATAGATGTTTGTGGTAAGATGTACCCCTACCCCCAAATCCTGTGACATTCAGTAGATTAACTGATTGATTAATTGACTCGATGGCATCTTGTTGCTTTTAGGATAAAACTCCAGGCTTTCACGATCGAATTTTAGAGCTTTAGGAGTCTCTGTAGACTCAACCCACATCATCCTTCTCTCTCTTTCTGTGTGGTTCTGTCCTCTCTCGAGTTTAGCATTGGTAGATTTCCCTAACTAGAGCTCTCTCTCTCTGGGTCCTCTGGTTTGCTGCCACTCGTTGCTTAGCATCCAGCTTCTGCCAGAAAACTGTCCTGTCCCACCTCTGCAGCTCTGCTGGGACAGGACTGTCTTCGTGGTATTGATCAATGCATAATCCCTCAGCTAAAATGTCACACAACAAGAATGTGGTTGCTACCTGGCTCTTCAGCAGGACCCTGTGAGCACCGGTGAGAAATTTCATTTCTCTACTTCTTATGTTCTCAGCATGGAGGGCAGCCTCTGGCTATAGAAAATGATTTATGGATATTCTTTGCTTAAAATTATTGTATAAGGTACCTAGCAGAGAGCCTGAGGTACGGCAGCCATCATATAAAAAGCAAGCACTATACTGCTCTTTTGAAATGGCCCCCTAAATGTAAAAAATGTGGTTGTTTTGTTTGTTTGTTTGTTTGTTTTTAACTTTTCCACTTTTACAGTGAGGTTACTTTGATTTTACTTTCCTTTGTATGTTGGGGAATAAAGTTGGGAGTCCACACCCTTGCTTCCTCAACTTCCTCAAGAGGTTTGAGAGATAGCTCAGCAGTTAAGAGAGCTGACTGCTCCTCCAGAGGACCTGGGTTCAATTCCTGGCACCAACATTGGGGGTTCACAACTGACTGTAATTTCAGTCCCCGGAAATCTGATGCCTTTTCTGGCCTTCTTGGACACTTTATATAAGCGGTGCATAGACAGACATGCAAGACAAAGTACTCAGACACATAAAGAAAAGAAAAAATATGAGTCAATAGGACACCAACATCTGCATCTCCCAACCCTAGAGAAGCATGGCATAAGTATTTTGGAAGAAACTGTCTTTGTGCTGAGTTAGTCAGTGAGCACTAATAGCGTCTGACTCATTATGTCTGCAAAGGAGCCTCAGCCTTGTCTCTCCTCCCTCTCTAGTCTCAACACCTCTCAGGGATATGGAGGGCCAGTGATGTTTATTTTCACTTTCAGTGTGCCAGAGCATTTTACATGGACTATTTCATTTTTTTAATATGCCATTTGAGATAGGTATGTTGATACCGACTTAATGGGTAAAAATAACCCGGGGCCTAAGGAGGATAAGAAATTTGCCCGAGGGAACCCAGATAGTAAATGAGGTAGTCTCTCCTACTGCGGCACCACCCACCCTTCTGGATAGCGTTCAAACATCTTTAATACCGGGTACACTTAGTTTGTGCATTCAAATTCCAACACGGGTTTTGGAGGTGCAGCAGCTGAGCCACAGGTTGTTTTGGGAACTGTGTTGAGCCGGAGGACTTGTGTCTGGGTCTAAGCATGGGCTCTGCTGTGGAACTCCACCCCTCGGCCCTCTTCTGGGCATTTCAGTTGGAAACTAGGTCTCCATTTGGAGAACGTTGGCTGCCTCCCTGTACAGAGGGTATGAAGTTCCTCCGAGAAGGAAGGGTGTGAATACACTGATAAAAATCTGAGGTTGACCAAAAGAACTTGGGTTCACTGGTTAGAGACCCCAGAGATGACTGCAGAGAGCACCTCTTGCTAGTGAGGCCCAGGAAGTGAGACAGATGAGAAGCCTGGCATTTACCTGCCTGTCACAGGGGTGCAGACTGTAGTGTTTTTGCTATACACAGAAAGTTTTCTTCTCTTATAGAAAACAAAGACATTGTTCCACCATCATTCCTCAGAATGAATGAAATAGTATCTTTGTTTTAAAAAAAAAATTAGTTTTTTTTTTTTGAGAATTGTGATTATCAATATTATATGTCAGTTTCTCTTTTTTATCCTCTCTTAGCTTCTCCCACCTCTTCTTAAATTCGTGGTCTTATTTTTTTAATTATTCTTGTTACACAGACACACAGAGTTACATGTATATATGCATGTATTATTATATGTACATTACACATATACATTTATAAATACAACCTGCTGAGTCCATTCAATGTTGCTTGTATGTCCATGTGCTTAGGACTGACCACTTGGGATTGGATAGCCTATATGGAAGCTCATCCCTAGAGAAGATTGATTTCCCCTCCCTCAGCAGCCCTGTGAAATAATTTGTACCATCTATGTTGGTGCAAAAAGTGGTGCTGGTCATCCTGGCTGGTGCATGCAGAATAATGCAAATAGATTCAGCATTAACCACCTTGCAGAAAATATGAGTCCTCATGGACTAAAGACCTCAACCTAAGATGATAAAACCCAAATCTGATAGAAGAGAAAGCAGGGAATAATTTTGACCTCATTGGCACAGGAAAAGAACACTCACAGCACCAGCACCACTTATAGCATAGGCACTAATAATAATTAATAAGTGAGACCTCTGAAAAGCTTCTGTATGGCAAAGGACACCATCATTCAGGCAAAGCAGCAGACTACATAATAAAAAATAGATTTTCCACTTATACATCTGATATGGGGTTAGTATCTAAAATGCATAAAGAGCTAAGAAAAATTGGGCAGCAAGAAAATAAATAACCAAATTTTAAAATAAGCAGAAAGTTTTCGAAAGATGAAATACAAATGGCCGAGACACAAATAAATGCTCAACACCCTTCACCATCAAAGAAATGCAAATGGAAATGACTTTGAGATTTCATCTTATACCAGTCAGGATGGCAAAGATCAATAAAACATATGACAGCTCAAGTTGGTGAGGATGTAAATTAAGGGGAGTACTTATTCAAGGCTGATGGGGGAGTCTGAACAGCTACTATGTGGTATTCCCTCAGAAAGCTGGAAATAGATTGACCGCAAGACCCAGTTATACCACTCTTGGGCATTTAACCCAAAGGACTCTACATCCTACCACAGAGACTCTATTTTAAAAATCACCAGAAATTGAAAACAGCCTAGATGCGTGCTATCAGAAGAGAAATGTAACCGTCAACCAGGCTACAAACTTGAAATCTATTAAAGCGTCTGCCAAGATCTCCTGGTGCAGTAGTGGCCCAAATGTTGTAGGAATAGCCAACCTCTCTGATTAGATTTAAAGCCTGTTCCACTAGATAGAACCCATGCCTAACACTGCTCAGGTGCCTAAGAGCCTGAGATGGGATAGGCCATGGGTGTAGGGGAAAAGAATATTGCTGTTCTGACAAAGGGGCATAGCAGGAAATGACTCCTAATGGCACTCTATACTCATATATGCCAGATATAATTAAAATGACTGCTATGCCATAGGTCTGTGCCTTCCTCAGCCATCATCAGAGAAGCTTCTTTGCTGTAGATGGGAGCTAACACAGGGACCCATAACTGGGCAATGTGTGGAGAGTGAGAGACTTTGAAACACTCAGTCCTAAATGGGATATCTTTATCAGACATCTATTTTTAAGGGCTCAGGGTGTTATCTGAAAGAGGAGGCAGGAAG
The DNA here is from genome assembly GCA_907169655.1 of Acomys percivali. NCBI lineage: Eukaryota > Metazoa > Chordata > Mammalia > Rodentia > Muridae > Acomys > Acomys percivali. Next base: position 117,137,106 of record OU015748.1, read on the forward strand.
ATTGATAGAGCCGGATGTGATGGATGACTCTAAGACAAGAGTGTCTTACAGACACAAAAGGACCAATGCACGTATGGACTCACGGACACTGTGGTACCTTGTGCAGGGTCTGCACAGGTTCAAGCCAGATGGAAACCCGTCACTGAGAGAGACAGTAGGTTCCTACCCATGACCAAGACAGCTGCTTCCCAAGGAGAAAGTAATTTTCTCCAATGGGGTCTCACTGGGTGTATTAACCACACTTAAGTGCTGGCCCCATGCCAAGCAGTAGATAGCCAACACAAAAACAACACAATGGCATTTCGTAGACCTTTTTGTCTCATATTGTCTTGTTTTAGTCATTTTGCTTGTATATTATGGTTTCTGTTTTTTTTTTTTTGTTGTTGTTTTAATTTTAATTTTTTTGAGTATATGTGTATGTTTCTTTAAAATTCTGCTTTGTTTTTGTTTGCTTAGTTGTTTTCTAAATAGATACAGATAAGGGCCTGGAGTTGGACGGATGTACAGGTCGGAGGATCTGGGTGGAGTTGGGTGAGGAGAACATTTGATCAAAATATACGGTATAAAAATTTTTATTCTGAAAAAAAAATGACTTGGGGGAAGAAAAAGCATCAGAAACGGAGAAATTTCAGAGGCTCCAATTTAGAATGTGACATCAGTATGGGAAGAGCTGAGGGCTGAGAGGGAAGCAGCCTTCTCAGTCTTGCCTCTGCCCCCAGACTGGGTGCTGAGCAAGCAATCTCTTGATTCCTTTTATATGCAGCAGTGTCCAAATTGCATTCATTTAAAAACAATTTTGGCTAAGTGTGAGAACATGAATTTGAATTTCTCTTCTATCATATCCCATCTTTAGGAATGTCCTCATCTATAAAATTGTGACAAAATAATTGTTGTTGTTTTTTTTTTACTAACTTTCCTATGTAATTATGAGGATTGACCCAAATAATATGGCCTATGTATTACTATATGAATGCAAGATGGTTTCTTAATGTGATATAGTGGGATTATATATATTTGGACTTTGTTCACAGTGCCTCAGAGTGTCTAAGACCATGATGTTTCCTGAGTGATCAGATGACGACAACATCTTTTCCTGTAACGTGGTGACTCTTGTCTTGCCTCTGGATGATGTCGGAGGAGGGCTACTGCTTACTACAGAGTCTCAGCTCCACCTAGAAGCTCGAAACTTTCAGGCCCCACCTCCTAACCTCCAGAAACCAGAGAAGGGGACAGATGTTTAGTTCAGGTACCAATGGCTAGCAACAAAATCATGCTTATGCCATGAAACTTCCGTAAGACCATATAAGCTGTAGACCTGGTGAGCTTCTCTCTGGGTGAACATCAAGGAGCTGGGTGGGTTGTGTTGTCTAAAGAGGTCAGAAAGCCTCCTCCCCCTCAGCTTGTCTACATATTCCTCTCATTGGGCTGTGTGACATGTATCTAACATAATAATTGTGATAGTGACTTATGTGTTGTCTGAATGATGGGTGTCATTCTAGTGGGTTCTTGATCCTGATGGAAGGTCTGTATACCCCTCAGATTTGCAGCCAGCCAGATAGATACGTGGGAAGTTTGGACACCCCATATGTAGTGGGGTAGAAGTGGATGTAGTCGGGTGGGATAGAGTCCCACAGTGCTCTGGGCTTACTCTGGGTGGTGAAAGTACCGAACTGAAATGTTGGAGCCTGGCTGATATTTGAGAACCAGTGGACTGATGACTGTGGAAAGATCAACTTATTTTCTGCCCAAATTCAACATGAGCCATTTGGAGACAGAAACTTTAGGCCAAGAGCATTGGACTAATATGAATCTCTCATAAGGTAGTAACATTGGCCTAATTTAATATATTCCTTTGTGGGAAAGTATTCCATAGTTCTCATGGTTGGCAGCAAGTGTCATGTGGGGATTAGAGAAGAGAAAGATGCCATTACTTACAAATACAGTCAAGGACACTGTGATGTTAGAGTTGGTTGTGTTAAAAGTTAAATCTGCCTTTCCCTTTAGTTTACTCCTACAAATATAAAAATCTCAATAGAGAAAAGCATGGTGCAAAGTAGAGCAATCAGCAGTTCAGGAGGAAGCGCCTGGAGGCTGCCTACTGGTCCCGGTTCTGCTACAAAGGATGGGCTGACAGAGACAAAGTCCAAGTGTTTGGGAAGCACAGTTCTCTGCCTAGAACTTGTTCTTATATCGCTAGAGACTGAGTCCGAGGCCGAGGTTCTAGCAGGGATTTCTTCCGAGGCTGCGAAAGGTTTCTTTTTCCTTCCATCCTTATATAGGGACATGAGAGTTGCTGAAGCAGAGAAGGTAGGAAGGAGCCAAGTAACAGAGAAAGAGGTGGAAAGCAGGGAGGTAAGGAGAGAGTAGAGAAAGGAGAGGAGAGGAGAGGAGAGGAGAGAAGAGGAGGGGAGAAGGGAGGGGAGGGGAGGAGAGGAGAGGAGAGGAGAGCCAAGTATGAGCTTATAAAGCCATGATCTTATAGTAGAAATGGACTCCATCCTATTTAACTACAGGAAGGGTTAGATACCCTTGTGGTAAAGACCCTATGACAAAGATTCTATCTCAAGATGAGATCACACTGAAGGTTAAGCTTCAACATGTGACTTTCCAGGGACTCAATTCATGGAACTAGGGCAAACGTGGAGGCCCCTGACTTTAGGAATGCCCAGGACAGAAGTATGTCTACTCTAGGCTGGGTACGATGATGCTGTAGTACCAGTGATAGTGTGCAAGCGACTTTTGTGATCTACATTCGAGAGCTGTGGAATGCTACCTGGAAGTAGCCGGATTTAGAGCGGATTCTGATGGGTGGACAGTATTTTGAAAGTTAAAGTGAGTAAATCAAACAAAACTAAAATGCACTGAAGGTAGAGGGAGCACATAAGGAAACAGGCAGAAAGTGCAAGATAAGGAGAAGTCTGGAGGCAGAGTCAGAGCAGGTTAGTTGAGAGATGCTATCATGGTTTGGTGCTGATGAGACTGCAAAGCTTGGCAATGGGAAATTATGGGGAGGAATCAGAGGCGAGCTGGATTTGCCTTCACTCTATCCACTTGGTTGCCATTGACAACACTGATGCAGGGGAATGGGAGCATCACATGGGATTTAAGCAACAGGGAGCAGATTATACGGCATACTCTGCTCTAGAAATACAACCTGGGACAAATGGAAGTCACTCATTGCTCAGCTTTCCCGATAGTGACTCCCCTGAGTTGCTTATCGCTACTGCAAAAGTAGCAATAGGCAACTCGTTTCAATCCAACTTGCCACACCGGATTGAAACAATGCGAATTAATTCTCTTACAGTTTTGGAGATCACAGTCTAAAATCAGGATGTTGGTTCAGCTGTTTTCCCTCTAGAGTCTTTGGAGACGGGTCTGTTTCCATGACAATGCCAGTTTAGAAGCCACTTACATGCTTTCCTTTGTGGCCTGTTCCTCCTTCATCAACCCTAACAGTGTTACCTACTGAAGTTAAATTTCCCTCCTCAGCATCTTTGTAATATTGGATCCATTATCTCAGTGCCGTTGGCTCCATTCTATGTGCAAAGGCTCGTCTGGTGCTAATAATAGCATTTTCTCACATCCTGCGCATTTGGATGTTTGTGTCTTTGGGATGTTTTTATTCAGCCACATTAAAAAAAACATCAAAAATATAGTTCAGAACACTGGCCTGATTCTCAGCACTAAAGAAAAATAAATAAATCTAAAATTAAGCCGTTGAAATTATTTAATATTTTAACATAGTATGTAAAAATATTGCAATTTCAGCATGAAATTAATGCATAAGTTGAAAAATAGGGCTGGTGAGATGGCTCAGTTGGTAAAAGTGCCCGCTTTATAACAAGGAAGAAGACCTGGCTTCCAATTCCTGTCACTCTACACTCATGCACATGCCAGGTGTGTTTCTGCACATCCGTAACTCTATTGTTTGGGGCATAGTGGGGTTGAAAACAGGTGGATTCCTGAAGTTCAGGGACCAGCCAGTCTAGCCAGCTGGCAAACTTTGGGTTCCGTGAGAGGCTCTGTTTCAGCAGATAGTAGGGAGAGTCAAGTGGAAGACCCAGGACCTCAACTTTCTACTTTTTTATGCATGTGCACATATGAGCATTTGCATCTCCACACGTATACACACATGTACTATAAACATGCAAACACACTCTAGACACATATAAGTTATGCATAAAGTTGTACATAAGGATGTATGCATACATTGCCCATTAAATTTGAAGAGTGCTTTAGAGCATATCTCATTTCATAGCGGGCCTTTTCACTGGCTCAGTTGTTGGTTTGGAATCGTCATTATGAAGGTCATAGGCTATAGCAGGGAATGCTGGGGAGATGTGGGTGACGGGCAGTGCGATTAGCTTCTGTTACTGAAAGGGAGATTGCTTTGTTTTGGGGGGAGGGTATACATCCTGTTTTGGACAAGGGGATGGATTGTTCTGCATGAAGGTGGGAGTGTGGGTCTGGGATTCAGAGAGGAGTCAAGCTGGGATTTAGACTTTAGAGGACAAGGCTGGGGAGTGATGGGGGTTGTGGAGGGAACCTCGGGTTTGCCTGTTTGGAGGGGCCAGGGAGGCACAGAGTCTAGCACCGAGGTTCTCAACCTCCTTAATGCTGCAACCGTTTAATACAGTTCCTCATGCTATAGTGACCGTCAACCATAACATTATTCTGTTAATATTTCATAACTGCAACTTTGCTACTGTTATGAATTGTTCTGCAAATATCTGACATGCATGATATCTGATATGTGCCCCCCCCACACCAAAAAAAAAAAAAAAAGGTATCACGATCTGCAGGTTGAGGACCGCTGTCTAGAGGGAAGAGAAAGGACTCAGAGACTGGGAGCAGAGGCCCCCCATCCCAGTGGCATTTCTGTGGCAGCCTTAAGGAGCCTCTTGGTGGGTCTGGTGTCCCTTGCCAGATGGGATGTTCCCACTCAGCCCCCCCCCCCAAGAGGGGGAGTAAGAAACTGCTGCCTCACCTAAATGTTTTTTAAAGAGTAATATTGCAGTTCTAGCTACTGAGTAGGTGTGACCCCGGTCCATTTGCTGTGCATAGGGTGAGAACATCGTCCTCACCCTTTCTCCTCAGGTTCTCAGAAATGTCTCCCCATCTGGGTACAAACAGATGGATAGTCTCCCAGTCCCTCACCACACATGGCTGTTTCAAAAGGGTCTTTGCCTTTCTGCTTCTCTGGAACAAATGTCGCTCCTCTACAGCCCTGCTTCAAAGCTCTACAGCAGGTGGATTTGTGTTGAACGTGACTCAAGCGGCCAAACCTCAAGTTTCAGTTCTGTCTCCCTACTAAACACTTGCCTCCAAGAGTCTCTTAATAGCCCTTTGCCTTAATTTCTTATCAGGAAAATGGCATCATTCTCGCAGCCTCTTTGGGTTGTCGTAAGGATTCAATCAATGTTTGAATGTTTGTGCCCTCCCGAACCCAAGTTGCATTTTCATCCCCTGTGTAACTGTCTGGGAAGTGGGGGCGGGGGGGGGATCTACTGGGGGTTGTTTAGGTCTTGAAGGCTTGGCCGGCATGAATGGATTGAAGCTATCGTGGGGTTGGTTCTGGAGGGAGGATGCTTATGCTTTCTCTTGCTCACTCCCCCTGCCATTCTCTCCACATGACTTCGACCAGGTTGTGACCAATGCCAGCACCATGCTTCCAGAAATGTGTGTCGCATAACTTGTATCAATTATAAATCCCCCAGTCTGTGGGATTCTGTTATAGTAGCAGCAAACAGACTTATACGAATCTGTAGGTGTAGCTTTGTTTATATAAACATGCTTTCCTCTGGTTCTTTCCAACTATTTAAAACCGTGCGTCTCTGTTATAGCAATATGCGAACACTGCTCTGGTGATTCAGTAGTTTGCCCCTTGTTACTTAAAGTGATTCTGCTAATGCTGGCCCTGCACTAAGATTTAGCTTGATCCTCTTAGTATGTAACTGACTGATGCAGACATTAAAAAAAAAATTAAAATTAGAGAAAAGTGGAAAAGAAAATTGCATATACCTAAAGCAATATTTAGGCTGTCACACTGCATACCATTTTATTTTTATAGAGTTATCCATAATTTTTTAAGGAATAAGGGTAGAAACTTTGCAGAATTAGAAGTTTTATGAGGCCCAATAAATGCTTTACCAAGAAGCATTTTCTTCTACCCTTTCAGAAAACCATGCTATCTGTTGCTGATCAGCACAGTGGGGAAAGGAAGTCCTTAGCACATCCCTTTGTTCTCTGACTCTTTATACCAAAACCAGGCTTATGAGTAGAAATGGAATATTGCATTTTTTTCTAATTCTGTGACTTATCTATTAAGGAGATTAAGTTGAAGAGATAGATGCACACAAGCACACACATTTGAAAGATGCCCAACTCATTCATTGGAGAATATTATATTACATCTTCTTTCTGCAGAATTTTCCAAGCTTGCACTGTCTTCACCTTCCCTACCGCCCCACACTGAGGATGCCTGGGGGTTGCTCTCTGCTCTCCTTCTTTATGGTGATGAAGTGTGGTGGTGTCATGCTGACTTGGGTGATTCTTGGTTGGGTGGTTTTGTCCTCCAGGGGACTCTATCAGCATCTGGAGTTTTGATTTCAGGCTCGGGGAGGGCTATTGCCCGCTGGCCAAGTGGTGATGGTGGTGGAGAGTTCTGGGTTACAGCCAAGCATTTGTAGTGTGCGCAGGACAGATGGCCCAAGCCTGACTCTTAGCTAAGCATTTTCTTGCTTTGCATGTCTATAGTCAAGGACATGGCGGAGCCCTCTACAGCCTTGCACAGTCTGCGGGTGGAGCTGGGTCCCTAAGCAAGAGTCAGAAGATGTGGCAGGGCCCCCTTGTTCTTAAGATGAATATGTGTGATATGTGTGATTTCTGTCATTTCTGGCAAGTGTAGCCATAGATACTATTATGAGAGAGAATGCTGGGGTATGGGGTCATCTGTATGGCTCTGTAATGCCATCAGCTTTGCATGGTCGTACTCCTGGAGATCCTGTGACCAGTTAAGGATATATGTGTATAGCCTTTCCTTGGCATATTTGGAAAGAGGCAGACAAGATCCAAAGGGTGAATTGATTTCACTTCAAGTGTATCACTGGAGTTGCTACAGGTTACTCTAAATGAAATGAGTGGTCGGTCTAGAGCAGTGGTTCTCAGTCTTCCTAACACTGTGACCCTTTAATACAATTCCACATGTGGTGGTGACCCCCAAGCATAAAATGACTTTCATTGTTACTTCATAACTGTAATTTTGATTTGTAATGTAAATATCTGTGTTTTCCAATGGTCTCAGGTGGCCCCTGTGAAAAGATCATTCGATGCCCAAAAGGGTCATGACTGACAGGTTTAGAAATCCTGGTCTCGTTCCACAGACAAAGCTGAATGTTGTAACTAAGCCGTTACCTTAAGGTCTCTGTGTAACGTCATTAAAGCATAGCACAAAGACCATCGACCTTGGGGATAATAGGCTCTGATGTGCTCACTTCATGAGCTCATTGCTCTTTCTTCTCTTTTTCCCTTAAAAGTTACTTTTTTTTAAAGTTAAAATTTAAAACTAGTATGCCAAGTAGTAGGTCTTAAATTAGTTTTCATATTTACATGTCTTTATTCCTTTTCCTATTCGTCCCCCTCTGCCATTGCTCTCACCTATTCTCTCTTCCCCTTCTTGCTGGTATCCTTCCTCTCTCCCAGCAGGCCCCTCATTGGCTTTCACGTCACATATATTTCATTACCCTCTCTTACTTCCCTTCCTTTCCGTTCCCTCTCGATCATTTTCTTATCTCTTATATCCCACCCTTTTCTACTTTCATATCCTATCTGTATGTGCTCCTCCATCCCACAGATGGGACTTGAGGATTTCACATGTGAGAGGAAAATCTGCTACACTTATCTTCCTGAATCTGGCTTGTTTGGCTTAACATAATGGTTGCCAGTCCCATCCTGCAAATGCCATGGTTTGACTCTTCTCCATGGCCAAATGATATTCTCTCAGTCCATCCCTCTGTTGATGGGCCTCTCGGCTGGTTCCGTTTCCCTGGCTATTTGGAATGGTGCAGCAGTGAGCATGGCTGTGCAGGTCTCTGTGGTGTGTTGATGTAGCATCCTAGGTTCACGTACAGGACTAATTGCATCCTTTGGTCCAAGCTCTAGCCTTAGTTTTTTTACAAACCTGTGCTGAGTCTCACAGTGGCAGTCCAAGTTTATGATCCTACCAGCAAGAACCAGGTTTGCTCCCGCCCCTCCCCCTCAACGTTCTCTGCATTAGCTGCTGTTTGTTTTTCTTGATGATTGCCATTCTGACCAGGTGAGATGGAATCTCTAAAAGGATTAATTTTAGAGATCCTGATGGCTAAGGATGATGAACACCTTTTCGAGGGTCTGTTGGCCATGTTATATTTTCTTTTTAGAACTGTCCATTCAGTTAACTTATTGATTTGATTGATTAGTTGAATTTTTGAAATATTTTATATATTCTAGATGTAAATTTCCTGTCTGATATGTAGTTGGATATGGAGTTTTCCCCTACTCTGTAGGCTGTCTTCCCACTATTAATTGTTTTTTCTGCTTTTTAATGACATGCAATCCTGTTTGTTAATTCTTGTGTATACCATTGGACTTTTTTTAAAAAAAAAGTTCATCTTTCTATATCTTGACGTATTTGATCTGTGTTTTCCTCAAGCAATGTGTAGACTTTCAGGTCTTGCATTAATTTTTTTTCATTAGTCTACTTCCATTTGTCTACATATGAAAATCCAATTTTCTTGGCACCATTTACTGAAGAGGCTGCTGCTCCTCACCAACAATGTGTATTTTTGACACCTCCATCAAAGGTTAGGAAGCAGGAACTATGTGGTTTTATTTCAAGGTGCCATACTAGCTTTGTTGCTGTGGCTTTGTAATAAAATTTGAAATCATTGTACTTAGTCTTTCAGGATCTGTGAGTAACCCTTGCTAGAACAGAAGGACAGGATAGAGATAGCAAGCTGTCATAAAGATGAAAGAAGACACAGTTCACACAGTACAGTAGAACCTAGGTGCATTTCATCTTCATAAACTTAGGATCGGAGATGCAAATTGGGTCTTCACCTAGGCAGGATATGAGAACACATGGAGCTCAAAGCATCATTGTTCTGAGTACCAGCTGATGCTACTCTGCTTTAGGCATCTGGCTGAACAGACTTCTGAGTTTGGTCTACATTTTTTTCTCCATAGGGCCTCCTTAATTGTGTCTCTGATAGGCATGCCATAGTCCTGATGAAACAGGCTTGAGAGCTGTTTGTGCTGTTTGTTTTTGTTCTTTTGAGATAGTTTCTGTCTCATTTGTACTTTCTTCCTGACCTGTGAACACGAGGAACCAAAAGTCTGTAGGCATCAGAGGCGGGGTAGAATTAGCCAGAGGACCTAGATTGCTATCACAGCTTTGGCCTGTGAAGTTAAATGACCCTAGACTCTCTGACACTTAACCTTTTGTTTACCTCTGACCTCGGCTTGACCATAATGGTTATTAGGAAATTCACTCCCCTCTGAAAGGAATGTTTGGAAGGTTAATGACGTGACGGCGCCTAATCCTGGAGATGAGGAGAGAGTAAATGTCTATCTTTTGGAAGTGTGCTATAAATCTTCCAGGTAGATTACATTTCCCTCATTGTGCTGAACACAGCCTATGAGGGGAAACCAAGAAGAGATTTCAGTGGAGAGCTTTGGCCCCCTTAGTGGCCTGAGAAAGTTTCAGAGCTTCTAAAGTAGGGCACCAGTTCTTGGCACCAGTGGCACTTTTGACATTCAAAAGCCCAGAACTCCTTGTGAAGAAAAGACTTGGAACCATTGTCAATACGCGAAAGTTTCCTTGTGGTCTCCATGTTCACTTCCAGAGCAGGGGAAATGAAATGCGATAGCTGTTTTCTGTTGTTGTTGCTTATTTTGTTTTTAATTTAATTTTATTTAACCTCACAGATCACTTCGTCCTGATGCTGTTTTGCAATAAATACGAAGTTGACAAACAAACATACAAACAGCAGACCCTCCTAAAATGCATGCCCTGTTTGCAGCAGGTCACCCTTTAAACTTACTGAAATCTTAGCCATTTGAGGTTGCAGTTTCCCTTTGACTTGAAAAGTAAGAGAGGGGTCGTGATACAAAAGTGTGGGGATGGTCCTGAGTACCCGGGGGACACGGGAGATAGGGTAGAGGGGACACAGACACGTGCATCCCTGGTGTCAGCTGTGAATCCTAAGCAAGGGCTGACTTTATGCAAAGAAGAAAACCAGATTTCTATGAGCACTTATGACTATCCCCCAGAGGATGGGAAGCATTCTCACATGCATTCTCTGGCTTAATCTTTGTATCATCTTTCTGAAGGGGTGTTATTATCCTTGGTTCTACGGATGAGGAAAGAGTGGCTGGGTCACTTGCCCAGGGTCACACAGCTAGGGAATGAGAGCAGGAATTCCAACACAAAGCAGTCCAACCCCCTAAACTTGTTCTTTTTCATAACAAATAGTAAACGCTTCCCTCATCCTTCTTTTACCGCTTTGCTAACTCACCTCTTTGCCATCTTTCGACCAAAGGATGTTGCAGAATTGAATTGTGGAGGACACATGAGCATGAGAAAGTGGAGGGCAATAGTCTTTTTGCAAACGTAGTAGATAGCCATTACTGCAAATGTCACTGCACTTGTAGTTTGTAAAGTGCTTAGCGTATGAATGCAACCCTGTCATTACTTAGTAATCGTGTGTATTATTATAATAGCACACAATTATTTAGCTTGGGTAAAATTAGAATGATATATATTTAAAGGGCCATCACTATTCTGTTTTTCTCCAGTCACTGAGGAATTCTGTTTCTTTAAGGAATTGCATCATAAATCCACTCTTCATAAGAAGTTGATTTGCATCAGATTTTTCACCTTTGCTTGGGGCCTTCTGTCTTCTAGTAAGATTCACCAGTTTGTGTTTGTTGACAATGGGCACGCACTGGTTCCACTGCACAAGCAGAATTCATAGCACTCTTCATAGGCGAAGTCTCCATGGGAACCACCTGGCTGAACCAACAAAACGCTGGTGTGTTTCAGACAGGCCATTGCTCTGAGATGTACCTTATTCCAGATGTGTCTGTGTCCACACTGCTGGGGGACCAAGGCCAGATGGTGACAGGCAGATGCTACCAGCGCTGGGAGGACCTTTGCCACTGCAGCAAGCTTACCAAGGAGCCTTGCCAGAAACCAGCGAGTCAGGCAATTGTTCTTCAACTCTTGAAAATTTGACGCAGTCTAAGCATCAGGAGTGTGAAGGTACCAGAACCAACTCAAGTTCCTGGGAACTACTCAGGGTACGGAGATTTATTGGCGCTTGGACCTCATCCACCATTGTAGGCAGAAGCCCGGAATCAAATTAAATAATGGAAACCGGGTCCAGCTTGCCCAAGGGTTTGGCACAAAAGGCCAGTGTCTGTGCGCGTTGATGCTCCCTGCTTTTCCTGTGCCTACTTCGGGGGGAAGCACTAAGCCTAGTGCCAGAGCCTCATCCAAGTGGTTTGGTTCAGTGCCTGGCTGGCACAGGAGGGTCCGGGCCCTCCCCTCCCCTGCTTCCCCGTTTTGCTCTTAGAAGCTTGCCCCATGAGTCAGGGTGCAAGCACTTGGGTTGCCGTCTGCTCAGAGGGACAGGGTGAATCTTGTCTAGCGAGGAAGGAGCTGGCGAATCTGGATTCTGTTTTGCAATCTTTTGGGACATGCTTGCAACAGAGGATTTCATGATGAGTAAATTTTGGTCTTTCTGAAAGGAAAATGCATCCACTGATGTATTTGTCTCCTGGCTGTGGTTTCTGAAGTCATATTAAATTACATTAAAAGTGCTTTTTCTCATTGCCACCGGTCTTCGACTGCTCATTTAGATATTTAAAAAGATGATACGTGGGTGAAAGATGAAAGCTGGATGACTGTCCCCGCCCTGGGGGAGATGTTCTCATGGGGAGGAAATGATGCCGGGCAAAGCAGGGAGGTCATTTCTAGGCAGCTGGATGGATAGAATTCTCTCTCCTGCTGTTCTACTGTCTCGTTCTCCAAGGGCAGCTGTAGCTTTGCCAAAGGAATGATTTTTAAAGCTCTTGCAAACAATTCCATGGATTTATTTTCACCCTGGGCCTCAGGAAACCAGGCCCCATACAGAGCTCTCTTGGCATTAAACTGCGTCTCAGGGGCTCTAAGGCTGGGTCTGGGGTGGCTTGGCACAAGGGGTGGGGGGAAGACAGACAGCAGGGCAGGAGCCCTGTAGGGCTGGACCATTTGGGATTTTTCTTTGAGAATCTTGAGGCTAGAATTTGCATGGTTCTAGACGGTCAGGAAATGTAAGGCTCCGTGTGAGAGCCTTGCTGGTTAGCAAAGGAAACATTTCGAGCAGCAGTGTACTTCATTTCCTTTTGTTCTCTTATTTGAATAGCTTTGGTTCCCTTCCTTAGGAGATTTTTTCTATCATCTATTTATATCTATCTATTACCTATCACTATCTGTCATCTATCAATCATCTATCTATCTATCTATCTATCTATCTATCAATCACTATCTGTCATCTATCTATCAACTATCTATCTATCTATCTATCTATCATCTGTCTATCATTTATCTATCACTATCTGTCATCTATCAATCATCTGTCTATCTATCTATCTATCTATCTATCTATCATCTATCAATCATCTATCTATCTATCTATCAATCATCTATCTATCTATCTATCTATCATCTATCTATCATCTATCTATCAATCATCTATCTATCAATCATCTATCTATCTATCTATCTATCTATCTATCTATCTATCTATCTATCACCACCTTTTCAAAGAGCCTACTTCCTTATTTATATGCATCTTACCACTTAGTTTTGAAGATTTTAGAAGTGGATATTCTGAGCACACTGCTGAGAAGTTTCAGTAGATAGTGAAAGTAGAATACAGAAAAGGACAGCACTGGTTTGTCATTAGTTCGAACACTCACATTGTCCATAGGAAACAGACACACATTATGGGCTGACGTTCCTCCCTGGTCTGGAGTGTATGGGAAAGCACAAACACTGGAAAACGGTGGTGGTCATTCTTGCTGTTTTCTGTGATGGACAGGGAACAAATTAATTTGTGAGAACTGGATGAGGTAATTTCCTCTTGCATGGCTCAAGATTTCCCTCTAACCTCATTGCTGGGATGCTTTCTCCTGGCACATGGCTTTGTTGGTATCCTTTAGCTGCCTTATCAAGTTTTAACACCTCAGTGTGAATTAGTTTATTGGCTTCTTTTCTTGGAACCCGGAGACTGATGAGCAGAGGATGGTGTTGGTCAAACGGAAACAGAGCAAGGGAAAGGCAACCACTGGGTATACTGCAGGAAAACCTTCAGCTTTACACCTAGCCTGGCCTGGTATTGCCTGTGGGCTCTGCCTCAGGCCTGCCAGGGGCAAGGCTGCCTGAGTCCTTCAGCAGTTCCCCAGACAGAAGCTTCTTCCCCTTAGTGAGATGTCACAGCTGCTTTAAATTAGGTCAGTCTTTCAGATAACCAGGCAATCCTCACCCTCCTTGGAATATGTGTGGGAACCATAGGGAAATGATGAGCCAGAAGAGGGCAAATTATTACCTATGTGTAAGTTACTCAGTTCGGTACATTCAATTTTTTTAGACCACCAATAAATGGCGTATGAAGAGTAAAATTTAAGCCCACTCTCCTATGCAGCCAAAAGTTATTGTAGAAGATAGGTAAGTTCATAAGTCTCAATGTAAAGCCTCTCCTAAATTAATTAAAAATTAACTAAAATTAACTAAAATTTAAAAATTAACACTTGGGATTTGTTTATTTATTTACAAGTATCTTTCATTCACATTCAATAGAACCTTTATAAATACTTCAGGAGGTGAGTATGTAAGTCATGCCATTTTCCTAAAAAATAAGCATCTGAAGCGAGGTTAGATTGTTTTGCTGCGATAAATTGCTATACATAATTTTGTCTTTTGGGTGAATCCTCCCAGCTCTAAAGTAATTCAAACAATATCCTTCTTCCAGGTTCCATTTAAGTCATAACATATATGTATATATTATATACATATGTAAACACTATATATATCAAACTGGTGGCTTTCTTTCTGTTGACATATGGAACTGTGTTTTTGTATTTCTCAGTTTGATATTATTTTAATGAAATACCTGAGGTAATCAACTTTATATACTTGATCTTAGCCAAGAGGTCAAGGAGCAATTCAATTAATTTTATAAGGAAATAAGCTTTACTGAGACAACAATTTCAGAGGTTCAAAGGAAAAAATGTCATAGCGCAGATTGGGCAGGGGCCTCCCCCCCCACCCCGCGCCATCTAATTTTCATGGTGTGGTGCTTATGTCACAGATGCGTATTGGAGCCAGTTAGTTCACAAGCTAGAAATTAGGCAGAATGAGACTGGGATTCCACAGCACCCTTCAAAAGCTTGTTCTCAAGGACCTAAATATATCTCTGGCTAAGCCCCGCCTTTTAAAGGGCCATAGTACAGGAGCGGATCATCACCCTGGAGATCAGGGCTTTAAAACATGAGCCTTTCTTTGAGAGAGATTCAGAATTCTCTTCCTTTCTGTGGCATTCAAGTTGAGATAAGAGACAGGCAGGGCCCTCTCTCATCTTCAGAGTTTCCAGAGTGACTGTGTTTTACTCGTGTTCACCAGTCCCTCCTGCATGAAGGCCTGGATGACTGCAGTGAATCATAGCAGAGCAATACTGGTCGCAGATGATGGCTGTGTAGATAGCTCCATTAGCCTGCATAGACAGCCTTCTCAGCTGCATACAATCTCAGCCTGATAATAAATATTTCCCCCTTATTATTTGTAGTGATATACAGCAACAACAATAAAAAAAATTGTGTAATAGAAATGTAGATTTAGTTTCCGTATATACTGTCTGGAGTTTGTAAGAAGTTATACAAATCATTTACGGAAACATAGCAACTTTTTAAAATTAAAATTTTTAAAAAATATTTTATTAATTTATTCATATTACATCTCAATTGTTATCCCATCCCTTGTATCCTCCTATTCCTTCCTCCCTCCCTCTTTCCCCCTACTCCCTTCCCCTATGACTGAGGGAAACTTTAGGAAGGAACAAAAGGCGGGGCAAACTCAGCAAGACAGATACATTTTATACATTCTACAGTTCTGTCTCGTTGCTAGAATAGAGTTTGACACATAGTAGCCCCTCAGTAGCTGTTAAGTGGATGAGAGTCCTATGTCTTGTTTTTAATCTATGGAGAGGTAAGATGGGAAGTTTCTTACATATTTTTGAGAAGAGGACCCAGCCAGGAAAGGAAGAACTGAGGACGCAGATGAAGGAGCAGGAGGAAGTAAGCAGAGATGTGTGAGGAGGGAAGGAGATGAGGAGACTGTTTGGGTTGGATTTGATAAATAAGAGCTTAATGAAGTGCATATCTGATTTCTACAAATTTTCCCCTAACGTAGGAGATACAAACATTTCAAGTTGGGGGTGGGTGGGTGGGAGAGCAGAGGGTTGGGAGAAAGTATCAAAAGTTGAAAATTTGATGAGTGGAGAGGGAAAAGTCGACCCTGTGATTCTTCCCCAGCAGTGACCACAGCCTTGACATCGAAAAGAAAAATCTACACGATGAATGTGGTGTTGGCAGACAGGGGGTAAATACACTTGCCTATTTCTGTGCCAACTCCATCATCTAGTGATCTTCCTGAATCCCTGAAACACTAGGATTTCCGTGGCATGTTTGTACTTAAAAAGCGTGTCATCCTTTATTGTTTATGTCCCAGTATAATTTCCTCTTCCCAATCTCGTCCCTCCTTATGTGCCTGTTTGTTGTTCATGAACGCATGCATCTGTCCACTAGTCATCTTATCTCTAGGGATCTGATAGAATTTACAAGTCATACTATATTGACTCATTAGATTGAAAAATTCCACTTTGAGGGAAAATATAGAAAAAGATTTGTTTTTCGCAGAGTAAGTACCCCAAATGATTTTGATTGATTGACCAAGTATCAGTTCAACAAGAAAATTATGGTTGATAGAGATCATCTCAAGCCCCTGAGTTCCCGCCTCAGGCATCTCCTATTCTGATTAGATTATGTTTTATTGAAGAAAAAAATCTGAGAAAGATAACATGAAATAGAGTCATATTTAAGTCATAAATTTCAATGTGAAAGCTTTCACTTAAAACAACTTTTCTTTTACATCTTATGTAGAGAAGGAAGGTTTTTTTTTTTTTAATGTAATTTCTTCTATTTGTGTCCCTTAGGATGCATGAAGCAAATTTTGCAGTCAGTAGTTGAACATCTGTATGGAGAATAGATTATCGTTTATCTTCTTTGCAGGGTCTGCAAAAATGCACACTGATCTCTTTTTTTTAAAAACACTTTCACAAAACATGTCTATCTCTTTTAAAAATAGAGACTTTAAAAGTTATACTTACTTATTTTATAGTTCATACCTAAAATAACTAAACTCATATCTATTTGTCTGTCTCTTTATCTATCCACACATACATTTTTGAGATAGGGTCTCACTATGAAGCTCTGGCTGGCCTGGCACTCTCTGTGCAGAACACTCTGTCCCCAAGCTCACAGAGATCCACCTGCCTCTGCCTCCCGAGTGCCGAAACCTTAGCCATGCGCCCCAACACTCAGCCCATAGTTTAATAATTCTTTAAGAAAGAACTTCAGCCAAAAGAAAGAAGAGAAAGGAATAGGAAGAAGTTTAGTGGTTCCAATTAATTAAAACCTCCCCAGATCTCCTTCATTACTAAGAAAATGAAACCACATATCCTAGCTTATGTGGGCTGTAATGGAGGCCATTTACACTCTATAGCCACCACATTGGAAGCCATTAGTAAACACACCTCTAAATCTCCTTGGTTCAGAAAGAGCTTTTCAAGAAAATAAAATATAAACCAATGTAACTGAGTGGTCACCTCAGTCTTCAGGCCCACAGTAGTTTCTGGGTCCTGTAATTTTCACACGGGGTTTCCCAGCAGCTGCGTGGTTGTCTAATGACAGGATGTCCTCCGGTTCAAGAGACAGTTTCTACTGTTGATGAAGTTTTCATGGCTACAAGTCTCTTGGCATCTAGAGTTCTTTCCTTACCGTTTTGACGAGCACCTGGGTTGTACAGTGGGATGAATTCCATTGATGCAGTCAGCCTATTTTTATGGATGTCTAAGGGATAGGCACTGATGCACAGTGATTTCCACTTACCTGCAACATTGTCTCTTGCAAGGAGGGGAGAGAATCATGGGATTCAAGAAGTCAGGGCAACTTACAAGGCTTAGGAAACTCTATGTGATTCACAAGGCACCTACTTCAAAGCAGTGAACAACTACTGGGAAAGGGGACTTGCTGCCTGGCCAAGCTGCCTGCATGCCACGTGGAGAGCTCTAGGGATGTGGCTTTTGGGTTTGTCAAGCATGCTGTGGTAGGCTTTGGTGGTGTAACTGTCAATGTGTCACCCATGTTCTGTAAGTAACTCCCACTAGATCAATATTTCTGAAATGGGCACAGGGAAGCGGCAATCTCTGGGTAGGTAAGCAGTTCCTACTGTAATGTAAAACCTTTACATTTGGTTGATGATACTTTAGAAAAATTAAGCACATTCTTGGTCATTGGAAGGATTAATTTATAACTGAGTCACAGTTTATGACTTGGGGCTGAAGTATACATGTATGCTTACTAAAAAGCACCAGTGGTAGCAAATAGACCTAGAGATTTATTTATTTATTTTTTGCACAGCATCATTGGACACATTATTTTAAAGCCATTAATCAGACATCTTCAATTTCTTATCTAATATATCAATCTTATCTGGTATGTAAATTTGCTTTGTTATACATTTATGTATGAACATCAGGGGAAATAATAGTTAACACGAAGCTTTGTGAATCGCGTGACTTACACTTAGAGGATTATGATAAAAGCCATTTGCTCTGGATTAGAAGTGTAATGCCCTCCACAGGCCGATGTCCTTGAGCAGGAGACACCCAGCTCATGATTCTGTTCTGGGAGAAAGTAGAACATTAGAGAAGAGGGTCTTACCTGGCGGAAGTACTCCATTAGGGTCTGGACTTTGAAAGTGAGAGACTGGGAGGTAGATTTCTGAAAGGTAGACTGATGGTGTGTGTGTGGGGGTGTGTGTGGCCGGGGGTGGGGTGTCACAGTTAAATAATGAAGATAACAAACTTCTGGCTTCTTCTAGAGAAAAAGCCCAGATGGACGTTTTCATCACGATGAGAGTTTTGCGCACTTCCTCCACTCCTGTGCTTTCTGCTTCCTGGTCCTTGGTACATGAAGCCGCCCCCCCCCCCTCCCAGGGCCCGCTACCCCTATTGCTGCACCGAGCTCCTTTCGATGCTCTCCCTTCTCAACCATCACGGACTGAAATCCTTCTAACTCCATGAGCCAAAAGAAACCTTAAGCCACAGAGTAATGAAGTAATTTCTGCTATGTATTTTGTCACAGTGATGAGAAAAGGAATTAACCCGCGGTTTAAATTGAGTGCAGTGAGTCTGCACTTCTGCGTGAAGTTGCGGCATCGCCTTCATTTGAAGGAGGGGCCGGTTCACAGCCCCTCATTGAAATCCCTCCTCACTAGTGGTCATTCTAAGGGAACTTCTGGATGAGATCACTTTTCTGTAGTTCCTTTGTGTTGGTGAGAACGATCATGTGACAGAGGACAGTTTTCCCACTGTCATCCTCGGCTTCTGAAGTGAGGGGAGGCCCACCTAAGTGTGTTTGGCAAAGTGGAATTTAGAAACACTGAAGAGGTAAGTGTATCTTAGCAGCATCCGAAATGACCCAGTAGTGTATAAACACATTCACGCAGGCTTAAGACAATTCACCCTCAGCTGTGTGTAGAGCATATTTTCAGTTCTTAAGCAGAGCTCCTAGATTCCTTCACGTATAGAAGATACAAGCCGAGGCTACACCAAGCATGTATTAGTGCCAGCGAAGGTGACAAACACTAAATAAAACACTGAATAGGGTATAATAAAAGTTGCAAGTATATTTAAATAAAAAGTCTCAAGGAAACTTTGAGGTTGAGATTAGGCATATGCCAGCAGTACTTTCAAGGGCAGCCAGCCCTGTCTGGGACTACTTTGCTAGAACCCTTTGGAAAATACTATGCACAGGAAGTGCTTCATATAAAGCAAAATGCCTGAAGCTGTCCCCCACTTACTCGACCTAGAGATCTGCCTGGGATGTTGGGGAAAGTGTCTTGTGAGGTGTCCTTGTGCTAGCATTACGGAGATGAAGGTCTTTTCTAGATCCCCCATGACAACCCTGGCTGTACTTTAACTAATCTACAACAGAATTCTCAGTGCATACAGGAGCCGCAGGCGTCTGCGATAGCATCTCCCTCTCTGCTATCTTCTACTTACAGATTAGAGGCCACTAAAGCAGCTGGTGTCCCCTTCATCCGTCCTTCTCATTCCGATCGCATCCTGATCTCT
This sequence comes from Acomys percivali, assembly GCA_907169655.1. Lineage (NCBI taxonomy): Eukaryota > Metazoa > Chordata > Mammalia > Rodentia > Muridae > Acomys > Acomys percivali. The sequence continues at coordinate 117,156,599 of OU015748.1, forward strand.
GCTAACCATGCACTGAGTCCATTCAGTAAGTCCCCTGAATGACAGGGGCTATTCACTTCTGAACGGAAGCTCTAATCACCCACCCCCAGAACCCTCCTCATCACACACACCATCCTTCTGCATTTACTATAAATATATTATTACCTGTTTCATGTTGGCACCTTATCCTAGTATCTGTTCTAGTCAAATGGAAGGAATACATTTCTTGTCCAACTGGGTCAGATCTCCTCTTTATCTTTCCAACTCACGGACCCCCAAGAGTCCATAGGTCAACTAGATATGGATCCAGAAACATCAGTCTGTCCATCCTCCGTGAAGCCATCTACCAACATTTGTGTCTGCCCCTCTGTTTATTGTAGCCTCTGCCTTAGGGATAGAGATTCTGAGTGATTATGGCAAAATGTGAGCTCGGGGTCCCACCTGTGTGCTTGTTTGAGTGCTTTCAAGTTTATTATAAAACTTTTATCTGATTTTTCATCACAAGGTTTAATTTTTTTCCCCCCACGTACTAGTAAAGGCGTATGTTGTTAGGGCAGGCACTTTAAGAGAATAAACAATATAAGCTTAGAGAGCCTGGTTGGTTTTGCCTGCTTCCCACATGTGGCCAGCCCTGCCATCCTCATAGAATGTGCTGTGTTTAGCACTTCAATCTTAGTAATTCAGTCATTTTGCTGCTTGTTGGCTCAAAAGTTCAGAAATCTCAATATCTTTAGTACAAAGCAATAATAGAGCTAGTCAAAAAGCCTTTGAAGTCTCTGAGATACATGTTTTCAGTTGGTACTGATCTAATATCTTAAAACATACTCTGCACATGTCCACTAATCCACAGAGCCCATTAATCTTCACATTACACAAAACTGATATGACTCAGCAGGGCAGAGGTGGTATCAGCTATGCCGTGATTGCCGAGTTCTGGCATCCGAGGTGGATCTCGGCAATCTGTACCTTTCACACCATCTCAGGTGATGGTTTTCTGCGGACTCATGGCTTAAGGAGCACTGGATAGTGTTCATGTCCCCCTTCCCCCAGTGATGGAAACCAGCTTTACCTGCAGGGCCACCATGCCCATCAGGAGGACATTCTGTTTCTCAGCACAGGTGTGGTCCAGCTCCTCAGCTGTGGCTCACGAGATGCTAGAAATGTTAGTGGGGCTTTCAGGACAGTGGTGTAGAAGAATAGTGGCTTTGTGATGCCCCCTTGTCCTTGCTGCTGCTGGAAAGGCAGTGTAGTGGTTAGAGCAGGGGTTCTCTACCTGTGGGTCACAACCCCTGGGGAATTGAATATCAGATATTTACATTACGATTCAGAACAGCAGGACAATTACAGTTATGAAGTAGCAATGAAATAATATTATGGCTGGGGGTCACTACGGTATGAGGTAAAGGGTCACAGCATTAGAAAGGTTAAGAACCACTGGGTTAGAGTCTGAGTAGCCTTCTTACGATCAATGAAAAAACTACAGGTGATCTCTGGTGGTGCCACCTGTAATCTGACCACTTGAGAGGGCAGAAGATCCCACGGGTTTAATTAAAACCGGCCTTGGCTCCATAGTATGTTATAGGCCAGTCTGAGATACACAATACAATACTGTCTTAGAGGGGAAAAAGTCAAATATGGCACAGCAAAGACTTAAGGGCTATTACAGTCTGGCAAAAGCCTCTTATCTGGACTGTACACCTCTCTCTTCCTTTACATCAGTGGCTTTCAAGCTGTGAGTGGTGGCCCAGCTTTCAGGGTGGAGTGAATGACACTTTCACATTGAGTCACAAATCAGATATTCTGCCTACCAGATATTTACATTATGTTCATGATAGTGGGAAAATTACAGTTATGAGGTAGCAACAAAAATAACTGTATGGTTGGGGGTCACCCCAACATGAGGAACTGTTTTACAGGGTAGAAGCCTTAGGAAGGGCGAGAACCACTGCTCTGCATACTCCCACTGGTCTCATTTCAGCTACGGTAGTTGGGTAGTTGGTTATGTTTACTTGGAGCTAAGCCTAAATCTAACTCATTATCATTGTTAGGGTTCTTAAGACCAGACTGGGGCTCGAGATGGCTTGGAGGTCAAGAGTGCGTACTGCTCTTCCAAAGGGCCAAGTTTGGTTCCCAGCATCCATGTCAGGAGGCCTTCAAATGCCTGTAATTTCTTCCAGCTCCAGGGAATCTGACATCCTAACTGTCCTCCTCAGGGACCCTACTCTGTCCATAAACGTGGATGTGCATGTTTGCGCACGCGCACCCTCACAAGATAAGACAGATCTTAAGAGGTCCATATTACAAGCAAAAGGAGCTGGTCCTAGACATAACATCCTAGACCATCAGAGCAGCTTGTGAAGATGTGACTGAAGTCACGGCAACAAGGAGACAGGCAAAATGTCGACTGTCTCCTAAAGGACTTTTTAGAACAGTAAATGGAAAATAGTTGAAAGCTCTGACAAATAGGAAAACCTTCAAGTGCCAAGACTCTAGTCAGTTTTCTCTTATGGCCCTCTTTGTCAGCAGCACATGTGATTCTACGTGTTGTCTGAACAAGGACACGCATGATACATCTCTGCATAGGATGTCCACTGTGGTTCCCACAATGGTGAGAAGTGTTGTACTTAGAGGTGTGCAGTTATCTTGTGTCTGTGCATGTTTGGACTGGCTCACTGGCTCAGAGGATGGTCCCTCCAGCCACCCTCAGTTGAGTGAATTGTTGTAGGCCTAGCAGAGAGATAGTGGCACAGTGTAAAAACCTAATAACCAAGATCCGGTGTCAGCACTGCAGTGTACCAAGCTGTCTAGTCTGTCCTCCACTCTCCCTAAGTAGCTGGCATGTATTTCCCTTCCTGCCTCGCTTCTGACAAAGGGATTTCTGTCTCTTCCATTCTGTCTTCCAAGAAATACCAACAGGAGCCACTTCATCAGGACCGAGGGTCACGGTGTCAGGTTGAACTTACTGTCTGGGTTGGTGACTTTACTCCAGGAGAACATTTAGAATAATACCCAAACACCCAAAGGCAAAAGGCACATTTATTAATTTCTGAATCTTTTTTTACAGGTTTCTCTTGTATGCCCCATACACAGAGTAATAATTTTTCAAAACCCACAAGACCCCATAAGCACACCAATTGTGGAGAGGGTGTGACTTAAATGGGCCCAGCAGAATTAGTTTTAAGTCAGGAAATGGGGTCATGGGGAGGTTAAGTGGTTGGCCTGGGGTTAGATAACAAAATGGTGACTCAACTTTGCAGCTGCTAGATCTGAGGCCAGCAAAGAAGACCAGAGCCCATTTCCTCTTGATAAGGTAGGTGCCTGTGCCTGTGGTCTGTCTTGGGAAGCTTTTAAAGACCACATTCCTTTTGTGACTGCAGATGTGATCTGTGGCTTTTGCTGGAATCTGGAAAACACTCCCAAGGTCAGCCAGCTATGCCAAGGACAGAAAAGCACTTTATTGCTCATTGAAAAGCATTACACAGTTCCTAAGAATTGCTACCTTTCACAGTTTATGACTGAACACCCAGCATGCTCAAAATAGCCTGTAGGGAAGATAGGGGTGTCTTGGGATGACCATACAATTTTTACAGGACACTGAGGTTGGGTACCATGCCTGCTATGTTAGAATGCCTTAGGTTAAAATATTATACAATGATACTTTTTCCAACTCTTAGGTAAATTAGTGATCCAATTAAAAATGAAGTTGAGATTTTACCTGTGAAGTTGATTATTCTATCTGCAAACCAGAGATTTCTCTTTTGCTGTGATAGTTTGGGAGAGATGTTAGTAACACAGCCAAGGAAACAAAATCTCCTCGACTACTGAGTTAAAATGGAGATGTCAGGTAAAGTTGGGAAAGTTTGTAATACTATGCTGACTTTCTTCCCGTTTTCCTTCTCCCCTCCCTTCCTCCCTCTCTCCCTCCTGCTTGCTTTCTTCCTTTCCTTCTCTCTTTTTGAGATTGGTTAGCCTTCATATTCTGGAAAACACAGCTCCCTAAACTAAAAACATGATGGGTTAGATATCAATGAGAATTGTTACTTAACAACACTTGATCATGAACTGGACTTATATACAGCTATACTCAAGTACCCACTGACTTGTTCTGAATGGAAGGCAATGATTCCAGATGAATTAAAAAATGCAACAAATGCTAGGAAATACTGAATTGTTTCAAGGTGACAGAATATCACACCTGACACTGCAGCAGTGTTAGTAGGCTTCTGTCTTGTCCTTCTTCCTCATCCAATACTTATCTTTTCTTGTTTTCTTTTCTACACATTATACTGTACCCATAAGTATATTTGTTTACATATATATGCCTGTATATTGTACTTTAGGTTCCAAATATGAGGGAGAACATGTTTTTTATTCTGAGACCAGATAAGTTCATTTAATAGCATATAATCTAACTCCATCTATTTTCCTGAAAATTTTGTAATTTTATTTTTCTTTAGAGTTGAATAGTATTTAATTTTTATATATGTACCAAATGGCAGTCAAAGGATACATGAGTCATGAGAAAGTACACAAGGATAATTATTTTTCTAATTTAACTCCATCATATTTTTTCTTTTTGTGTGTATAGTAGATAAGTGCATACAAGTATAATTGAGAATAAAAATTAAAAATCCAATGTGAATCCCCACAGCTTGAGAATGAATGTTTTGATTGTATAGAAGTTCATTAAGGTATAGATTTTTGGATCCGAGTAATCTCATTGTGTAATTTTGCTGTCGTTCTCAAGTTCTTTTTAAATTTTGTATTGCAAATTTTAATACAATGTATTTTGATTACATTCTCTCCCCTATGTCAAATTCTCCCAGAATTATAGTACCAGGTTTCCATAAAGCTTTTCATGAGAACTTTTATGTTAGTTGCTCCCCCCCATTCCACTTTTTACTCTGACACCCCTCACTTAATCCTCCTGTTCTAGCTTTCCTTTATTGCTTTATAACACTGCATTCAATTCCCATTTATTGGAACATCCCTTCCTTCAGCTGGTCTCTTACTAGCTACCTAACCTCTGTGGTTATTCACACCAAGACACATGTATCTAAAGCTTAAAAGGTAACATCCATGACCAACCAATGCCTGGCCCAACCTGAGACCCTCCCCATGAGAGAGAGAGCCAACCCATGACACCATCAACCATATGCTGCTATGTTTACAGACAGGAATCTAACTTAACCATTTCCTGAGGGGGCCTCACCCAGCAGCCGGTTGAATCAAATGCTGAGACTCACAGCCAAGCATTAGGCGGAGCTCAGGGAGTCTTGTGGAAGAGTGGAAGGGAAGAATAGAAGGACCCAGAAGGGACAAGAATGCTGCAGGAAGACCAATAGAGTCAACCAACATAAACCACTGGGGGCTTACAGAGATGGAAGCACCATCCAAAGAGCATGCCTGTAACTGATGGGCAGTTTGATATTCATGTGGGTTGCCTACTAAGTTGAATGGGTGCTGTTTCTGACAGACTGCATTTAATCATTTTGCCCTAACCAAGCTGCCTTGCCTGGCCTCAGTGGCAAGGGAGGAGGAGCTCAGTCCTAATGCCACTTGATGTGCTGGGGTGGGTTGGGGGGGGGAGTCCCCTTTTCTAAGGACAGGGAGATGGAGGATAGGTGGAAGAGAGTGGGAGGGAGGGGCTGGGAGGAGAGGAAGGAGGTGCCTACCATTGTGATGTAAAGTAAATATATAAATTATAAATAAATAAATAAAACAAAACACTGTTGGGTTCTGCTTTAAAAAATAAAAGTAACATCTATATCTACATATAAGAGAAAACATTCAATATTTGTCTTTGGGGATTTGGTTTACTTCATCCAGGGAAACCTACCTTTGATTTCATATGGAAACACAAAAACCCTAGAATATGTAGAACAAGATTGAATAATAAAAACAGTGCAAGAGCTAACACAATCTTAGATTTCAAGGTATATTACATAGGTATAGTAATAAATACTGCATGGTGTTGGAATGAAAACAGACATAGTGATCAATAATATAGAACTGAAGACCCAGACATAATTCTATACACCTATGGACACCTGCTTTTTGATTAAAAAAAAAAAAAAAACAGGAGAAAAAGATTAACGTCTTCAACAAATGGTGGTGTTCAAACTAGAAGTCTACATGTAGAAGAATAAAAATAGATCACTATGTATTACCATGCACAATATTCCACTTCAAACAGAGCAAGGACCCCTGTGTTAGACCAGGCACCCTGAGCATGATAGACGAGAAAGCATGGGATAGGCTTGAACTCATCGGCATAGGGAAGGACACCTTCTGAACAGAACACTGAGAGCACAGGTATGAAATAAATAGTAGGACTTAGTGAAGCTAAAAAGCTCCTGTACAGCCAAGGAAGGGCCCCATCATTCAAGCAAATGGGCAGCCTGTAGAATTGGATTTATTTATTTATTTACTTATTTATTTATACAAATTATGCATCTAATAGAGGGCTAGTATCTAGAGTATATTAAGAACTAAAAACCAAACCAAACCAAACAGCCAAAATATAAAACTGAGCATTAACAAAACAAATAATTCAACTTAAAAGTGGGAATAAAATTCAACAGAATTCTGAAAAGATGAAGCACAAATGGCTGAGAAACACTTGAATAAATATTCAACATCTTCAGCCTTTGAGGTCTCCTCTCACCCCAGTCATAATGATGGATATCAATAGAACAAATGACAGAACATTCTGGCTTAGACACAGGGAATGAGGAACACTGATCAACTGTTGGTAGGAGTGCAAACTTGTACAGTCACTATGGAAATCAGTTGTGAATAGATCTACCTCAAGACCCAGCTATCCCACTCTTGGGTATATACCCAAGGACTCTGTACCCTATTACAGAGACACTTGCTTATCCATGTTCATTGCTACTCTTGATAATAAGTTTACAAAAAAGGGAAAGAAACAGCCTAGAGGTCCACCAACAGAAGAATGGATAATGAAAACATGGTGCATGTATGCAATGGAATACTACTCAGCTGCTAAGAAAAATGAAATTATGAAATTCACAGTTAAATGGATAAAGCTAGAAATAGTCTCAGGTTCTTTACAGTAATTCTTAATAAAAATTTAGCAAGAAATAACTTATTAGATAGTGTGTGGTAACATCACAATTATAGGTAGTATGTTTGTACATGTCTGAGGAGCACTGAAGACTCTTTTCTCATCTACTTGTGTTCTTCATTTCAAAATTTCACAGTGAATTTCACTTTCAAAACATAAATAAGGCCGTCTTGATATTTTTAAATCACAGTGTCAGCTTTTAAGAAATTTATCCACATATCAAAGAGTATCATAACATAGATCTGTTGTTGCTTCCACCATCCTACATGAATAAGGAGAGGAGCATCTGCCTCCTTAGCAGTGGGCAGCACAGTCGTCTCATAAAAGGGATAAGAAAATAACTAAATAGAGTTGTTTTCAACCACCAGAACAAGGCACTGTTACTATCTGGAAGTGCTGCTCTAAAAACCTCCTGT
>OU015748.1:117168363-117187364 GCA_907169655.1 Acomys percivali
TTTTTTTTTTTTAAGACTTAGAGAAAGAAAAGAACACTTTATAAAACTCAGGAACAAGCATACTGGGCATTATCCAAGAAGCTTTCATAGCAGAAGTCTGTTCTTCAAATGGTTATCTTGGTGTACTTTTATTTATGGTCTCTAATGGGGAGGGAATTTCTGAGCAAAAAGAGAGTTATGAGCCTGGTTAGGGCGATTATAAATGGCTCTTGACAAGGTGGCTTACAAGGATACATTATGGCATCCACGGGACAAGAATTTACATTTTGTTCTGAGAGTGTGTAATTTGCTTCAGAATCATCAAAGATATCAGCGGATAATATTTCTTAAGCTCCCTTAAGAACCTGGTATCTTAAGATCTGTACAAAGTCAAACACATAATCACACACACTTAAGCCACCTTACCTTTGCATGTTTTTAATAAGCTCACTACAGACTGTCTCAAATAATTCTAAATTCGAATCTCAAAAAAAAAAAAAAAAAAAGAAAAAAAAAAAAAGAAATTTGGCCAATATGGGTTTCCGTGTTGATAGGAATAGGAGTTATGGAGCTCGTCAATCCTTAGGTTTGCAGGAGTCCAACCAACCAGTTGACTCACATTACAGAAAGGCAGTCGAGAAGAACAGCGTCAACATTCCCTACCTACCTGGGGGAGAAAACTATTTGCCAAGACTTTATCAGCAATGTTTGAGACAGAAAGCGTGTCCACGAATGTGACTGTTCTAGGAATCCAGGAAGGCTGGACTCCCAGCAAAGTCTTTTCAGAGACCATCTTTGGAGGGAAGACAGTGTAGGGGTGGGCATTAGTAATGACCCTCTCAAGTAATTCTAAAAGAACCTTTCAAAACTTTGAGGAATGCAGGTTTACAGAGGAAACCGCGGCAGACAGGACAGTGGGAACCTTAACAGAAATGTTCCCCTCCTCCACATCAAGGCTGCATGAAGCTATATGAGCTTGGGCAAAGCATAACTACCCCAGCATGGAGACATCCTTCCTTTTATATGGATTCTAACACACATTTAAAGCACCTTGAATTCACTGAGCGGGGCACACTAGCCAGGAGTCTGTCTCTTTCCTTGCTTCATGGATGGGAAGACTGGAAGAGGTAGGTGCCAGGTGGGGCTCACTAGCTGGTAACTAACCAATATGATGATAAGAGCAGCAGCAGATGCCCTGATCAGCCCTACCATGCAGAACACTGTGAGCTCTTGCTTCTGGGTTTCCATGCACTCTTTCTCAATGTCAGCGGTAAAGTAGCATTTTCTAGGCACAGTTGTAGACATGGGAAGCTATGCATTTATGCAGGGGGCACTGCAGAGCTATGGTTTGAGTAAGGTGGCTTATTTCCACCTGTACCTTTCCGTTAAACAGGTTTCCTCCAGAAGACAAAAGCATGTGGCTGGATCTTGGGGGTCAGGTTGAGAAAGGTTTAATGATCACGCCCCCTCCTCTCTTCCTCGGGCTGCCTGTTGTTTATAGGTAATTAATTATTATTAAATAAACTACAAGAAAACGCCAGGAGAAATATAGATGATATGGTCAGTTGTGGAAAATCCAGAACCTAAAAGACAGATCTCAACACATGTACATCGGTCAGGACGTCAGGACCACAACCTTCCTGCAGCTCCAATCAGTGTGTCTCACGGGATATACCACTTGTTTCTTTGAGTCTTCTGATCTGGCTCTTTCTGGCTCAGAGTCCCTTTGAAGGCAGAGGTGTTAAGATTTCTCCATGATGTCATTTGCGAGACAGCACTGACCTCAGAACTTAATTCATCTCTATCAGTACATTTTCTTCTAAGAGAGGGGAGAGAAAATGTTCTTTTGGCTGCCGAGGAAAGAATCGGGTGGGAGGGAGAGGGTTGGGAGGAGGGTCATTGTCTGGCTTTGGGACAGCTGGACCACTGCGGAGAGTGTTGGGTGACTTTTGCTCCTGCCAAATAGGCTTCCTCTAGTCGTTTCAGCCTTCAAAATGCTGATAGAATGCTCTTGCTTTCTGCTTGTATTGGCTAGAGCTTGCATTAAAGTACTGCCAGCTGCTATCCTAGATAACATTTGGAATTACCACGGCTCAATACACAGAGCAGTTCTCCTAAAGCCCAGGATGTGGTGGACACAGTAGTGAGAGGCAGGAAGATGGCAAGAAGGTGCCACTCTCGTACATACTGTCATTTAAGGTCCCACGCTGAAGAAGGCTCTGCCATTTTCAACATGTGGCCAGTGAGGTCACATGGGAACAGACATCTGGTCTACTCTTAGATTCCTGACCTTGGAAAAGTTACAAACCACTGTTCTTCACATCCTGTGAGTCAGAACTAGCTTCAGAAACTTGCAGTGACGTCAGGGTCCCTAGTAATGGAGTTTTGGCTAATATGACCAAGGACACTACTTTGTCCTCTCGAAAGATAAAGCGGGCCATTGTTGGTACACAGGCTGTAGCGCTGTTACGAGGTTGTTTAGAGCAAGAACTAGAATTTGATTCTGAACCCCGGTAGCAAAAGGGATTTATTAAGGAGAGATGAGATTTCTGTAAGAACCAACAGGAACATTTTGTGTTTCCGGTCCCTTTGTGGCTTTGTTCAATGCCGGCATTCCCTGGGGAGGCAATTGAGTGACTTACTCGGGCCATTTGCTTGCTTGCTCCTCAGACTACGTCCAGAGGAAACTCCTCAAATGGAAGAAACATTCAGTAACCGAAGGAATGAGCCGAAGAATAGACAACGAAAGAGCAGAAGTCCACTCTTTAACAGCAAATAGTTATTCCAAGGAAGATAAGACAAGCAAGCCAACTTCTGGATCCCGAAGACGCCAGGCACCCAGTATGATGGCTGGAAATCACGGGTATTTCTTGACAGCAAAGCCGACTTCTGAGAAGTTAGAGGAAGGAGCAGCTGCCTTTGTGATCTCTCCTGCATACCCTTCTTAGTGCTACTCTGCAGGAATGACTTCCTTTGTTACCACTCGCTAATGAAGCCACTCCCGGCCCCAAGGCCTCTGTCCTTGGCATCTAGTGCTGGAATGATACTGTTGATGGTGCCTGGATCTTCTGACAGAGACATGGAAAAGATCATATCAATCCGTGCTTAGACAAGGAAGGAAACAGAGGGTATCCCCGTTGTGCCCTGTAGACGGATTAAAGAGAGAGCTCTGAACAGATTGAGATGTGAGCCAGGAATCCAACATAAAGGACTTCAAACTCATAGGCACTGTGAAGTCTGAGAATCTATAGGTATGCTTACATCTAGTTCACCTAAGGCCATAAAAAGGGATCTCCTCATGTGTCTTGGCTGACCCACTTGCCCTCCCCCAGTCCCTCCACTCTCTCCCTCCCTTTCCGTAGTATTTCCTTTGTTGCTTCTCTCCTTCCTCCCCTCCACCAGCCTTCCCTCCTCCCCTCCCCCTTCCTCCTCCTCCCATGGCCTCCCTTTCTTGCCTCTCCAGTCTTTCCTCCATTCTTACTCTAAGCCCAAATCTTAGGCAGCAATAACTCCCAGTTAGGATCTCAGAAGGGAAGGAGCATAGAGGAGCGAGGCCTTCTGCTTGCTAGAACCTGGAGCAGTGTCAAAAACAGCAGAGTTTCCTATTGTCCCCATCTGGATTGGGGTGGTTTCTTAGGTCAGTCTGTGTTAGTCAGGAACGTACCTTTGCAATAAGAAACCAACAGGCCAACAGCTAGGGGTAGAAATATAATTTCTAAACACCCGGAGTGACTGTTCACTGTAACTGTCTTATGTAACCTCAACAAAACAAAATCAAAGACCAAAGCATCTAAAAAGCAAGCCTTCATCTAAAAAGCAAGCCTTTGCTTCCCATGACTTTATGGAGTGATTGGAAGGTTCTTTGGTCCCTATCGGCATTACTAATTGTTGCAGAGCTGGCCTGGCTAGCCTTTTCCAGTCTTGTAAGGTTCCTGGCAGCTGGTGGACTGGCTGGGGGAGGTTCCACTGAGCAACACATCTTTGCTCTTCCTGGCTCCTTGTCTTCCAAAGTTTTAGCTTGGTGTTCTTGTTAATTCTAATGACCAAGCAATATCTAGAGATTGGAGGTGGGGGATGTGACACCATAACTTAAAAAGTGTCACATGAACCTGCCACAGTGGCACAGTCTTGTAATCCCAGCACTCAGGGAGGCACAGGCAAGCAGATCTTTGTGAGCTCAAGGCCGGCCTGGTCTACAAAGTGAGTCTGGGACAGCCAAGGCTACACAGAGAAACTCTGTCTCAAAAACAAAAAATGTGGCATGATCAAAGCAGTCTAGAGTCAATGAACAGTGGAAGTGAACTTTACTTAGAGAGATCACCTGCAAAGGCCATAGCAGATGTGTGTCTACAGTGAGCAGATGAGTTTGTGGCAATTGCCAGGCTGTGTTCTCCTATATGACTGGCTCACCTTGATAGATACGAACATGCAGATTCTATCCCTGCTGCAGCTTGAGTGTAGTCTCTCTCTACTCTAGCTTGCTTTCTATGGGGCATTTTCTCAATTAAAGTTCCCTCTTGTCAGCTGACTCTAGCTTGTGCCAAGTTGATAAAAAATTAACCAGCATGATATAAGAATGGGAATGAGAGAGAGGGGGGCGGTGGGGATTGGCTGGCTTCCCCTGGTTTACGGGTTACTTTTATTGGCTAAGTTTCCATAACTGATCCAGTAGGTTGTGGGGTAGTCAGGTAGAGTCCTTCTGTACAGCTGAGCCCTGCTTTCCATGGGCCATGGATGGAATCAGTTAAATAAAAAAATCAGAAGAGGATTTGGAGAATGACAAAGTGACCTAAGACTAACTGTGGAATAGATGGGGCTGAAACCGAAGTCACGTCTCTGAAATCCTGTATTATATTTTACAATGTTATATAACTTTTAATATAATGCGGACACTACATGGGTGTAAATGAAATAAATATCAGGTAGATTATTTATTGTGATGGTCAGGAACTATGGTTGAGCATTCCTTTATGTGTTCAGAGTACAGGCCCACTGCTCATCAGCTTCTTACTGAACGCCTATGAGTGGAGGAGGCACTAAAGGAAATCATGAAGCAAGAGCCCTTTAAAAATCAGCAAATTCCAGGGTAACAGTTGCGTTTGTTTATTTATTTGGTTCTCCGGAGAAAGCGAAGTTCAAAGTAACAAAGAATATTTGCCAAGCGGATGCATGGGTTTAACTGCAATTCAGAAGATTTCAATACCGGGTTGTCAATGAAGGAGCAAAGAGAGACAGTGTGGCAGTATACAAAAGGAATATACACAGGGGAGCCACGCAAACCGCAGGGAGGGGAAGGGATCTAGTAAATCGAGACTCAGTTTGACTTAATTGTCAAGCCAGAAGAACACTCCCACTTGGTTGGGGTTCAAGTTCTTCATTTGGCACTAGGAGAGTCTTGCTATTGATATGAGACCCAAATATTGTCCTTCTATCCTCAAGTAACAGGTGCAGTGAGACAGCAGTCATTGAAATGGGGGAAGAAATCTCATTCTTGATGGAGTATTGGAGTAAAAAAAAAAAAAAAGAAAAGAAAAGAAAAGAAAAAAAAAAAAAGGATGGTATTCTAGAATGAGAATGCCCAGAGGACATTTTCCTCTTTGTGAAAAACTCTTGGTTACAACATTTTAAGAAGTAGATAAGTATTTGCATATTTCATTTCTCAATTATCTATGGTAACGGGGAAGACAGCATGAAAGAGTATAGATAATTGGTACCCACACATGGTTTCCAAGCTTTATTAATTTCATCCACTAAATTTAAATCCATACCATCATCTCACTGGAGTTCTAGTCAGAATTATAGAGAACAGCCTGTGAACATTATCTTGATTTCAGGCCTTTATTTCAAAGTCATGTGCCTTTTAAAAGGTACAGAGTGACCCAAAAGCTGCTCACCAGGAGGAAGGACAAATGAGGACATGGAGATTAGCAGTGTCTGCACGCTGCCCCTGTTAGGTGAGAACCAGCTTCTCGGGACAGGGTCAGCATGCTGTCTGCATTATTACCATCCCAGCCTTGGAAAGTGAATGGGATGGGCCTCAAATTCCCAAATCATCTGGCGAGGGTCTTGTAATGAGAGAGAGAGCGCGGCAAAGACCAGAAAAGCTCATGGATAAAAAAATGATAAGAACCAGAAGGAAGAAAGAAATCATCAATACAGAGACCAAGACAAGACAATTAGGGTTGGCCACATGGCTCAGCAAGTAAAGGTGTTTGTCACCAAGCCTGACAACCCGAGTTTGAAGGGGAGGATAACTTCCATTAAGTTGTCCTTCATCTCCACGGATGCTCCCATAGTCTCCCCCTGCCTCTTTCACACACACACACACACACACACACACACACACACACACACACACACACACAGACCCTAAAAAAAAACGTAAGAGAGAAAGGGCAATTAAATCAAGACTATTATAACAGCAACATTATCTGCACCTAGTCAGTACCTATCTAGAGGTGAGAGACCCATCACCACCCATCTCAGCCTTAAGCCTCCTACAGCCTCTGGGCAGCCATTATTACACATCGTTGCCTTGTGTGTAGACGCTTGCTTTCCTCCCCACAGGAGGCAAGCCTTACTCCTAACTGTTGAGCTCCATGAACTGGGAATCAAGACTGGCTTAGTCGTCAGTAGCAGCAGAGACTAATCAGAGATGAACCCGCCAGTAGGAAAACAGTCACAGTCTTCAGGTGTGGGTGAGGTAAAGGCGTGGGCTTGTGTCTAGAGACAGGTGTAGTGGGAGAAAAGAAAGTGTACATATAAGCAAAGCCCCTGATATCATCGGAACACGTGCTCTTAACTTCAGAGTGAGATTACTGGTCTTTGTCATGACATTGCTGGTTCAACCCCTTCGTGAAGATGGGCCACACCGTTCTTCTTCTTGCAATGTGTCTGTTGGTTGCTTTGGACATGACTGTATTAAGATGAACTAGATTTTGAGAATCCAGAGTATGGCTTATGAGCGACTTGGCATTCAAGATTTTTGATGATAATAAAACCAAGCATTTACAGCACACCTTATATGACCAAAGAAGGTTCCAGACACCATGATGTGTAAAGAAAGAAACAAGACCGTTTCTATTTTAAACGAGATTGTTTGAGAGAGAACCTTAAGTTGTATGATAATGTATTGTATGCAAAAATAGATTCGAGGCAAAAACAAAACAAAACAAAACAAAAAACAAAAAACAAAAAACCTGTGACCTCACAGTGCTCAGAGGAAGTTGGAGTCTGGGTTGGTCTTTATAAGATGAACAAGGAATACACAAGCAGAAGAGGGAGGGCAGGCAAGGGTGAGGCTCCGTAGTTACTCTTGCCCAGGGCCAATGTGCTTTTTAATTAAATACTGCCTCGACTCAAGGGTTTTTATGGTCCTGCGGAGCCTGATGCTCATTTCTGCCTTGGCAAGTGTGCTTCTCAGCTGAAATGTCTAAGTAGCCACTGCCCGTGTCCTAGTGTCTGCATTGAGACCTCCTCAATTGATGTCCTAATTGCTGGTTACTTGGACACTTTGCTGTAATGTACATCATATAGGCAAACTGTCATGTGTTGCTTGAACTCACTCCGAAGCTGGCTGTGAAGGTAGGATTTCCCCTCCCCCTGTCCCATTTCAGATCCAGGTGTATTTGTCTTAAAGTGTCTCCTGAGGCTCTTTGCATGGTGATGGGCTGCCGGCCCCGATTCTGTGATAGGGGGTGAAGAGAACAGCGAGAAAAGCACCCGACTGAAAACATGTGTTCCTGCGAACGAACAGCTAGAAAGTGAACTATTTTCCTCATAGGTTACTATTGGTTTTCCAGTGATATAAGAATGCGCACGGTGGCACTGGCAAGTCAGGAGCTCATCTGTGTGTAGACCGCTCTGCTCTGCCCACAACTCTGCAGTGGAAGCCCTGGCTGACTGCCCCAGCGCTCCCTCACTCGGTTTCTGCTGGGTGTTTGTAAGCTCCGATTTGATGAGGTTACGTTTGGTTTGTTCTTAGCTGGGCCTGAGTTGGCGATGCTTTGCTATCTATCCCTGCTTCTCTCTAGTTGTGTTCTATTTTGTTTTCCTTTAATTGTAATATACTTAATAAACCCAGTCATTCAAAACTGAGAACACAGTTTAGTAGATCACTCTCCGGAGCACACAGAGCATTTGCTAGCACCACAGCTGTAGAGATTATCTGTGGGAAACAAGAGCAAACGGCAAACTCTTTTTTTCTTTGGCAAAGACCCATCAAACCAATTATTAACTTCTTTTATCCCTCTATAATCACTAAGGGAACTTTGAGGAATTCATCTCTCTTTATACAGGTAAACGCCCATATAACATGCACTTTCCTTCATTAAGGCATCTTGGAATCAAAGTCTGAGTGGGACCAATCATTCTCCTTACTAGGCATTTATAAACGGGATGGTGTATCTAACTGGCATCGGCTGTCAGGATTGGTGTGAGGTAGGATGAAAGCTCATAGACAGGAAAAAGAAAAGGAGTTCCTCACTCCAGATTCTTGTTGGAGCCTCTCACCTGGGAATCCAGCCCTTTTCCCTGCCCAGCTATAAACCTACAGTTTTGTAGAAATCTCACCAGAAACACCATTTACAGTAAAAGAGATGTCCTAACCCCCACCCCCATGCAACTCTAGTGCCTTCTGGTTTTCTTTTGTCAGATCATAGTTCCACCCAAGGCATCTCCAGAGCCATGATCCTGCTTATTAGAGGGAGGGCCTCCTAGCAACCATCTAAGGCATAAGGAAAAGAACCAAATGACACACATGTTAACTGCTAAGACTTACCTGTTTCTTATAGATGCTCACAGCTATACTCGGTGCGTATTTTCCTTTCTTCCTGAGCACCTCTCTTTCTTTTAAGCCCTGTGCTTAAAATCTGCTTCAAATCTCTTTTAATAAACCCAACTCAGCTTTATACTGGGTTGTCTTGAAATTCTTTTCTGTGTTAAAGCTAAAAATCTTGCATTTACCTGAGTGGAGTTCTATGAAAAAAACCTCATTTTCTTTATTCCTCCCTCAGAGACGTGTGGAGTTGTGTCTCCATCCCTGCGGTCAGTGATATGCTGACCCCAGACATGGCTGCGAAGAGGGTATAAGTCAACTCACTGTTGTGACAACTGTAAGTTTATGGATGATAATCAACCATAGTCAGAGCGATGGCTTTTTCCTTTACCCCACAGCTGCCACAATAATGACGGGTCCCAACCAAACAGAGTGAACTAATTTGCATAAATTATGTTCAGTTTTTTTGTGGTGCTGGGGATAGGATTTGGGGCCTTGTGTTTGCTAAGCAGCTGCTCTACCGTAGAACTTCATCTCCAAGACTATTTTCCACCAGAGTCCCTTTTGCACTTGCTCATGGGTGATGGATTGAATGGAATGGATTAAACATGTGATGTGTGTGTACAGTGGTAATTGGCTCAAAGTAGCACAAGGAAGCTAGAGAGCCAAGAGTCTTTGCTGTAGCTAACATGAGACCAAGATCTTAAAGAAGTCTGACTTAAGTCCTCTGCATATATGTTATGGTTGTGTAGCTTGGTGTTCTTGTAGGATTCCTAACAGTGGGAATGAGGGGATGTCTCTGCCTCTTTTGCCTGCTTGTGAGACCTTTCTCCTCCTCCTGGGTTGCCTTGTCCACCTTTGGTTGCCTGGCCATATTGAGCTTGTTATGCATGTTTGGTTGATGCCCTTGGGAGGCCTGTTCTTTTCTGAGGGAGGTGGATCTGGAAAGAGGAGAAGTGGGGGGCAGACTGGAGTGAGGGGATAGGGCAAACTGAGGTTGGCATAAAATATATGAGAGAAGAATAAAAGAGAGAGATATAACTTAGTTTAGAAAACTTTATTTTATTAGAAACTTATCAATCACAGCTAAGCCAAATTACTATAATAAATATGATTAGAGATGTCCAACACATCTGGTTTTCCTGATAGTGATTAAGGTCTGGACTCAAAACTTTTACTTATGCTATTTTTTCCATCCCTAGTATATAGATTGGTGAGTTCTTTAAATGAAGTCTTATTAAGTAGTAAATGATTACAGATTATAAAACATTTCCATTTTAAGGAGTAAAATTGTAATGATGTGATATGATGCAAAATATTAGCATTTCTATCTTAAAAGCATCTACACGAAAACTAATTTATAGTTCTTTTAAATTTGATAAGTATTCATTGAACACCTATTATATCCCTGGAATTGTTTTGAATTTGTGGTATAGAACAATGCAAAAATATCTGTTTCCTGTAAATTTTCATACAGGGATAGGGACAGACTATTTAAAAAATCAACAGCGTATTTCAGATAGTGATCTGAAACAGTGGCCTAGGATGATGTAGTCAAGTGAATTGACTGTTGTGGGGCTATAGCCAAGCATGGTCCTCATTCTGAGAATTGGACACTAGAGACAAATTAATTAATATTTCTGGGAAGTATTTTCTGAGTAGAGTGAACAGTATGCAGAAAGACCCAGAGGTAGAAAGACCTTAAGTTGGTATAAGGAACCAAAAAGATAGTCACATGATAAGCTGGTGTGTAGGGGGTGGGGATTATAGGTGATGGGATTATAGGCTCCTGAGACAAGACACTGATCTCAGACAGCATGGAATTAATACTGAATATGAAACAGCTACAGGTAGGAATCGATATGCACTTAAAACTTATGGCCATGACTTTTACAGTCAGGTAAGGGGATATGGCATTCCTTTGTCTTCAGTAGAGTTCTTGCTGTAGATGTGTGATAGACAGGCGAGAATAATCAACTGTAGTTTCCAAGGGGGTATGATGGGTCAGAAATGAGGGTCAAATGCAAAAGTGTTTACGTGATGGTTGTCATGATGACTCATGCAGTCTAGGATCATTTCCAAGGCCTGGCGTTTAAATGCTCTCTCCACCGAGTTGGTGAGATCCAATTGGGATAACAAAAACGCTGAATGACATCATAAGATGCTCCCTCACTAGACAAATGAGACTGATGGCCGTTTGTCCATCTCCTAGACTAATTTCCTGAGACAGGAGGGCACAGGTTGTACTCTTGAGTAGCATAAACCACCTGGGACTGGAGCAGGTAGACAATGAGGTTTCAAGATGGTAGCAGTGGCCGTGCTCCCCCGGGGGTATGTGATTGGCTGTAAGGTCACGGGGACCCAACACCTGCTCCTCAAAAGAAAGCAGGGGCTGTTCCTGTGCCTCACAATATTGAGGAATGCTTGACTGGAGGGTTTAGTCTGAAGTAGAGTCAGGAGAGGAACAATGTGCTGAGTCCTTTCAGGAATCTACAGGATGTTTCCAGATGTCAGGAAACACATACTATTGAGTCTTAACTTTTGGCCTTCAGTACTGCTAGAAGCTGGGACGGAAGGTGTTAGAAGAATTGCTGGGATGGGGTTAACAGGAGATGGTTGTCAGAGAGGGATTCTGAAATTGTTATCACAGTTATATAAGGTCCAATGAAGGGCATGGCCCTGGCCTGAAGAGGAATTGGTAGAGAGGACTGAGTTATAAGGGGAATCCTTGGGGGAATCCTGGTGATGACAGAATTGTGAAACACGGAGTGGTTAGTTTTAAGCTTGTTTGGACGAAGATGAGGAATCTGGTCATGGTTCTGAGCCATCATTAAGAAGGTGTGAGGCCATCGGCTGACTGTCCTTTCTTTGATGGAGTGAAAAGGATGATGATGATTTTTCAGAGGAGGTGTGATCCCATCTGAGGTACCATGGTGTCATGCTTCAGTAGGTGGTGCAGGGGCACATTGGCATATGAACACTCTGGCTGATGGCTGCAGGCATAGATGCATTTTGCATACTCTGGTTAATGGTTGCAGGGGGCCAGGCATATATAAACAACTTGGCTCATGGTTGCAGAAGGACATTGATATGTGAATAATCACAGCACTGTCGTTCTTGCCTTTTGGGAAAAAAAGTGAAAGTGAAACTCCAGTCTTTAAAGATTCCAAGTTTCTGTCAGGAGTGAAAATAACTGGGAAGGAGCTAGGGGACATCGTAGTGTGGAAGCAGCCTCTATGCTAACTACCCTTGGTGAGCTGTGGCATGCAGACAGACATACCTCAGTTCATATCCTTGGTGAGCTATGACATGCAGGCAGACACACCTCAGTTCAGCCTTGGCTTGCAGCCTTGAGCAGAAACCTCTGCTAAAATGTGCTAGTTTCTTGACCTGAGGAAATCATGAGGTGATAAACTCATGTTGCTTCAGCCGTCAAGTCTGCTGCAATTTGCTATTCAGTGACATAAAATGAGTGTGAAGTGATAACTACATGTTTCCTTGGGTCTCTTTAAGGCACACATGAGTCAACACAGGCTAAGTGTTTAGTACAGAGGCTGGCCCGTCATAAGCATGGTTCATAGTAGCTTCTAGAAAATGTAATTTGACTCCATGCATAGCATCTATCATAGCTAGATCTTGGCTTCTCTCTTCCTTGATATGATTACCCTACAGTGAAGTTTTTAGACTCAGAAACCTTTTCTGGAGTGTTTGTGGATTTCTGAAAGGCCAAGCCGCTGTCAGATGTTGAGTGATGGTGGATTTAGAAGGGGCATCTGTTTAATGTCAACATGGGCCCTTCACTATACTTTGCAGCATTTGTAATTATAGTCTCTGATACAGGCAACTTAGTGGGTGTATATGCTTTTGGTTTTTGTTTTGTTTTGTTTTTTGAGGTGGGGGAAGATTATCTCAGAGGGAACAAAATCAGACACTTAACACTTGCCTTTTCTTTCAGAAAACAAGGGCATGTTTAAAAAAAAAAAGTGAATGCAGAGCACTGAGTTTTATCAGTTAGTTAAGGCCAAAGAACATCTGAAATAAAACAAAAGGTATGTGGTGTATTCTAAGAGTCTTTAAAACCTCCAATTACCAGGACAAACCACCTGGGCTCAGGCCGACAGGATGGCATGCAATTCCAACTGCTAAAAGCCAAACAGTGTATCAGCTAGGTGCTAATATACCTTTATTAGGGTCTATAACTTCAAAATTAAGTTTTCAGAACCTGGGCAGATTGAATCTCATTAACTTCTCTCCTCTTTGAGGATGAGATATTAGAAGCTAGTGAATTGTGACAGCTGTTTAAAAGTGGAGTTCCTGGATTTCATGACATTTGTTAACAATGTGCAAAGATTGGCCCTAAAGCTGACCGCGTTGGGCTGTGTTAGGTATGGCACCGGAGGCAAAGGTTTTTAAGCATATGCTCATTATAGAACCCACAGGCAGCAAGCGTGAAGAAGCAATGATGCTCCTGCTGACAACCTGTTGTGGCTAACTTGGCTTCTTTGATGTTGGGAGCCTGGAACAAATGACTTCCTTTGCTCAAGAGACTGTGGGCTTGTATAATGAGAGAGAAACTAAGGGAAGAAGGCTTGTTAAGACATTAGTGAAATTGCTCCCCCCCCCCCCCTCTCTCTCTCTCTCTCTCTCTCTCTCTCTCTAATAGATGTACTCATTCTAGATCCAAAAGGACCACCGGCAGCCATTCTTCCACCATTGCCTCTTGATCCTTCCCCCGTTCCCTGACGTCAATTTAAGTGGACTTATGGTATCATATTATGTGCTCGTGAGTGTTTTCTTTTTTTTTTTTATTTATTTTTTTATTTTATTAATTTATTCTTGTTACATCTCTATGGTTATCCCATCCCTTGTATCCTCCCATTCTCCCCTCCCTCCCATTTTCCCCTTATTCCCCTCCCCTATGACTGTTCCTGAGGGGGATTTCCTCCCCCTGTATATGCTCATAGGGTATCAAGTCTCTTCGTGAGCGTTTTCAAATGCTGTTATGAGGTATTCCATTGGCCCAGAGCACCTGAGAGAGGATTGACAAAAAGGGTTCCTAGACAAAGATATAACCTTCTCACCCGAGTGGGCTAGAGAGATAGTCAGTAACCTTCGAGTAAGGAAGACCTGCCATGTTTATTGATCTGTTCCGCATACAGACAGCTTTTTTTCCCTTCTAATTACTTCCTTGACAGCAACTGTGATTTCCAATGACAGCTAGGCTTGTCCCCAGTCTGCCTGCTTCACGTTGATTGGAATCCCCTTTTTCTAAATAATTAGGTGAAAGTTTCTGTCTGACCTTAGCGTCTATTAAGCAGACACGCTGTCCATTTACCACACCGCACAGCATAGGTAAGTAAGCATTTGTTGCTCACAATGGGAAATTGTGGACTCATCATATGGAAATGACCTGAGGTTCTAAAATTAAATGTGTGTGTGTGTGTGTGTGTGTGTGTGTGTGTGTGTGTGTGTGTGTGGTGTGTGTGTGTTTCTGGCAGGTAGCCTTCAGTCTAGCAGAACTTTCTAAAGTTTATGTTCAGAACCCAGCTGAAATGATTTCTTTAAGTTTCATAACTTATAAATATGTTGACCTGAATGTAGTTGCCTCTGAACGTCTCTGAAACCACCCCGTGGGTTTTTCTGGGGTGATCTTCTGTGGAACGGGGTTCTCAAATTTGCTCCAGAAAGCCTGCAACAAAGTTGACCTTTCACACTCTAAGCCATCCCCCATTTAAAGGGGCCTTTTCTGGGTATCAGCTCTGCTTGCAGAACAGCCAGAAGCCCGGTGCCTTGTTCTCCGACGTCTGAGAATACAGCAGCGAGCAGCGGAAGCACCCTGGGTTGTTTTATGAAAAGCATTTCTTGTGGAGACAGGCATGTGAGAGCTAGAGCTGGCCAGGTTCTATGCTTTGTATAGACCCTTTGCTTTAAAGCATAGTGTTTAAAAATAGCCAAATCCACTGGCAAAGGGCCTTTGTTCATGTTAGCCAGTTGGTCTTTTAAGGCAGGTTCAAAACATATTACTCTGATGGGTAATAAACCATGTACTTGGGGCCGTTAGCTATTTCTGATGGTGGTCTTTGGCTATAGGTGGTCTCCTTAGTAATTTTACTGCACATATTTAATGCATATATTGATTAGCACTGGTTTATTTAATGGCGTGTGCCTTGAATGAACAGTGTTAGAATTAGCTTAAATTTTTATAGATGTAATACAGCCGCTATTTCTATGGCCATTTAATGTGTTCTGGCTATAAAATACATTGCTTACGCTAAGCTTGTGGGTGGTTCTGGAGAGAAGCACCAAATGGCTGACTTGGGAAAGTCGAGTTACCCAGGTAGAGCTCAGGGGAGCTATCCAGATACTGGGTTACGGCATGAGGAGTGATCCCATATGAAAAGGCAGGCTTGGTCTGAGGTTCCCAGATGAGCAGGGTCAGTGGAGGTTCTGCCAATCAGTGTCACAGTGTGAAGTAAGCCACAATGCAAAGACAAGGCAGAGTCTAAGCCATGGCTTAGTTCTATGACAGAACATGACACCAGCCTTCAAGTGACTCTAAATAGATAGCTACCCCATCTATGTAGGCAGGAGGAGGATAGAGGATAATAAAACAAAAAACAAAGCAAAAGAGTAATGGATTCCCTTCTCAGGATTCTTCATTAAATTATAGTAATTTTACATTAATGCTAATTATAAATTAGAATATAGAATTTTATATTAAATTTATTAACAATTCTCAAAGATTTCATATAATGCATTTTGCTCACATCCACTCCCTAACTCCTTCAAGACCGATACCTTTCCCAACTTCATGCACGTTTTTTCTTTTCTTAATACGCCATTGAGTCCAATTTGTGTTGGCCATGTACTCCTAGGTGCGAGGCCATCCACTAGAGTGTGGTTGACCTACCAGGGATCACAGCATGAGACCCATTATCTCTCATTTCCCTAGAAGCCATCAACTGTTAAGGACTGTACATTTTTTTTAAGTGCAAAGTTTGTGTCTCACTAACTCTGCACAGTGCCAACACCCACAGTAGTACACTCATTTTTGAAAGACAAACAAACAAATACATTTGGATGATTCCCAGTATTCTCAGGCATGATACTGATTTAATGACAACTCTTTGGGTTACAGTCTTTCTGCATATTAATATTGATTTTCATTATATTACTAATACTTATATAGAAATAGGGAAAAAGGCATCCCCTCCTCCAAAATGTCCGCAAAATTCATGACATCATAAATAACGGTTTTGACATTCAAATGTACTGTTATTGGCAAATATTATCACCTTCATTTTGTGCTATTTTCCTGTAGTGGGATTAAAGAGTGGAATGTGACCACAGTAGGCAGTGCTTCAGAACCGATCTACACCCTCAGCCGGTCTATTCTCAAGCTCTGGATCTGAAGCTGGAAGCTGGTTGTGCCGTGTGTCTAGATGCAGTTTTTGTTTTCTACTGAGCACACGTTATTCTTCCCTGAGATAGAATACCGTGATAACGTCCACTTTAACTTTTCTCCAAGTGCATATTAACTTCATTTTTGTTTTAGTGCACATTCTTTCATGCTATTGAAATGTGAAGTGAGAGGAGGAAGATTGAGGTCTGCACCAATTCTTTAAAATATCGATGAAGCAAAAATTAAATTGGGTAATATCTTTTCAGCAAAATGCCATAATGCTTTTTTTTTGGTATAATTTGCCTTGAATATCAGAGTTTTGGTCTTCATTCTTAAAGAGTTTATTTATTTTTTATTGGTATTGGTATATATCTCTGAGTGGTATGTATGCGTGTGTGTGTGTGTGTGTGTGTGTGTGTGTGTGTGTATGTGTGTGTCTGTGTATGTCTCTGTGTGTGTGTCTGTGTGTGTTAGAGAGAAAAGAAGGGACAGAGAGGGAAAAGAGAGGAAGAGGGAGGTTAAGAAAGGGGAGGGATAAATGGAGAGAGAGAGAGAGAGAGAGAGAGAGAGAGAGAGAGAGAGATATCTGAAGCTAAGTGTTTTTATAAAGAAAGTAGCTTTGTTTGGCTTGCAGCTTTGGGGGCTGGAAGTCTTAGAATAGATCTGGACTTTCTTGTTGGGTCCATCATGGAAGAGCAGTGGGCAGGAAGTAGGGCTGCATGCAGGCATCAAGAGTGTGGAGCAGATCAGCTGATCGCAAGTTCCTCCTGTGAGTCAGACTGTACTTCCCTCCCAGGCCTTGACCTCATGACACAATCACCTTCATTAAGTCTCACCTCTCAAAGATTCCATTCCTCAAAGCCCTCACATTGAGGAATTAAAGCCTTTAGGAGTCATGTTCAAACCATGCATATTCAAAGCTTAGCCTTTGCTCCGTACCTTGCTCAGTGTAGGCTGTTCCTCACTACGACAAATCCAGAATAGTAGACTGACTTGGTATGAATTCCCAAGAAACTTCACCTGTGCATTTTCGGCAAAGGAAATAACATTTCCCATTTAGGACTCACTTTTTCTCCCAGAGTACAACCAGTTATCATGGACTTTAGTGTTTGTTTGTGGGGCTATTATTTCAATTGAAATGAAGCTGAACGAAAATAATAGCCCATCATCAGAGTCCTATCAATTGCAGCGATTATGGCAGAAACAGTTTTCATGTATTTAATTTGTTTGCATCCCCCAAAGTTAAATGCTTTCAGCTATTGAATTCATAGTGAGTTTATTTTTATTCAAAATGGCTTTGAAAAAAATTTCCGAACAAACATCACTTTTCCCCAAATTCAGGGAGTATTTATTCTTGTTTTTTTTTTCCCCCTTCTTCCCTTTCACGCTAAAATTTACTATTCTTTGTCCTTTGTCTGCAGCTTGAGCAGGCTTACTGTATAGCAGTTTAATGAGGAAATTGCCACGGGGATGTTGATGGCAGTCACACCTCTTTACCACTGTAGGCTTTCTCTACTTGGTGACCAAGACTCTGGGCTGTGTCTGCAGCACATGTGTTCTTCTCATGGTCTCGTTTAGGATAATGTTGAAGTAAAGCTGCTGCTGCAGCACCCCAATTGCACGACTCATAATTAGTCTGAATAACATTTTCCATTTTAAACCCTGATTTTTATGGGGTTTACTGCTTGGCCCATAAAATCTCCTTCCAAACCCGAGACTTGGCATAATTTTTAGCATAAGCAAATTTACCATAGCTGTAAATCACAAGCTCCAGTCTTGACCCTAGAAGGCAAAGAGCAAGCTCATGTGTACCAGCGGTGCACAGGCAACAACAGGCTTGTGTGAGGGACGCAGCATCCTTGGTACCACTTAGTGTTGCTCATAGGCTGTATGACATCAGCTGCCAGCCTGGAACAGGGCAGTCCAGTGACATGATTCAGGAAATGGACACTCGAGTAATGCTCTCCTTTTCAGACCTGTGTGTATGCACACACATATGCATATCTATTAAGAAGTTGTTAAAGACATCTAGAGAAGATGAGAATGACATCCACTGGGGGCATTTCTCCCACTTGGATTTGAAGAGTGGTGTTATGAGGCTCCCCCCAAAAAATAATCTTAAACAGGGCTGCTATGTTTTGTGATCCGACACGCCTGGTTGAAACCCCAGCACCTGTTCCCATATCCTCATTGCCCCCCCCCACAAAAGGACATTGGCTGTCAGCCATGAGAATAAACAAACATTCTTATTTCAAGTCGTTTACCTGACAGGGCCAAATTCTGTACTGTACTGTAGTGGCTCTTCAAACAGGTCCCCGGACAACACCTGTTACTCAGGAGCTCATTGCAAATGTGCATTGGGACCATTCCCAGGCTCGCTGGACCAGAAACTGGAACGATGCCCAGAAATCTGTCCTCTAGCCGCCGATTTTGATGACTGTCAGAGTTAAGAGGCCCCTGGTGCAGTGGCTTGAATAAAGCGCCCTGTGATCACAGAGATCTTTGCCGCAGCTCGGGGCTTGAATGACCCCCAATGCCTTTGTGTCCAAGGCTTAGCCTCAGCCTTTCAGGAGGAGAAGGACACCTTAGGATGTGGGGCATGTGGAAGGAAGCTGGGTCACGGGGACACTGAGATCCCGGTCTTATTCTTGCCTTCTCCTTGCTTCTGGGTTGGCAATAGTTGAGTAGCCATCCTCATCATGTAGCCCCATGCTCTTGTCATGAAGTACTGTTACCACATTATGTAGAAGTAACACAGATTGTGTATGTGGCTTCATCTCTGGGATCTCTGAACTGTGGCACTCTTTAACTTCTCTGAGCCTCAGGTGCTTTATTTAAAAAAAA
>OU015748.1:117187374-117200684 GCA_907169655.1 Acomys percivali
CAGGAACCCTGCCCCAGACATGTACACAGGCCAATTCCCTCTAGGTAACTCCTCAGTGGAGTCTTTCCTCTCAAAGGACTATATGCTGTGTGACGTTGAAAATAGCTAACTAGCGTAAAACTTAACTTTGGCTAAAAACTACTTGAAATTAAAAATACACTGTAATGGTAAGTTCTCAAATGGCCACCTGTGACATTGACAGGCCAAAGACTCCATTATTGTTGGCATCATCATCATCTATCATCATCTATCATCATCATCATCATCATCATCATCATCATCATCATCAGTCAGCAGGGGCTCATGTAAGCCAGGCTGATCTTGAACTCCCAAGTGGCTGAGTTTGGCCTTGAACTCTTGGCTCTCTTGATTTCACCTTCCAAGCACTGGGATTCCAGGTGTGTTCCACCATGCCTGGTCCTAGTTTTGCCGTTATTGCTCTGATTAGACACAGCAGTCTTTTACTTCGAAATTTAGAATTTCTATCTTGAAAAGTTTTATACCTTGATAGTAGCCTCTCTCTCTCTCTCTCTCTCTCTCTCTCTCTCTCTCTCTCTCTCTCTCTCTCTCTCTCACACACACACACACACACACACAGACATCTCTTTCTCATCTCTCTATTATCATCTATCTATTATCTATCATCTATCTATTATCTATTTTTACTGTTTCTATAAACATAGGCACATACACGCACATTTTTCTTCATAGCTCAATTCTATGTTCTATCCTAGACGTGGTTTTCTAAATGACCACATGGATACAGTTCAAAAACTGTATTCCTGACTTGGCTCTAAGTACAGATTAAGGCTACAGTAACAGGGAGGCTAAGCTGTTGAGCCTTGAGTGTAGCCTACGAAGCAGCTATGACAGGGCCATACAAAGCCATCTCAGGAAGCATCCTAACACGTGCACATGAGATGGAGAGGGTTGCTCAGGAATGAGATGACTGGCTCTAATCCGGCCCTTCTATGGTGATGGCCAAATGAGGGACCCCGGAAACATGACCTTTCTGAAAGTCCAGCTGAAGGGCAGAAAGCAGCCCCCAGGGGAGATAGGCCTTTTGTTGCCTGAGCCCGTTTTCAGTGGAGGAGAAGATGCTGCCCATCACTTACCTGCATCTAACAGCACAGTCATGCATTCTTTGCACTTATTTTGTTACTGTAAAACATTTCCAGAATTTTTTTTTCTTGCCAAATGATCCTTGCATTCCATAATCAGTGTGCACTTGCTGTTCAATGTCTTTTCAAGTGGAATGCCCTTTAAACGGAAGTGCTCCCTCACTCCTCTGGAAGAGTCTGAGGAGGGCTGGCTTTAACTGCCTGCTTCTACTGCCACCTCTGCGACTCGTTTAGTCACGTATCCATTATTGTACAAATAGAAAAATATTTCGGTAACTTAAAATGTGTTATGTTTCTCTTAAAAATTGTGTACTGGCTTCTGCTTGGAATCTTACTTTCTAAGTGAATGATAGTGTTTTTCAGGTCTGAAAATATTCAGTTGAATTGGGATCAGAGTTATATTTAAATTACACATGACCATGAATGAACTGGTAGTGTTTTTTTCTTAAATTCATTGTTTGAAAATGTCTTACACATATACACTGTATCTTGATCATATCCACCTCTCATTTCCTCTTCCAACTCCCCGAGGCCCCCAGCTCATCTTCCTCTCGATTTCATATGTGCCTTTTATAATCTCTTATTAACTTTTTAACCCACTGAGTCCAATTAGTGCCGCCCATATCCATGGGTGTGTGGTCACCTACTGGGGTGTCGGGGAGTCTACCACACTATCAAAGGAAAAGGACCCTCCATCCTCCTGCAGCCATCAACTGCACCTCAGCTAGGGTCAGGGATGGACTCACAAACCCCTCCCCCTGCGCGGGGGAATTTTTTAACTGGCTTGGTCTTGTGTTGAGTCTTGGTAGGTAACTACAGCTGCAGTGAGTTCATGTGTGTAGCAGGTGTGCCATTCCAGGAGGCCAGCATTTCGCCATGCTCCACCACATCATCTGGCTCTTACATTCTTTCCACCCCATTCTTCCATGAAGTTCCCTGAGTCTTGGCGGGGCCTGGGCATGGATGTAGATGTCTCCTCCCCAGCTGGGTGCTTTCGATCGCTTATTTTCAGCGTGTCGAACTGTAATGCCTCTCTGTATTAAAAATACTTTTCATGACAATAATACGCTTCTCTGACCAAGGTTGGGAGCAGAGCAGACTCTATGGATGTAAACGTAAATATGGAAGTGGCCCTTTTAAGAAAACACCATCTATAGGTTCTCCCTTAGCACCTATGACTTCCCTAAGCCATGGGTTTTGACTGCCTTTACTGCCCCCCCGGCCCCCCCTCCCCAAACCAAACGTATAGGTGAAGTTTCTTGGGAATTCAAACAGTCAGTAATAGGATCTTCCCATCTAGTTACGTGAGTAGCCCAGAGCAACATGATTTTCATGCAATAATTTGTGTTTTCTAGAAGTGGCATTGCTTACTGACATGGGGTCCTTCTCAAATTCCTTGAAAAATTATATATTTAAAAATTAGCTTATAACTAGTGTTTTGTTTTTCATAAACCTTCTTTGTACATCCTTGGTTTTGCTTAATGTGTCCCTTGACCCTGACCCTTCACTCCTGCTTGGCCCCGCCCCATCTGCCTGTGCAGATGCAGTCTACTCTCCCCTCACTGTGTATTTTGCTTGTTTTGGAAGTCACAGATTTCCAGTTAACGTCTTGATTCACAGTTCTTTTGTTAAGCTGTCTTTCCCTCACCCTCCGCCATTCTGATCCTTGCTTGACTAAGCTCCCAGAGTTCCCTATTTCACACATATTCTACTGTCCTCTCCCCATAAACATACCTCTCCCTGCAAACAAACAATTTGTGGAGTCCTCGCTTCCAAACCTATTCCATGTTAAAGACACAAAAGATTTTAAGCGAGGACCCTCGTATGGTCGAGAACACAGGGTGATTATCTTTTGGGGATCTAGGTTACCTCACTCACTGTAATATTTTCAGGTTCCATCCACTTTCCTTCAAGTTTAATGATTTTATTTTTTTTTCCTTACAACTGAATAATATTCCATTGTGCACAAGGACCACGTTTTTATCATCTATTCTGCAGTTGATGGACATTTAAGTCAGTTCCATTTCCTTGCTACTTTAATAGAATGTCAATGAAGATGGATATATATATCTCCCAAGAATGGCTCTAGATGAGCGATATGTTAGATCTATTTATAGCTTTTGAGAAACCTCCAGAATGATTTCCAGAGTGACTCAGAGCAACAGTACAGACAAGTTGCCCTTCGCCTAGATCCACACTAGTGTTTGCTATCTCTCGTGTTTCTGCTGATGGTCATGCTGTGAGAGGGACTCTTAGTCAGAGTCCGTGTTTCCCAGCCACTCGCGTTCCTTCTTCTGAGAACCCTATGATTGGCTCCATAGACCATTTTTAAAATTTGGTTTATTTTCTTGGTGGTTAGTTTTGGGCTTTTTAGTTCCCTATTTATTCCAGACACCATTTTTCTGTCTTACATGTAGCTGGCAAAGATTTTATTTACCACTCCGGGGGTTTCCTCTTTATTTGATTAAACTACAGACCCTTAAAAAAACTAGAATTATGGTAAATGTCTCCATTTATTTTTGTCTTTTTCATAAAATTTCCTTTGGACGGGTACTGATTTTTTTTGTTTATGTGTATAATTTTTATAGTTATTGGATACTTTAAAACAAATTATTTTGGGGTCTTGGGGAACAGTCAGTAAAAGACTTGCTTTGTAAGCAGGAGACTCCGAGTCCAATTCCTGGAACCCATGTAAGTGTGAGGATGGTGGTGACACACACTTGTTATCCCAGGTCAGGGGAAGGATGAAAACAACAGGGTCCCTGGGGCTTGCTGGTCAAACTGCCTAGCATAATTGGTGATCACAAGGGCCACAAGAGATCCTGCCTAGAAGGAGGTCGG
This sequence comes from Acomys percivali, assembly GCA_907169655.1. Taxonomy (NCBI): domain Eukaryota; kingdom Metazoa; phylum Chordata; class Mammalia; order Rodentia; family Muridae; genus Acomys; species Acomys percivali. The sequence continues at coordinate 117,191,337 of OU015748.1, forward strand.
TGGCATTTCTCAGGATGGCATTCAAAGCCATCCTCTGGTCATCTCCCATGTGCACACATGCCTTCCATGCACCCCAACATGAACACAGGCATGCATTAAAAAAAGAAAGAGTTTGGAATTGTTCATTCCAATGAAAGATGTTGATTAAAAGATGTGTGTGTGTGTGTGTGTGTGTGTGTGTGTGTGTGTGTGTGTGTGTGTATGTATTGGTGCAGGGTACGAAAACCTGTGCACACATAGAGACAGGGAAATATTTTGGGTATTCTGTTCAATCACTCTCTGCCTTATTTCTCTGAGAGAAGTTATCTCATGGAATGTGGAGTTAGGCTGGTGACCAGCAAGCCCTCGTTTTCTCCAGTCCCTGCCTTTTTAGAACACGGGAGTTACAGATGAGCATGTGACTGTGCACAGCTTTTTACATAGGTTCTGGGCATGCAAACTCAGGTCCTTATCTTTGTACAGGAAGTGTTTTTTCCTGCAGAGCCTCCAGCCCTAAAAAGGCCATTGCTTTTTTTTTTTTTTTAATGATTATTTTGTAAGTCAACCATTTTAGTTCCTAAAATTCTATTAATTGTTTCTGGGCAATTCTTCTGGGACCTCTTGGCTTTTAAAAGAATGCATTGACATCTGATGTAAGACAATCTATACGATGACCACCATGCCTACCTGGCCTTGCATTTAAGCGCCGTTGTGCTGCGTCGGCGCATGCACACCCAGCAGGGCCCTGTCTCTGTTATTTCCCATTCTCATCTGCAGTACTTCATGTGAGCGCTTTCCTTATCTGCCATAGGCTGGCTTCGGATCCACAGTGGTTACATAGCCAGTAAAGTCCTATGTGCAATCCTACATACACATCCTCTGTCAGTTTAAATGTATCGCAAATTTGCATATCCACTATCCTTCTTGTCTCTGCCTTCCCTTCCCTTTCACCACAATCTGGGCCAGAGGACTGGAAACAAGCTGCCTCTCTCATCTTATTTGTTATATTCCCAACTACATCCACGGAACCGCCTACCGATAAGGAACTTAATTTCACTGAGCATCCGTTAAGTTCCGGGGACATGTGCCTATCCAAGACATGCCTCCATCCCTATGAAATTGTATTTTATGGGGAACTTGATGGCGAAAAAGAACAAAATGCCCGCTTCCATGAAAGAGACATAATGTTCCGTATAAAAGCTTTGCACTTCTGTACAACTTGTTTATTATTATGCACGTGGTTTATTTTTCCATACAGTCACTGTTTCCCACACATGCTTGGGAAGCTCTCTGCGAGCCAAGACTTCAGCCACACACTGTTCACCCTCCAGATCTTAGCCAAGACTTGCCCACCGGCATTTGTGCGTACCCCCTCTTCGTATGGGGTGACTGAATACTGCCTTTCAAAGTCATCTAGTGGGTTCCCTGAGGCCCTTCAAGTGACAACCTACTACATCTTCCTTCAGGTCCGCAGCTTCAAAGAAGCAGTGCGGAAAATGGCTGTGCTAAAGTGAAGATGGCAGCGGCTTTGGTCTTGGGTGGCATGACCGCCGTGCTAAATGAGAGGAGGCGCTTTCATCAGGAGTTTGCTAATTATTAGTGTCTTTTTCCCCCTTACAGAACAAAGAAGTGAGGAAGAAATTTCTTTTAAAGAAAAGCCAGAGAACCTTTACTGATCTTTCCCTCTGACATTCCTAAGCATGAACAGGCTGGAGGGTGTCATTTTCAATTCTTGTCCTGACTAGTATTATTTGAGGGATTTTTCGTTTCCTCCAAATTGTGCTGAATTACTACACAGTGTGTGTGTGTGTGTGTGTGTGTGTGTGTGTGTGTATACTACCTTTACACATAAAAACACCCCAATGTTTCTTTTCTACTAAAATGTTTCTTACATACTAAATAGCATCTATCCCCGGAGTTTGGTGCAGAACTTGCCTCCTGGATGCTGAAAGCTGCTCTGGGGTCCCCCCCCCCAACACCTCATCCCCCTCCCCCAGCTCCGTGCCATGAGGAAGGGATGCCCAGGGACAAAGCATCCACAGACACTGAACTTAGACATTTCCCCCCATCATCTCCATGTGGCAAACTCCCACCTAGAAAGAAAACTGGGTGTTGTCTTCTAAGATTTGGAGATTTACATTTTTGTTATGGATTTTGTATGCTTTTGTTATAGATTTTCTTTCTATCCATCTGGCTTAAGGGCCCTGTTATCTACTGAGGAAATGCACAGGAAAAATTTCTTAAGGAGCTCAAGAAAAGCCCCCAAATCATTTTTTTTTTTTGGCAAGTTTTGAAGATTGCCTCGGGGATTTATAAAAACCCTTGAGTGGAGACTTGCTAACTCTCTTGTCAGGTTCAAACCGGAAGCAACCTGAAGTTTTAATAGCTTAGCATTGAACTAAAAGTTTCTCAGAGAAGATTTGAAATGGAAATACAAATTAAATCTACACATGTCACTTAAAATTGTAGTATGTGTTGGTCACATGTAAGAGGTAACAAAATGCTGGTCCCGGAGCAGAAAGCAGCTGACCAACAGCATGGAGTGAAACCACTCATCTTTTCTGATTAGCTAACTGTTTGAAGCCACTTTCTGCAGCTCCAATTACATTTGGCATCATAATATAAACATGTCGCCCAGTAAATAGATTTTTTTTTTTACAAGAAATATTTGCATTTGGTATATGGCAAAGATTAGGGATATGATGCTTTGAAGCCACCAGTTATAGCCACTGAGATCTTTTAGTTTTGGGAATTGACAAGGCTCCAATGAAATGTTCTGTGTCTTACATAAGGTGTACCGAATTTTAAAGCTGCGCCTATGAATTCCTGCCGAGTTGTCTGTGTCTCCTGCAAATGCTCTCGAGAAGAGGAAAGGGGAGGCACTACGATTTGACTCCACGCATTTATTTTTTTATTTATAGGGTGCAGTCACCACATGAATAAAGAATAGGAATGATAGTTAAAGGCTGTGGTGACACGTGCTGAATCCCCATGCGCCTGATTTTAAATGTGATCGTCCTCTGTGTTTTCCAGAGAGCCAGACAGCTTCTTCTTGAATTGGTACTTACATTGTCTGATGGCCAACTGCGCTTTTCTGTTTTGTTTCCTGAAATAGATTAACCAGTTGTGTGGCCATAGTCAAACAGAACCTTCAGTGTCAAGTGTCTACTTGGCTCTGAGACTCTTTCTTTTTTTAAAAAAAAATTTTAAATTTTATTTTATTAATTTATTCTTATTACATCTCAATGGTTATCCCATCCCTTGTATTCTCCCATTCCTCCCTCCCTCCCATTTTCCTCTTACTCCCCTCCCCTATGTCTGTGACTGAGGGGGACCTCCTCCCCCTGTATATGCCCATAGAGACACTTTCATTGATCCCGTTACACTGTGCTCCCTTTTTGTCCCCACCGCCAGGCTTTTTGATGGCCTTGTGTTTTTGTGGCGTTTGCTTGGTGTTGCTTTTGTGAAGTATGGAAAGAAGGATTCTTTAACCCTTGAGGCACCAAGAGCAGGCTTGTGGAGTAAAATCATGTTAATAACGAGACAATGCTGGTCCGTGGGACACTGCATACTCACTATTTAATTTATACACAGCCACTCATAGGTTACGGCATTTTATTTCTGAGGCTGTACATACACAGAAGTGTAGGCTTAGAAAGACCACTTTCTCCAGTTTCAGGATGCTAACCCTGATTAATCTAAGCCAAAACTGGTAATGCCACAATGTTCCTACTAATTGGTTTAGGGATGGCCTTCTGACACTGTTCCTTCAGTAGGACATGAAGATAATTTGTGATGTCAAGATGGCTCAGGGGGTAAAGGCGCTTGCTTTGTATGCAAGTCGGATGAGCTGGGCTCAACCCCTGCATCCCACTATGGAAGGCAAGAACTTACTTCCGAAAATTATTCTCTGACTTCCACACGTATGACTCCCCCACACTGATAATAAATAAAATAAAAAAGGACACAGATAACTTTATATAAAGGGTTCTAGAAGTGCGTACCTCCTGCAAAAAAGAGGTTAAAGAAAACAATGTCTTCTGGCTTCCCCTTATGAGCATTCGTAGGGAACCTGAAGGATCTGCAGCCAGCATGCCACCATGAGGAAAAAGGTGAGGGGGAAAAGAGATAGGTCATAATGGAAGATACAGCAAAAATGCGGAAAACACTTGGGTGAGGACTGCAAAGTTGATCTGTTCTGGAACCGCCCTACATCTAAACCTCTTGTTTATGGAAAAGATAATGTGCCCAACTGATTCAGACTCTTTGACTTGAGTGTTCCCCCCAAGCATGCCAGTTGGAACATCTGTGTTGCAGACCACGCCCCGACTCCATCCAGACCTTCATGTTAGCTTATTCTCTTGAAGATGCCATTACTCTCTTTGTGTGTACATATTGCACATTTTTATAGTTGGTGTTAGGCTAGGGACTGGCTTGAAGATGCTCTAAACAGATGTCTGAAAGTTTCCCAAAGAGAGAGATTTTGAACAAAATTGGGTAGTTTTGACTTCAAGAACTAAATATTTACAGTTTCTCCAAGCCTCCAAGGCTATCCAGGAAGGAAATTGTGAGTGAGTGTTCTATCACACAGAGTGGAATGAGGAATGTGTGCAAAGACCCTCCAGGGACCATCACACTATATGAAATCCTACACATCTTTAAGCAGACCTGCGGAGTCCAGTGCACAGTGAGCTGGGAAGGAGTTTGTGTTCTTCCAGGGGAACTTTTCTCCTCTTGGGATCACCTGTCAGTGATTAACAAGCCTCATCTGCCTCTGTGTTATTCCCATTACCAGGAGATACCTAAAAGAATTGGAGTAGAGTGGATTGCTTTCTGAGGTTTCTGGGCCAAGTTCACTGCTCATCTCATGGTGTAACAAGATCACTAGTCCAGGAGGCGTGCTAAAGCAAACAAATGGCTGCGTCTTACTTACTTTTATTTGTCTAGTTTTGTAGAGTATGAGATGCTTAAGGCCACGGTCCCTTAGCTGGGCCGGGTTGTCCGTGTTGGCAGCACGCACCCGCATTGTACAAAGCAGGCCCTTGGCACTCATTTTCTATAAAGCTCACGGTGACAGGGACTACTTCGTCTCTGACTCATTTTGCTTTGCTGGGATGGTGCTCTCCCACTCCATACACAAAACTACATATTCACAAATGGGCTCGGATTTTCCCCCCTGGCTATCTCAGTTTGCTCTAATGGGACTCTAGTTTTTGTTTTTGTTTTTGCTTTTGTTTTTCTTTTCAAATTGATGTAAGCCAATATATATATATATATATAGTGTGCTGGGTGGGGGGTACTCTTCTCAAAGATCTCAGGGTGACTGCTGTTCTTTTAATAAGATACTCAGTTATTTAGGAAGTATCTCTCCTGGTTTGTTCTGTCTCAGCAACTGAGGCAAGCCATGGCCTCCGGCTGCGGTTCTCTTAGGAAGGACAAAGGCTTTCGCACTTTTCATCCCCAGACCTCAGCGCAGGGCCCGGCCCTTAGGAGCAACTGATTCATAACCCTTCTTATTTTCCTTTTATGATCACTTGAGCCACCAAGAAAGACTGTAAGACAAACAAAGCAATTAGGTCCTATCCTACTCTTTCATCTAAGCACTACAAAGAGCTGAGTAGAGTCCCATTGCGTTGGTGTTTTTGCACGAAGCCAAGGATTCTGAGAGGTGGATGTTCTCCAGAAACTGATTTGTCCTGCACAGGGGCAAGAAGCCAGAGGTATATTTGCAGGAAATTCATGGTGCTCTTGTTACAGCTCTGGGAGCCAAAAGCAAAAGGGCCCCCTTGTCTCTGAGCCTGCGTTTTGAATTGGCAAGCACATTAACAGGGCATATCCACAGTTGCTAAAAAAATAAAAAAATAAAAAAAAATGAGAAAGTTGGAAAAACACTCACTCTGGAGTTATAATTGTCTGATTATGGACAAACTGCATGGAAATTGAAAATTTAATAAGGGAGCTGGCATAGCAAGTGGGATGGAGACTTTCATATAATTGGTCAACACAGCAAACAGAAATACATTCAGTGTGTTATTTGCAACTTGACAAGATCAGAATCTCCCCGCTACCACGTATAATGATGGCAGGGCCACAGCCATGTGGTTCATCGGGCCTTTCCCACTCATCAGAATTCAGAATGCCACTGCATGAAGCAAGGAGGCTTCATGGGTAGTTGGAAGTAGAGTGTCTTTGTTGGAACATATGATTTTATGTTCTTTGTGTCCTTTTCAAAATACTGTGGGAAGCGTATAAAAATATGAAAACATGCTGCCTCGTGAGGGGAACCAACACAAAGGTGAAGAAAGTTGGCCCTAAAGGGGAAACTTAAGGCTTGCTGTTTGAAGGGGACCTGGGGAGCCTTGGTATTTAAATAGGCAACCCCCAAGCCCCAGCTCCCAGCCTCCAACCCCCAAGCATTCATGTTAAAATCTGAGTTCCAGATCAGAGTGAAAAATCTAACTTTGGGATGGCTCCCATCGACACATGTTTAGGGACTCTCACGAAAATGGGATTTCACTGGCCACAGCAATCGCGTCTTCTACGTGTCTTCATTCGAGCACCAGACCCCAGCATCACAGCAAAGCACTGACCTCCTTCTTATGCAAATGGTGACTGTTGGACCACACAGGACCATAAAGACAAGGCCACCTAGTTTCAAAAGAGCTCTCTCCACTCCCCTCTCCTTTCTTCTTCAGCTTCTAAAACAACCGTTTCCAGAAAGTGCTAGTATATGCAGTTTGGAGTTACAGGTAAAGGAGGAGGCGGAGTGTGAATACAACTTGGTGGCAGAGGGCTCACCAAGGGAATGACAGAATTGAAGGCTTGAAGAGAAATCACAACGGCTACCTTTGATTTTTTTGTCTAAGTGTGCTACATAATTTTATCTTCTCCTTTAAGTAGCTTATTATTGAGTTCTCCATCATCATACCTATTTTCTACCAATTTGTTGAAGGTTGAAAGACAGTAACAGCTTAAGCAAAGTGTACTCGGCTGTGAAGAGATGGCGTTAGGTGGAAACCAAGCAATTAGACTCAATCAAGTAGAATAAGACCGGAGGCGCTTTGAGCATAAGTTTGACCATTTTCAAGCTTGTAAGAATGTCTTTTCAAATGATATTTTGCCACTTTGTTAAGCTGGTAAAAGTGACAGTATCAGTGCCTCGGACAGGGGGACCTCAATCTACCATGTGATCTAAAGGTGCATCGCCTGGTTTCAGTCATGGAGAAAAGTATCCCTGACATACTTTAGCTGCTCTCTGTGGAGACAACCCCAGGTTGTCTGCAAGGGGGGTTGTTTTTAATGGGATGTTCTAGAACATTCCTTCAGCACTAGTTATGGGTGCAGGGAGACGAATAAGACAGGAGGCAGATGGTAACTGGTACCAAGGGTACTGCAGAAGCCCAAGCTAAATTTGATGAATGGCTGCTTTAGAAAGTGTGAAATGCCATGGATGTAAAAGAAGAGACAGGTAAAAATATAAATGGTGGAAAGCAAAGAGCTAGTAAATGGGAGGAACTTAAATATTTCAGACAGAGTTGTTTTCCTTTAAAAAAAAAAATCTAATGTCTAGGGTGTTGGTCTTCTGAATTTGTTTTAGTTCAATTATTGATATGGTTCATTCTTTTAGAGAAGAAGAAGAATTCTAGTTAAAAATTTTGTTCCCCCTCCATATTTCATTTTAAAAAAAGCAGATTTGAAACAGGATGCATAAAACATATTGTAATCCATAATCACTATGTATTTGCCATAAAGCACATGATTAATTCTAATTCTGAGGGGCCTGTCACTCCTGATATTAATCGAGTAAGGGATTGATGGACAACTCAGACCCACAGAGGGAGCCGAGTGTGTGGGGTGAGCAGAGTGCTGTGGTTCCAGCGGTTGACACAGGGAATGTACTCCTGGTTTGAATAATCAGTAAGCATTTATGTTGATTATATCCAACTCTTAAATCTCTTCCCCCTCTCATGGTCAACCAATCAGATTTATAGAACTCTGGGAAAAAAATGTCAGTGACCACCAGATGAAAATGTTGCCAGGCTCATTCACATGCATGACCTCTCCCAAATGCCTGTCCTGTAAACCCAGGGCCATAAATCATTTTTTTAATGGGCTAAAGCTGGTCCCTAAAGGAGACGGATCCAAATACAATACTGGCGAATGAATCCATTGTGAAAGACAATTGTGGCACTTCTGATGAATGCTGTTATTTAAAAAAAAAAAAACCTGCCCCTAGATTGTTATTGTGGCACTTCTGATGAATGCTGTTATTTAAAAAAAAAAAAAAAAAAAAAACTGCCCCTAGATTGTTTCAATTAACTCAACTTGGATTTATGAATAAACATCCGTTCCCTTGTGGGCTTCCCAGCTTGTCTTTGTCTTAGAAAACCCACCTCAAACCCACCAATCCTCAATATCTTTCAAGTTATATGATTGATACACGAATACTTTTTAATTTCTACTTTTTCAAAGCCTACTGACAGGCTTGAGTGGGTAAAGACTTAGAGCCTGTTGCTTAAAACGTGTGAGAATGGGCTGTTAACACAGAGAGTGGTGGGATGAGCTACTATTGAGACCATTTGGAGCACTGATCATGTGGAGAGACTCATGGTGCACCCCCCAACTTCAGGGCTGTTACAGAAATTGTAGTGAAGTATTTGTTTAAACCACAGGAGTGAAATTGTTCTAGAGCTTCTCCAAAAGCAAGGTTACTAATGAACACAGGCTATGGTGCAATTCCAATTTTACAGCACACTTAACATTGCTGATAGCATTGCCGAGTAGAAGAAGTTAAATTGGAAGGGGATTTTGGTGGAGAAATTGCCCTCCTGGTTGAGAAAGCAGATACTATTTAAGTATTATTTACCCTCGGTTGGTGATGTGGGAGCAAGTACTGTGGAGTTTACTGAATGCATTTCAGGCATTCACTCACACTGTTTAGAGTGTCTGGTGATTTCCTGAATGGTATGAGGAAACATCTACTTTGGGATGAGAGAAGGAAAGGGGGAAATGATGTTTGAACACTTCAATCTCTCTCAATAGAGAGCTTAAGGAAGGCAGTACTACCTCTCCAAAAAAATATAACGTGGTTTTTCAAATAACAAGCTGCTTGCATTAACTTGGGGAACCATCTTACAAAGGAAATCACTGACTTTTAAAAGCAAATTTCCCTTGAGTTCTTTACCCACTTTCTCTTTCCTCTGGGGCTTTGTAAATGGAAAAAGCCAGCATATATTTTTCTTCCAGGGACCTTGATGTTAAAAATGTAAAGTTCCAGTTATAGAAAGAGGTGGGGGGGGGGCGACATCAATATGCCTTGGAAACACACACACACACACACACACACACACACACACACACACACACACA
>OU015748.1:117215396-117226468 GCA_907169655.1 Acomys percivali
ACACTGGTGCAATAGTGGCACAATCATATAGGAGTAACCAATCACTTCTAAAAAATTAGATTTAAGGCCCTTTACACGAGATGGTACCCTACCTGACACTGGCAACAAGGTTAAAAAAAAAAAAAAAACCTGAAGCTAGATAGGTAATGGGTCCTAGGGGAAATTTTACTACTCTTCTGCTAAATGAACATAGTAATAAAATGACTCCTAATGACAAATGGCTTCGACGAGTGCTGGGATTACAGGCATATGCCACTGCCTAGGCATAAGTACATCATTTAATGAATGGCCATTATATGGGTTAAGCAAGACTACAATGCCAACATCCTAGAATGAAATCTTCAGTCCCTTTCCATAAGTAAACTTTAGAATTACTGAGAGGACACATGGACCTTTACTGTTTGTGAAATGTGTGTGATGCTCTTATATTTCCCAGCATTAGGTATACATATGTGATGCATTCAAGTTATTTTATGTAAAAGTAATACATTCATAGTTTTTTTCTATATCAGAGCTCCATCATTTATTTATTGATCCTACCATTGGGATATTTGCATTTGTGGTGGGTGCATTGCCTGGGTGTGTGTGTTTGTGTGTTTATATTTTTCTGGGGCATATACCTCAACGTGAGATTGCTTGGCACAACCTAAGTAGTTACCTTTTGTCGTAAATATAAGAGTTTTCCAAAGTGGCTGTTCCAATTTACATTCTCATGAACACTATAAGATAATTCATCTGTGTAATACCAGCATCAACACTGCATGGGTAGCCAATTTTCCTCTCCTCCCCTCTCCTCTCTCCCGCCTCATCCCCTCCTCTTCTCCCCTCCCGTCCCTTCCTTTTCCTCCCCTTCTTCCCTCCCCATCCCCTCCCTTCCCGTCCCTTCCTTTTCTTTCCACCTCTCTTTATCTTTTCTCAATTTTTTTGAAATGGGGATTTGCTATGTAGCCAAATCAGGCTTTGAATTCACAATCTTTCTATCTTACCCTCCAGGCGTTTGGGGTGTAAGCATTCTCCATTGTGCCTGGCTTAGTGTTCTCAATACTAGCTACTCAGCTGAGAATATCATTCTATCTAATTTTTGGTTTAAAACTTTATTTATTTGATGAACAATAAAAGCTAGACAAATACTCAGATAAGTTTATTGGGCTCTTGGCATTCTATTATATGGACTTCTTGTTCACGTTCTAAAGTTTTGTATACTTAAAAAAAAAAAACCTGATTTCTACTCAAACGTGTAAGCCTTTTGTAGTTGGTAATGAATGCTTTTGTGTGTCTGTGTTTAATAACTTGTTGCCTATACCAGGTTGTTGAGCATACTATTATGTTATCTCCTATAAGTTTTTATTTTCCTTTCCACAAATGTCCTGAATTATTGTTGTTCTTTCTCCTCCTCCTGCCCTCCCCTCCTCCCCTCCTCCCCTTTTCCCCTCCCCCTTCCCTCTTCTCTCTTCCTCTGCACCCCCTCCTCCCCTCTTCTTTTTCGGAGAGGGTCTCACTATGTAGCCTAAAACTTGCTGTGTAGCCTGGTCAGGACTGTTTCTTAAGAACATCCTTTACATTGTCTGGTAGTTTCTTCTTTGTCATAACTCAAGAGGCTGTACATGCAGCTCTGCTCCTGGCTTTGTATATATTTACTTCATTGTTCTATTTTCCAGAAATACCCTAATTTTTTTTAATAAGTAAATGTATGGAACCTTGATTGTTTGTAGGTTAATCCCCCAACTTTATTATCTGTGAATATTGTCTTGACTGCTCTTGGCCCACTGTGTTTCCATATAAATTTTGGAATTATATCATTAATTCATGCCAAACCCTCTCTTAGAGAGAAATTCTAATGAACTTTTTTTTTTTTTTTAAACTCACAGATAATTTACAAAGTAGCACACAAGCGTTCTCATGTGCCTCCTCATCTGGTTTCTCACACAGATCACTTCTCCCACTCCTGGGGTGCATTTATCAGAACTAAGAACCTGACATGACACAGTACTATTAACCACACTCCAGACTTTATTTGGGTTCACCAGTGTTTCCATTAGTGTCCTTTTTCTTGCCAGAATGCGGCTGCACACCACATTCAGTTGTCATCTCTTTCCAGACTCCTTGGGTCTGTGGCAGCTTCTCATCTGTCTTTGGTTTTCATTATGACTTTGGCAGTCTCCAGCACTGGCCAGTCATCCTGGAGAACAGCCCTAGCCTGGGGTTTTATGCTTTTTATCTTGTCATTTTTACTGGGACTACAGAATTTTGGAATGAAGACAATGGAACTGAAGTGTCTTTCCTGTCACACTGTACTCGGGTTAGGGTATTCACATGAAGTTGCTGGCGCTCTTAACCTTCTTAACTTGGTTGAAGGAGTGTTTGGCAGGTCTTTCCCGTTGGAAAGCCGTTTACTCTTTTCTTGCTTAAGTCCTGTCCACTCTCACAGGGGAAGGGCAGGTACTGAGCCCCACTGTCCGTGGGATATAGCTTTATATATTATTCAAAGTCCTGTGAGGACTTAAATCAATCATATATCAATGTGTATTCATACATATTTATATCTTGGATAACAGTTCAATATGACTTTGGTATTTAAGTCCCCTGGTTTGACCAGAGAGATACATTTCCTTTGCTTCCTTGACACACACCCAGTCTTTTGTTTGTGTAGTGATGCTAATGTACATTCTCTGCCCCAGTATTAGAAGCCGCGTTTCTCCAGGAAGCCCTTCCTCCTGTTGTTGACAAATGGCATTGGAACCTGAGGTCTGGCAAGGCACTGGGTGTGCTTATTGCTCTGGGGCTTTGAGGTCTACTAGGGGGTGGTGTTGGGAGATACAGCTTTGTATATACCACACACAAGCACACATATACACATATATATGCATATGTGATGTGTGTATGTATGTCTATAGTGAATGCTAACAGTTCTTTAGTTTCTGTATCCATTTATCCATATATACATGTTGCATGTTAAGCATTATAGTTTATAGAGGTGTCCTAGGGTTTCTTACTTATTTTTTCAATGACACCCCTTTTCTGATAATGAAAAATCTGGTGCCTGCCACCATTTCTTTGTACATTTGTTTCAATATAGAAATCAAGCAGTTTCAGAACTTTTGACCTGTGTTTCATGAGAAGACTTTACCCACTAGCACAGGATATTTATTTAATTTCCCTGTCTTGTCTACATGCATATTATTTCCCATCAGATATCAGCTGTCAAACGTTGTGCAGGTCAGCACTTTTATGTCTAGTTTTCAGACCACACAGTTCACCCCTCACAATGCACAGCTCTGTGGCTTGTGACATGTGAGGTCATGTGCCTCTCACACTTGCCTGTCTCAGTAGGTTCTTGTGCCGTTGTCCTGAGTCTTAGCACATGCTTTTGATGTTCTAACAAGTGCCATTGCTTCTAGAGTATCATTCAACAATGCCTTGTTGCTGTCATGTCAGCTACGTGAGCAATTTTTAGGAATATTGATTATTGCTGGTGGTTTTCAGTGTTTTCCTAAAGGTTGAACTGGCTCCCCTTTTTTATTTCAGCCATTAGCCACGTGCTTGTTTTCATTGTTTATAATTTATTTGTATGGACTTGGTTGGAATCCCACCCCAGGACAGCCTGAAGAGGAGTCATCACGGTCTCAGAAGGAGATTTTTAAATATCAAAATATTTGACCCAGTGCTTGCTGTGACTGTTCCCAGTTTGCTGAGAGTTTTAGTCATAGTGTGTGTTAATTCTTTCTTCAGTTGCATTTCTTAAAGGTTTCTTTTTGAAGTACTATAGTCTTTATCTTTTATTCTATTAATGTCACAGTGTACGCTAATTGGTTTTTGACCGTTAAGCTAACCTGCACTTTAGCAGTGAGCTTGCACAGGTCATACTGAACTAGCTTCCAGACTTATTTCCATGTTAGATTGCTCACATTTGCTAAGAATTCCTGCCTGCCCTTCCAGGAGGGCTAGTGGCCTGTGTCTGATTTTCTGGAATATTTTTGTCTAGTTTTGGCCGTCTTCATAAAGTGAGTTGGGAGATGTGTTTTCCTTCCTCATTACCATAAAAAGCTTGAATAGCATCTTTATAATTGCCCCTTTAGCAAAGAAAAAGTTGGGAGCTGGCATGATGGCTCATGGTTAAGAGGGCATAATACTGTTACAGGGGACCCAGGTTCAGTTCCTAGTATCCGAGCTGGGTGGTTCTCAGCTCCTGTAGCAGCAGCTCTGCAGGACTGGAGCCTCTGGCTGCCACAGGCATTGCTCACGTGCTCACACTCCCCCACCCGTATAGGTAAAAGAAACACAAACAAAGATCCTCAATTTTTAAAAAGATTTATTTATTTCTTTATTTTGTGTGTGGGCATGTGTCTTGCTGGAATTGGTTCTCACTTCTTACCATGTGAGTTCTTGGGACTGAACTCAGTTCTTTAGGCTTGTCTGCAAGTGACTTTCCCCACTGAATCATCTCCCCTAGCCCATCTTTTATTTTATTGTGGTTTGCAATAAGGTCATCTACACTTATCAGTACTGTCCTCCCCATCCCCCTCTGTGTGTGTGTCCATGGGTGTTTGATATTTTGCGTTAATTATTAGCTTACAGACTTTTTTGGGGGGGGGGCGTGTAGAGGGCATAAAAGGTCCTTGCGCACACAGATAGGCACTGGAGAAGGCAGGAAAGGTTAAACACACAGCTGATTTCTCCAAAGGGAGGAGGTATTTGCCTGTTCTCTCAGAACACTGGAGGAAAACTAGTTTACAGCTTGGTAATCCTTTGCTACCTGTTGAGGCAGGCTTTTCCTGTATCCACCCCACCCCCTAAGTATTATGTTTGTTTATCCCAGACTTTCCCCAAACAAAACCTGAGCATTACTTCTAGGCCGTAAAACTCATCCCCGTGAGAGACGTCATTTGTACTTTACAGCAGCCTAAGTGACTTCTGTGTTACTTTAGGGCCAAGCCAAATCCTGATTTCCACAGGCATAATGCTTGCTTCATTCGTCCTCCCTAGACTCTTAGCTGGAGCACTCTTCCTTCCTTCCATCCATCCATCCATCCATCCATCCATCCATCCATCCATCCTTTTTTCTTTCTTTCTATTTTTATTTTTAATTATTCACATCTCTATTGTAGCCCCCTCCCTCATCTTCCTCCCAGTCCGACCCACCCTCCCTCTTCCCCCTTACCCTCCTTCCTTAGTCCTCAGAAAGGGGGAGCCCTCCTCACCTACCATCTGACCTCCGCCTCGATAGAAGAGGAGGTACCTAGTCTTACAGTAGCTTGATACTCCCTGGCTGGTTGGTATCCGTCAAGGCTGGCCCTTTTCTGTGGAGAAAGGGAGGAGAAGTGGATGGGGTGGGGGGAGAAGGAGGGGGAGGGGCTGGGAAGAGAGGAAGGAGGGACTGGGAGGAGAGGAGGGAGAGGAAAATGCATTCAGGATATTATATGTTAAAATTAAAAAAAGATTGGTGTGATAACATCTATGATTATGATTTTTGGATTGATCTGCTTCTTCTGGTTTTATCATTTAAAATGTGCTTGGAGTTATGTTATTAGATGAATACAAATTAAAAATTCATAACTTTTCTGGTGTATTGAAGTATATTTATCATTGAGATTTGTTCACTTTGTAGCCTATGCTATATCTTGGTTTAAAACAGAATAGTTTTATATAAGTATTAAGGTTGTGCTATTTATATCTGCATGCAGTTATATCTAGCTAGAGATAGAATTGAATTTTCTTATATTTTAGTATGTAGGCCTGTTTCATGAACAGCGTAAAGTTTTTTCAATCTTTAATTCAATTGAATTACATTATCTATTTTGAAAGTCATTTATAGATATAATTATATTTAAATTTATTATTTTAAACACAACTCTTTTCTGTTCCTTTATTTTTAATCATTTTTCATCTTTTTGGTTATATTTTATATTACCTATATATATACATATATATAAACTTTTTTAGTGCTTACTAAAATATTTTATAACATAGTCTGATAAATAATGTCTAATGTAAATTGTTAGTTTTACATTATCTATATAATGGAAGGATCCCAGAACATTTTAGTTATATTTATACCATCCCATATCATTATCATATACTTAAGTATTATGTACTTTAATTCTGTAAGATATCATTGTTAATTTAAATATCATTCACCTAGAGTTACTGATATTTTAACATTTTATACGTTTCTTCATTTTGTTCTTTATTTCTACCATTTTTTTGCTTCTTCTTAAAGCACTTAATTAGTATTTCATTTAGAGTGGACTTATTTGTCAGAAAATGTCTTTCTGCTACTGTCTTTGTGAAGGAGTTTCTGGGAAATTAGGATCTATGTTGACATTGAATAATCAGTTATTTCTTTCATCACATGAGCTTTTAATTACTGTCATCTGGGCTAGTTTCCCTGCTAAAGCAGTTGCTTCTCAGCCTTAATGATTTCACTAAAGAAAGTGCCCCATCCCTGACCCGTGTTGCCTCAAAGTTCTCTGCGCCTTTGATTTCCAGTAGATTTACTGACATTGCTTTAGGGGGACTTCTCTTTGGGTTTAAACCTGTTGGAATAGGTGGAACTTGTCAGCTTTGCAGCATTGTCTGTTCAAAGCTGCTTTGGAGCCTCTCTCTGGACTGCAAGGCCTACTGTGTAGAAATGTCACGTGTCGAACCCCCGCCACCTCCCTGGACATCTGTCCTTGTGTCTCTGCTCTATTCTACATGTTTGTATCTTTCCATCCACTCACCACATCTCTGTGTATTTTTCTTTTGTCGCCACATCTGTTAGAGTTTCAATTTCAGACAGTGCATTTCTTCTAGAATTGCCAATTAATTATCTTTTTTTTTTGTTAAAGATAGATTTTCCTATCCATCATCTAATTTCTAACATATTAAGACACATTTTTAAAGTGTGTATCTTGTAACTTTGTGTCCTCTTCTTCTATTTCTGCTTTATTTGTGCTAGTTTTGGTGAGGGTTGATTGTTTTCTAAAACAGTAATTGGTTTACTATAGGACATCAGACATGAACAAGAGCAGACTGTGTTGGAGCTTCTGGGTGGTGCTTCTCTGTCCACATCTGGAAAACACACTTTCACATCTGGCTCTTAGTGCCATTCACCTCAACCTACTTAGGAACTGAGATAATTCAAATTTGTGGATAGACTTTGTGGGGGATTTTTTTTTAAAAAATTCTGTTTAGTTTATTCTTCTCTTTTTCATGGTATTGGCATGAACCCTGGGCCTGGTGCATACTAGGGATGTGCTACGCCACTGACCACAGCACTGAGCCACACCCACAGTCCCTGAGGCTTTCTGTGGTCTGAAACAAAGGCCTGTGTAGTTTAATGTAGAGCCTTTCCTTTCATTACACACACACACACACACACACACACACACACACACACACACACACACACACCATATTTTAACTAATTCTCTGAGAATTTTATATAAACACAGTATATTTCAGTCATATTCATTCTCCCATTCTTCCCCCGACTCATCCACTCTTAACTCCCATTACCTCTCAACTTTGTGTCCTCTTTTTAAAAACAATCTACAGAGTCCAGTCTGTGCTGCCCACATGCCCCGTGGGTATGGGGCCATGCACTTGAGCTTGGTTTACTTACTGGAAAATATACCCTTCAAGAAAACTGACCCTCCATCCCCCAGAATGCCCCAAGTTTCCAAAGCTCCTCAGTTGGGCCCAGGCGTTCCCCACCTCCCTCCTCACTCCGCGCTGGGATGCTGGCTCCTGTAATCCCATGTACGTTTTGCATCGGCGGCCGCACCTACTGCTAAATAATGAGTGTAGCATCCTGCCATGTCCAGAAGCCACTTCTGACTCTCTTGCTCCCTGGCCTCTGTCTCTTACAACCTTTTTGCCTTCTATTTTATGATGGTCCCTGAGCCTCGGCGGTCAGGGGAATGTGATGTAGTTGTTTGGTTTGGGACTGAGCATTCTAGACACCTGTTCTCTGCACTTTGACTGGTTGAGAGTTTCTGTGCTAACCACTGTCTGTGTTATGAAGAAACCCCTCTGATGAGGTCTGAGAGCCGCTCTAATCTGTGGGTACCGAGAATCAGTCTTAGAGAGAAGTTGTTACTATATTTGTTAATCAAAATAAAAGTACCAGGCTCACCCCTAGGACCTATGAGCTTCCCCACCAAAACTTATTGGCTTGACTGGATTCGCAGTACCAGAAATGCATTTCCTTTCACGGAGTGGGCCTTAACCAGAAAGTGGTTGTTTACCCTTATCTTAGAGACTCTATTGCTGTGATAAAATACCAAAGCAACTTTGGAAGGAAAGGGTTGATTTCATTTTACAGTTCTTACATCACACACCTTCACTGAGGGAAGACAGGCAGAAACTTGATGCGGGAACAGGAAAAGACAAACTGAGGCAGGGACCATGAAAGAATACTGCTCACTGGCTTGCTCTTCGTGGTTGGCTCTCAGTCTGCTATCCTATATAACTCAGGACCATTTGACCCTCCCACATCAATCATTAATCCTATAGACTGCCCCACAGACTTGCCTACAGGGTAATATTATGGGAGCATTTCCTAAATCAAGATTCCCTCTACTCAGTAATGTCTAGGTTTATGTCAAGTTGACAATGGCCAACCAGCACACCCTACAATGTTCAAGCCGTTATGGCACCCATGGGCATATATTGCCATATTGGTCATTGTTGTAGCTCACATGGTTCACCTCTGGGCAAGACAGATGATGGCTTTTTCCTCACAGGAGCCTCTATGAATGCTAGCCAGCAGTGAGGAAATTTCCCAGAGAGCACTAACTTGATTTCTCCATATCCTGGGATCAAAATGTGCAGTGTCTTCAGCAAAAGAGCCTTACCACCAAGTTCTGTTAGACAATGAAGAACATGTAGCGTAATAAGAGAGAAACATATAAGTAAAAAAAAAAAAATAAGATTTTTAAAAATAGAAAAAGCCTTAACATGACATTCTGAGACGAGGAACCTCCAAAGATGCTGTTGAGTTAGTTTTCTATTGGCCATCTACTGTTAAGCGTGCAGCCTACCCTTAAGAGCAGTTGGTGACTCCCTTGGAAAAAAACAAATGTTCCTGTGCAAGTGGTTATCAATTGGAGATGGCTTCTGGGTTGGGGATGGGGGTGGTATGTGTTCGCTCCTCCTTTCAGCTCTAGGATCTGATTGGATGCAGACCCATGCAGGCCCTGTGCATGCCGCCTCAGGCTCTGTGAGCTCATATGTGCATCGGTCCTGTCAATTATATGTCCTTGTTTTTTTCGCATCTTCCATCCCCTCTGGCTCTTGCACTATTTCTGCCTCCTTATCTGAGAGATTCCTTAGCCCCTGGAGGAGGTATTTGCTGGAGAAATCCCATTTAGAGCTGAATGTTCTAAGGCCTCTCACCCTTTGTATGACATCTGGCTGTGAGCCTCTGTGTTCCCATCTGATGCAGGAGGACGCTTCTCTGATGAAGGCTGAGCAAGGCACAGATCTATGAGTATACCAGAATGTCATTAGGAGGTGTACTGGCTGATTTTGTGTGTCTACTTCATACACGCTGGAGTCATCAGAGAGAAAGACTCCTCACTTGAGGAAGTGCCTCCCTCAGATCCAGCTGTAAGGGATTTTCATGATTAGTGATCAATGAGGAAGGGTCCAGCCTATGGTGGGTGGTGCCATCCCTAGGCTGGCGGTCCTGGGTTCTATAAGAATGCAGGCTGAGCAAGCTATGAGGAACAAGGTAGTAAGCAGCACCCCTCCATGGCCTCTGCATCAGCTCCTGCCTCCAGGTTCCTGGCCTGCTTGAGTTCCTATCCTGACTTCCTTTGGTGATGAACAGCAAATGAGGAAATACAAGCAGAATAAGCCCTTTCCTCCCTAACTTGCTCTTTGGTCATGGTGTTTCTTTGCAGCAATAGCAATGATAATGAAGGCAAGTTGGTACCAGCACAGTGGGGTACTGCTGTGACAAGCCTGAGCAGTTTTTGGGGAGGATTGTGGAAGGACTTTGGTACTTTGGGCTAGAAGAGCCATTGAGCGCTAAGAGCTCAGTGGGACGTTCCATAGGAGCTCAGAAGACAGGAATGCTGAGAGCGGTGCAGACAATGGAGGCCTGGCCGGTGAAGTTTAAAGGTTCTATCAGGGCTGTTTGCTATTCTGAATGAAGAGTCTGATCCTGGCCAGCTGGGGCTGAAGAATCAGCTGTGATTAATACGATACTGGAATTAGTAAAGCAAAACCTTTGCTTTGCTGGGATACTCAATGCTGTCAGACTGGAGTGAAGAATTGAGAGCTGGTTAAGAAGAGACCAGCATCACTGAGGTGAAATCTTCTGGGATGTCTACCGAGAGCACAGAGAAGCTGTGTTCCAGAGGTGGCAACAGTTGTCCTTCGTGTTGGCAGACAAACTTGGTAATGTGTAAGAGTCACCCAGGTGGTGCTGGTTTTGAAGGCATGAAGGGGCCATGGAGAGCAGCTGAGGCTTGGCACCAAGGAGGGAGCCTAGGAGAGGCTGTTGGTGAAAGTGCAACCTAGTTGCAGCAGGTTGGAGATGCCAGTACTAGGGGAGCATCAACAGTGGAGCCAGTCGGAGCCCAGAAAATGTGTGCTGCAGAAGGAAGAGCCGAGGAAATGACCCAAGCCCCATGGAAGAGCCCGGAAGATCGTGAGTGAATCTCAGACACCCAGACGGTGTTCTGTTTATATAGTTGGAGTTTGATTTTGCTCTGATTTGATTGTGCCTTTGCCATGATTTTTTTCCCTCTTAAAGGAAGTATTTTACTGAAGCTCACAGTTGAGAGACTTTGAATTTTAAAAGAGATTGGATATCTTAAAGCGACTGAAATTTTAATGTATTTGATTTTTTTTTTTCAAGACAGGGTTTCTGTGTGAAGCCTTGGCCAACTTGGACTCACTTTGTAGACCAGGCTGGCCTTGAATTTACAGAGATTCGCCTGTCTCTGCCTCCTGAGTGCTAGGATTAAAGGCATGTGCAGCCACGCCAGACTAATGTATTTGAATTTGTAAAGACTGTGGGACTGTAAAGCTCTGTGTGTGTGTGTGTGTGTGTGTGTGTGTGTGTGTGTGTGTGTGTGTGT
>OU015748.1:117242560-117275757 GCA_907169655.1 Acomys percivali
CACACACACACACACACACACACACACACACACACACACACACACACGGGAGAGAGAAAGGAGGGAGGAAGAGGAGGAAGAAGGAAGGAAGGAAGAAGAAAAGAAAAAGGAAGGAAAGAAGAGGAAAGAGTAGTTAGGAATCAATAAAGAATATAGCCAATGAAAAACAAGTTAAGTTATGATTCTAAAAGTGGTTTATGGTCAATGTTGCTGCCATATTAGTGAGAGAAGGAAGTCACAAAATGATAATTATCATGAGAGAAGGTAAACACATACGATAATTTAAAAAGAAGGGGAAACGAAAAGCCACTTGCTGCAAAGCATCTCCAAAGGCTATCCCAGACGAACACACTGGAACAGACCACAGGGAAAGGGAGAACAGCTTGCTCCTATGCTGAGCATCAGAGCTAAGTTGTACCATGACCTCCTTGCTCACTGTAGGGAGGAATGGCCAGTTTCCTTTATGTGTCTCATCAGGGGTCCTTCATGCCACTGGGCCAAGTCAATAGTAATGGTGAGAGGGAGCGGGGTAAGAGTTTAACCAGTCTCGTCCAGGCCAGGGCCCAGAAGAGGCTGTTCTTGCAGCAGACGGGCAGGATGAAGAACCCAGAAAACAAAGACTCACCAGCATTATAAAAAGCTAACTCAGTAAGTCGGTCATTTAAGTCTTACCATAGCTATTGGTGGAGATTAGTTTTTTTTTGGGGGGGGGGCGGTTTAGTTTGAGAAACAACTGCCTGAGTCTTCCTCTGTTGCCTGCCACATACTGAGGGGCGTGTGGCCCACAGAGTAACTCCGGTTCTCCGGTCTCTTTCCTATTGAGCTTTCCAGTAAGCAGTAAGAGCTAGTTCGCTGGTAGAGACTGCTGTTCCTTCACTCAGCAAAGATAGTTTCCTCTGTGTCGCAATTCTGTATTTGGCGAGAAGGGAGGGTTGGCGCGGACGGTACTGGCTACTAAAAGCAAACACACTAAAGTTCCACAATGATTTGCCTCTTCTTCAGCTTGGCACGTCGCGTTAGGGGCTGGAATAGAGACTCATTTATAATAAGCTGTGGTTGGGAGGAGGGCAACTGGTGCCTCTGGCAGAGCCCCGTGTTTCTACCCCCCCCCCCCATGCACAGTCATGAGCCTCAGTTTTGTTTTTCACATTTCAAACTCTGCCTGTTGCTGAACTCGCCGCAGAAATAGATCTGTACCGACACTCCCACTCTCTCCCACTCTCAAGCTGGTGGTGCTGCAGCCACGGGTTTGGACACCGCTTGAGCTAACCCAGAAACTAGGAAGCTAAAGCTGAATTAAAGGGGTAGCTCTATAAAACAACCCACTTCCTGGTTGGAAAAGCCGCATCATTCATTATTTCCATCTCTGACACCGCTATAAATCTTTAACATCAATGCTATGCCTGTCACACAGTGATTACCTGCACACATATGGGCTTCCTAAAAAAGGAAACTTTTATATGACACAGGCATTTTTTTTTTTAATTTTTTTATTTTTGTTAAATGAAAGACTGGGACGTGTCTCCTGTGGATGACTGGGCTCTGGAAGGCAGATTGATGGAACTGGGTCACAGCCAGCCATCAGGGTGGGAGGTCGGCATCAAGGATGCCTAATAGGAAGGACTGGGGGGGGGGGCGGTTTGGCAGGCCAGTGGAGCTGGGATCAAGGATGGAAGACTGCAGAGGTAGTCCAAAATGTTAGGGAGACCTGGCAACAGGGCTTCTCCGGCCCTGAAGAGCACAGTAGCCCTTTATTGAGAGAAGGAAAATACGTTGAGACTTGAGGGAGAGACCCCAAATCTCTGTCCCTGGAGATGAATACTCTTAGTCAAAACTCATGAACAGCTGCCAGGAGCCAGGCACTTGGCTAGAAATGTGCTCTGCATTGGTTCTAGGTTTCCCACTCTGCACTTCTTCCGTTTGCTTATTTAGGGTTAGGGTTAGGGTTAGGGTTAGAGTTAGGGTTAGGGTTAGGGTTAGGGTTAGGGTTAGGGTTAGGGTTAGGGTTAGGGACTCATCCAACTTGAGTTCCTTGAGGGAAGGGCCTGTGTCAAGCACCGTCAAGCAGGAATTCAGGTGGCGGGGGGGAAGCTAGCATATAGGGAGTGTTTTGCACATGCACATTGGTTTAGGGGTTGATCTTTGGTTCCACGTTGTTGTTGCTGTAACCACGTCTCTAAGGAACACACCAATATATCTTACAGGCAGCAGGAGCAGTGTCCAGCTTTGAGTGTTCTTTCTATTAAGGCTTGGATAAGGATTGCTTAGGATAACCAATTAGAATTTAGGAGTCATGGGCAAGAGCTGTCTAGATTCTGGAAATGGATATCAACCTGAGGAAGTTATCAAGGAGAGAGGGTTTAATGATGTACTGTGGCTTCTGAAAATGGAACTAAGATCAGGGCTGACTTGCATGGGATCTCTTAGCTCTTGATATTGCTGTAACCTTACTCCCAGCATTCCACATATCCCGTCTATCTCTGTGTACTGGCTATTTCCATGTCAATTCATCACAAGCTAGGGTTATTAGAGAGGAAGGAGCCTCAATTGAGAAAACACCTCCATAAGATCAGGCTTTAGGCAAGCCTGCGGGGGTGATTCCTTAATTGACTGATACGGAAGGGCCCAGCCCATTGAGGGTGGTACTATCCCTGGCCTGGTGCTCCTGGGTTCTATAAGAAAGCAGGCTGAGCAAGGCCTGAGGGGCAAGCCAGTAAGCTGTACCCCTCCATGGCCTCTGCATCAGTTCCTGCCTCCAGGTTCCTGCCTTGTTTGAGTTCCTGCCCTGACTTCCTTCAGTGATGAACCTTACTTAATGTGGGAGCATAAGCCAAATAAACCCTTTCCTCCCCAAGTGGTTTTGTTCATGGTGTTTCTTCGTTGCAATAATGTCTCTCACTCAGATACTGTGCATCTACTTTTGGCCCATCCTGATCATGGAACAGTGGTGACAATGCTGGGAAAATCTTGGTCACTAAGTGAAATCTGAAACTCAGTTAAACAAGGAATCATGTATAGTATAAGCTTGTCATACGTAGCAAGTAAAACACATGAAATTGACCACAGTTTACCTGGTGTCCAAATGAGTTATAACCCTGTATTCTGACTTGCCCATTTTGGCAGTTTCAGATGGAGGTTGGCTTATGGGACCTGTGGGGAGCAGGCAGTAGCTTAAGCCATCTCAGCAGCCACAAGGTAGGTTACACCAGTTCCCAGTATTCAGTGGTAGTGAGCACAACACAGCTGCCATGTGACCCCTCATCACATGAGAAATGTTATTCTTCTCCTGTGCATGTCATTGTCAGGCTTCTAAGCATGGCATATGGTTGGCTTGTCATCTACTTGCTAGCATGGAGGATCTGGCCCAGAACAGGTCTTAGGATCCATTTCATAAACGAATGAGCAGGTTTTAAAACATGTCACCTCAAGAGTTGCTGATTTATCTCCTTTGTGTCCGGATTACATCTATGTTAGTTGGCTTTCCATCACTAGGACACAAACACTAAGCCAATTAATTTATAGAGAAGAGGTTTACAAGGTTCCAGGGGTGGGAGTTCCATATTAGGCAGACTCATTGCTTTTAGGCCTCTTCTGGGGATCCCTGTGGCAAATGGCAAGTGGTTGTGAGAAGTCATAATGCTCAACTCATGGCTAAGATGCAAAACAGGGGAAGAGAAATGGACTGTGGTCTTACATTCTGTTCACACCCACCATGACCTAATATCACCCAATAAGAGTGCCTTCATAAAGCTTCCATTGCTTCTCAATAGTGTCATGGGCTGGAGACCAAGGTTCCAGCACAGGGACTTTGGGTGGATGTTTACCCAAACCAAAGCAGTTTCTGTGGTCAGGTGTTGTACATTTCAGGTCTAATCAGATGTAGCTAGAGTATGAAGGCCCATTGGGGCCACAGTGCCATAGAGTAGCCTTTGAACTGGACTCTTATTAGTGTTATTTGGGCACGGAATGTAACTAGAACATTTGGTGTGACTGATACACACATGGACTGTCTGATAACCCTGGCCTGCCCAGCACGGTATCTGCACACTGGGCACCTTAGCAGACAGTGGACTCAACACTCATTATTGTTAATATGATTCAGTATCACTGAGAGGCCTCAAGAAATAAAATAAAAACCTATTGATAGTGTCACTGGTGCAACCAGCAAACAGTAAACTATTCTGGGAAATATGGACCTTTGAGCATGGTACTTATTGTGGTGGATAACAAATATGCTGTGGAGTCCCCCAGACACTATAGTGCTCAGGTATCACTCTTTACATCCTGTGATGACATAACTCACCAACTCGATATGGATGCATTTCCTTGCCGAGGAATGTTTGCCGGAGAGAATCTATGAAAAGTCTGTCACAATCTACGTCATATGATCTTCTGCTGCATACGTAATTGGGGCATCTCAAGAAAATGGCCTATGTAATTCAATTTTGTATTCTAGAACCCAGCACACTCCCCAGCTTTAGAGTGTGTGTATCAGTTGATCGGTTTGTATCAATAGGCTGTGTTTTACTGCAATTAAAAAAAGTGCTTTCAAATTTTGGTAGCTTGTGACACCAAGGGTTATTTTCTTCCTGATGTCATTTGTCATCTGTTGGTTGGATTTCACAGCCTACTCTTCTAAGACCTAAGCTGATAGGGCAAGTTTTGAATGGAATGTGGAGATCCTCTTGGTAGATCCATAGTATGGAGCCACAGACTGCTGCTCAAAGCCCCTCAGATAAGTTAGATCGTTGTACCTCACCACCAAAGCAAACCCCACAGCCAAACTGACCTCCTGAGAGGAGGTGAAATACCAGTCTCCCCCAGGGAAGAAGGGAAAACGATTTTGAGCAAGAGTACAGAATCTCTTCCAGTGCCCAAGTCAAGTTGGGTGTGATTACACTTAGCATCATTGTTCAGTGCTGTGCTACAGGCTTTCCTGCTGTGTGTGCTTGGTGGGGTAGGTGAGGTAGGTGTGGGTTGGGGAAAGAACACACTCTTGTATACAATGTTTGAAAAGCCCAGCATCTATGTTCCCCTTCCTTTGCTCTCTTATAAAGTATATTCGAGCCATGGAAGAGGAGAGAAACTTCAGGGTTTCTAGCCTTTTCTTTCTTTCTTTGGTAAGGACTATCTTCTTATTCCAGGATGTCGGAGTACAGGAAATGACCCATCTTAGCAGGAGCAACAGGGAGCAACACTCTCATTAGAAACCCTGTCTACCTCTGAGTTCTGATAGGGATCATGTAAGTCCACTGACTGCCATTGTGCCAGGGTCCAGGTGAAATGTGGGACCATGGAAGCTTGAAAGTGTTAAGACTCTTGTCTTCAGGAGTTTTTGCTTTAGCAGGGAGAAAGATACATTGGACAGATCACAGGTATTATCATCATTGACAGCATCCTACCCCAGGATATCCCAAAGACAACAGCCCTCCCTCATAGAGAACAATTTAGCCTCTAGTTGAGTAATTCCTTACCATCATGTCTTGCTTCATGGATTTCAGAAGCCTGGAAATCTTCTAAGCTCTCCAAACATATCTTGTAAAATTCCCAAGATTCAACTGCCAAACACACTTCAGAAGCTTCTAGATCTTTGATCCATGTTGACATTTTAGAGCAGTGGCTCTCAACCTTCCTAATGCTCTGACCCTTTAGTACAGTTCCTCACATTGTGGTGACCCCCCTCCCCAATTTTTTTTTTGTTGCTACTTCATAACTGTAATTTTGCTACTGTCATAAATTGCTGTGCATATATTTGTATCTTCTAATGGTCTTATATGACCCCTGTGAAAGTGTTGTTAGATGCCCCCCCCAAAGGGGTTGTAACTCACAAGTTGAGAACTACTGGTTTAGATTCACCTATGAAAAACTGAAGTATTGGGGGCATTACTAAATAATTTGCCTAAGGTCATTTTTAGCTGATTGAAATATCCTCCAACCTAAAAAAGGTTGAACCTATATATGAACTGGAATCCTTAGACATAGGTGATGACAAGAACATTGGCATCCCCCCTACCCTGTACTGTTTGTGACGACAACTCTTTAGGTTTTTTTTTTCTTCTTCAGTTTATAAGCATCATGCTAAATAAGGTCACACTGGTGAGTGTGCCATGCCTGTTTCATAACAGTATTCATTCTTTAAGAGTCAAATTTCTGAGTCATGTTGAATTATTCACACAAACAAAGTTGAACCTGGCAAAGGGACCAAGAAGAACCAGCAGTGACATTACATGTCTCCTCTACGAAACTGTTTCTCTAGGAGTCAGAGCAGAATTGGGTGGCTAGCATCACCTAGAGATTCCACTTGGTTAGGAAGAATCATATCTGATGACCTTTACACAGTTGAGATATACTATTTATAAGCAAATTAAATAGTTTAATAAAAGCTGTTGGTGTGAAATTTAACTATTTAACAGTTTGAACTAGACTGGATGATGAGCTTTACTGATTTCATGAACATTCTGACACTTCTTGGGTCCCTCTCTGGACCCTCTTCCCACTTCTCTAGGAGGTGATGTGTCAAGTCTTGCCCACCAGTTCCTCCATCCCTTGGTACTCACATGGACTTTGAGTAAACATCTCTGCTACACTGTGTGTTCTGGGCGAGCACATGTAGTAATTCTCTCTATGTCTCATCTCCTCTGTTATAGAATAAGTCACTTGAAGGTAGAACTTGCATATGTGTACAATTCTGTCCCTGAAGACCTAGTGCTGTTATAAGTCTGTGTTTGCCATGCTCCCAATGGTGGAACAACAAGCTGAAATAGAGTTTAAGTCAACAAAACCTGTGAAACCTTGTCTTTTGATAGGAAATAAAACGATGTCGAGAATTTTAAGCACCAGAATTAAGATGGGAGCACATGAACTCTTAAAACTTTTATTTTTCATTGGCTCATGTATATCTTGTATGATCTGATTAATAGGTATAATAAAAATGAGTTGATGTTCTGTGTTTACATGAAAGCACATTCTTTTAGGAAGCTAGTGAAAAAGACTATGACATATGAATTGCCTCCTCTCCTATGTTTCTTTCATTTTGACTAATACAGAGGTTGCCCTTAAAGTTCCTGGTTGGAGGCGAGCTCTAAAGAAACTGTCATGCTATGGTTTTATTCAGATTTCATGAGCAGGCTTAACATTGTGTTACACCTCATACTGCATTTTGCCCTCTTTATTCAGTGTAAAGTAGAGGCCCTGACAGTGTGGAACTACTGGTAAATACGAGTAGATGGAACGCGAGGCCAGCTCCCCTTTTGGTGAGAGAGATGAAAGGGACAGAAGCCAGGTGGAGGAAGAATCGCTTGGAAGAGTGCTGAGTGTGCCTTGAGTAGACACAGTGACCTTTTGTATAGTGGAGTACCTACTACACTCATCTTAAAGGGTTCGTATAGAGATGTGAACTCTCTTGATATTTGAAGTAGTGCATATATGTGGTACCCAGTGCTGATACACAAGAAGAATGTGTAAAAACATTGGTATTTGTTAGCAACTTGCCATTTGCTAAGTGATATGCCTTTAATTAATAATAACGGTGAGAGTGACTTCTTATTCAGCACTTACCCTGTCCACACACCAAGCCATTCAATCCTTCTTAGCCAACTTTATAAGTTTTTCTTCCCATTTTACAGTGGAATCAAGATACTCCATGATTATAGATAAGTGATGTTACGTCTCAGAGTGTGACAAATGGCTAACTAAGGAGATTATTAACACATTAAAGTGGATGCTGGCTGCCAGATTCTCCCAGAATCCCTAAGTCCCTACCTTACACACTTCTCCTGGTTGGTGTACCATGCCCCTGACCATAAACTCTCCAGCCCAGAGCCTGGGCTGGCTTCTCCTTCCTCCCAGATCCTTTGATGCCTATATGACCCAGTCATTTTGGCTACATGGCCATTTTTGCTTTTGTTTGTTTGTTTGTTTTTTGTTGTTGTTGTTTTTGTTTCCTAGCCTTCTGGCCTCTTGGCTCCTGGCTCTCTTCTCTCCCCTCTCTCCTTTCATGGTCTTTCTCAGTTGGCTGGTTATGTCCACTCTGGAATTTTCCAGATGCCACTATTTCTGGCTATATTCTCCCTTTTTTTATCTACAGTAAACCTTTTCTTCTACCATACCGCAACCATGACATACCAGTCATGTTCTCCTTTCATTTTGTTTTTTTTTTTTTTCTTTCAACTTACTTGAGGCCAGCCACACAGCTGGTTAGTGCTAGAGCCAAGATTCTATCAGGCCTACCCACAGATGGTTTACCTTCACTGTCAGGTCTAAGTATAGTTGGAGGAAAAAGTCACTTTTGGAAAAAAAAAGTGTTGTTTTAGAATTCTAGACAAATTGTGAGGGCATATCACCTTTCCTTACCTACTTTGCCCTCTCATTACTCTTAGTACAGTCAATTGGTCGTAAGTGGTAGAGCTGTGTTGGCTATCTGTTAGCCCGTGAAGTCCGTAGTTTTCCCAGGCTACTGTAATTGTTGCCTGAAGGCCTTCCTCTGTTCTAGGATCCTGTGGAGGATTCAGTCATCTTGTCTACCTGGTCTCTTCCTAGTTGTGATGATTCTTCACACTTTCCTTATATTCCATGCTGTCTTAATTACTTTTTCTATTTCTGTGAAGAGACACTATGGCCAAGGAACTTATAAAAGAAAGCATTTAATTGAGAACTTACAGCTCCAGAAGGCTAGAGTCCATGACAGTGAGGACGGAAGCAGGCATGCAAGGCTGCCCCACCAGGGGGAAGTGATCAATGTTTAGGGTCCAGAGTCCATGTCAGAAGTAGCCCCTGCTCCCCATATTATGGGACCCACAAGGAGACTGTGCTGCCTATCGACTACATCTGAGCAGAGGGTCTAGGTCTTCACCATGCATGGTCCTTGGTTGGTGCATCAGTCCCTGCAGCACCCCCCACACCCCCTTCCTTAAGAGTCTCTTAAGGTGGAAGGAAAAGCAGAAGAAACAAAGTTGATTAGCACCCTCAGGCAGAAGTCTTAAATGCTTCTCTTGCAGCCCAGGCATGGGGCCGACTTTGTGTTTAGAACATAGTTGCTTTCTTTTCTGGGCTACGTATAGACTCTTTGCATCTTGCTTCTTTTTACCCCTGGCTCTGTCTGCCTCTCATGCTGACCTCCACTTGGGATACACTATGGAATTTTGCTACTTTACGCCTATCACAGTTCAGCAAACCATTGCCATCTTGACAATGTCGGGCCTGAGTGAGCACAAATGGACCTTCTTGATAGGCTGTTCCACGCTATGCTCTCCAGGAGGGAGGGCCAGCCTAGCTGCATCCAATGATGGACACTGGTAAAGATTTTTTTTTAAATTTATTTTTATTTTTTATATTTTTAGTTCTTTAAAATTTTTTTATTTTTTACATATACATTTATATTATTACACACATAAAATAAGCTACATACAGCAAGAACTACCACAAAGCAGAAAGGAATTTTATTAATGTTATATTCATCGTGTTTTGGCTAGTTGTATTTAGCAGCCTTGAAGAAAACATCTTTCCTATCTTGGTGAGTCTAATACCCTGAATGTAAATCAATATCTATCATATCTCATCTCAGTCAAGTTAAAATATCTATCTAGACCTGAAAACATCTTAACCCCTAAACAATTAAAACTGAACTATCTGGTCTTCGATTCTACCAGAGACTTGAGAAGGAATGAAATTAATTACCTGAGTAGACAGGGAGTGCAGGCTAGTAGCTTTCTTTTTTCTTTTTTCTTTTCTTTTCTTTTTTTTTTAACCTTCTGTACTCCCTCCCAAGTCACAAGCTTGTCACCAGCTTCTCCCAACCAACGGTGCCTTAGTTCATTGTATCGGTCCCACTCCTTACCCCTGCAAATGTCTTACGCTTAGCTGCAACACTTTATTCTGGTATATTTTGCAGTGTCATTGTACACGACTGTGGTTACTGACCAAGAACTAGACGGTTGGTCAGACTGTATCAAGAAAGCTTGGGGGAAAAAAACAGCTAGAGAAACACTACTTGGGTGGAAGATAAAAGTCAAATATGTTATGATTTGATTTGGCTAAGATAATGTGGTATTAAATTATCTGGTCATCCATATTTATAGCCATAAAGTCATTTTGTGGTGGCTAAATCTAAAAGAAATCTATAATAGACATTTTAAATAAAATCAGCTGCCTTATAATTTTTATTGGCTTCAATGTGAGGATAGCATAAGTAATATTTTGTTTCTCTAATAACACAGTTATTAAAGCAAAACAGGCAAACATTATTATAGTTTTCCTAATTATATAATTGGCATTCTGTAAGCCAGTTTCCTCTCTGATGGTTAAAGAGGAACTGTCTATTTTACAGCAGTCCAGCACCCTCACTTGTATGTTAATAGAGCCGTAGATTTATCATTAAAGGTTCATTCATCCTTCAATGCTCACACATTTTAATCTGCATTGTTACTACCTATTTATGGAAGCCAAGAATTTGACCCCAAAAGAAAAAAAAAAAAGCATACAAAATGCCTTATTCTTAGAGTGAATTTTCATTAAGCACTTATTTTCATGCACAAACCAGTTGCTGAACGTTCCTTGTAGGCCAGAAAGACCCTGGGAAACACAGCACGTTCTCTCTCTAGCGATTAGGCAGTTTTCTCTTCCTTCATTGACTTGATTTAAAATCCTTACTTGTAGGCCCCTTTCCTTGAATCTGGGGAATCTGAGACACTCTCTGGTCATCTGTAGTCAAGGAGGTGTGATGAGTCCTTTGTTTAAAGTAGTATTCCTGTCATGTGTTGTGGTGGTTAACAGTTAAGAGTGCAGGGCCTAGAGGGGTTCATGCTTAGCCATTAAGAGCACACACTGCTCTTGCAGAGGACCCAAGTAAGGTTCCCAACACCCATGTTGGATGTCATAAAACCACTCCTAACTACAGTTCCCAGGGGTCTACAGACCTCTTCTGACCTCTGGGACACCTGCATTCACCTGGGCATATCCACATGTAGACATACACAAATACACATGATTAAAAATAGAAAAATAAATCTTCAGAAAGAAAAGGGCTCCTAACTTGTTTCTCTTTGGAACTTGCCACATTGGCATCAGGAGTCCTAGCTCTGCGACCTTTGTAAATGTTTGGGTCTCAGTCTCAGTTCTTACTCTGCAAAGCAATGCATTGCTGGGGATTTTTCTTTGAGCTCCTTCTAAGTTAGAAAGCAGTTCTAACTGTCTGATTGAGCTGACTTTGCTGTTGTTCACGAGGGCACTCTGAAGCAGATGACAGATGAAACAGCAGCAAAACAGTGAAGTCAGAGTGTGTGGGATGACATGAGGGCGGTGCATCATGGCAGCCTGGCTCTTGTCCCTTCCTCTAGTTCTGATCACTTTCTCCATAATGTGCTTGGGATGAGCTCACACTAAGGAAAATCTGAGTGTGGGTTGAAAAGGAAGGGGGGGTGGTGCATTTTACCGGCAGAGAGTGCCAAGTGTAGTCCAAAGCCGATTAGACATAGAATAGTTAAAATGATGGAACACTGGGCCAGAAGAACAGTAGTTAAGAACAGTGGTTGCTGATTCAGTCCTGCTGCAAGATCACTTAAGGCAAGAAAGAAAGGAGAAACACTCAGATTTAGTTGTCTTGTTTATATGGTCAACATATGTCACGCCCCTAAAACATGCCGTTCTCTAAAAAGTTGCTCAAAGAATGCTTTTCTCTTCTTTATTTGTTTCCTACCTCCCCCTCCATGTGTGTGTGTGTGTGTGTGTGTGTGTGTGATTGTGTGTGTGTGTGTGTGTGAGTGTGTGTGATTGTATGTGTGTGTGTGTGTGTGTGTGTGTGTGTGTGTGAGTGTGTGTGTGAGTGTGTGTGTTGGCAGAGTTTTTATGAGATCATTTAAGATCCTATGACAGCCTTAAGGCCAGCTGACACCTTAGGCTCATCTCCTGGCCCTGTGTGTAATCTTTGCTTTTGTATGTCGTGGTGCTTGCTTTCTCTTTATGACACTTCAACATGAGAAGCCCTGTGCGGATGCAATTTATATCTTATTTATTATGTTTTTGTGATAACTGACCCTACTTTTGGCTCAGAGCGGGAAGGGCATGTATGTGCTGGCATCTGGAGATAGAGAGGTGCTTACTTGACCTTAGCTGTTTACAGGTGAGAAAATGCAAACATCAACAACAATGAACAAATACCCTTACTGGTATGTGACTGAGAGGACTACACCGAGCCTATGAAGGCTAGCCATAAGCACAGAAGAATGAGAAAGACTGGTCAGAACACAGCTTGTCTTGTACCCACTGACCACAAGACTCCCTCGCCCCCACCTAGATAAAGCATCTCCCGAGATGTGCTGAATTAGAGGGCCAGTTTCCTTTTCTACAAGGAAATGATGTCTCACTGGTCTACGCAGATGACTTTGCATGTTCAACCAAGGAAGTGAGTAGCTTGACCCTTTTCAACCGCTCCACCTAAATTTCTTACCTCTAAGCTGAGGAAAAAGGAATTTTGCATGCACCTCCAGTTCCATCCCCACAGCTTGTGTTCTAGGACTGTGTTTCTACACCTCAGCTGGTGATTCCCCACCCATCTGTGATAGATGAAAGGTGCCTTGGCTTTGCCTCTTATTGAGAGATGGGGCTTACATCTGCACCCCCTTCCTTTTTTATAAAGGCCCCGTGACAACTCTATCAATAAAATATGACCAACTCGAGTCTCAGAGACCAGCTCCTTGCGCTTCCTGTCTCTTGGAATGATAGCCATGGAGAAGACTAGCTGCTGTGGACTAGGCCTGGCTATCCCAAGGCTGCCAGGACCGGGAGAAACGCAAGACCTGCAGAGAGATCGTGGGAGAGGAGACGATCTAGGAAGAGGATGAAAGGCATAGAGGAGCAAGAAACCAAACAGGAAGTGAAGGGCTTTAATCTCATTAGTTCCTCATCACTATGACAGACCACTTGAAAGACAACTTAATGAGGAAAGATACATTTTTGCTCAAGGTTTTAGAGTTTGTTAATCGGTGGGAAAGGTGGGTAAGGGAAGGCACGGTGGAGCCCATTATGGCTGAGGACCGTGGAGCGGAGAAGGATGGATGACAACGCTCTCCTGCTTTCTTCTTCTTGCCTTTCCTTCCTTTTGGGTCCACGGTTTATGGGGTGGCATCTCCCACATTCCGTGTGGATACCCCCATTTCAGTTAATCCTCTTTGATGACATTGTCACAGAAGTACTTGGAGATGGTCTTCACTAAACTCCCAAGTGATGCTAAACCCCTTGAAGTCAGCGGAGAAGTTTAACTATCCTAGAAATGTCTCTCTTGGCTTCAGTTGTTTCAGCTAATACGATGTGGACCAGGAATGAGCCACCGACATGAGCCCTTCCAGAGTGCCTGATCACCATAGTCAAGGTAAAATCAAACAAGCATTTTTAGGCAGTGAGATTTATTGCAGTGTGATGCAGAAATGAGTATCTGAAGCCATGTCTTTCAAGACCTGTTTTTTTGTTTGTTTGGTTTTTGTTTTGTTTTGTTTCATTATGGCAGAACATGTCCTGTTTGGAGGGGAGGCAGCGTGTTCATCTTTCTCTAAGTTCTAAAGCAGTGATTCGCAACCTGTGGGCTGCTATCCTTTGTGCGTTGTGTATCTGATACTCTGCATATCAAATATTTACATTGTGATTCATAACAATAGCAATACTATAGTTATAAAGTGGTAACAAAAATATTTTTATGATTGGGGGGTCACCACAACATGAAGAACTGTGTTAAAGTGTTGCAGCATTAGGAAAGCCGAGAACCACTGCTCTACAGCTGCGTGTCCAAAGCAGGTGTTTTAATTGGCTATCTCCTGTGGTGGGTGCCTTAGATACATTTTTCTCACTAATTTTTTTTTCAAAATGAATCTATAAAGAAGCTGATCTCGTTATTTTGTTAAGAATGTCTATGATGAATAGAGGTGTTGAGCTGGGCACTGGGTAGAGCCCAAGTCTGGTGGGCTGTTGACACAGCAGTGCCCTGTGAACATTCTAGACTGGATCTCCTAGACTGTGATGGACAGCTTAGGGATCTTGCTCCCATAGCTCACTGTCAAGGCATAATTTCTGTTCACTGTAATGTTCCCCACTGATTGACAATGTCTGTCTCAGGTTCAATAAAAGTTCACTGAAATCTCTTTGGGGACAATTTCTAAAACATCAAATACAAAGTCCCATTCACAGAGAGTTGCTTTCCATTGATAAACTACTATTCCTTAGAACTATGAAGCCCAGATTTGCGATAGCTACCTCCTTTGTCCTTAGAATGCTGGCCATGGCAGCCATTGGGGGTGTGGCTGATGCCTGGGCTGTCTGTGCAGGATCTTCCACAGACAATGCATCACCAAGCTTACAGCAGCTAATGCTGTGATCTGCAGATGCTTTGAGACAACACCTTCCTAATAAAAGAGCTGTGCATAAACACAGTGAACTCCTCACCTCTGCAGAGGTCATGAATGAAGACTGTAGGGCTGGCCCTGACTCAAAAGGAGGCAGATGATAAGCCCCTTAGATAACGCAGCTGACTAGAGATAAGATGTGTCAGAGGTAGACTGTTCAATCTGCTCATGGTCCTGTTCCTACTGACAGTGGACAAGAGTTTTCTCTGGATCCCCTCACTCCAGCTGTCACTGACATTGTATTGACTCTTTCTGATGCTATTGGCCAGACTCCATCACCCCACATCATTTGCCTATGAGATTCAGTAAAAAAAAAAAAAAAAAGAAAGAAAGAAAGAAAGAAAAATATATGATACATATAAGAATATATATCTCAGAGAAAACAGAAAACAGTGCGGCCTGACCCATTACGAAAGCAAGGGATTTCTAAGTCGAACAAAGCAAAGGAAATGGCAGGGTAGATTTCAAGCCTGCAGATGGTCTAATATAATCACAAAGCAACCCTTCTCACCAGAAGGTTTGCATGGAGCAATAGCTGAAATGAGGAGACAGGGGAGGAGAGACAAGGTGCCGAGGCATTATGGCATGGATGCCACCTCCACGTGCAGTTAGATTCACATGAAGAAGACATGGGATTCTCTTGAACTGGACTTAGAGATGAACATGTACCGCCTGATATGGGTGGTAGGAATTGAACCCCTGTCCTTCACAAGAGTCGTAAGCCATCTCTCCAACCCTGATGGATAGATTTTTAACCATCCCTCTATATCATCCTCTGAGACACTGTGGTTTGGCTTTCTTTTAATTCCAGTTTGGGTCCAGTGAGCATAAAGTTATGGGCTTTCTGATGTGCAGAAACCCTCTGCTGGTCCTCTGAGGGTGTGTGCCTCATCTGTAACATGCTGACATTGTCCCCGCTCTGAGAAATCTGCTGAAGCTGAAGGGGAAAATATGGGCTCTCCACTGCTGCTGCTACAGTTCTCTGTGTGCATATCTGTCATTTTCGTTGGAACATTCAGCAAAATTAGGTCAGTTATGGTTTCAGTTAGCGGGGCAGCCTTTATGTTGTACACAAATCATATGATGGTTTTAATTATCTCTGCCTTTTTAAACAGTGATCTGAAACCAAATCCTTAACTCTTCGTGGCTTAGAGGTGTCTCTCTCCCCCTCTCCTGTTTGTTTTGAGTTTGTTCTGGGATAAAAAAAAATGGAACTTAACTGTGCAACAGCGAGACACAATTGTGCTTTTTGGCCTTGATAAGTGGTTTGCAAGTCTCAAGTTAAGAGGGGGAAGGCGTGGGTAATTACTAGTGTACAGCTGTAAATGGAAATTCTTAGGGTGATTAATCTGGGGACCCACTGCTTTTCTGTTGAGGGTGGGAGCGATGCTTATCTTTGAACTTTTGAAACACACGGAGGAGCCATTGGAAAGCTTGGCGTTTGCCTTAGGCCAAGAGCTGTAGTGCTCTGACTCTTGAGCCATGCTCAGTTTCTAAGAGGAGAGAGGAAATTGGAAAAGACTTCCAAGAGCCCCTGCATGCTTGGTAGAGGGTCAAGGACCTGGGATATATTATGTGAGAGGGAAGACCCAGGCTAGCTTTCATTGTTGTTTCTGCTTGGTTTTAAATGAGTGTTACGGGGAATAACATCATGGAAGCAGAGTTTTGAAAGCCATCTTTGCTGATCTTTAAGGCAGGGATGAACCTCCTCAGCCTCCGTTTCCACATTCTGGACCAACAGTTCAGGAGAAGGCTGTCAAGTCTTTGGTTCAAGCTAACAGACAGGAGACCTTCAGGGCCACTCTCTGTGGTGTAGAGATGGGGACTTGGCTTTTGTCTTTCTTAAGGGTATCTGTATGGAAGGTTCTTGGAGGTTTCAAGCCTGGGAAGAGCTTGATGAACACAGTCATTTTTTTTTTTTCCTTAGAACTTACTCTTTATTTTCTTTACCAACATATTTATTGAACACTTATTAGGTGCTATAGCTATTGTAAACTGTAGTGCTTAGGCAAGAAAAAAATTATAGAACACAGTTCTTGTCCTCAGGGAGCCTATAGTCTGGTTAAGGAGGTAGGCACAGGAACTACTTATTATATAAACTGTTGGAGATGCACAGCAGTGGAGTGAATTGTCTCCAACACAAGGATATTATCTAAGCCCTACCCTGTTAAGCCCACGAAGGCAAACTTGCTCAGAAGTAAGATTTTTACACAAGTAACTAAAGTATATATCCCTTTGATTTCACCCTGGATTCAGGGGAAGCCCTAAACCATTGCTTGAATCCTTTTAGAAGAGAAAGAAGGGAAATTTGAGTCACAGAGGCATAGAAAAATAAGGCCATGTGATACTGGGGTCAGATATTGGGGCTATACCCTTAACCACAGGGTACTAAAGTTATTGATATTCGTATTCTTTGGTTTGTGGTATAAAACAAAAATAAGAAGCTATGATTAACCCAGTATGGTTGCACTCACATGTAATCCCAGCACTCAGCAGGCTAAGGCTAGAAGATGTTAAGTTGGATGCCAGTTAAGGCTACAGAGTGAAGACTGTTTCAACCTGGGAAAAGGGCAAACCATACAAAGAATCTAGAAATCGGCAAAGAAAGAGGCCAGGGCCTCAAAAAAAAAAAAAAAAAAAAAAAGCTGAGCTCATTGGCCCCTTGATTTCTGACAACTGGCATTTAGATCTGTGAACACACAAAGTTCTGTTGTTGTAAGCCAGCTGGGTTGTGAAACAAGTGTCTGTGCATGAACTTCTACATAAGATGGAGCCAAAAGCAGCTTGTCTCAGAATCAGAGAAATACTGGAGAAGGCACGGTTGAAGTAGAATCTCAGTGAGACCCCTGCAGCTACGCTGGGTGGGAAGGGCACTGCAGGTAACACAGCCCAGCACATCTACAATTGAGAAAACAGCAAAGAGGCAGTTCACTCTCAGTGAACTCCCCAGAACCTTACTTGTACTTTGATGTAGTCCTTCACTGGGGGAACCAGGGGCAGGCTATGATGAAGTGTGAAGACCTGTGACCCCTGGTGCAGAGCAAGCTCTGTTTCACATCATGGGGAAAGCAGTTGAGAGCCACTGCTTGGGCAATAAGATTCCAGCATCAACTTCAACACGGAATGGCAGGAAGAAGAGGTGTTTGAATTTCCAAAGCGACTTGGAAGAGGATTTTTGAGAAGAGGAAATGCCGTCACCTCAGCAACTATTGCGAAGTTGCGGGCAGGATCAGCAGTAGCTGTGGCCTTAGACAATCAGGAATGATGCCAATCTCTAGACCTAGGGACCACACTAAATCCTGTGGCTTTGAAGATGAAAAAGTGAGATGTAGTCAAGAAAACTGCTCTGAGATCAATGTGACAACACCGAGGATAGTGTCTTTCTGACTTGGAAGGATAGAAAGATGAGGATTGATTGATTCAGGCCAGCAGATCTGAACCTGTGAAACCTCTTCGGGGTCTAATGACCCTTTCACAGGAGTCACCTAAGACCATTGGAAAACACAGATATTTATTCTGTAATTTATAACAATAGCAGAATTATAGTTATGAACTAGCAATGAAACCATTTTATGGCTGGGGTCACCACAACGTGCGGAACTGTGTTAAGGGGTCACAGCATTAGGAAGCTTGAGGACCACTGACTTAGACAACAGCAAAGGCAAGGAAATCTGTGGAAGCAAATCCCGAGTTTGGCTTTGGGCATCCTCAGTTTGACTGTCTGTAGGAGATCCAGGGAGAGGTGCTTGGCTTCTCCTAGAAGATAAGAATCTTAGGGTATCATCTCCCACTATTGATCTTAGAGTATTGCAACACCCTGTATATAACTCAGGAAAACTATCCAAGCTGTGCAAAATTGTCTAAGAACCAAGTTTTGCAGGAACACTCCATTATGGGATTAAGGAGAGCAGGAGTCAGTGAAGCTAGAGAGGCTATGTGGGAGGGGAGTGGAAAATGAGAGCTGTCCTGGAAACCAAGGAAGAGCCTGTTAATTCCTGTGGCTGCTATAATAAATCACCATGAACTTGGTGGCTTAAAATAGCACAAATGTAGTCTCTTGAAGCACTGCATGTACAGATGCTACATTAAGCTTTCGCCAGAGTGACCTTACCTTCTAGAGCTCAGGGACAGCCCTTCCTGGTCTCACTCAGCTTCTGATGGCTCTGTGGTTCCCTGGCTCATGGCAATGCCACTCTTATCTCTGCCTCCTCCTCTTTATACCTTTCTCTTTGTAACTTGGATATAAGAACTCTCAGCCCCAGGTCAAGAGGGACACATATGTTTTCCTCATAAACATAGTGGTCACTAGGCTCAGGGACTAAAGCAAATCTAAAACAGCTTCACTTTGACCTTGGTAGTTATATTTGCAAAGGTTCTAACACAAGTACCAGAGGTACTTGCTGGAAACTAGGAGTTCAGGCGACACATGAAAAATGCTTGTTTTTCAATGTACTTTTTGGCTCATAACATGGGAGGCTTGAGGGAAGGAATGTGGCTTAGAGTTCCAGGAAGGAGGCTACCCCAGAGCACTGGGAGTTAGATCAGTCTACAAAGGACCTAACCAATGACCATAATGGTTAATTTGTTCAGTATTAAACAGTTGCATTTGGCCTGGAAGAGAACATTTCCATTTTTAGGGTGCTGCTCATATATATATTTCAAAATATACAAGAAGGGTAAAACTCACTCAATAATCCCATAGCCTCAGAAAATGACCATTCAGAGGCCTACCAAAGTCACTTCTCTGGATAGAGGGAATAGCCATTGTTTGCCTGAACTTGGGAAGTTTGCTAGAATGAGGGATTTTTGTGATGAAACTAAAAATCCGCTGGGAAAAATGGTTGCTACAAAACAAAACAAAACTGGTTGCTTACAAGCAACAGGATCCAAGGCTTGGGAACAGTTTATTGCAAAGCAGAGGCATCACTTGGCCACCTATAAACCAAGGCTAGGAGAAAGGGAGCTAGAGGTACACAGGAGGGCAGAAATGGTGTCTTAGTCACTGTTCTGTTGTGGTGGAGAGACACCAGGACCATGGCAACTCTTAGGAAACACTTAACTGGGGCCTTGTTTATCGTTTCAGAGGTTTAGTTCATTATAATGGTGGGAAACATGGCAGCACACAGGCAGACATGGTGCTGGAGAAGTGGCTGAGAGCTAAAGCCCACCTCTAGGGACACATTTCCCCCAACAAGGCCACACCTCCTAATCCTTCTAATCCTTTCAAAGAGTTCCACTCCCTGGTGACTAATTATTCAAATTTATGAACTCATGGGGCCATTCTAATTTAAACTACCGCTGATGGGGATACGCATTTGGGGAGTGAGAACTACTTTTTCTTTTCTCCAAACCTCCAATTTGCTGGCTTAGTGAGGAGATACAGAATCTTGGCATGTCATTTGTTGTGGTTGTTCTTCAGGACACAGAGAAATGGAGACCACCAGCGTCATTCACTATGTGCCTGGCTTTGGACTGAGTGCTATGAGTTTCTCATTTCCTTTAAGCCTATGAATCATGTCTGTTGACTCAGGATATCTGATACGTGACCCCCAAAGGGGTTATGACCCACAGCTTGAGAAC
The DNA here is from genome assembly GCA_907169655.1 of Acomys percivali. Classification (NCBI taxonomy): domain Eukaryota; kingdom Metazoa; phylum Chordata; class Mammalia; order Rodentia; family Muridae; genus Acomys; species Acomys percivali. The sequence continues at coordinate 117,262,528 of OU015748.1, forward strand.
CACTGGTCTAGACATACTAAGTCTACTGCCGTTAATTTATCACCTAGGGCAGAATTCATTCAAATCTGTTGTTTGCCAGAATGTTTCAGAAGCTTGTCATGAATTAATCAATGGAACAGGCCAAAAATGGGGCACACATTGTATTTTAGTGGTGAGAATAAGAAATGTATATCTTAATGTGTTAGTGTTCTTCTGGGTAAGAGATGTTTGGGAGATTAAAATAGCATTGCTTGGGCCTCCAGCACTTCCTGTAATTTATCACCAGGGCTAGAATTGTTGACCCATAATTCAGACACGGTTCTGATTTCCATTCCTATATCATCCCACGTAAATCTTGAAGTAGACTATTTACAGTTTTCTTACAAATGGCATGATAGCTTAGAAACCAAATAACATCTTCTGAACAACGCATCTGGCCTGTGGGGACCCACGCAGTTCCAGAATCTACTGCTTTCTCTCTTTTATTGCTTTCCATTTCCACACTTGTTATTTTTGATCTTGCTAATTTTCCTGTCTTCCTTCCATTCATACTCTCTCCCCCTCCTCACCTCTTCTTCCTTCATATGTGAACCCCATCCCCCATTTATATCACAGATAAGACGAGGGGTAACCTGTCGAGACAGCCCTACTTTCTGTTATCCCATTGCATAGCCTGAGTTGTCATGGGTCTTTCCCCATTGTCTCTGCACTCTGTCCCTTCTAGCTGGGGAGGAATCTCATCCTCTGGTACCCCTTTATGGGAAGGTTCTCAGGAAGGTCACCTCATTTTGATAATAACTATTATCATTTTTTTTATTTTGTTTTTGTTTTTCTAGACAGGCTTTCTCTGTGCAGTTTTGGATGTTCCGGACTTGCTTTGTAGACCAGGCTGGCCTCAAATTCACAGAGATCCTCCTGCCTCTGCCTCCTTGAGTGCTGGATTACAGGCGTGCACCACCGTAATAACTATTTCTTATAACAGCTCATACGTAGCATCTATGCTTCTGCTCTTAAATTATACAGTCACCGTAATTACTCATATTATCCCCAGTATACTCACACCTACGTATTTAAAGCTAAAAGTTATCAAAATTTTCTAAGGTTACTTTTGTGTGTTTTCATCTCCTCCCTATACAAGCAACTTAAATGTTATCCAGATATTTATAATTTAATAATACAAACCTCTGAGAACCATGGGAAATGTAGATTTGAAAAGAAGTAGAAAATAGCACCCAGGTTGCAAAGTATAATCAGTACCTATAAGTTGAGTACAAAAGGTAGCCTGAATTTCTGGGCAGTCAAGTGAAGAGGTGAATGTGGATGGCCATATAGCTTTTACTGTTCACAAATAATAAAAGTCATTTACTATGGAATAGAGTCTCTTAGAAGGGGTTTACACAGTTGTGTGTGCTTGCGTGTGTGTGTGTGTGTGTGTGTGTGTGTGTGCGCGCGCGCGCGCAATTTTTCTCTTCTGCCCACCAAATCAAACAGCTCTAATTTTGCTGATGAGGAAAAGGAGGCACTGACTGGTTAAGAGGTTTTCTGGAGAGCACACCGCTGACAAGCTACAGAGCTGAGTTCTGAGGCAGGCTCTTAGGCTTTAGGCTTTAGGCTTTTGGGGGAGCTCATTCCTGTTTCTGAGAGAACGGCTTCCAAGTGCTTCACCCAATGCTTTTCCAAAATGAAGCACTTCCCCAAGAATTCTGAAAGAAGAGGCCAGGCAAGGTCTTAACTTTTTGTTGAAAGTTAAAAACATAAAACTGTGATTTAAAAGGTACAATTCCTTAGGAAACCAATCTGTCATCTCCACTTGTGGTCTCCACAGGTATGATCTTATTCATTCCTGTTGTTAACTGTTTCTGTGTTAATTAAATATGGTGTTTTATTACATACAATATGAAATATAAGGCATGTATGCCTGCAGGCATAAAGTTATTATGTAATTCAAATGTTGATTTCTGTACCTCCCATATCTGGTGGCAATTCTTGTCATGAGAATCTCCTGCCTCGATGTTGTGCAAACACTGCTCCCCAGTTGTCTCCTGATATGCCAATAAAGCAGCTTATCGCCTATTGTCGAACATGAGAGAGAATCGGAATGGACTTCCTGCCAGCCAGGGGAGGAAGAGGTAGAAGAGAAGTGGGGGATTGAACCACGGGAGTGGTCCAAGAGACATCAGGAGAGGAACTGGAGCAAGGAAAGATACAAAGTGCAAGCATCTTTAGGATGTGTGCTGGGAGGAAGCCAGATTAGCTTAGAGGGTTAAGAATAACTGCTCAGTTATTGTGTTGTGAAGCTTATTGTTAAACAAATAGAAAGGAATCTCAGCTATTTGTGTGATAGCCAGATTAGGAGAGAAACTGAGAAACAAACTCGACTTTATAAAAATAAGATTAACATATCCTGCCTGAGCACATGCACATGCGTGTTACGATCTAGTGTAAGGGTTGAAGAGAAAATAAAAGGAAAGAATGGCTTCTTCACAGGAGGAGACACTAATACAGGAAGCTAAGCCGGCAGAGGCTGGACAGCTGATTAGGTGTCTGGGCTGACAAGCTTTGGGTGGTGGTGTGTAGCCAGCACTTCAGCCTGAAGATAGAGGATAGATATTGTCTAGTTTGGTTTCTGTTGCTTCAGCAAACATTTCTACCTAAAACAACTTGGGGAGGAAAGGGTTTATTTCATCTTAGGCTTTCAGGTCACAAGGGAAGTCAGGGCAGGAGCTCAAAGGAGAGCAGAGATAGAAGCTATGGAGGAATGCTGTTTGCTGGCTTGCTCTTGTGCTCATGTTAAGATATCCTTTGTGAACAGCACAGGCCCACCTGCCTATGGATGGTGCTGCCCACAGTGGGCTGTAACTGCCACCCCCATATCAATCAGCAAGGAAGAAAATACCCTTCAGGTATCTACACAGGTCAAGATGATGGAGCTAGTTCCTCAGTTGAGGTTCTGTGCTCCCAAGCATGTCTAGTTGGCCACCAAGGTTAGCCATCCAGTGTATGTAGATCTTCCTCACATGAACTTGATATTATGTTGCAAAGGCTTTGTTCTATCACATGACATGGCAAGTGTCCTATCCGAAGCAATTTTGTGTTTGGAATTTGTTTGGTTTATCACCAAATAAAGAGAAACATACATTTTTGACTTATATATACTTTGAATCGGGTGAATTTTATTTAGAAAGCTTTAGATCTCTTTACACTTGTTTAGACTAAAGGTGGCTTGCAGACATATCGAGAATTGTCATAATCACCCAGGCTTTGAAAGATTGAGCACTGACATTTTTGTCTACTTGGGTCCATTGACTGATCTCTAGCGTGATTGTACATCCAAATCAAAACGATACTAGTTCAGTTCACTGACTTTTGTGTGATTGTTTCCATCCTAGACAGCCTCGTCCTTGCTTCCTCATCACGTGCACACCAGAGATGGGTGGATGCGTCTCCACACCTAGACCATGGGAGACCCAGGGCAATAAGATCTCTGGCAAACGGGCTGTCACAGCATAGGCTGTCTCCTGCAAGGAGTATTTCTTCTTAAAAAAAAAAAAAAATTAAGGGATGCTTGCAAGGATGTTGCTTTGTTTCACTTTGTAAAGTTTCACTTTTGGCTTTGGTTTGGGGACTATATTTAAATATGGGATAATCTTGTAGGTGAGTGTTTATTCTACATGAAGAAAAGTGTTTGACGGTGCTATGCAATTTTTATTTTTGTAAGCCAGGTACGTGGCAATTCACACGGTCTTCAGCTATAAACATTATGCCATAAATGACCCTCCACGGAAATGTACCAACAAAATTTAAACCACTCAGATCAAGTCTTAGAATAACAGCTGCCGGTTCACTGGCTAAGAAGGAGGTGTGAGACCACCTAGAGTACACCAGCTCTGAAAGCTGCCTGCCAACACTGGCGACAGCTTGCCCTGAAGTGCCAAATAATGCCACAGAGAGGGTTACGAAATTGTTGAGTCCCTTAACTTTTCAATACGGTTGAGTTGGTACCAGAGAGGAGGGGGAAAAAAAAAAAGACAATAGATAAACTAAAGATAATCCAAACCAAAGAATTTGGCCCTTAGCTCACATGCAGGACTTGCTTCAGAACACTGTTTTGTTTTATGTATTTTTTTTTTTTTTATGTTACCCGGCTATGAAAATCTCTACTGATGGACAGAAGAAAATCTCCTACTTGAGCCGCTCCTTGTAGGAGAGCGTTTGTATTGTTTCCATGAGAAAGAACATGTAATATTAACTGTATGTGTATGTGCTCTCGGGAGGGCTGCTGTGGAGTGAGTCGCCGAGACAACCGTCCCACATAGAGGGGACGCCTCGATCAGGGAGGTCTGAGGTTTATTATCTGAGAATGGTAGAAGGCCCGCCAAAGGGGAAACGGGCTCCACCCTGCTTGCTCCAATGAAAGCTACAAAATCAGAGGACAAGTGGAGAAATAATTAGAAATCCTTGCCCACGTCAAACAGCTTGAGCGCTCTGCTCTCTTTCATGAGGGGGCCCCCACTCTCTCAGTTCTGAGAGACAAGCAACATCAAGTTTGCACGGCTGGGAAAGACATTAGATACAACCTTGTAAAACTCTTAGAGAGCTGGCTCAAATTTGCTTATACTCAGATCTCTTTGGGGAGGAAAAATACACTTTAAACCACTGCATGCAGTCTCGATGCATCTAAGAGTTCTGGTTAATTTTATGATTTATTAAAATAAGATTTTTTACTCTGCAACTGAGCACAAGCCAGGAGAAGTGTGGGAGAAAGCAGCAAGCTGGCTCACTGGGCTGCAGTGAGCCTGGGGAAGATGGTGGGAGGAAACTCGTTAGCCTTTGTGGGTTTCATCTTGATTTAAAGGGCATCTGGTACGAAGATGGACACAAATGCTCTGAGAAAGAGAATGTGTGTGCTGACTGATAACATTTGTGGTAGGCTAGGAGAATCTGTATTATTTGGTTTAAGAGGGACTTTTTTTTCCCCTGCAGCTTATTTTCCATGAAATTGATATCTGTGAACAAAAGGTTTGGTACCACTATGACAACAATTACAGTGATTAAAATGGAATCCCATTACAGCTTCTCTTTGGAGATTCAGCACCCTCTGTAAAAAGAGTGAACCAAGCAAGCCTGAGCTATTCTTAGTTGACCCCTGGCTCTTATATTTGTACTGTGTGGGGTCAAGTATGAGAAATATTGTTACAATTAAGATGTAGAACTCTGAAGAGATATTCCAAGACTATTCTCTACAGGAAAGGCTGTGGAATGATTTAGAAAAACAGAGAAAGACTGGAGAGGTTCTGGCTTAATGTTTCATATTAACGGACTCTTTTGTTTGGTTGGTTTTTTTTACAACAGTTTTCGGTTCACAGAAAAGCTAAGTCAATGATAGAGACTTCTTCTTGTCCCATCCCCCACCCCACACATATGCATCCACCCTTAGTATTCACATCCTTTGCCAGATGTATATGGTAGAGCACAGGTAAGGTAAAAGCAGCATCCTGGAGGTAAAGGCACAGAGATCTTGAGGTCAAGGTCAACCTGGGCTACCCTGTGCCTCTAAATGAGTAAGCTAATGGATTCATAAGGCTAGGCTGTATTTCAGTGGTGGGCCACTTCTCCAGGACGAAGGAGGTGCTGGGGTTTGTCAGGGTGACACAAAGACGCATCCCCATACTGTCTTCTGAAGCACAATTTTAAGGGCTTCAAGTCAGGTAAAGCCGGGTCCTTGGCTTTTATGCAGAAACTAATTTCCGGGTAAGTCTGTATGAAACAGAGTTGGAGTTTTGTTGTTGTTACTGTCATCTAAGAAAAATTTAGGCCCTTAGAGAAAGAGTAAACTACATCTACAAGCATGGTGCGGGCTTTTCAAAGAAGTCGAGGTTTATTAAAACACTTTTTTTAAAAAAATGTAGACTTTAAGCATAGGAGTTACAGGGAGACAGCCATAGGAGTTACAGAGAGTTATAGAGGATCTACCCAAACATGAGTGTGTGTTCCTCAGGAAGAGTCCCAAGTAAGTGTCTCAGCAGTAGACAGAGACAGTATCTTGGTGGCTCCGAGGTTACACCCCAGAGATCACTAAGAAGCCTGTCTTTTCTTGTTGATAAGTGAGATTATGGGATGGCTCTGGAGATTCCTTGGGTAGGATTTCAACCCGATAAGGTAAAACCAGGAGCCCTTAGGATTGCACAAGGGGCTTAGGTCATGCCTTTTACTGGAAACGGGATTTCTGTTGAGATGCCTTGAAGATTTCAGGCTTGTAGCTGGGAAAGGAGGAAGGCCATAAACAGATGTTGTTAACTGTGCTGAAACTCTTGATCCACAGAAGCTGAGATGCTTCAACTGGATTTATGGGATCTGGGTTCTTTGCTCCTCTTATTCCTGGTCGTTTTCGCTGTGTTTCTATCCTGCCTCTGTCTTAATCTCTAGGGGGAAAAAAAAGAAAGAAATACGAAGGGAAATAAACCTGACATTGGAGTGCTAAATTAAGGTATTGAACATTTTGTGCGTGTTGAGAATTACTTGAATGCATAATAAATGACACTGTAGTCATGATTCTCGCCTTCCCTCCTCATTCTCTGTGCTTCACGTAGCTGTCTCCCCACTCCAATCTGCCCTGCCACTGGCCTTACTCTCTTGCTTTTCCCTAGGGTGTCATCCAGGTGGACCTGAGTAGGATACATCCCTTTCATTGCCTTCTTTCACTTAGCAACATGCTTGGTCTTTCCCTGTGTCTTCTCCAAGCTTGAGCACTTGTTTTGCATGTAGGTATTGAATCTCAGGTTATGGGTTCTGCTGAAGTGGGATAAAAAAAAAATGGCTTGCACAGTGTGGTGCCAGAAATGGATTAAATACGCCACTGTCCTTACTAGTGAAATGTAAGTGAGTGACCTGCCACTGTCCCTCATGGAAGAGCTGTATAGATTTTCTCTTATGGGCTACTTTTTTTTTCCATTTGGGGAATTTCCTCATCATCACAGGAAATCTGATAGGATTCTCTACGTGTTGCACTCTTAACTGCCAACATAGACAGATCTTCCCACTGAAGCACACAGGACTGGATTTTTGAGCGGAGCAAGAACATCCCATTTGTAGAACATGTCCACGAACCAAGGCCATGTATGAGGAACTGGCATTTCTTGCTGCAGCATTGTCCTGGAGGTATGAGTTCTGTTTGGCCTGAAAGGATCCCTCTGTGCTGATAAGTTTTAATTTGTTTTTCTTGGTCAGCATAAATAAAAACCCTTTAGCTCCTTCAGACTTGAGAGTGAGAGGAAAGAAATTTCAAAAAGGCAAAGCAGGCAGAGAAACAATCCTTTAAACTGGTGGGAGGAAATGCTGGGGGCATTTAAAGAATTTATTATGCAGTCATGGCCTGTAATAAAGGAGATTAAGGAGGCAGTTGCTGCCATGCCGATCCTGTTGGGTTTAGGAACAACACCTTTAAATGTTGCTAGTGCAATGCAGACTGTCACGGGGAGCCACATGAGCTGCGCTGTTCCTTAGCGATGAGGTGTTGTTAGCATTTAATGGAGCCTGACTGGAGAGCTGGTGCTGTTGACTCAGTGCAGTAAACATTTGACTCATCTTGATAGAGCCTTCTCCACGCTAAAGGGCACCGCCTGTCAGAGGGAGAGCCAAGGATCGATTTTAGGCCCTTAAAGCGAATTCTGCATTTCTCAAATTATCTGCCACCTTTATAACACTAGAGTGGGCAAAACCTTCTCCTGCAGCAGGGACTTCAGTGGGGACATCTCTTCAGGATGTTTGCTAGATGGCACCTTTCACAGAGTCTACTAATATGCCAGGCCTGGATTTGAGATGGAGAGGTCTTTCTGCATGTGTGTGGTATTTATGCATGTTTGTATGCATGTTTGCATGTATGAACCTGACTGTGGGGATTACATTTAGCCACCATGTCACCCTGCCAGACCCTCTTGCTTCTGTGCCAAACACTTTGTCCACTGAGCCATCTCCTTAGCCCATGAATGCTTCATTTTAAATTGATACCTATTCAGCACCGTAACCAGGGCATGCGGAAACTCCTAGAATAGATCCTATAAAAATATTATCTTTGTTAATGTATTTGGAGCCAGGAGTGATCTGTCAGTCATATTAAATGAAGTTCTTATGCCAGCAATGAGGCTGTATCAATAAAAGACTTAGTCTCCAGACTTGAGACATAGTTGACTGTGCCAGGCAGTCAGGTAAGCACATTCTGTTAGGATTGTCCAACACAGGCAACAACACAAATACCGAGATATCTCAGTAATAGACTCTGCAGACCTAGTGTGAGTGTGCGTCACAGAAGCTTGGTGAGGTCACTAGGTAGTAAGATGTGGGAAGAAAGAGGTTTTTCTAAGCAAAGCAAACTACATGGTCAATGCACAGATAGTGGTGTGCTGTACTATCGAAAATTTGATTATTTCTGATTGATGAAAATGGGACATGAAGGTAGGTCAGCTGAGTGGCTGCATCCAAACAGATGCTTCACCGGGACAGGGTTGTCTGTGCTGTTGTTAAAAACAACATGCATTTACATTGTAGGCACCAGGAGGGGTTTAAATGCTTGAACCAATACGGTGTCTTGCTTGCCCTTATAACTTAGAGATATTTTATTTCGCATGTGCCACCATCCCCAGCTTAGAGAGAATTTTTAAGCATCAGAGAAGCTGATTTGGCCAAGAGAAAGATGAGGTTAACAAGCTCTACTCATATTTAAGGGGCAAGGTGGTCACTTCTAGAATGAAGAGCAAAACACGGTGGAGCAGGACAGAGGAGAGAAGTGGAAAGGGAGGGAGCCAGGTGCCTTTTACCTGCTGAGTGATAGAACATTTTATGGACACACCATTTATCCATGCATCCACTGGTGGGCATTTAGGGTGTTTCCAGCTTCTCATGACTACAGTAGAGCTGCAGTAAACGTCAACACCTGAGTCCTTCTCAAGGCATGTGCTCTCTTCCCTCTCTGGTAAAGGCCTAGGATGAGTAGGTGTGTTTAACTTTCTATGCATCTGCCAACTTCTTTCCCAAAGTGATTATACAATTGTACATTTCGCTTGGCAATTTGTGAGAGTCCCGGTTTGTATGCATCCTTTCCAGAACTTGCTTTTGCTAGTCTCACTAACTTAAGTCATTCTGCTAGATGTATAGTGGTCGCCTATCATGGTTTTGTGTTTCTCTAATGGCCAGTGATGTAGACTATCATTCATGAGGTTATCCATTGTGATTAAACCTTTTCATTTCAGTGAGACTGAATTCGTGTCAGTGTTTTCTCTGAGCAAATGGCTTTCATGATACATATATAACCCATACATTTACTGTGATTATATTTCCCTGTAAATACTGGTCAGTGGAATCTCAAAAACACTGGCACATTACAGCGTCCTCATTTTCATTCATTTACAAATATGCTCTGAATGCTAGGTGTGTTGGCGCATGCCTTTAATCCCACCACTCTAGAGGCAGAGGTAGGCGGATCGCTGTGAGTTCAAGACCAGCCTGGTCTACAAAGCGAGTCTAGGACAGCCAAGGCTACACACAGAAACCCTGTCTCAAAAAGCAAAAACAAAAACAAAAACAAACAAAGGTATGCTCTAGTTTCTCCTGTGACTGCAGGTTATTTAGAAACAACTTCCTTAACTTTCTAACACATGATTGACATCATTGTGCAATTTTTGACTGCTAATCTCTTGTTTAATTACCACTGTGGTCTAATAATATATTTTGTTTGAATTAAAACCTCCTGAATTTATGGAGTCTGTTTTATGGGCCAGAATATTATATAGCTTGGACAATGATCCTGTGCAGCTGCAAAGAATGTAAATTCTGCTGCTGATGGGTGGGATGTTCAAGGTCAAGTTTCACAATGGGATTCAGCCTTGCTTAGCATTATTGGTTTCCGGTCTACTTATTTGATCTATTATGGAAAGACACGTACTGACGTCTCTCTGGGCACCTGTCTGGGCTCCTGTCTGTCTGTCCTTCCTTGTAGTCTTTCCAGCCTTTCTTTCATCTAAAGCCCTTTTAGCAGAGCATAAAATTTCCTTTCTACTTAATGAATTGGTACATTTGATGTTACTATCACAATTTTTGCTTTGTAATTTACTTTCTTTGGTATTAATACACTCTAACCTTTTTCATTTATGTCAGTATCTTTCATTCTTAATCTGTCTATATTTATGTTCAAAATGTAATTCTTATTGTCATGTGAAATTTATTTTGGTTTTTAAATATATTTTATTAGTTTATTCATATTACATCTCAATTGTTATCCTATCCCTTGTATCCTCCAATTCCTCCCTCCCTCCCATTTCCCCCTTACTCCTCTCCCCTATGACTGTGACTAAGGGGGACCTCCTCCCCCTGTATATGCTCATAGGGTATCAAGTCTCTTCTTGGTAGTTTTTAAAATCTAATCTGACAGTCTCCTATCTTTAGTTGGGAATATTTAGACCACTTACCTTTAATGTAATTGTTGATAATGATAGGCATAAATACTTACATTTTCACTATTTCTCTTTTCCGTTATTGTCTTTTTTACCTTCTTTCTGCCATTCTATAAATTAATAATTTCCAAAGATTTGTTTCATCTGATTTTTTTTAATTGTTGTCAGCCTACATAACAACTGTAGAACACTTTTCTAAATATTAGTGTGCTTATTCAGGGATAGTTATCATTGCAGTTGGAGTACAGGAGACAGTGAAGTCTATGCACATTGAAGGATGGCAAGGAAGGTGGGTATTTTTAAAGGCAAAATAAAGAGAACTGTATTAATCAGCATAGCGATCAATGAAAACGGTGGGGTCAATCCAAATTTAAAAGGTAGCTGTTGGGCAGACATCTTTGTAGAAGCAGTGGCTGTACTCACTTATGTTATTGCAAAACGTCGTCACAGAATTCTGATTCTCATATCATTTCTTTAAGAAATCAACAGAATAATCTCAATATAACCCAACGGAACAAAATGAAAGTAGCTTGTCAAGACAATTCATTCTGTAAAAGGGTGCATCACAACCCAGACTATCACACTGGGCAGAAGGTTCTCATTGGCTGCAGTCTGGCCTCATGCTCTTTGGAGATTGGCTAGTATTAAAAGGATCGGAGCAAAGCAAATGAAGACAAGGAAGAAATGGTCTGTCATCCCAGCCACTGAGTTCTGGAAATGCACCGGAGCCTTTCTGCAGACCAAAGTTTTATAAGACGGGGAGATTAAAAATAAAGATGAGGGAGATTTGTGGAATATTGGCTGATAGGTAGCTACCTTTGATATATGCCCTAGACTGAACAACCCCTCCTCCAAACCCTTCACATTTCTTCAACAGAAAATATGTTGTATTTAAGTTTTTTAAATATAAATTTTTGCTTCCCCTGCGCTTGCACTCTCTCTCTCTCTCTCTCTCTCTCTCTCTGCTCACATGTTTACATGTGTGAGTGTTCTAGCTGCCTTGAAGATTTTCTTTATTACTGATACCTGGTGATAAGGATGTGGGGCCCTGGACACTTTGGAAAAAGGAACCTTGCAATAGGCCTAACTATTGGTGTGTGGATTCTAAATTCCAGGGTCCCCTGGAAATTGGTATCCTGCTGCTAGGAGGAGGACATAGGCCAAGCCTCAAGTCAGTGGAAGCGGTAAACACTAAGTCAAGACATCCTTAATTTGCTGGCATTATGGCTCACTCTCACCTCTGTGCTTTAGGAACTAATTGAGTATAGAGGAACCTTCTTAGAGAGATCCAAGAGATCTCGGGATGATCCAAAGTAAAAATAGTTCAGTTAATGGGGGAGATGAGAAATTGAACATCTAATTCCAGGGCTCTGCTAATACAGCACTCCCTTCTCTGCCCCATAGAATTCCATCACATTTTCAAATGGCCTTTTCCAAATAGAAAAAAAAAAAAAAAAAAAAAAAAAAAGAAGAAGCCCTTTTCACAAAATAGCTGACTTCTGAAATGTTGTCAGGGATTATTCTTTAGTTCCAAAGACTATTAGCAATACTAAGGTTCAGTTTTGGTCTAGAGATTTGGAACTTGCGTCAGCAAAAAAATTTTTATAGGCATGTTTACTAACCCATGTATTAATTTAATTTTAAAAATCAATTTGCGTCCAATGTAATTTTGTTTTAACTTTCAGTTATTTGCTTTTTGCTCTGTGCTGACAAGTTCCTGCCACCAATAGATGCCTTTGCAAACAGGGCAGTCCTCTAAAAGCTTTCATTTAATCTTCTTAAATAAATTAGTAATCATCTCTAAGCAGGAACAAATGCATAGTCACCACGTGACAGATAATTCATAGCATTTTTTTTAAAAGCAGCAACTTTTTTTCTTCCTCGCTTGTCAGCCGTGTCTGGCAGTTTATCGTCCCCCACCCCCCCATCCCCCCCACCACCCCCCTCCCGCAATGAATCTGAATCCACATGCTGGACCGTTTGCACCATCTGTTACAGGCGTGTCATGGGGGAGATGTCTCTAGACACCTGGTGTGATGACGTGGAAATGTCAGCTCCAGCGTAAACACTAGCTCCAGTAACAAAAGACTAAGAGGAAAATTCAGGGGAGAAAATGTTGCTGGTAACCCTGAGAGTGATACACCTGTTTCTGAATTTGGGGAAACATATGCATACCTGTGTGTGTGTGTGTGTGTGTGTGTGTGTGTGTGTGTGTGTGTGTATGTATGTATGTATGTATGTCCACATGCATGTTTCTAAGTATGCTTGAAGATATGTTTGGAAGCAGGCATGCATGCACATATGGGAACATGTCTGCAGGCATATTTGGAAGCATGCCCGCATGTATGGATGGAAGTATGCCTATATGTCTGTCTGTATATATATGCATATATATATATATATATATATGAAAATTTGCCTGTATTTAAGTTTGGAAGATTGCCTGAATATGTTTGCTTATATTCTTACATGTATGTAAATAAGTACGCTTATACATATGTATGGAAATATGCTTGTATGCTAGTATAAGTGTATTCCTTATTCTTTTATGTATAGAAATATGCCTGGATATATGTACATACATCTGTATGCGTGTGTGAGAATATGCCTGTTTGAAAGGATACCTGCATGTATGTTTGCTAGTATGCGGGCATGCATACACAGAAGCATGTGTGCATCTATGTATGGAAGTATGCCCATGCGCATCTCTGGAGGTATGCTTTCAAGTGCATATTTTTAGCATCAGTGACTTTTCAGAATCTTAATGATAGATATGATTAAGTTCTTGGAAGATATAAAAGACTTA
>OU015748.1:117275767-117290341 GCA_907169655.1 Acomys percivali
ACAGCTACACACACATGCACACATACATACCCACCCACCCCCGACACACACACCCTCCCCTTCTCACTGATGGTCCACTGGATGTGAAGATGAGGATCTAGATCATACTTAATTCTGACTCTGTATTTACAGTTGTGCAGTGTCATTAGAGAAGCCAGTTTTCAAGCCCAGATCCTCCGTGCCCCCAAGCATCAGGCACACAATAAGATAATCTCTTTGCTCATTAGTTCCAACTGGCTCCCGCACTGACAGCCGGGCCCAGAGACCTTCTGTAGTAAGATGTAGTTCGATGACCTTGCCATCGTTTCAAAGGCTCAGATGCGATTCAGGCATTTCTAACTTCATATGGGAGGAAGCCTGTAAGGCACATAAATGTAGATCATTTTCTTCTTGTTGCAGTGTTAATTTTGGCATACATCTAAAATTGTCATCTCCACTTTCTCTGTCTAGGCTGGCGTCTCTCTTAAAGGAGAATCCATCTTCTTGGTACGGTCTCAGTTCAGGCTCTTGTAGTTTTCACGTGGAGTTTTGCAGCCTCCAAACAGGGCCTTGCTCACGGTCTATACTGTGGTCAGCGGGGCAGTTATGACGTAGGCTGTCAGCTCTTCTTTTTTCCAGCATCGGAAACTGTGTGGGACTGTTTTGTGGTCTTGGATGTACATCGCTTCCAATTAGATGCCTAACTAAATCTCCCCTCACACTCCTTTCGAAGGCCCCCAATTCTGCGAAGCTTTCCCTGGTTGTTGGGAGCTTTTCCTGTTTGAGCCATTACTTCCATTGTGCTAAGCATTTGTTAGAGGCCGGTTGTATTGTTGTGTTGTGGATACCTCAGAGGCAGGGCCTGAGTAACTTTCATCTCTGTACCCAGATCCTTAGCATCTTGCTTGCAGATAGGAGGGGCTTTAATGAGACTATTTTGGAGTTTATTGCTCTGACCGTGCCTCCTGAAACTTCCAGGAAGCAGTGTATTTTGGAGAAGTATTTTATGATCTGTGGTACACCTTTGGGGTAGGGTAGAGAGGAACTAAAAGGAATTTGACAGATAGTCTACTTTGTCAGCATACTTAATGCCTTGGAAATGGCACCGGCTCTTACCTTTCATCGTCACTGGAGACAAGGCTAAATTGCCATATACCTCTACACAGTCCTGGTCTCCAACTGTTGTTCAGAAACCCCCTTGGACAGAGTCACATGCAGGACTCAGATATTAGACATGTCCATTTTGGTAAACCTCCAGAACCTCAAATCCATCCCTTCATCCCCTCCGACAAAGACAAGTAGAACCTAGATGCCCAAGCAGGTGTTAGCACAAAGCCATCCTCAGCCACATCACCACCATCAGCCAGCTCCCGCTTACCAACTGTGTCTGTTTTCTCTCTCCAGTTTTACAGCTCCCCTTCTCCCTACAGGGCTGCATCTGCCCCCCCCCCATAGCTGAGGGCCACTCTGGTTTGTTTCATCTCATCTTTTCATCTGTTATTATGACACAGACTCTTGAGTTTCCCAGAAGGCAAATCTGATGGTGATTTGGTCTTACACCCCGATGTCTTCAGGGAAGGGTAGGGTTCCCAGACCTTCCAGCTGTAGCGCCTGCTTCCTCCACTGTGGGAGCGTGCCCTGCTGTCTGTCTTTTTTTTGTGTGTTTTAGCCTCACTGAGGTTACTTGCGTTGTCCTTAAGATGACTTTTCCTCCTCTGCCTTCAGGTTTTTGAAGATCATGTTCCTTTTTTCTAGAACCTTCTTCCCACCTCCCTATTTCTACCAGCTACTTCTCACTCCTCCTTCACTTCTCTGCTTAAGCATTCTGTTTTCTACCAGGATTTCTTTCTCCTCCAAACTGGGTTGACATCCACGCAAGCCATGAATACATGGGATCCCAGGATGAGCACACCACATTTATCTCCCTCAGGACACTGACATCCACTGAGGCCAGCCTAGATTTTATTAATTATTT
Organism: Acomys percivali; assembly: GCA_907169655.1. Lineage (NCBI taxonomy): Eukaryota > Metazoa > Chordata > Mammalia > Rodentia > Muridae > Acomys > Acomys percivali. The sequence continues at coordinate 117,277,722 of OU015748.1, forward strand.
TCTTCCCACTCTGTAACACTGTCTAGACACAGAATGTGCTATAGAAGAAATTGTTCACCTGCTGACTACACTGAGATTGTCATTGACTAGACACACACATGAGTACTCCGGAGATCTGCTCAGACAAAACTCTAAACAACCAGGACAATCTTGGCATTTGTTTTCAACCCAGTGACTCAGGGTATTTAAAAACCTCCAACTACTTCCACTCAGATCTTTATCTATCATTTATGGAGGTGAAAGAGTCAGATTTAATTAGGAGTGGAAAGGTCTAAGGGTGTATGGCTCTGCCCTATAATACAAATGAAGGGCTCATTGTCCTAGGCCCTGCCAATTAAAATACTGGTAAAGGAGCTGTGGAGCCAGGAGGGAGCCTGCTCATCACCTCTAGTCAGAAACAGACTATAAACTGAAAACAAAAGACATCATTTTAGCAGAAAAAAAAAAAAAGCATTTTGACCTTGAATAACAGAAAATCCTAAGAAACTTAGCATAGACAGAAGAGTCACATTTACCTTCTTGTCCTTTGGTAATTGTTGAGGGCGAAGTTTACATATGATTCCAATGAACATACAGCTGACCTCATCTAAAAGACAATGGAAGTCAGCCATCGTCACGGGCACTTGACCTCCATGCCGAGTGTCTGGTCTAGGTACCGGTGTAATTCATGCAACTTTTCTGGACACATCAGTGAGACCACTTGGAAAAGGAACACACATGCACATATGAAGAGAGACAGGTAGTCTGTTGCACAGACAAGTTTCATGTTGTTGCACACACAACTATGAGCTTGGACCAGTGAGCTGGCTCAATGGGTGAAACAGTTGCTGCGAGGGGAAATCTGAGCTCTACAACTGAACCTGTGGAACTCATGTAAAGGGTGATGAAGAGAAACTGCGCTACAGAATTGTCCTGACCTCCATGAGCGTGCCCTCTCCCACATCTCCCCCATCTCCCGCTCACGCACATGTGTGTGCTGACAAATGAATAAAGCTACTTGACAGAACTCTGTATCCATAGTATGTTAGAGGGAAAAAGTCGATCTTTAAAAATGTGGAGAAAATATTTGTAACTCCAGACTGTTTAGAAGTTTTAATAGTTGGTGAAAGAGAGTGTGTTGTTTTTAGTGAAGCTGTAATACTCTTTGAGGATGGTCACTGGGAGGTGTGCTGTGTTGTTGTTGTATTGTTGTTGTTTGTGTGTGTTTCTGTGTGCATATTCATTGCTACTTCATATTATCAATCCCTGGTTCATTCATTCAATACTTCTTTTTTTTTAAGTTTCAATTCGAATTCTTCTTTAATTATTTAATTTATTTATTCATTTACATCCCAGCCATAGGCCCCTCACTCCTCTCCTCCCAGTTTCACCCTCCCTCCCTCCTCTCCCATCTCTCCTACCCTATTCCTCAGAAAAGGGGAGCCCTCACCCCCCCCCCCCCATCCTAGCTCATCAAGTTGCATCAGGACTGAGTGTATCCTCTTCCCCTGTAGCCTGGCAAGGCAATCCCGCCAGATGGAAGGAATCAAAAAGCAGGCAACTGAGTCCATGTCCCGCTTCCCTTACTAGGGGATCCACATGAAGCCTGAACTGCCCATCTGTGAAGGAGGCCTAGGTCCAGTCCATGCATGGTCTTTGGTTGGTGCTTCAATCTCTACAAGCCCCTCTGGGCCCTAGTTAGTTGGCTTATTGGTCTTCTTTTGGAGCTCCTGTCACCTCCAGGTCCGTTTCTCCTTCCACTTACTTTCCCACAAGTCTCCCTACACATTACTCAAAGCTTGGCTGTGAGTCTCAGCATCTGCTTCAAGGCACTGTTGGGTGGAGCCTCTCAGAGGACAGCCTGCTAAGCTCCCATCTGCAAGCATAGCAGGCTCTCTGCTGTCAGCGGTTGGCTCTCTCCCATGGGGTGAGTCTTAGCAGGATATCTATCAGTGGTTGGCTCTCTCCCACCACTGAGTCTTGGGTTCAGCCAGGCATTGGTTGGACATTCCCTCAATCTCTGCTCTATCTGCCTTATCTTTATCCCTGCACATCATAGGAAGGATAAATTTTGGGTCAAAGTTTTTGCAGGTGGGTTGGTGTTCCCCTCTCTCCACTAGGACTTCTGTCTAATTAGAGGGTGTCCTCTTTACTTTCCATGGCCCCTGCCACTAGCAGTCTCTGCTAGAGTCCCCCTCATAACCTCCTAGAAGCCTACCCTGACTTAGGTCTCCACCTTGTCACAGAGATGCCCACAGTTTCTCTTTTCTCTGCAGGCCTTCTGTCCTGCCTCCCCCATGCTCCCCATGTCTGAGCTCCACTCTCTTGAGAATGTAAGTTCCATTCTGAGCTATAGCTCCTGTGTGTAGGGAGTTGCTTGTGATGGGACTGATCCTAGCCTTATAAAGAGATAAAAGTACATATAACTAATCCCAAGTCAACAACAGAGCAGGTGAGGGGAGCAAGAGTGGGGGAAGTCATGGGATTTTGGAAGAAATTTTTGGTTAGAAGAAAGGGAATGGGTGAAACAGAGAAAAGTAAGGGGTGCCTAGGATGTCAGGGTAAGGGGGAGCATTTAGAAAGCAAAGTGATGAAGACATGGAGAGAGAAAGAGTGCAGCCTTCTAATACTATAAGAGCTAGTCTGCAGGAAGGAAGCTTCCTGGTCAAAGATGACTGGATTTCCGCATGTCCCGTGACCAAAGTGTGTGGTGTTTTCAGCAATCGGGTCCTACCATTAAGTTCTAATGGGCAGCCAAGTACAAAGGCAATAGTCTGTATTTGGAAGCCTTTGGGACACCTCTGACCAGCAACTCAAGGGAAGGGATCCCACACTTTGCACTAGGTTTTTGTTTGGTAAAACATGGCTTTTGGAATGAGTTTAATCTCCCTGTTTAGGATAATTCCAACTAAACTCATATCTATACATTATATATGGAGCCTGTAAAATATGAGGTTCCATGTGGCTTTTGCAAGTATCCGTACACTTGGTTACCCTGCCATGGCCCCTTCTTCTGCTCTCCCAAACTTCCCACCCTCGTCTCTCCTTAAACCCAGTTCCCAGCATTCCTCATTCTTCTTTACAAGATGCCTGTTGTTTGCCCAATCCTCTTTGAAGTATAAGTTCCATGATGGTAGAAGCATTGTTTTGTCCATCGGGATGGCGTACAGAACAGGGTGACATCACTCTGTGGTCCTCAATGGACACATGGGTAACATGTCAAAGCTCCAGGGGGCTCTGGGGATGTGCTTGCTGAAAAACAAAACAAAACAAGCAAACAAACAAACAACAACAAAATGTCGGGTCCCAGCCCGCGGGAAAAATTGAATCAGGGTTCACCTGAAAGAGGGAATGGGGATTGAAAGTAGGATACAGAGACGGGAGAAATAACGAATCAAGTCAGGAAATTTCTGATCAAGATTCACTTTATTGCCAACTAGCAGGAACATATATATAGGGCCAGGTCAATAGGATCTATTCTTATCTCACTCACCCTAGCCCCCGGGCAAGAATGCAATAGCCTAAATTGCTCTCTGTAGAACTTCCTAGTTCTCTGAGTAGGTCCTTGTAAGAACTTCCTAGATCCTCTGGGTGGTTCCAAGTTGAGACTTCTCTACTTCTTTCAAAGGTAAATAGTCCAAGGATAGCCTAGAACACAAGACCTTGTGCTGAGGTAAAGGTCAGCAACTCGAAGGTCACAGCATACAGCCTAAGCACAGGATTTCTGACATGGCAGAATTTGGCATGGTTCCCCCCATAACAAAACCCTTGTTCTAGGGATAGCATGTTTAAGCAGTCAGGGTGACAGCCGGCTGGCTGTTGCTTCTTCACTGTTTAAAACCAGGCCACTGCAGTAGGTTGGGAGTTTGGTGTGCAGCACAGTAAGACAAACATGAGAGATGTAGCATCTGGTGTGTTCTCTAAGAGGATGGGTTGGAGGCCACCGTTACTTCCTGAGGCGACGTGGGAATTGTAGGTGACCCCAGTCATAAGACATGGAACGGCGTTGATTCTTCAGGAAGGGCTGCCTCAGGCCTGGAGTGGTGAGCTGGCAGGAGTTCCTAGTGTGAGGACAGTGCTTGTGGCAGTGCAGTGTATGAGCAGGTGTTTGGAGATTTGGCCCTTATGTCTTAAGAAAGCAGAAAACAACAACAAAGAGAGAGAGAGACAGAGAGAGACAGAGAGCGAGAGAGCGAGAGAGCGAGAGAGAGAGCGAGAGAGAGAGAGAGAGAGAGAGAGAGAGAGAGAGAGAGAGAGAGAGAGAGAGAGAGAGAGAGACTCCATCTTCCACCTAGGTGTGTCCCTAAAATTTTCTGAGAGAAATTTACCTCCATTATGTGAATGTAAAATGTCCTTCTGCTTTTCTGTAGTCTCTAATGTGGGCTATGACAAAAGGCAGCCCCCTGCAGCAGCCTGTGAGATTCTGGTATTTAGAATCGCTGTGTGGAGTAACTTCTCCTTAGGTCAGCTTCTCACCAGTACACCTTCTCACCTCTGTACTGAAGAGGAGACCATAAGGAAATCTTCCTTGTAGGAAGACTCACCTGGAAGTACATTGTCAGCAAGTGCTGCCCGTAGCCTGGGCAGTACCACCTACAAACTATCTCAGGATGCCTACAACACCTGCCCCTCACCCAGACAGGCCTTAGGACTGCTACACAGAGGCTGAGTCTGGAAGAGGTCACAGTCAGGACAAGCCTAGTTTCTCTTTTTGCTAACAAAGCGGTTCACTTCTTTTTAGTTTTTAAATCCAGGCAAAGGTTCTGGGGCCTCTTGGGGGACAGCTTCAGGACACTGAAGGATGTGCAGTGAGGTGATAGAAGTGAGGATGAGGGGGAAGAGCTCACATTGCCTTCATTACGGCAGCCCAGCATCTTCTATTGCCTTTCAGAGAATGAACAGTATGAAAACAGCCTAAACACTCAAAGGCAAAATAAAACAAGAAAAAAAAATGAGTGAAAAATATCTTAAAAATAAAAAGGAGCAATGGATTAAGTGAGGCTTAAACTTTAAAAAGAGGGCACAGAGTAAGCTAAAAAGGAAGGGTAAGAGTTCAGAAATACAATAGAGACGAGATTTAAAAATGGAAGAGAAAATGGTGTAAGCCAATGAGATAGAAGGTTAAAACGTGAGCAAACGTATTATCGCGTAGGCTGAGAGGCTAAAGTCTAACTCCCACGAGATGAAAACACAAAGCTAGACCATTCCTTAGGATTAAGGATGCGGATTAGAGAGTCAGATCTGAGAAGACAGGTGAAGGACAACAGAAATTAGCTTATAGCTGTAGGACTAAAGTGGATTAAGTGAACCTTCATTTTAAAAATTATGTAAGGGAGAAACAGAAGCGACCCATTTAGAAGAGAGAGTGTGGCAGCTACAGTGTCCCCGTGGGAGAGGTAGCATGGAGGCACAGTTGTCTTGAGCCTTCAGCAGGCAGGGCCGAGGGTTCAGGGGGAGGATTATTGTCCTAGGACCCCTGCAGACATGCCCTGGCCCTAGGTTACCTTCTGCCTCCAGTTAAGAACAATGATATGCATGAAAAACAATTCATGTTGGCTCCCCTGTTGTTACTGCCACCCGACCTTCAGGATCTGCCATCTTTGCCTTGGCTGTTTTCCAACTTTGGTTTGGTTCTACTTTCTACTCCCTACTCCGCAGCTGGATTAATCTGAAAGTGCTGTTTGGGTCATGTGATTCTCCCATATAAAAATCTTCTGTGCTTATCATCACAAAGACCAAATTCTGGAAAGGCTTAACAAAATCTCACTCCTAAGTGTTGTTTTTTTTTTTTTTGTTTGTTTGTTTGTTTTTCTCAGACAAGCTGGGGATCTTTTGTTCGCATCTAAATTGGGAGTGGTCTGTTGTGTTAACATTCTGTGCCCCCTCACCAGCCACCCCACCCCAGGTACCAAGGGATTAACCTGAAGCAGGGAATTTGATCATGAGATTCAGACATTTCAGACACACACACAAAAAAAGGGAATTCCTAATTCCATTTAGGAAAACTCAAAGTAAATTGATATTGATTTTGTTTCAGCTTTTCATTCTCAGAGAAAATGAGAAAGCAAGAGACCGAAAGAGCCCGCTGTAAAGAAAGAGAGAGAACTCACATTCATGTGCCTCTGGACGACGTGGGGTTTTAAGGGGTCAAATCTAGCTCTCCTTTGAGCTGGTCCCCATAATGATGTTCTTTCTTGAGTCTTTCAAAATGTGTTTTGAGCATTTCTTAGCTCTGGAAAAGGAAGAAAGTTCAGCCCTTCTAAGTGTTTGAAGGAAAGAAAAAGATTTTGGGAAGAAAACTAACCATTTTAAGATTATCTCAGTGAGGTCTCTGCCAAAATGCCAGATGCTACTGTGAAAAAAAAAATCTTCCTCAATTTGCTGTCTGGGAGCTATGCCTGCCTCTTTAACTGTGCCTAAGGAGAATTCTGTACAATGAGGCAAATGGCAGCCCCACTCTGAGTCAACAGTGTCCCCACAGAGGAAGCCATTCTAGTTAAGGCTGTGATGGACTACAGCAGCTATTCTCTCCAAAACTCTATCCGTTGTCAGAAAATAGCAGGTTGCTTTCTAACAACTACACTGTTGATGATGGTGACTGTCCTATTGTGCTACCACAAACACTGCTTCCCTCCCGTGTCACAGCAAAACTCATTTTCAACACAGAAGTCTTCCGGAATTAGAGGTAAGCTGTGTGTGTTTCTGCCTTCTTATGCTAACCTTTATTTTCTTCTTTCTTCATTTTATTTTATTTTATTACATGAATTTGGCTATCAAAAGCTGTCTATAAGCAAAATCAAAGTTGTATTAGCCATACCCATATTTAGACCTTTCCCCTCCTCTTTAGGGAGTAAGAACCAGGGTCAGAAACAGACTTGAATTCAACCAAATAACTTACATATCTGACTGGAGATAACTGAAGCAGACCTACAGTTAGAAGATAACACCACTTTCTTACTGCAGCAAAACTACACATTCTCTTGGGTACATAAGAAACCCAAGATTCCCCAAAGAGGGGGATTTGAAATCATCTACCTTCGTATTTTCAAGTTACCCAGGTCTTAGCTTGAGCTCTGGATGGTTCAATAACTCATCTTTTTATTTTTATTTTTACTTTTTATTTTTGATGCTTTACTTTTTAATGAACTGAATATATATGTGTTCCACCCAAATTCATTTGTTGAATTTGTCTTCCTACTATGGCTATATTTAGACTAACAAAGTATTTAAGAGAAGCCATAAGGCTGGGTTCTGAGCTAGGGCTGGTGTCCTTGTATGAGGGGAGTCTGGAGAACTTCTGTGCTCCATGGGGAAGGCCCTGTGATGACATGGCAGGAAGACGGCTGTCTGCCTGTGAAGAAGAGTTCTACTCCCCAGAAAAGGAATTGACTGCAACTTTATGCCTGAATTCCCCAGTCTCCAGAACTGTTATCAGATAAATTTGTTGTTTCAGACACCCCATTCCACAGCATTTTGTATTACAGCCCAAGTACAACAAATAAGAAAATAATAATAAAAAAAGATGAGAAACTGATTCCAAAGAGGTTAGAGATGTAGGTAGCAAGCCAATTTGCTTTGTTCAGAAAGAGAAATCTCTTAACCCAGGAAGAGAGCCTGGCTCATAGCAGTTCCTCACCTTTTATTTTGCTGAGTGAGTGAGTGAGTGACCCACACGTTTAAGCACTGATTGCTGAGGTGGGTTGTAGCCACTGGCACTGCCAATGCCTGCCTGTTTCTCCCTGTCCATGCCCACTTCTCGCTGTCTTTCTGTGGAGCTTGGGGGTGCTCCTGACTGTTCTGGCCATTCTGGGCAGGTTCAACCTAAAGGCCATCTTGTTTTTTTTTTTTTGTTTTGTTTTGTTTTTTTGTTTTTTTTAATTTTACTAAACTCAAGATTTTGTTTAGGTTCCCTAGTGTTTCCATTAACACTGTCTGTTCTTTTCCAAGGCTCAGCTGAGTATACTACACAGCATTCGGTTGTCACGTTTTCTAGGCCACTTTGGTCTGTGACTATTTCCAGCCTCTCCTTAACTTTCATGACTGGTCAACTGTCCTGTGTTAGGTCCCCCAGTCTAAGTTTGCCTGGCTTTTTTTTTTTTTTTTTCTCTCATGATCGGATGAGAACTGTGTCTGTAAAGTAGGAATCTCTCTGAGGTAAAATCCTATCTTTATTACATGATTAAAAAAAAATAGTATGTGGTATTCACAGGAAGTCATTAGTGATGTTAAAGTGAAGTTATTTGGGGCAAATTACTATGGTTACTAAACATTGCTGTAGTATATATGATACTCTGGTCTGAACATATTTGTTCTACCAAAGACTATCCCCATGAAGGCATGAATGACTGAGGACTCTTAACAGGTAATTAGGTCTTAAGGACAAAACCCCCATTATTGAAATTACTTTGACCCCAGCACAGATCCATAGGAAGATTCTGTCATATTCCCATCCCTCAATTAAAAAACAAAAAGCTCCAGGGACCTATGTTGTTCTTTCTTTCCACATGTGAAGACTAAGTTCCAGAATGTTCCATCTGGGAGCCACATGGGAGCCCTCATCATTTACTCATACCTCGATCCTAGAACTCCTTAGCAACAAGAACCATGAGAAATAAATTTCTGGTTTGTAGTTTCCCTGTCTAAAGTAATTTACTGTAAAAGTCCAGATGGTCTAAGACTTTCCGATTGGACATTAAAAAAACTTCAAATTTAATCTCCCTGAATTCATTAATGAAACCTTTTTCTTCTCCAGTATGTTATAGGAAGTCAGGTTATATACTTTGTATGTACGTGGACTTATGCAGAGTGACTGTTATCTCTATAGTCTAATTATTTTCTTTTTATCCAAAGAGCCACAATGAAGCATGCTGGAAAAAGTAATTAGAAGCATTTTTCTCTATTTTGGCTCATTTGGAGATCCAAATAGAAACTTTAATAGAAAAAATTTATCTTAGTTCACCCCTCCTCCCATTATTAGCACATTAGCAACCTTATAAAATGTAATTTATTTAATGTTCTACCAGCCATACTGCCTTCAGTTATAATGTCATCAACACATTAATTTGAGGCCATTTGAGGCCTTCAAGAAAACAAGAACCGGGTTTTGGCAAGTAACTAAGAGGCCAGTGAGGAAGTAATCATGGCCTCTCTTCCCATTGTGGTCTCAATGATGCACTCGTAAGTGATGGGACTGTCAGAGCAAGTAGCACATACAGACGAGCAAAGACAAAGACACATGGACTGAGTCAGACCTCACCACTGTGAGAAGACTGAGACTTCCTTCCTTCTACCTGACTCTTGTGGGAATATTTATATGGGAATTTATCCAAAGTTCAGCCAGGCCAGGGTGAGAAAGTAGCCCGTGGCAAGTGAACTGCCTATCCAGAAGACGTAACTGCTTTGGCCAGAGCAAGACACATGACTGGACATATCACCCAGCAAGGTCTTTACCTGCTTCTCTTCACTCATGAATGAAGCCCATTGTCTTACTTGGACTCTTACATTTTTATTGGCTGTTCATGTTTTGCTTTCTGTCTCAGGTTATAATTTAATGCATCCAGTTGCATCATGGTGCAACTAAGAAATGCTTATGATTCGGAAAGCGAGGGGTAAGTGTGGACAGTGAGCAATGACAGTTTCTCGATTAGACCTGAGTGCTGACTCAAAACTACTCTTCATTTTTGTTGTTGTTGTTGCAGTGCTAGAGATTGAGCCAGCAGCCTCAGAGTATAATTTTATATAGAGAAGTAATAGTGTCCTTTTTCTACTGCAGTAGCTCTTTTTGAATGCTTGTGATGGGAAAAATATTAAAGTTACAAAGACACAAAGGTATAGAAGAAAATAAGAAGGCTGTGCAGCCACACAATACATTGTCGAAGATCAAATACATTAATAGTCAAATGCACACTATTAAGTAGGCTAAAACATAACATTAAAGTTTTCTGACGCCATTTATATTTTTAGAGTACACAGAGGTCTGTAAGTGGGTGAGTAGGCAAAGATGGCTGGGTGGCATGGCTTCTGTTGGTTAACCCTTCAGTGTTTACAAGGTGAACAGATAAACTATCCAACACTTGCTCCTAGGCTTTTGTTACGGGATGTGGTCTAGAAGTCAACTGTAGAAGCCTGACTTGGAGGCTTCGAAGACTGCACCCACGTTCTTTGGCAGAAAGAGCCTCACAAGAATTCTGAGCTTTTAGCCTCTGAACGTCCTTGGTAGTATGTTACCAGGCACACCCACCCGTCACACTCTTTTTGTTTCTTTAGCATTCTACCAACAGTTAATCTTCCCACACGCATCTTTACGTTCAGAGTATTGGATGATGTAATTAGTATTGGGCGGCTTGCAGAGGAAAGCACATGACAGCATCTTAGTGACTTTTAGCGATTATTATAATTTACACACCCTATGGAAGGCTTTGTTTTAGAAATCACTAGCCAGCAGTAATCTCTCATTCTCTTTCCAAGGATGGTGCCTTGTCTCTGGCTGTTCACATTCCTTTTAATTTCTATTTTGAATTGAAGAAGTTTGGGATTTTGAACATTTGTATTTTATTCTCATATATTTCTATTTTGAATTGAAGAAGTTTGGGATTTTGAACATTTTTATTTTATTCTCATATACTCTCAGCAACACACTTAAAACAAGTGTGTGTGTGTGTGTGTGTGTGTGTGTGTGTGTGATGAAAGTTCTTTCAAGAAATGTAGTTTACTATATTCTTCAAGCTAGAAAATTTCTCTAGAAACTCAGTGGAGGTAGAATAACTAAACATGGCCTTGTCTCACTCTTCGCAGCTCTGTCTCATGCTCCAGTTGTAAAACACGCTTAGCAATGTGTGAGTGGATGAATCACCGGCGTGATGCAGGAGCACATAACGGTTCTCTTCTGTTCTTGGGGTAGTGCCATCCTTTCCCCACTGCTCTCCATCCTGCTTCTCCCTGTGAGGAGACTCCCTGTAGAGGCAGCAGGTGTGACTGGCCCTCCTGAACTTATGAGTCAGGGCTATTTGGATAAGGGTAACAGGTGAATAGGTAAAAGGGGCAGCTAAGATGAGGAGGTACAGAGGTCCTCCCAATCTGTGGCTTTACTGTCAACACTTTTAGCTGTCCATCGTTAGCTGCCATCCAAACATATTAGCAAATAGAAAATCCCACAATGCCTCCTGTCTTAAATAACATTTATTATCCTACATTGTTATAATTATTTTACTACTAGTTAATTTCTTACTGGGCCTAGTGATAATAAACAAATGCCAGTGCTCTCTACCACATAGATGACATTGCAAGTCATATATATATATATATATATATATATATACACACACATATATATATACATACACACACATATATACACACACATATACATATATATGTATGTGTATATGTGTATATGTGTGTGTATATGTGTATGTATGTGTGTGTATCAATCATTTAATGCTCATGAGGACCCTATGAGAGAGAAACTTTGAAAAGCTCCATTGTACTATGGGCTGTAAGTTACCCAAAGTCATTCAGATAGCACCTAGGCCCAGGCCTCAACGCCATGTTCTAAACCTCCTTGCTATGTCCCACTTAACAGAAAAAGCTAGCTACCCTTATACCTTCATGGGCATCTGGTTATTTGAAAAGGAGACAAGCTTCAGGCTTATCTTACAGTAACAAAGGATTAATCGCTACTTCCAGGCATGACCAGCTTGGATGATGTGACGTGGCTTTGTCATAAGCTAAATTTTTGCTCAGAACTGCAAAGTCAAGTTCCAAAAGCCAAACAAAATAATCCTCACCCCCAAATACCTTTGTGAAATCATCTCAATGTTTTAAGTGAGCTTATGGCCCTGTTAGTTTGTAGTCATAGTTACCTGTGGCCCAGAAGCCATGAATTGGATACACGTTAACATCTCTCTATATTTGCTTTGTGAGTTTTGGTTTTGTTTGTTTGTTTGTTTGTTTGTTTGTTTTGGACGTAGATGGGAAGATCACAAATAGATTTTTGACTTTGTACCTAGGACCAAAAAAAGTGTGTATGGGGAGATGTACAATTTTTATTTTTTACAGATATGTATTTAACTAAAACAACCCAAGAGATGACTCACTGATTACCCCCTATCATTTGCTTCGAACTCATGTCTGTTGCTTGACAGGCGAGCAAAAGGGAGAATGAGGCACCATTTCCTTCAATACTTTCCTGTGTTTAGGCCATGTCCAGCAAGTGTTTCTTTTTGCAATTGCACTAATGTTATTAATTCATTGATAATTTCATATGATGTATTTTGAGCACATTCACTCCCTGAATATGTCCACTTATGACTTTTCCACCTTTCCAAGTTTGAGGTTCTCCTCATCCTCCTCATCCTCCTCATCCTCCTCATCCTCCTCGTCTTCCTTGTCCTCCTTATCCTCTTCTTTTCTTTTTCTTCTTCTTCTGTTTCTACTTCTTCTCACATGGAGCCCAGTTTGTGTTGCCCAACTAGTCTTGGGGCTGAGGCCTGCCTTGGTGTGAGGCTAGCCCACCACAGGGCACATCATTAAAAGAAAACTGACTCTCTTTTCAGTAGCTATTGAATTTCAATAGTTCCTCAGCTAGTGGTAGGATTACATATCCATTTTCCCCTGCCTCTATGCTGAGATTTTTTTTTTTT
>OU015748.1:117290351-117292851 GCA_907169655.1 Acomys percivali
AGAGAGAGAGAGAGAGAGAGAGAGAGAGAGAGAGAGAGAGAGAGAGAAACGGAGAGACAGACACTCATTGGGAATGACATGGACTTTAAACCTCAAAGTCCACCCACAGTAACACACATCCTCCAACAAGGACACACCTCCTAATCCACCCCAAACAGTTCCACCAACTTGGGAACAAGCAGTCAAACACATGAGCCTAATGAAGGCCATTCTCATCCCATTGACCAGAGTTCCATTGTGTTGACGTATACGTCAATGATTTTTTTTTCAGTTTCATTGGGGTCTGAATATCTCAGGACAGACGAGGACTCAAAATTAGGTAAGTAAAGTACATAGAAACTAAAATACATTCAACCACCAAAAAAATCAGAGTGTGTATGTCTGTAAGTGGGTCACACACACACACACAAAAAAATCGTCAACTAATGAGCTTTCAGAGGTAGAAGGTCCCAAAGATGAAATGAAGTTGACTATATAAAACAAACCAGCTCATCCTCAGGAAGAGAAATGCCTTGTCCTAACCAACAAGGCTGGGGGTGGAAGATCTGGGTGCTTGTTTTAGTAACCCCACACTTAGCTTATGTTCTCTCCCAGGATTTCTTTCGGCAGAAGTCCTCTGGCACCCAGACTGACTGTCTGGCTTCCCTGCCCCACCCCTCCAAGATTTCATCAAGATGTACTGAGCAAGGCAGTGTGAGTTCTAGAACCAGGGAGGTGGGTTCAATTCTCAGCTCTGCCTCTTTGGTCTATATAACCCGACTCACATTATTTACCTTCTTGAAGACTTTCATCTGTAACGTGTGAATGATAACTGCCTCCCCCCATCCCCCGCAATCTTCCATAACCATTGAGTGGATTCAAGAGAACAGTTTTTGTTGACTTTTCACTGTCATATTCTCTGCTAAGCCATGTAGTGGTTTCTTCTCAAGTGAAAACTACAGTTCATATAAAGCCTTTAGAGCATGTAGCAGCAAGTGTGTGTGTGTGTGACACACAAACATTGACCATCATCAGTTATCCATTTCACTTACGCCTTTCCTACTCTGGCTTACCTAGCGAATGCTTGTGCTATAGTGGACAATCCAGGGCCCTTGTCTCATGATGTTATCAAGTTCATTCTCTGACTTTCTACCCTGAAGAAACCTTAGTCTAAGATTTGTCCCCCTAAGGTCACAGGGTAGCTGCTCTGTCAGACCATTTGTGTTGCAAATGGGTAAGGAGCAAGAGGGAAGACGCTGAAGAACAGTAGGGAAATCCATGCCCTTTGACCCTGCAGCTGGCTGCACAGAGGCCCTCCTGTCTCAGCATCACTGCTAGCCTCATCTACAGGAAAGGCTGTGACTTGTATCTGGGCTTGTTTTATCTACAAGTATATGAAATGAAGAGATAATTGGTAGTTTATGACAATCAGTTGAGAAAGCATATTCATTTTACTGAGATGGAGTTATACCTATAGTTTTGGTGTGAGGATACATGGCCACTTGTCAAATGTTGAGGTGAGGCCCTAGAATCTACAGAGGTCAGGAATATGAATATGCTTTTCGTGTCATTCCAGTATGTGGCTGGCTGGAATTTAGGGCAGCAACCCAGCAAAAACAAAGCCATTGAAAAACTTTAGTTGTATGTTGAAGGTACTAAGGTGGGACCCAAAAGGAGCACCCCATCAGAGTAGAGGTGACACAGATGGAAATGTGGCCAAGGGATGGGCATGGAGGGATGTGCTTACGTAGTGAAAGCCTTTCTAGAAAAGGCAGCCAGATCTGCAGGAGGGCAAGCAGAAATCTCTGGGCGGGGGGGTTGAGCTCTGGCAGCTGGAAAATGACCTAACCTTGAGGTCAGTACTGGGGGGGGGTGAGGGGTGGGGGAGTCAGTACTGGGGGCATCTTAGACATTAATAAGAGAGGGTCTGGCCTCTCTGACAGGAAAAGAAGTAGAAAAAAGAAGAAAAAAAAAAAAAGAGGAGGAGAAAAAAAAAAAAAAAAAAGCAATGACTATTTTGGGCCCTAAAGAAGGCTAGGAATAGAAGACAGTATAATACTCTGTCATGAGTTCCTGCAAGCATGCTTGGGTATACTGAACTCCTGTTCATGACATATAGTACAGCTTGTTTTCTACTCTTGTTGCTTTGCTGGGCTTGGGCCATTTTCGCCTCCACTTGCTAAGCAAGGCTACTGGGTAGGGCAAACAAGATTTGGACATAAAAGCAGATTGAAAGTTACAGAAGAGATTCTGAGATGCTGGCTGAGGACCAGAGGAAGCCATTTGGACAGAATCTATCTGAGTTCTCTTATTGCCGGACACTCTGAGCCAATTATGTCACAAATCATTATGACTTGACACATGTCACAGTGTCTGTCGTGTAAAGTGCAGTGATTTTTTTTTTTTTTTTTATTTCCTGGCATTTAGTTGAAAGCATTGTAAGCTTGTGCACTGGGTAAAAAGATAGCTTAAAAAAAAAAACACACACACACACAAGAGTAAATGATTACTTTAATACATG
>OU015748.1:117297851-117304126 GCA_907169655.1 Acomys percivali
TCTTTTTCCCTACTTTTCCTACTCCCTTCCAACACCCCAACACTGGGTAGGAGAGAAAGAAGGTGGGGGGGCTGCGGGGGCTGCGGGGGCTGGCGGGGGGTGCGGGGAAAGGGGGCATGGTTCTCTTTAGCTACTTCCTGCTGGTTAGGGCTGTTGGGTTCCTTGGGGCAAGTCCAATCTTCGTTTCAGGAGATCTCTAACTTCTCATCAAATTGCAGCAACAGCAGCCAGAAGCAGCAAAGGGAGCAGCAGGATTCTTCTTTTTTGGAGCCCCGCCCCCATCTCTCTTCTGGATCTGGAATTTATTCTCTCTCTAGAATACTCAGGATTAAACTACCTGCAGCTGGCAAAGAGCCCCTCTCAGAGTCCGCTTGAGACAAATAGTTTTCTGCAGTGGACCATCTGAATCAGCCCCATATTCCACACCTGAGATTAAAAAAAAAACATGACTACAGAACATAACTGGGTTTTTAAAGACACCAAAACTTCTATGCACATCTCCTCATACACACACACACACATATACATACATATGTATATATACATATAATATGTATTATAATATATACATATTATACATGTATATATATATACATAAATATATGTATGTGTAAATATATAAAAATATGTTATATATGTCTCTTATTCTGTTTAAAAGGAATTCCACACATAGCTGAACTTTCTGTCTTAACTAGTTTGACAATTTTGTCTATTAACTAAAAATGTTAGCACATACTTGTTACCATAGTCAGCATATGTTGATTTGTTTTCATATATATAATATGTATGTGCTAGATACAACATATATGCTATATAACATGCATATGTTATATGTACGTGTGACATAATATTCTATGTTCTGGGAGAGTTTGTATTCAGGCATCATGGCAGACTAAAGATACTAAGACTACCCCTTATTCTTAAAAATGCTCAGTCAAACATCTCCATAAGCGTGGTGTTGGGGTTGAACACAAGGCCTCATACATGTGCATGGTAGGTCTCTACTTCTGAGCTGTTCCCACCCCTTACATGATAAGCTGACAGAGTAAAAGGAAATCATGAAAGTCCAAAGTTGGCCTTAAAGCTTCCCACCGATGAATGAAGTTTTATTTAACTTGTGTTTGTGGTAGCTAAGTTGTAACATCTGAAGAAGGAAGCAACTGTGAGCACACATCAACAAAAACAAAACCAGAGAAGCACAAAATAGCTCAGCACACTTAAGAATAAAAATATTAACTTCAGATTCACAAAAGCATTAGATGCTGATAATAATCTTCAAGTTAATATAGTTAACGTTAAAGAAATAAAGACCATTTGAAGTGTGGATATAATGCAGGACAAGGGACCTTAAAAAGTGAAAGGATTTAAAATACTCATTGAAATTATAGACATAAAATTAATAATGATTGAAATTAAAGGACAGTGAAGAGTAGTCACTTAGACTCTCTTAGAAGAGAGAATTAGTGGACAGGAAATATTAATGATCAGGAAAATCTCTGGAGAAATGTAGGATGCAGCAAGAGAAAAAGCTAATATAGTATGAAAGAGAAATAAAGCACACCAGGACAAGCTCAGAGACAGTGCAGCCCTTGCCAAACTGAACTTGTAGGTGAAGAGAAAAAAAAATCAGAGAAGCAGTATTTGAAGATTATGTCTGAATTCTTAGAAGCAGGAAGTCCGAAGTGTTCCAAGCAAGTTGAATTAAAACCTATCTAAATCAACACTCCACACTCTATAGTTTAATGCCTAAGATTCCTCATCCCTACCCCTTTCTAATAGGTAGGTAGGAAGCAATAGCAGCAGCAGCAGAAGAAGAAGAAGAAGAAGAAGAAGAAGAAGAAGAAGAAGAAGAAGAAGAAAAAGAAAAATCCCAGGTTGTCTAGCACATCTCTGTGGGAGAATAATGGTTAAATTGACAACCAACATCTCTGTGACAACTGTGTTAGCAAAAACAAGCTCACCAATCTATTGTTCTGTACCCAGAAAAATTGTCTTTAAAGTTTGAACATGATACAATTTTTCAGGCAAATAATACTGATGCATTTTCTTCAATAGCACTCCAAATATGTAAGAACAGATCAACGAGAACCATTTGTATAAACAGTAACAACAATGTCTAATTTCATGGGTGTAATAATGATATAACCAAAATATTCTGGTAAATGTATTTTATTAGTTTTATTTAGAATTTATTAAATTAAATGCACATGTTAACATTTCTAGGTTAATGATTAAAATAATAAGGGGAGAATTTATACTTCTATAATATACATGTGACTAGCTTTAGATTTTTGATTAAACACATATGTTTGTTAGATAAAATACATATGCTAAAAGAAACAGAAAATGCAGAAAATTTAGAAAGCACAAAATAAGAAAGTAGAAATTAATCAAAATATGTTGACTATGGAAATAAGTATAGACTAATATTTTTAGTTAATAGACAAAATTGCCAAACTAGTTAAGACAGAAAGTTCAGCTATGTGTTGAATTCCTGAAAACAGAATAGAGATCACATACACATATATTTCAGGTTGGAATTCCCAGGGAAATGCAAATAATACCACTAACACACATTCTAGATCCAAAACCATGGAAGCTGGTACTTGATTAGGATGCTGAGATGCAGGAACATTTAGCCCTCAATGGATGCCCTGTCCATTGGATCCATTATTGGGGAGATTCTTTGGCATTATGTGGTAGAGAAACATGTTTGTGTGGCTGGATACATGTGTTAGACTATTCAGAGCACAGCTCTTTGTAACAGCCCAGGCTAGAGACAGTCCAAATGTTCCTCAACAAACCAGTGGTGAGTTGTGGTGCATTCAAAGGGTTGCCCCTTATGACAGAACAGCCAAGAAAATGAATGAAAGTGAGCAAGTATGGGGAAGAGGTTGTTCCGACTCACACATGTTAGTTCCAGAGTGTTTTTGTGGGGGAGAAATACTGAGGCATGTTTTGGGGGCACTGAAAATGTGTGGGGGGGTCTCAGAAGCAAATCTGAAAGCGGTGACAACAGATTGTGAGCAGCTTCTCAGAGACTTTCAGAGTGGCCCCTGGGTCACCTTGTGTGGCAAATGTCAGGGAGAAGGTGAGAAAATGCAGGGTAGCTGCTGTTTCTGATCCTTTTCAGACTCTGGGTAGGGAAGAGAGAGTGGAAGAGAAAATGGCTCCCTCTAACATTAGCTACTGGCTAGTGTTTCCAGAGAGTTTTCTGTAGATTACCTAAATGCCACACAGCTCTCTCCGATGGGCACCTTCTGTACCTCTAGTTTGTGCAATGAAATGTGAGGTTCAGAGAGTTTATGTCATATAGGTAAGTGGTAAAGCCAGGACTCACTCAGAGACAGATTGACTGAAAGTTGATTAATCTGTCATAGCCAACGTTTCCTCTTGCCATGGAACATGCAAGAGGATGCTTTAGCATCGGGTGGAAGAGATGAAGAGCATTGGCCCCTCAGAAGCAAGAGATGTCATACACAGTGAGACTACTGTGCAGGGCTGTGCTGTACCTATGGTCTGTGCAAACAGACTGAAGTTTGAATCCCAGTCTGACCCCATTAGCGGTGTGTGACAGGCAGCATTAGCAGGGCTCTCAGCCTCAATTCTTCATTCTGTAAAAGCAGAGGGTGTGCTACGAATCAAAAAATGGGGTGACAGGTGAAAATGGGGTGACTACACAAAGCCAAACAATGTGGAAGCTAGCGTGGGTAAGTCCAAAGAGAATAGACTAGACCCCAGAACTGAGGCATGGGGCCTAAGTGAGAAAGGTAAAGGGAGTTTGAACAAGAAGAGAAAATTGAGGGAAAGTGAATAGTAAACACATGGAGTGCAGGGAAAGCAAGACTTGTTTTAATAAGGTGGTTTTGTGCAGAATCATCTTGGCAGCCATTCTCCCCTCTAGGCATAAGACTCTTGCCCTCTTCCTGGTTCAAGGCAGCCCTCTTTCTTATGGGAAACTAATACCTAAATTTAGGCAGAAAGGAGGGTTGAGAATCCATGCTGCATATGCCTATTGTCAACTGATTTCTTCTCAAAATTACCAACAAGTCCAAATGGCATTTTTAAGATACATTCTGAGCCTTTCAGTGGAGTGTAGAGGCAGCGTGTGGCTCTTCCGTGTCTGGGGCTCTTTCTCCTGTAGTGACACCTCTGTGGACTCAGGGGTAGACTGAGGCAAAGCACTTCATTTCTAAACTCGTAGGAGCTTCCTTATATTTAAAGACGATGCCACTTATGTTCATGGAGTCTAGAACCATGCTATTTCAACCGGAATACCAAATTTTCCGCCGACCTTTCTGTTTCTCGGTTTTTCCTAAATGTAAAAAGAGCAGAAAGTTGGTTGTTGATAGTTTTGGTGAATAATATTATTGAGACTGTGATGAACCTTTAGGAAAGACAAGGTAAGAGCTGCTATTGATAGGACAGTGGGAAAAAAAAAAAACATCATTTACTGATGGCTAACTGTTTTTTTCTGATCCGCCTCTGCTAGCATTGCCTAGCTCTTCTTTTGATCTATGATGTGTAGTTTTGAATTTTGGATAAAACTGGGAGGGTGGAGGGTACTGTGTTCAAGAGTGGGTAAGTATAGCTCCCAACAGTACTTAGCACAGCTAAGACATGAGTAGCTATGGCAGTATATGGGCATGATCCACACCCTGACACACATATGTTCCCTCCCTCCCTCCCGCCCCCCTCCTGAGATATTTTCTCCATTAATTGAAAATCCACATCTCTTCACCTCCTAGGACACCCTTAAAGAGAAACTTGTACAATCACATTTTTTGTTTGCTTTTTTTTGGGGTGGGTATTGTTTTGGTGAGAGTTTTAACATAAGAATCTGTGTAGTTTTTAACCTAATGATTGTTTCGGCAGCATCCATCACTCCGACAGAGATAATAACACCAGAGTAGAGCGAAGAATGAATAATTTAACAGGAAAAATTAAATTCTCGGTAGAATCTTCAAAGAGATTTTCTGAATTAAAGGAGAGGCAATCCATATGCTACAAGCAAAATTAACCCTTTCTTGTACGTCCAGATCACCTTGTAAGGCAGTTTGTATCTTAGATGAATGGAAGGAAGCTGATTACAGATGATCTGGAAATGCTAAGGGATCTCCCTAAGACAATTTGTTCTTATTACCATAAAGAGTCCTCTGAGCGGTTATCAGAACAACCCCCCTCCCTGGATGTCCAATGTAGCCTCCTGGTAGCCTCTAGAAATAGCCTTTAATGGGGCAGGACCTGAAGCCACAGATTCCTCAGAAGCCACATGGGCTGTGAGTCTGACCTGTGTGGGGAGGTGTGGGGGAACCAAGCTGCTTTGGTTTCTCCCATCATCTGTAGAAGCTGCTTCACGTGTCAGTGCTGTTTGACACAGAGGCTGGCTTCTAACACATTTCTCTATATATTGACACTGTCTGAAATGCTTGCTGAAGGGAAATCAGACAGGAAACACCATTAAAAGATACTGGGATGGGTTCAAAGTTTACTGCCCGTATTGTCCTTGGCTGGTGTCATAGTTTGAGCACGACCCCTGGACCCAGATCTGCCAGATCTAGCCGATGGACAGGACATTCTCCACCGTTGAGTGGAGAGTGAGGTCTGACTTTCACATGAACTCTGGTGCCCCATTTTTGACCACATCCCCTTGATGGGGAGACCTGGTGGCACTCAGATGAAGAATAGCAGGCTACCAAGAAGAGACTTGATACCCTATGAGCATATACAGGGAGAGGAGGTCCCCCTCAGTCACAGACCTAGGTGAGGGGAGTAGGGAGAAAGCGGGAGGGAGGGAGGAATTGGAGGATACAAGGGATGGGCTAATAATTGAGATGTAATATGAATAAATTAATAAAATATTAAAAAATAGATACTGGTATGGCCAAATTCCATGGAGGACCAGGGAAGACACAGGCCTCCAATGAGTGAGATGTGATTAAATAAAAGGGGGGGAGGTGACTTGGAGTTTCATGAGCTGTTGTTATTGTTTACCGTGGATTCTTTCCCTGAACCAGGGAGCATGGTAGCCAGGGACTGGTTTAGATAAGAAACTATGTTCTGCCCAACAGCTGCAAGGTTAGGAGGACACAAGGGAAGACATCTACCTTTACTGTAAGATGTAAACTAATAGTGGCTCAGAAATGGAGACTGTCTTCCACCAGAAATGGGGAGAAAAGAATCAAAAGTCCTTAAAATGTATTTGCACACACATGGACATGGTGTCCACACATACCACACCTTTACAGTTGCTTACACAGACACACACACACACA
>OU015748.1:117304136-117318572 GCA_907169655.1 Acomys percivali
TCTCTCTCTCTCTCTCTCTCTCTCTCTCTCTCTCTCTCTCTCTCTCTGCAGGGTGTGTATGTGGCAAAGCACACACCCGGAACACAACAAAGATGGTGCAATGTGATGCCCATTAACCCTTGAGGAGGAACAGGTGTGGTTTCACCTTGGACTCCAACCATGTAGGATTTGTGCTTAAGCAGCACCCTTCTTAACAGATTTTAGACTTTGCATAACCCCCCTCCAAATCTGATATATTTTAAAAAATCAAAATTTAATGAACTGCCCTCCCAGCCCTTGTGTGACAGGAATTTCAGAAGCGGGCACACAGCTGCAGAGGGCCAGCAGGCCCCATGGGAGGGAGGG
This sequence comes from Acomys percivali, assembly GCA_907169655.1. Lineage (NCBI taxonomy): Eukaryota > Metazoa > Chordata > Mammalia > Rodentia > Muridae > Acomys > Acomys percivali. Next base: position 117,304,482 of record OU015748.1, read on the forward strand.
GCCCCCGCAGTAAACCAGATGCTGCCTCGAAGCTTTGATTTTCCAATGCTATTTAGCTATCTGTCCATCTACTTGCCCACGTACTAACATCTTTGCCCCAGTGAAAAGTACAAAGACACGGAATGTTTATTTCAATATACTTTGCTCTTTTCCTTATTTCTCCCCAATTAGACTTTTCGAATTTACAGCCCAGAATACTGGCTCTAGTCAATGTGGTCGTGGCTTGGTTCTTCCTCACAATTACCAGCTACTCTAGAGGGCTGGGGTCAGAGGTTTGATTAAATAAATTACAGGTTCGGGTCCCCTCCAATAAACCATGTCAGGCTTTAGGCAACCATGAACAATGCTCCCTGTTTTAACCCATAATGGGCAGTTGAGTTCAGTAAACGGCCTAATCAGTGCAGCATAAATATTTATGGGAGAGTTTTTCCAATTAAGGTAGAGGCTTGTTTAGATGCTATCAAGTTAGGGAGGGCTTTTCCAACAAGAAAATGACTGTTAAAAGACATCAGGAAATGGTTAAACTCCAGAAGGCTAAAAGGTCAGTGAGGCCTCTGTGTGCAAAGCCTGCATTCATAGCCACGCTGTCTACGCACGTTAATGTCCACCCTACCTCCGTAAAGGGGGTTTAAAACCACTCTTTGTACCCGTGGAAAATGTTGCTTTATTCATATGAAATATTTATGTTGAAAAATAAGAACGCGGGGCAGTGGCTTAACCAGATTTGGTGTTATCCCTATGTTTACAACAAGCTGTCGAGTTTTTGCCTATTTGCTGGGTTTAGCTATGGAGCATGGCACCAAGGATAGGACCTAGTGATTTCTACAGCAGGGACAGGCAGCATGGACTCCAAGGATTCCTGTTGGCTGTACAACAGAAAGAGATGGAAATAGGGGACGTGTAAGTCCTGTTCGCAAGAAGGAGCTGCACAAATTTCAAAATGTTTCATAGGGCAAAAACAAAAATAAAATTCTTTCAGAAGGAGTGTTCCTAGTGGGGATTCTTGGATCTAGCAAATTGGGTATGTGCATGCCTGCTATGTGGCATTGTGTCCTAAAGGCAAATGGGGCCGGGGGGGGGGGGGGGGGAAGAGAGAAGAAAAAAAAAAAAAAAAAAAAAAAAAATCCATTTCCTGTAGAACGTGACGATCAAATCTTTTTGCATGAAAATCTTACTAAGTTCACAGCAGAAAAAAACCACAGTGGCTTGGGGCTGTCCTTGATCATTCCATTGGGTCCTGAGACACTTTGGAATCATTTCCATGTCACTGCAATTGTCTTCACAGGGTGGAATAAAGTGTTAAAGACAAAGGATAGTTAGCAACAATTTTAGCAGTCAGCCATGATGTAAAATAGAGCGTATACCACACATGAAGGGTTATGACAGTAGATTTCAGCCAAAATGTGAAGTCATCCTTTCCAGGACACGGACCCAGCAAAAACAGAAGAGCCGAAAAGATAGGAGGCTGTGAGAAGATAGCGGGTCACCTCACACAATCACACTGAGAGACAACTGCCTTTGAGCCCCTACCCACCTCTTCCCTCCAACCTCATCCTCAGCCTGAACTCCTAAGAAACTTGGTACAAGGGTTTGGGGTAGGATACGTTTCAGAGATCAACCCCAAGCAGTGAGGCTTTAGCTTTAACCCATTGCCTCCTCCTCTGCCCCCAGCAGTGGGTTAGCTGAACCAGTGCCTTAGAAAGGCAGTGAGAGGGGGAGGCGGGTTCTCAGAAGCACCCCCTAGATCAGGGAGAACATACTCAGTGACTTTGAGAGGGGGGCTTTGAAAGGACTGACACAGGCTCTGCATAGGAGGCTGCAGGGCCTGGGAGTAAGCAGGGTGGGGTGTCTATCTTCTCAACACTGGCCCCTTTGGGGTTGGTTTGGGCATGGGGAAATAAACTTGAGTAGGTTCTTAATACCTCTTATTCCTGCCCTTGTTAGGACCTGGCTTAAACTAGCATGTCTTCTTAGATTTCAACTATTATTCTGTATCCTCAGCTCAGGACGTTCATTGCTTCAGAAGAGTGGAAGTACTTGCTGGTGGCTGGAGGGACCCTTCCCCACCCCATCCCCCAAGGCCGCCTCCATTGGACTTGACCCCTTTAGGCCTCATGAATAGGGACGAAGCCAGTTGCACAAGTCTGAGCAGATGTTCGCTCTGCTTGGACCTCTTTGCTGTTCTAAGAGCGTGTTTGTATTTAGCCCGAGTTTCTGCTTAACTGAGCTGATGCTGTACAGTATGGAGGTCAGGAGTCAGATCCCTATCCCCTCCATTCCCCCAAATGCTGATGCTGTTAGCTTTTGGAGAGGGCAGGCTTTCCATGTTGTGTCTGGCTCCTGAGCCAGCAACAGGGAGGGAGCCCGCTGCAGGGAGGCAGTGGAAGTCAGAGGGTTTTCTTTCCTAGCAGTGTCCCTGATATACATGGAGTATTGAGATTTAGGCAAACTTGCTTTGGTTTTCTGATTTCCCATTTAGGAGTGTTTTAATGATCACCACGATGACTGTTTTAGGAAAATGCCATAAAATGGGTGGAAAATTCACTACTAATAAAGAAAAGGAAGTTAATTCTTGACATTATCCCAGATACCCTTAAAAGACACACGCACACACGCGCGCGCGCGCGCGCGCGCGCGCACACACACACACACACACACACACACACATACACAGGACAATGTAAAGAGCTGCAGCAGGACGGTGAGCGCACTTTGCTATTCTGATTATCACAGTGGGCCTGTGCCAGAGGATAATTAGTAGCATATCACAGGCTGGAGCAGCTAAAGCCTTCTGTAACACTTCCTTTCCCTTACAGAGCATCTTCAAGCATGAGTGCTTACTTAGTAACTTTTCAAAGAAGGTATTTTTTCACTGTAAAAACATAACCTGTCATTTATAAATAAGATCACGGGTCACAGGAATAGCTGGGATGCTCTTTAGATCAGCCACCAACACGTAGCAACTACTTCTCCAACTGCTCAAGGAAGCAGATGATAGAGTGTCCATGCTAGGTTTAACTTGGATTTGCACTCTGACGCCCACATGTTAGAGACAGAGATGTTCATGATGGTAATTCCGGGATCTGAATTAGTCTGTTTATCACGTCTTTTGTTGCATGTACAATAGCCATGGCCAGCTAGCTCAAAGAAAGGAGCTAAACCCCAAACAATAGGTAAAACAACAAACCAGAACTTGGGAGATATGAGAAACTGACTGCTCATGTGTGGAGAAATGGGCCTGTCTAAGCCAGCACGGAGCCAAGGCAATGCTTCCTTCCAATGCGGACTCCAGTGTGCAGTAAACCAAATCGGCCAGCAAGATGGTTCGGAGCAATTTGTTTACTCCCATCATCCAAACCTCGTGGACGTCGCTTATTGCAGTTTTGAAAATTAGCAGTGGTTGGCACAATCAGAGGAAGGAAGACCAGACCAGAGATGTTTAAGCTAGAGATAGTAGTTTGGTACACGCCTCTTCTCACTGTGCTGTGTTCCTTTTGCAGGTCTCACGGGAACTTCCATTTATGAGCAAAGTCTGAATTTGTTTGCTGTTAATGGAAGTGTGCACTATGTCTCGGGTACAGAAGAAAGAATGGTTTCACCAGCCAGTTGAACCCAATGCAAATTTTAGGGCAGTCTTGTATTGCTTAGAGATTGATGAATAGGCTCAACATCTTTCAAGATTTAAATATCCAACTTTTCAGTTACTTCCTATTTTATTCCATGGATGGATTTGTATTCTTTTGCTTAGCACATTATCTTTGGTCAAATTTAGTTGCTGCTACTATTAAATATTCATACCCTGTACAGCTATGCTTAAAAAAAAAAAAAAAAGAGTAACCCTAGTTTTAATAACATGCTCTGTTTCTAAAATTCTACCAAAATATGCTTCAATTTTACCTGCTTTTGTTTGTAACACACTCTTTTAAAAATTAAATCTGTAACATACTACTATAGTTTGAGCTTGACATATTCCCAGAAAACCCAGTCAGTGTTAAAGGCTTCCTCCTCAAAAGTGTGCCTTTGGGAGGTGAAGTCTTGTGTTACTGAGGTGAGCCCCAGCTCCCTCCCCAGTCTCTTTATGGTCATTTTCCATAAGATGAATGAATGGTTGCTCCACCAGGAGCTTCCACTTCTGCTGTGATCTGCTACCTTCTACAGGCACAAATGAACAGAGCCACACAGCCCTAGACTGGAGACTTTGGGGCAGTGGTACCCAACCTTCCCGATGCTGTGACCCTTTAACACAGTTCTTCGTGATGTGGTGACCCTAACCGTAAAATTTCATAACGGCAATGTTGTTTCTTTTATGGATCATAAGGTAGATATCTGTGTTTACCAATGGTCTTAGGTAGGTTGTGACCCACAGGTTGAGACTGCTACTCTAAAGCATGAATGAAAAGAAATCTTTTCATAAGGCATTTCTTGCAGCAATGGGAAGCTTATTAACACACTTTGAATGAGATTATTTCATGGTACTTTAGAAGCTTTGAAATTGCTCTATATCTACTACTTAAACACATTTTTTCTCCAGAAACAGGCTTAAAAATGGCTGCCTTATTTTATTAGTGTCCAGGATTCTGTTTGTCAGTGTCCCTGGTGGCTGAGAGCTAAGACTAATTTCCAGTCTGACTACGTGTAGCAACTCAGCCAGCATTCGATGATTAGTGGGGTTGTGTTCAAGTGGAGCTGAGGTCTACGTGGTCCATGTGTCTCTTTCTGTAAAAGGTTAATCTACACAGTTTTGCTCTTAGCAAGTGGCGTATAAACGACATTTGCTAAATCCTAACCTCTAGATAAGCTGTCAGGTTTTAAGGGGCATAGCATGATGTTTTAAAGAAAATGTCAAGGATAGAGACACAGAGTATGATGCCAAGCAGTGAGTTGCAATCATTTTTATTTTTTAGAAAAAGGTGGAGGTGTTGAACTCAGTTTAGAGTTTTGACACGTGTAATCTGCACACTGACACTCTGGACAACTGTGGTATAGAGGATTGGCTATACTTCAAATATGTCACAGAGGAGGGATGCATGTCTAGAAGTTTCCTCTCCTGAAGTGACTCTCCTCCCCTCTCCTGTCACCTGTACAGTCAGTGCTCCAAGCTGTAGTCTGCCCCGAGTTCTCCTTGCTCCCTGATAGCCTGTGTGGAAAGCCATGTCCCAACAGCTAGAGCCTCCTTGCTTAAGGCCTTTCCAAAGGCTCCATCGCTCATTACATTGCACACCTGCTGACAGTTTCTTAAATGGACCAACGCTTTCCTTGCCACGCTACAGCACTGATGACAGTTTTCAAGGGGGTTTGAAAAATACGCTAGCCTTGAAGTTGTTTACACTGACGTTCGAAGTTGATAAATTGGCCGCTGTTCTCATCCTACCATAGAGCACCAAAGGGCAATGTGGGAGTGGTTTTGATCACGGCAAATCCCCGACACACCCTGATCCTATATCCGTTACTAGATTCCTGTGCTTGCCACCATGTGTTGTTCCCCGTCTCCTCTGTGGAGGGAAAAAGAGGCCCTCGGAAGGATGCGGGCTACATACAGTCTAGAGAGACGTATATCTGAGAAATGGCTGTTAAGTCCTGAGCCAGACACCGCATAGAGTTCATGGACCCTCCTTACGTTGAAGGCTTTTAAATAACAGCTGGAAGTGTTGCCCGCTGTCTGGGGACTAGTTTACCAAATGCTGCAGGAACCACATGGTCTCCTGTTGATTATCTCATGAATCTGGTTCTTCATTGTCCCTACTCTCAGATGACTGACATGTGTGGGAATGGGGGTGATATTATGGAATTTAAAATATATAACGCCATAGTTAGATGTAATCTTGCCTGATTAAATCTCTAAAGCTTGATTCCCCACAGGTATAGTGGAGTGGTTTGAGTAATTCTTGAAAATTGTGCAAGCCCTGTACTGCTTACCCATAGGACACTGGGCCATGAGGGCTTGGAATGTGATTGGCAGCTGCCCTGCCCTTAAGGAATCTCTGCTGGTTAGGCCAGTGTTCTTGAGATCTCATCTTCTAGGGTCATCTGGAAACCTTATCGAAAAGTCAGTACACAGGTCCTACTGTATCCCTGAGCCATCCTCATGGACTTGGGATACAACCCTGAAATCAAGGCTACTTTACCAGATCAGTCAGTTGGGTTAGTTTTTTGTTTTGTTTGTTCATTTGTTTTTAACATAGAAATGTTTCCTAGCAAAGTCCATAAGTGGACTTTAATTCAGTAATTAGTTTGAAGTATGAGTTCTACATAGATACAGTGGATCTGATGAAATCTGGCTTATTTAACGTGTAGACTGCTGTGTGAATTAACTCAGGAGCGGGCCTATTGACACAGCTACCATATGCTTTTCCGCTGGCTGCATCATGCTCTCTGTGGTGAATCTGCCCAAAGAAAATGCTGAAATAAAGTGCAGACTATCCAAGAATTAAGGCTGTCACTGCAGTCACCTGGACTAGCAGAGTGGACGGGGAAGAGTCCAGCTACACCACCCTGGGAATGTGCCCAAGGCAGTCTAAGTCAGCACACTGGTCTTCCATGTTTATGGTGGCACCACAGTCAAGACAGGAAGCCGGTGTAAATGATCAGCACATGAAAGATAATGTTTCACTCACCCCGAAGAAGAACGAATCTGTGTCCCATGCAGGGAAATACACAGCGTTATACATCAGCATGTTAAGCAAAATTAGATTAAACCCAAGAAGTTAGATACCGTGTGGTTTCTTTCCAAGGTGGAACACAGGGTTTTACACACACACACACACACACACACACACACACACACACACACACACAGAGAGCGAGAGAGAGCGAGAGCGAGAGAGCGAGAGAGAGAGAGAGAGAGAGAGAGAGAGAGAGAGAGAGAGAGAGAGAGAGAGAAGGTGGAAGAGATGACAAGGAGGAGAAGGCTAGAAACACTAAGGAAAGGGTAGAGGGCATGGTGAACATGGCAGAAATACATCATATACTTGACCAAAAATATCACTCTGAAACCCGTCACTTCATACACTGAGCATACACTAATAAGCGAAATATGATTCTGAAAGATGTGAGAAAAAAAAAAAAACCAGGGCTGAAAATCATTATGTGTTCAAACCAGGATTGGAATATAGTCTGGTGCAGGATCTTCTCACGTGCTGCCGGCCTGTTGGAATGCGACCTTAGCTTCCTTCTCATCCCTAGCCTTCTCTAGTGATGGTTTTTTTACAAACCAAATTGACACGAGCTTGAAAGTTTTAGTTCAGAAAATGTAGGTGTATGGGCTCCTCAGTCACAAAAACAAAAATAAAACAAAAACTTCCTTTGAGACTGGAAACTGGCAGGGAGAGGAGCCTGACAGGCCTAGTGACGCCCCCCCACCCCCCGCACCCTGCCCTCTCCGCCCTGGTTCTTTAGCGTCCAAGTTGAGGTGCAGAAGCGAGCGGGCAGGCATTTTGTAGGACTTGCACAGTAAGTAACTGAGCTGGGTTTTCCAAATGGCAAAGATGAAGCCACTTGGGAAGGTCGAGATGGGACAGGAGGACATGGAGTCAAGCCTATAAACCTCATTCTTAAAGAGGAATGGTTCGGGGTGGGGGAGGGACGGGGAGGCAGGCAGGCAGAGCAGGGCCTGCTCGGCTTCCATCCCTAGTCTCAAAATGGTGTCTGGCTCAACACCTTTCATATGTCAGCGTCAGGAAGTAAAGGGGCTGTTCCATGGGTTGTTTGAATGTATCTCAGTACAGCAGGGGCTTCTATGGTTTGCTTTATTTTGATCTTGATTTTTAAAATGTATTTTTTTAAATCATCTATGTCTACAACGTATTTCAATCGTTTTCACCATGGACTTCCACCCTCCTATTCCTCTGGTCTACTTCGAATGTCTCTCTAAACTTCACTTCATTTTTTTTTTTTTGTTGTTGTTGTTGTTTTGCTGTTGCTTTTTAAAATTGCTTATCGAACCCAATCTATCACAAACACATGGTTTCTCTATGTAGTCCAGCCTGGTCTCAAATTCAGTCGTCCTGTCTCAGGGCTGGAGTGATAGGCATATGCTACTATACCTAGCTGGTGGAAAGTGTAACAAATGCTAAGGAAATACAACTGAAAAGTTCATATTTATGTTCCTAGATGTACTTAAAAAAAAAAAAAAAAAAAGCCTCCAAGCTGTCTTACAGTAAGAACCAGCAGGTTTCAGAGAAACTTTTAGACACTGAGATCAGACTGGGAAAACATACCAAAAAGAAAAAACAATGCCCCTCCTGCCCCTCAAATAAAAACCAACCCCCCCAAAACCAACCACCAAACACCTTTGTTAAACAGTCTAGGCTTCCTTTGTCATGGGAGGATCAGGAAGCAGCTTATTTGTGAAGTCAATTGACTATGTTTCAATACCTGAACAGAAATGTCTTATGGGTGCCTGGCCCAGCATGCTTGTGTGAATCCCGTGGAGTCTTCACCCACCACTACCAGACTGCGATTCAGGTCATTTGGCAAACATTTAAAAAAAGTTTTCAAAGGCTCTAGACCGGTGCTTCTCAATCTGTGGGTCGCGACTCCCTTAGGGATCAAACAACCCTTTCACAGGGTTGTTTCCCTAAGACCACTGGAAAACACAGGTATTTACATTACGATTCATGGCAGCAGCAAAATTACAGTTATGAAGTAGCGATGAAAATAACATTTGTGTTTGGGGCGCGGGGGGGGGGGGGGGGGGGGGGGGGGGGGGCTCACCGCAACATGAGGAACTGCATTAAAGGATCGCAGCATTAGGAAGGTTGAAAACCACTTCTCTAGAACATTCTTGGAATACACAGTTGTTTTCTGTTGTGTTGCCATCCCATGACCTGAGGGGGAAGACCTTGCCACGTAGGGACCGGCTCACTCGATGCCCTGCCGCACAGTGGCCCGCTGAATAATGGGTTCTGCATGAACTTAAAATGTCAGACGGAACCTAACAACCGTGGCTTACAAGCAATAATCTGATTTAGAGAATTATTAAATTAGGTCCTAAATGGCAAGTGGCATTTAAACAGTTCCGTTCGAGGGACACAGCCTAGGTGCTCTTAAGTGATGGTGGCGGTGGGCAGAAGGCGTTCGTTTCGGTCCTGGCAGGCGCAGGATTGATGCAGCTGCTTGTGCAGGCCCAGTAACCAACTTTATTATTACAGGGGCTCTGAGGCTTGTCGCGGGGCTGTGCAAACAAATGATAGGCCTCACGTGGGAACGGCCCTAAGTGGAAGGGTCTCGGTGGAAAACACCGTTTGTGAAATAAGCCTTTCAGCCCCAAATTTAGCTACCGAGAGTGTAAAAACAAAGGTCTTTGCAAGAGAGACAGTGAGCAAAGCATGATGGATAATCTCGGCCATGCACATAATTGCTTCCAGGTGGCTAGCCACTTTATTACTCTGGGGGCCATGCTACCACCCTGACAATGTTTTCTTTCTCAAACACGGTAAGTCCTCAGAAGGCTGGTGCCAGCGGCTGCTGTTACCTATAACACTCCAGGTCCACGCCCTTTCTGCTCAGTCTCTAGACAACTGCCACATTAGGGAGATTTAATTCAGTGAGCATATAAAACACAGTGTAGGGAAACCCCGGGAACCGTCAGGCAAGTGATGAAAGTTTGGTTTCTCCATCTGGGTGAAGTTGTCAAATGCTGAAGCTGTAGGAATCTTTTTTCAAAGGCAGTTGTGTTTGTTTGTTTGTTTTAACTCCTCTGTATGGCAGGGGGTTTTTGTTTTGTTTTGTTTTGCTTTGGTATGACATTATATTCTCTTCTTATTTAACCAATTGAATCTGTAGTAGTATTTTCAAAGACCATCATTTAATATTGAGTGACTTCATTCTGACAAAGTGGAAAAAATAGTGTGTTCTTCAATAGATATCAACACCTATAAATAAGAGGTGGAATACTTTTCTTATTACATGCTTTTCCAGGCTACAGAAAATAATTGCAAAAACAATACATAAATAAAAAATAAAATCATGTTTACACACATTTCATATCTCAAAAGTATGTCCTTAGGATAGGCAATTATGTCCTTTAAACTCATTCATATAGGCAGATTTATGAGTTACTGACAATTCAAGAGCCATGTTAAAAATTTGCTGTAAGAAGACGAAAACCTTGTAAATAAAAGTAAACATCATGGACATCCATGCCCAGTCACAGTTCCTTTCTCCACTGAGTTTCTAGAATGCACGGAAAGGGAATAGATGGTTTCTTGTAAGTTAGGTTTGGTTAAACACTGTGCTCTGCATGGTAGGTATATTAATGTAACTAGCATGCTCAACTCTTAGGGACCATATCAATTAAAGCCCCTCAAAAGAACCATAAACATATTTAATATATGTATGGCATTATTTATACTCCTATAAGAATATTTTCATGGTCCTACTTTAAATTCAGAAGAAAAATAATAGTATGGGTTTGCTATAAAGAAACAATAAGAACAAATCGTATTAAACTATGAGAGTGGCTTCATCTTAATTAAAATTGATTCAAACAAATGATCATCCTCATCTCTAGGAAGGATTTTTGGTCCTATATATGCAGGCTGCATCTGGAAGATGAGGCCCTGCCCTGGGTGCAGGAAGACACTGAGTTTCAAAGCACCTCAGGTTGGTCCATCAATCATGCACGCTTTTCAAGTATATTTAGGTGCTTGTTTTCTTCGTGACCTTATTTAATGTATTTGCAATTCAGGAATGCACTCAACATAAAAACTCAAACGTACTTACACAACTAAATCAATTTTTACACATAAATGACTAAATCCAGGCCAGTCCCTAAGGATGCACTGGGGCGTTGCTTTTGACCTCACCGGGGTCCAGATGCATTTATCTCAGGCAGAGGACACCACAGAGGCAAGATAACTGGTTATTTAAAAAAAAAATTATCCCACAAGAATTGTGAGAATTGCAATGAATTTTAATAAACATCTTTCTATAATTTAAGTTTGTTTCTTCCATAAGAATGCAAATGTATATACATATGGGTATAAAGTGGTTCTCCGTCTTATTAAAAAGATAACAATAACCTTCCATTGTTAAGCATGACAAGCCAAAGGCTTTTTTATTCCCCGTAAAGCAATTTCCATAAAGCATTTCACAGGTATTTTTTTTTTTTTTTTGCAATTGCAACAATTTTAGTGCTTTGTCTAGATTTATGTTATACTTTCTGTGACTGAAGCTGTGCATCAAGAATATAGAGCTGTGTGCGCAGGGCTGTGTGATAGACATCTGGCTGCTCTTATGCCTTTTGCCCTCTGCTGATGGCTTGCTCTGGGTGTGGAGGGCTCGCCTCTTGCGCAGCTAGAGAAGTGATTGATCTTGTTTGTTTTGGACCTCCTACCCCTTCTTATATGTCTTGTGATCGAAAGAACCCCCCTCCCCCCAACACCCTGTGCCTTCCTATGAGGCACCTGGACACTCTTAACCATAGATGCACATCTTTGGCATCCATGGAATTGTAGTGTAAACCCAGTTTAGCTTTGCTCTGGAAATCTGGCCTGAAGAGATAAAAGTGGAGAGTGAAAATGGAGCAATTGAGACCCCGGGGTCCAGGGGAAGACAATCCAAGACAAAAAACAAACAAACAAACAAACAAACAAACAAAAAAACCTCCTCTTCATCTAGGGTCATGGACAGGTTTTCAGCAAATATTCCCATCAACTATCACTTGTCTTCCAAAACCAGGTTGTAGAATACTAGCCAGAAGCAAGCTATATTGCTCGTCACAAGAGTGCCCCTCTGAGAGGAGGATTGGCCCTACCCTCTGGAAGCTTGAAAGATCTTGCAAGTCACGTGGCATTTGGTTTGGCGTCGGAAAAGGGACACAAAGAAAATGAATGTGAAGAGGTAGCTGGGGGAGTTATAGGGTAATGGCTCTGCTTTCTCGAGTCAAGCACTAAGGCTAAGCCAGCTCAGGAGATGAACACACCATGGCGTTGGTTCATCCAGAAAGGACACTTTGGGCTTGAGTCTCCTGATTCTTTCTTCAAAAGGGCACATCGTTGTCATTAGCATGAATGTGTTACCGCCTCCACCATAGGTGCAGGTAGTGGGATGAGCCTCTGTGGCAGTGGGACTATGCCTTGCCTTCCTCTTTGGACACAGGCTTGGAGTTCTCTGCTGTGTGATACAGTCCTCAGCCCCACCTCCCCAATCCTGTACTGCCTCACTTGACTATCTCAGACGTGACTTCCTAAAGTTTTCTCTGGTCACCTCATGGAGTGCCTTTGCAGCCCATGCGATGCAGACTGACTGTAGTGTCATGGTGCCCTGTTATTGTGGCTGTGATGGATTTACTCTGGTCCTTGTCTTAGACTCGGAGAAAACCCACACTTGCCAGGCAAGGTTACATATGCTGTCTGCATCAGGTTTCCTTTATGCCTGGTTACCCCTTTCTAACCTAACATTTTGTCCTTATGTTAAGGATAAAAAAGTAGAGGCCCAGTGAGTTCAAGGGGCTTGGTTTGATCTTGGGGTTGGGCAGTGGAAGAGTGGAGAGTTGTATCTGGTCAAGCGTCACTAGAAAACTCATCTATTTCCTCCATGCCTAGTTGACTCTCTTAGTTTTGGAATTGGAATTGATTTTTTATCCATCCCATAGGCTGTCAAAAATGTTCTTAAAGCAACTAGCTTTTGTCATTGTGAACATTGTATGTTGAAGTAGCTGCTGATGACATTAAGGAAAGAGATAACTGACTCCATGTTGTTTTAACATCATAGGATCAAGTGATAAGGTAAAATGAACATGGGCAAATGATCTAGCTTACAAAAGCTTTTAAATTTACCCTTGTTTGAATCCCATATACCCCTCAAATACCATGTCCTGAAGGCTTAGTTGCAAAGCTTTGCTGTTTTTCTGAGATAACGGAACCTTTTGGAAGTGGGGCTTAGCGGAAGACACTGAAGTCATGCCCTTGGATAGTGGGACCATGGCCTCACTCGCTCTCTCTGCCCCCACACATCCCCACTCCATCCCCAGCTACCATGAGGTAAGCAGCTTTCTCCTATCTGCACAGATTGCTATGTCTTCCTTCTCTATAGGCCCCAAATTATGGACTGAGATCTTAATTACACGTCAAATTAATCTTCCCCCCCTCTTATGAGTTCATGTCTAGTGTGTTGTCATGGTGATGGACATATTATCATTTCGCTTTACTTTTATTATCATTAAATAAATTTAGGAAATAATTAGTTCCTTAAAAATGCCAATTACAAATAAGAGATGGCCTTATTTTTTTCTTTCATAGCAGATTAGCATATGTTCATCTCTAGACTATCTTGAGAGTAGAAGACAATCATACATGGCCTGAAGTCTAATCCAACCACTCTGGAATTCTCCAGTAGTTCTTTCTTTTTCTTTGTAAAAAGTTAAACATTTCTTTGAGGATTTCATGCAATGCGTTTTGATTATTTTCTTCTACTATTGCTACTAGGTTCACCCCATGCCCTGATTTTATGTATTTTTAAAAAATAATCCATTGAGTCTAATTTGTGTTGCCCACATACTTCTGGGTATGAAGTGTGGTCAATCTACCAAGGTCCACATCTTCAAAGAAGACTGACTCTCTTATAGCATCTAGAAAAATCCAATAGCTCCTCTGCTAGGAGTAGGACTTTGTGACTACCACACTGGGAATCTGTCTGGGTTGACCTTATCTTGTTTTTGCACATAGTGTCACAAAAGCTTTGAGTTCATATGTGCAACTTCCTACTTGGGTCTGGAAAACACCATTTTGATGTAATGATTTATTGCCTTTGGCCCTTACAGTCTCCTTCCTCCCCCATCCCATGATCTCTGAGCCTTGAGGGGAGGAGTGTGATATAGATGTCCCATTTAGGGATGAACATTCTACAATATCTTATTCTTTATATGTTGATGAGCTATTTCTCTGTATTAATCACCATCTACTACAAAAGGAAACTTCTTTGATGAGGATTGAGAAATGTACTAATCTCTGAGTATAGTAATAAGCCATTAGGAGATGGTTTAATATCATGTCAATTTAGCAGAAGAGTATCACTAGGCAATCTCCTAGGGTGGTGTTTCTCCTATTTATTTATTTATTTATTTATTTATTTATTTATTTATTTATTTAT
>OU015748.1:117318582-117348649 GCA_907169655.1 Acomys percivali
TATTTATTTATTTATTTATTTATTTATTTATTTATTTATTTATTTATTTTTATTAATTTATTCTTGTTACATCTCTATGGTTATCCCATCCCTTGTATCCTCCCATTCTCCCCTCCCTCCCATTTTCCCCTTATTCCCCTCCCCATGACTGTTCCTCAGAGGGATTACCTCCCCCTGTATATTCTCATAGGGTATCAAGTCTCTTCTGTCCTTCCTCTGAGTGCCACTAGGTCTCTCAACCTGTGGGTCGTGACTCCTTTGGTAGTCACATACCAGATAACCTGTATATCAGATATTTACAGCAAAATTCACAACATAGCAAAATTACAGTTATGAAGTAGCAAGAAAAATGTTATGGATGGGAATCACCACAATATGAGGAACTATATTAAAGGGTCACAACACTAGAAAGGTTGAGAAGCACTAATCTAAGGCCTATGACCTATCTACCCACAAATTCTTGGCCTCAATAATGGTGCCAAGCATGAGTTCCATGCTGTGGAACAGTCCTTAATAAAGCTAATTAGAAAGTGATTGGTTACTCCCTTAGCTTTCAGGCCACTATTGCACCAGTGGGCATATCTTGCTAGGTCTATTGTAGATTTGCATGGGTCGCAGATGAGTAAGACCGATGAATATTTTTTTCTCCAGTTGTGTGTAAAGCACCTTTTAACACTGGGAAAGCTAACTAATATAGATGAAGCTTCTAGACCAACACCAGTTTGATTTATCTATGGTCAATGTCTTGAGTATATGATCTCTTCAAGAAATCAAGTTTTTGAAGGTAACCAAGAACAATGTTAATTTCCTGAAATGTTTGGGCTCTGTGGGACATCATTGGCCACAATGCTAATACAGGGAACCAAATTCTGACATTCAGCCTTTTATTTTATAGCTTGTAGTGTCTATAAGGGATGTTGCTCTTTGTTATAGGGTAAGTATTTTCCAAAGCTTATATAGCACGTGGTTTCCATACACCTTTTTCAAGGATCCTTAGTGTTAGTTATCTCTCCTATATTTCCTGCTCTTCCATCTCCACCCCACTTAATTTTTCTTGTTCCATTATCCCCACCCCCTTTCAAGAGAAGGAAGATAAAAATCCCCCCATGGCTCCATTTTTTTTTTTTTTTTGGTCTCTATGAAAGTTTCTAATGAAACGCACATGTCTAAAGATTCAGAACTAGCATCCACATATGAAAGAAAACATGGTATTTGTCTTTCTGATCTCGTGACCTTACTCAGAATGGTTATTTCTAGTTCCATTTATTTACCTTCACATTTTATTTCATTTTTGCTTAATAGCTAAATAATATTCCATTGTGTAAAATTATCACATTTTCAGTATTCATTAATCTATTGATGAACAGCTAGACCATTTCCATTTCCTGGATATTGTGAATAGAATAGAAATGAATTTTAAAACCCAATTAAAAATTGGACATGAAGTCAGGCATTGTGGCGCACACCTTTAATCCCAGCACTCAGGCAGAGGCAGAGGCAGGCAGATCACTGTGAGTTCAAGGCCAGCCTGGTCTACAAAGTGACTCTAGGACAGCCAAGGCCACACAGAGAGACCATCTCTTGAAAAAACAAAACAAAAAACAATAACAACCAAAAAACGAAAAACAAAAAAACAAAAAAACCAAAAACCCCCAAAACTGAGCTTTCTCAAAGAAAAAAAGATAGAAAAGAAAGAAAGAAGGCTCAAAATATTCTTTAGCTTTTGGAGAAATGCTAATTAAAACAACCTTGAGATATCATTTACCAGAATGGCAGTGATTAAAAAAAAAAAAAGACAATACATGTTGGTAAAGATGTACAGTGCAAAGGGAAACACTTATTCATTGTTGGTGGGAATGCAAACTGGTGCAGCCACTCTGGAAATCTATGTGGCAGTTCCTCAAAACGCTAGAAATAGATCCATCTATCATATGATCCAATTATTCCATTCTTGGGAATGTACCCACAGGCCTCTGTATTCTATCAAAGAGACACTTGCTCACCCATGTTCACTCACTTCAGTGACCCATTTTAAGGGAACCTGAGCCAAGTAAATGAAAAGTCCAAACAGAGGACTGGGGATGGAATTCAGCAGTAGGGTGCTTGCTTTGAGTTCCCAAGGTCTGAAGATTCATCCTCAGAACTGCAAACAATCAAGCAACTTCCTAACACAACCACATCCCCAGGAGATGTGCAAGGAGGCAGTAGGTATGGTCTGGGTGTCCATTTCAGAGATCCTTGGTATAAACCTGTGGAGAATCCAGGCAGCTTTGGCAGCCATAGAATAAGGATAGCCCCAAGGTCAAGTGCCTGAGCTGAAGGACACAGACATGGCCTTCTTGTCCACTCTCCATTCATAGTGACCAGAAATATGATTGGCACACAGTGCTCAAAATCTGCAAATCCAGCACTGGAGAGGTTGAGGCAGGAGGATTATGAGTTCAAGGCTAGCCTGGCGTACATAATAAATAAAACAGCCACACAGCCAAGGCAAGCAAAGCCAAAACACAGTTGCTGAGTGGAAGAGCATCAAAAGCCTCCAAGGAGCTAAGCTTCTGCCAAAATGAAAATTGTGTAGTAGATTAATTAATAAGTTATTTGCATGAGACCTGTTATTTGTGGAACATTGGTAAGGCAATTTTGCAATCACCCTACCTTAACAGAGGAGGGATTTGGAGGCTGACGGATACATTTCCTATAGTAGGAACTAAACTGGAGGTTAAAATTCCTCCACCCACCCTGCTACTGGCTAGGTGACTAATTCTCAACCTATGGGTCCAGACCCTCTTGTAGAATCAATCAAACGACCCCTTCACAGGGTTTCCCTAAGACCACCACAAAACACAGATATTTAACATTATGGTTTACAGCAGTGACAAAATTCTGGTTATGAAGTAGCAATGAAAATAATTTTATAGTTGGGGGAGTCACCACTACATGAGGCACTGTATTAAAGGGTCTCAGCATTAGGAGGGTTGAGAACCACTGTCTAAGTCTTTCTACCTGAGACAATGCACTTTGGTTCTGTTTTGTTTCCTATTTGTGCTGTAATTTATGCCAAGGGAGAGACACTGCCATTTGGGGGTATAGTCAAAGACCATTCAGTTGATCAGCTTTCAGCTATCAGAGTTTCAATTACTAAATAAGTTCCAATAGCCAGGAATTACTATACCTTCCTTAATATCCTTTGCATCAGACGGAGACTGAGAAAGTCCCAGGAGAAGCTATTTCCATATTTAGTTTACAAACAACAGGAAGTGTAGAAGGGGAGAATTTGAGGATTTAAAAAAAAAATCAATTATTGAATTCAGTCCTGGTTTTAGCTACAGCCTAGCTTACCATCTCTATCTTGGTGCTGCATTCCTCAGACTGCTGACTTTTGAGTTTCAGTTTGAGCTTACAGGTTTTTTTTTCTTCCTTTCTTTAAATAATAATAAAAAAAAACCCTCATTTCCTTAAAAGGAACAAGAAGCCCCACTTTTGTCCCTCACAGAGGAATTTGTTCAGAAAACACTACGGTAATAGGGTTAGTTATTTGAGGCAGACTCCTGCTGTGTGCAGCATCCTCTCCAGTGAACTGCACTGGAGGCTGCAAAGACTGTTTACTCCAAATAGACATAAGAAGGTCTGTTGCTCCTGGAGAATACACAGCATAAAGGTTCACTACTTGGTACCCGCGCTGCATAGTTCCTAGAAGCCTCAGCCTTACATACTGGGATGTAAACGTTTGTGGTGAAAAAGGCACATGTTCTAAATTAGCACCTTAAGACATGGCTGATAACGCATTTATCTATGCATTTGGTAATTAGTCCTTAAAAGAACTTGAGAGGCAAATACGTATTTTAAGAAATGAGAAGTGGGGTTACTGAGTTCAGGCTGGGGTGTGACCCTGATTCTTAGTTGATGTAAAGGTTCTTGTTTCAAAGGAAGTGACATTTATTCAGATGGACGGGTGAGGGAGGGGCACGCTATGATGGAGACACAATGCTCTTGGATTATAAGGCATAATGCTGCAGCCAGGAGGTAGCTCATGGCAGCATCCCAGGATATTTCAGGAAATGTTGCCCAATTGCTCTCAGAAATGGAGTTTTTTAAAAAGAGATTTCATTTGAAATTGTTTCTCAAGTAAATACGATAATGGATGTCCAAGGCCAAGTGACCAGATGGCTTCAGAACTGTCCTTCCTGCGACTTTAGTTCGCAGGGCTCGTGAAATTCCCTTATCTGTTGATAAAACAGTCCAGACGGGCAGCCTAAGTGATGAGAGAATCAGGTCAAGGCTATAACTAACAAGTCTGGTCCCAATATAGTCTCGAGTTAGGTGTGGCAAGAGGAAAAAGGTTGAAAACAGAAAATTCAAGGTCAGAATTAGAGGGGCAGAGCAGAGGATCCTAGTACCAATGCCAGAGAAGCCGTATTTTCATTCCCTGAGGAGGTGACTTTGCACTGCCTGTAATACAGTCACAGACCTTGGGACTTGCACAGAACCTTTACAGAGAGGACCTCCAGTTCCTCCAAATACTGACTGCCAAGGCACTTCGACATCTGCATCCCTGTGACACCTTATGATATCCAGGTTTCCTGGGAAAATCTGGAGAAAAGGAATATGATGATGGCGTTAGTCAGCAACTTGGGTACCCCGAAGACTGAGTCATCAATCGTCCTGTAGATGTAAGCAAGCTTAGGTGGGAACATGTTAGATAGGGTCATAGCCCTCACTGTACACTTATCCAAGTACCAATGGCTACATGGCATCAATAAACGCGTCCGTGAGATTTGCAAGTGAGTGTACTTCATTCACAAGAGTAAACCAGAAAGTGGATCTACTGCTCAATGCGCCACACAAAGTCTCTCTCCCTCTTTTCCTCCCTTTCCCATCTCTCTCACGTTGAAGCTCTGGCCGTGGTCTAGTCATTCTCACGGATAGTAGCCATGGTCTCGTAGTCCTTATGAATAATGAAGACCCGATTAATCCCATCTAAGGTTCAGAAGCCCCCTGAGTCCCATTTCTGCATGTTGCCAGGCAGGAGTACAGGCTGCTGTGGAAAATGGAAGCCAGTGCCAACACGGTATAAACGTAAACTGTAAACACGCACAATCACACACACACACATGATCTGACACGCCCTTCATCATGACAAAACTGAAGCCAAAGGCACCACACAAAAATAAGTTTTTTTTCCCCCCCCTCTTACGGCAAAGGTTGTGGAAGACTCTTTTGTAATGCAAGGTTCGATTTTCAGTTTATTACAAGTCCACAATTAAAAGTGGCCCACATAAGGGAGTTGTAGTGTGGCTTGCCACTGGGCTCGCTGTGGTCGTATCTGAGGATCAGGGTGGAGGACCTAGAACCAAATGCAGCCCGGCTCAAATTTTCAGCATATTGTTGCAAAGTTCTTTTATTTGCTTTTTAGCCTGCATGGGCCTTTGCAATTTGTTCTCTTATTTGGACCATATAAACAGCATCAGGGTGCTTTTTTTCTTTTCATTTAAACAAACAATGACTTTGGAAGTAAGGAGAAAATTAGTAACAGGTGAAAGTTTATTTTTAATGATGTTGAGATCAAATTCCTATTTAACTCACAGAACAAACTCCCCTCATGTCTCTTTTAATGTTTCAGAATTATTTATAAATTAAACTCACACAACCTCTAAACATACTCAGAATAGAAAACTATCTCTTTATTCTGTATTGTGAACAGACTGCAAAGGACACTGCTTTGTTCTGATTTCTTCTTTGCAGTTTATTTTGTAAAACATCTTGAATTATGAAAGCTTTCTTAGAGCTGTCTTTGAGAATTTTTGTTCCGTACTTCCATGTAAATCAAAGCTCATTGCCTGGAATTATGTTTCTTTTAAAATCCATGCTAATGTTTGCTTTTACTAGAAATGTTTTACAAGTGTATATGTATTTGTTCATGTTATATTTCATTGTGTTAACATTGTGTCTTTTTGGGTTTTCTTCTATTCCTTTTCCATTACCTTAATGTACAGAGTTTATAGTAACCAATGTAATAAGAGAATGCTACCTGGCAGCTCTTCTTTCTTTGTCTGCCCATGTATACCTTCATAAACAAGGGAACATCTTCATCTAGTTTTACTTAATATATTTCTGTTTCTATTATTAATTTCTATGGAAATGAAATTTGAATGACTCGATTAAATATGAAATATTTGGACTATGAAAGGAAGACTGATTTCAGCTTAGTGCCAGGAACTTTTGGAGATAAGAGAAGTGGCCTTCCAACGTATGCACGGGGGATGCCATGACTGTTGATGCTCCCCTGTGACATTCATGGTGACATTCCGGGGAAAGTGCCAGTGCCTGGGTGGACTTTTAAATGTTGACTAAGAATTGCAAGCTTGAGGATAATTCCACACTGGATCCCACTGAAGCAACCAACACCCATCGAGACTGAAAATGCCTTTTGGTGACAATTGGAATTTTCTTTCCTTTTTGAGTGCAGGTTCAAGAAGGCTAAAAGAGGCCTTCTGATGCCCTGATGGCATTCCAGAGGTTGTGAACCTCATGTTATGGTTCTGGGAACTGAACTTGGGTCCTCTGCAAGAGCAGCACACTCTTAAGCACTGAGCCACGTCTAGCCCTCAATGTTTTGTTTTCTTTTCTTTGGTGCCAAGAGATCTTCGTGTCTCTTTTTGAAGGCTTGGCTTGTAGCATTTTACAATGCCAGCTACTCTCTCCAAACTAAGTTCTTTAATGAGCTCATCTTTTTCCCACTGTAGGAGAGGTCATTTAGAGTGCAAATTCCTGGGGACTGGAAGGATTTCTTCAACGAGCCCTTCACATTCTTGTGTATTCCATAAATCCTGTAAGTAGTAGTCACTTCAAATATTCCATACATTTAGTCCCATTCCACTAATAGATAATTTATTAGATGTGAGTTATATGCATATTTATAACAGTCTTGGAGTGAAGGATTTTGTATCTACAGGGAAGAAAAAAATGGTACAGAAACAGATGATTTGATTTAGGAACTTCTCCCCAGCATTCTCTCTTTCCTCGCTGGCATACTATGAGGCAAATGCATACTAGGGGCAGTTGTGGAAGCTGTAGGAATGTTCTAGCTTTGCTAACACACTCTGATAAAGGATCTCTCAGCTGGTGTCCTCTTCTGGCAGCATTTCTCAACCTGCAGGTTGTGACCTCTTTTGGCGCCTGTTGGACTCTGAAGCCTGGCATCACCAGATAGCCCCTGAGCTAGGTGCTGAAAAGATGGACTCCCTTCCTCAGCTGGGTCCCCTCCTATCCGCCTGATCTAGGGAACCCCACATCCTCTAAGGAGTGTCACATAGCCTGCAGGGAGATTACAAGCCCAACCCTTTCCCGATAAGAAATCCGTTCAGTATGCATCTGGGGATTCTTGGAAATACTCTGTCCACCCTAATGAGATGTCTTGGTACCTTAGCTTTCAACCAATGAACTTTATCCATACCTCTGACTATACCTGGAGTTCTTCCCTTCTCCCATGCCTTCCCCTGAGCCCATAGGATAAAGTTCTGTGTTCTCCTTCTTATGATAGAACTGTGCTGCTGCATGTAAATGAAATATCCCTGGCACTCCTAGCTCCACTGAATCAAACACACTCACCCCCAAAACACCCCCCCCCACTGCCTAAGCTTTATAAGTCCCTGTTTTATATGAAATAAAGGGGCACCACCATCTGTTTCACTAAAGATCATCATTTATTCTGGGGGAGGACAGCGCACCGCCCCCCCCCGCCTGCCCCCCCTCCTGTGCCTCTTTCCTGAAGTATTTGCCACTGAATCCCCAGGCAGCCAGGTAGCCATATCGGTTACGGCTAAAACCTGCTTGGCCGCTGCATGTGTTCTTTTTTTTTTTTTTTTTTAATTAAAAAAAAAAAATCAGTATATAAGACACACATCAAAAAAGGAATGATTCGCCAAAGAGAAGATGGAGAAGGAGAACACAGTCATGGTATAAAAGCTGCAAAGCCACATGTTCTTGAGCCACTCCACCCACCACAGTGCCCATCTGAGAAGGCGAGTGGCCCGCTGTTCTCGAAGCTCCTGCCACTGCTTCTCAGTGTCGGGGCTCCAACCTCCCTTATCGCCTGTTTTTTGAAGCAGCCACCAACTCTCCCCGAGTCAGGCCTGGCCCTCTTTGCTGCCTGGCTCGGGTGGGTTTCGGAGTCCTGAGCTCCCTGATGCTATCCCTCCTGGTGCTGGCAGCCCAGCTAAAAAAGCAGCAACGCTTCTTGGGGATCAATCTTTTCTCTTGCACCTCCGGCTGAGCTGGAGATCTCCTGGCACAGATCTCGGCTCTGTGCTCCACCCTTCTCGCCTGGACCTTGACATTCCTCGGAGAGGTGGAACCTTTGACCCCGTGTTTCACCATTTTTTGCCTGGAAACTGATGGCACTCCAGCCTTCCCTAGAAACTCGGAATCACGGGTGTCAAATGACCATTTCACAGGGATAGTCTAAGAACATGGGAAGACAGGGGTATTTACATTATGAGTCATAACAGGATCAAAATTACAGTTATGAAGTAACAATGCAATAGTTTTAGGGCTGGGGATGGCCACACCATGAGTATCGAAGCCTTAGGGAGATTGAGAACTGTTGTCTTATGGTCTCTAGGTCATCCATGGTCTCCCCAGACTCACTCAAGCCTAGCATCCAAAATGTTCTTTTTTCTACTCACCCAATTTTTAAAAAATTCAGAGTATTCCTGCAATGGGCGGTGGGGGGGAGGGGGTGATGAGTCCTGGGTTTCTGGGAGGCATTTCCCTTTAAAGACAAGCACATCAGTGAGATGATTAACTGGTGTGCGGGGTGGGGGTGGGGGTGGGGGGCAGGGGCAGGGGAGATGATCATCTATGGAGAACCACGTGGTAACAAAGTTAATGGAGTGTCATTCATTAGGGTGGCCCACAGATACATGGGCAAACTCCAAGCTCTGTGTGGGGTACAGATTATCATCATCTCTTAGTGAAAGCCGCAGACGAAGCCCAGGAACTTGTCATAGGCCACACAGCTTACAGAGAGTTGGGGTTGTATTCTGTGTTGGTTTTGTTCCAAAGCCTGCATTCCTGCCATAGTGTGATATTTTTATATTATGTTATAAAGGAAAAAGAGAAAATTACACCTAATAAAACTAGTTTTAACTAGTAATAGTAATTAGCAAGTTATAAGAGATTATTTATGCCCAAATACATACATGTTCATTTGAGAAATGAGAGTGTTCCTACATTATACACGCCATTTTTTCCATCTTGTTGTTTTTACTTTTTTTCTCTTGGCTTTTTTTCTTCCTTCCTTCCTACCTTCTTTCCTTCCTTCCTTCCTCCCCTTCTCTCTCTCTCTCTCTCTCTCTCTCTCTCTCTCTCTCTCTCTTCTTTCTTTCTTTCTTCATATTGGAATGCACTAAAAAGTATCATAACACCCAGGTAGTGTGGCACACTCTAAACCCTGTGCTTAGAAGACTAAGAGAGAAAGTGCCTTAGATTCTCATTGTGGCCATAGTGAGAACCTGCCCTCAAAAACCAATAAAACACACACACACACACACACACACACACACACACACACACACACACAGAGATATGATTGGTAACTGCACACTTTCTTTGTGCACCATTTAGGCATTATTGGCAGTGTCAGATAGGAGGAAAAGAATAATGTTTCTGGCTTAAGATGGTTTGTATAGCTGCTTAGGAAAGGATTGTCTGATGTGTTAGCATTTGCGGCAGAAGTGCTGCGAGAGGGAAAGTCAAGACTGTTCTTAAAGCATATCCTTCTTTGCACAAGTTTCCAGTGCGTCTCTGTAGTGACTCTCTGATATTAATTAGAAACTGTTGATGCATTTGTGATCAATTAGAGAGATGTTGACATACCTTATTTTCAAAGGAAAATTTCATAGAGGCAAAGGCTAGTATTTCTAACTGCAAGTATTTGTGCTTTGCTGTGGCCTAGAAGTGGATAGAAGGACAGAGATAACATTTTATGAAACACAAGTCCCAAATTTCTGACTCTAGATTCTTCCTGGCTGCGTATGTGTGTGTGGAGTGGAGGTGGATGGACAGTGGCCAGAAAGAGTTACTTAGAGGGGCACATTGCTTTTTCTATGAGGGAAAAAATATTGCTTTAAAAGTAGCTTGATTTATGGTACGTGCAGATATTTACATTGGAGAACAGAGAGCAAATTATCGGGCCTCAGAGTGGCTGGTAAATTCCACAGACAGAGATTCTGCATAACACTGTACTGTTATGCTCTCCAGACAAATGTGTAAATAACGTCCAGTTCCTAGGCAGCGAGAAGGGTGATCCTGGAGAGCTTCCACCGAATGGACCTCCGATAACGTTGTTAGTGCTAAGTGGGGATTTGTGTCATTGTTCATAGTTCGGAGTTTAAAGGTTCCCATGGCATAAAAATACAAGCCAGGGGCATAGAGGACAGCCAGCAGAAAGCTTGTCAATGTCTGGGAAAGAGTTGTATTTCTCTAGGGAGGAAATTTAACTGAGAAAGGGCACTCAGAAAATGTCCACTGCTAGACTGCTGGTCCGCTAAGGCTGCTGTAGTCTAGCGGGCAGTTTATACACTCCGTTGCTCCCTCCTGTGGGGGGGAGGTGGGGGCAAAGAGTCCCAGCAATGGTGTTAACTAGGCTGGGCGAGACAGAGGAAAAGATCCCCCCTAGCCTCCCTGCCTGGGAAGGCTGTCTTCTCAGCATAACTCTGTATCAGCTTCCTTAAGCAGCTGCCTCAGAACTTCCCTTCTTATGGGTGTCAGTCATATGGGATCAGAGTCCACTCGATAGAATGACCCTCGCTTTCTTTCCCTATGTTGTTATTGTATTTTGGTATTGGGGATTGATCCTAGGCTCTCCTAGTCCCAGCCCCTGACCACACTTCAGTATCTTCTGTGAAGACTCTTCAATTTCCAAATAAGGCCACAGTCTGGGGTACTGTGTTTCCAAATTCAGCATGCAAGCACGCGGGTACAAGCTCAGCCTCGCAGACTCCACTCACAGCTTTGTTGTCGACATAACAGCCCCTCAGAAGAGACACAGGCATGGACCTCAAAGGGCATGAGGCCCTTCGATCCTGGAGAATCTGGCTGCCCCAATCACCGGAGAAAACTAGGTGTTAGCACTCTGGTACAGGGTGGCCACTGGCCTTGTGCCAGAATAGGGACCCTGGAGAGCAAAATTGGCACTGACCAGATGATATGCTGGGCCTCCGGGACGTTTTGGATTTTCACCCTACTGTTTCAAGAACCTTCGAAGGAGAATGGACATCGCTGCTTCCAGTGCTGGCTGTCAATCAGTGCCAGGCCCACAGACAGTGTGGCGCCGCTGTTTTTGCCGGACAGCAAATATGTACTGCCTTTTCAGATGTTGCCTCTTCTAGTGCCTCTACGATTCTGGTACCTTAGTCTTTATTTTCCATTTCACAGATGAGGACAATGGGACAGAGTGTGGGAGAGGGGAGAAATTCAATGGAGGCCTGTAGGCTTTGATTTTTTTTTTTTTTAACCTACTTTATTTGAGGTTCCTTCATGCCTCTACCTCCCTTCCAACCCTCCAACCCTAGGAAAGAAAGAAGGTTAGTGGGAGAGAAGGGGCGGGGCTTAGTTCTCTTTGGCTACTTCCTGTTGTTTAGGATCTGTCGGTTCTTTGGAGCATTACTAATCTCCATCATCAGGATAGTCAGCCAGCAGCAGCAAACACAGCAACACCTTTCTCTTCCTCCTCTGACTGTCTCCTCTAAGCGTCTTCTCTTAGCCCTCATTCCGCGCCCTCCCCCTTCACCCTCCCTCCCCTCCCCCTTCCCTCTCCCTTTCCCTCTCCCTCCCCCCTCCTCACTCCTCCTCTCTGCTTTGGTAATTTTCCATCTGGCCAAGACCACACCCCTGCACGAGACAGTTCCCAGCTGACAAAGACCAAACAGGCCCTCTCACAAGGCAGTTATCAGCTGTGGACAAACTGGAGCAGCCCCCACATCTGACACCTGGGTCCAAAACATAAACATGTTTACATATCATAAACCAAATCTTCCACAAGAGAGGCCACACAGTTTCTAAGGAAAAAAAAAAAGCCTGGTCTCCTGCTCAGTTTCCCCAATCATTGCTGTGTCACCTGCCACCCCCTCCTCAAGCTGTATCCATCTCATACACATCACACGTAGGCCACTCTGGAACGCAGAAAACCATTGTGGGGGAACTTCATTACTTGACTAGTCTAAATTTTCATTTGAAAAAATAAAATAAAAAGGATGGGCCCAGTAAACACACCAGGGAAGGCCTGTAGCTTTCAAGGCGAGGGAAACATACTGTCCCAATACACTTATTATGCCATCACAGAGGTAGCATCATGGAGAATTCTTACGAAGACCTAGATGGATTGTGCACAGCTGTCCAGTAGACTCACACCGAGTGGTGGGTTGATCTCACCATGTGTGGCCTCCCACACGCTTCGTGAAGCCTTCACCTGTCACACACTCAGGCCTTGGTGAGCTTCTTTATGACTTACTATTTTGAAGTTACCCTCACCTCATGTTCTGGTCTATGAGCACACTTATAGGGCTCAGCAGGGGATAATTATGCCCTTTGACCCAAGAAACAGGATTAAATGATTCGCTTCACATTTAATCATTTTTACCCCATTCTGATGCAGAGATCCATTTCCCCCAAAATGAAATAAATGATTCAATCTTCCTCCTGGGACAAGTTAAGGCAAATGCAGTTGCCACGTAAAAAACGAACACTCAAGGTAATATTACATATTTTTAAATGTAGGCAGTTGGAGATGGAAATGAAACTTAATAATATTGCAAGCATACACTGGGATTTTATTATAACTTTATTACAATCATAAATGTGAAATTTACATGTGATATATATTTTCATATTAGATTTTATTAAATTAGTTCAGCATTTAGTCATTAACGTGGTGGTGGTATGTTACTAACATTCCCTTTGCATTGCATGCTCGACTTAGGAGACCTACAAAATGAATTAAAAACCAATTTTTTTACCTTCACAATGTGCTCTAAACCCAAGTTCATGTATATTTTTAGTGTTGTAACCACTTAGGAGGTTTGGGCTAAAGCACCTGTGAAAAATTAAGTCTCTTCTATAATTTGTGTGCCTGTGGGAATATGTATGTGCATAACATTGAGAGTTGACATGGAAATTAAGTCATCAGTGACTTAATGACCCACCTAATGATCTGCAAAGAAATCAAATGACTTCCCTCTCTACACTACTAAGTAAAACTTTCAGGACACAGTATCATACTTACCAGAGGAGCCCATGGATTGTTTGTAACCTTGCTTAGCTGCCTTTTCCAAACACACGGGGTTCCCAGGCCTAGGCTCAGGGGTTCCTCCTGAAGTGCCTGGTGGAGGGAGCCGCTTAGTTCCACTAGAGGAGTGGGTTCTTCCTTGCTTTTCCTTCCCTCCTTCCCTTCCTTCCTTCCTTCCTTCCCTCCCTCCCTCCCTCCCTCCTTCCTTCCCTCTCTCCTTCTCTCCCTCCCTCCCTCCTTCCTTCCCTCCCTCCTCTCCCTCCCTCCTTCCTTCCTTCCTTCCTTTCTCTCTCTCTTTCTTTCTTTCTTTCTTTCTTTCTTTCTTTCTTTCTTTCTTTCTTCCTTCCTTCCTTCCTTCCTTCTCTCTTCCTGTCATCTTTGGAATCTCCCCATCTCCATGCACACTCTTATACAATTAGCCACAGGGCAGCCATCAGTTTTCCTAACTCCTCACTTCCAAAGGCAAATGAGAGATGCTGGGACTGGGTGTCTTTCTTAGTGTCAGGTCACTGTGGGTCTTGCTCAGATTTGTAGCTTAAGTGTCAGAGCAGTGTCAGATAGGGATATTTTTCGGTGTGTCCTGATTCTGTGGAGTCCACTGACCTCTTCAAAACAAGTTGTGCTTTGTGCTATTTGCTACACATTTATCACATATGGCTTCAGAGAAGGAAAAATATTTCAAAGAGATTCAATTTACTTTATGTATGAAAACACACACTATTTTCGAAATCTCATTAGAACATCACACAACTGCACAAACACAGTACGTTCCAGGACTTTTGCAACTAAGTTTACTCAGATAAAATTCAAGATAGATCAAATTCACAGTCAGGAATTGAATTGTTATATCTACAAATTAAGTGGCATTTACACCCATACCGCATGCTAGTGAAAGCATGCCAACAGCGAACAGTGACTATGAAGTAATTTTACAGTGGGCTTCAGGGTGGAGACCTGGAATGTGTGGTATGGAGAAGGCATGTTTGCATGACAAGCACTTTTTTTTTTTTAATTTAGAGAAAATTTATAAATCGGTTAAAGTAATAGTTTCTATTTCCAGATGCTTTTGTCCACACCTCATTAACCCTAAGAAATGTCCCTTGATGTGTCTATCTTCAAAACCATTATTTCATTTTACTTAGAGTAGTTTGAGAAGGGGTATATGATAGCTGAGCGTGGAATCGAATGCCCTCCATGCGCTAAAGCTCCCCTTCGATACCAGAACAGGTCAAAGTTAAAGTGGGGGATGTGTGGGGAGAGGGTACATGTGCCTCAGTGCCTATGTGGAGACGGGAGGAAAACTTACATGACACATGGAAATCAGTTTTCTCTTCCTTGTGGGGATCAGAGATTAAACTCAGGTAAGCAGGGCCTAAGGCTGAGCCATCTTGACAGCCCTAGGTATAGCTGTGTGTGGTCTTGAACTCCTGTTACTCTTCTCCAGCGTAACCTACTGGGGTGCACTGCTACATCCAGCGAACCTCTACTTTTATTCCCTTTGCTCTCTTCTTTAAACTTAGATTGTGTTGTTTTTCTATCATTATCATCATCCTCACCACCTTACCTCTGTTCATTGTACGCACCTTGAGAATCTAAACTCCACACTAGGTTGAAGCAGTGTTGTTGGAGCTGACTGTTGCTCACAATTCAAAACAAAAAATCCCACCAAGCTGCCCTCCATGTCCTCATTAAAGGCTCCCAGGGCTGCCCGACAACCCCACCCCATGCCTCTGTCTATCCCTCCGCTGCACACTGGTTGAATATTTCATAACCCACCCCATGCCTCTGTCTAGTCCTCCATCACATGCTAGTTGATCATATCATTTCTTCTCCTTGTGACAGATAATCTTGAGTATTGACTTGATTGAATTGAGAAACACCTATGAGATTAGTAGTGTTCGAGCCAGGCGTGGTGGCGCACGCCTTTAATCCCAGCACTCGGGAGGCAGAGGAAAGCGGATCGCTGTGAGTTCGAGGCCAGCCTGGTCTACAATGTGAGTTCAGAATGGCCAAGGCTACACAGAGAAACCCTGTCTCGAAAAAACAAAAAACAAAAACCAAAACAAAACAAAACAAAAACACAAAAAGAAAGAAAGAAAGAAAGAAAGAAAGAAAGAAAGAAAGAAAGAGAGATTAGTAGTGTTTCTCTGAGGCTGTTTCCAAAGATTATTAACCAAGTAGGGAATACATGTCCTGAATGTAGTGGCAACCATCCCTAAGGCTGTTGGCCTAGGAAGACAAAGCAGGACAACAGAGCAAGCCTGAGCGCACAGACGTTCTCAGTGTCTGCCTTCTGACCACAGAATCCAAGTTGCTGTTCTCCACCATGGCCTCATCACCACGATGGATAGAAACCTCCTCTCTTTGCTTCTGTTACAGTGAGAAAAAACATGGCACACGTCTCTGACTCTTAAGTCTCTCATCTTTCCACACTTACGGTAACGTTGCTTTTTGGATTACTGGAAACCGTATCATTTATTTTGCTACCCACCTAGAACGTTCTTGTGCCCGTATCTGTACTCCAGGTGTCTGCCTAGCACCACGAATGAAATACCTGACTGACCTTTGGAATGTGACCTCCACTCCACTAAGCAGACTTTGTCCTAGACTCCATTTCTCACCCGTGGGAGCATAACCCCTAACCATACTGCGTGTTCTCAGCTAGACCCATACAACACCCTCCTGAGTTTACACTCTAGCTACTGCTTCATCTCCTTTTTTAAAAAATGGAAAACTCATTCATAGAGATTGATGTTGGCGTTTGCTAGCTTTCCTGCTGAGTCTGCTCCTGTCTGTGGGATCACGGCAGAAGTATAAATCAAGTGTGCACCAGTGCATACGTGGAAAGAAAGCTTTGCAGCCTGTGCCACTGAGGCTCACAAAGTCACTGTCCCCTCATGCCCTGCCATGCAGCATATGCAATGATATTCTTATTCCCCGTAGATCAAGGTAAGTGGATCTCAAAAAACAGAGTTTAGATTGGATTTTGTTATTGCTATCTTTTAGTACATGTATATTGTTCCAAACGCTGAAACATTTGGTGAACCTTGTTAGCCCCTTGTAAGCTAACATAAGGGCAAGCCTTTTAGGGTATTTGATGGAAAAGGGATCAAATGTAGAGAAGCAGGCCGAGAAGTTGGGGAAGAGCTCATTCTGTGTTTTTTCAGGGTCCTGCTGGAAAAATGTCTCCCTTAAAAAATGTTTTTTTGAATAGACTGAATGTATTCCTTTAAGTAGCTCCTTCATGACCATAAGTCATATGAAGAGTGTTTATTCACTTTGCTTACAGCTTTCTTTAAGCTTGGCAGCTCAGATGAAATCCTGCTTTCATACGATTTTATGATGTTTCTTGAAAGAATATTTTCAGCTAAATGCCACCCACCTTGATGAACAAGGGATTCAAACAGAAGAGGAGGGGGAAGCCAGAGCGAAATTCCATGAATAAATGGAATAAATTAGAAAGTCAAAGAAAACTCTCTCATAAAAGAACAAATGGAATAAAAGGAGACAAACAAACAAACAAAAAAAAAACCCCTTGCAGAGTTAAAATTTCAAGAGTGGCAGGTAATAAATTAGCCACCCTTGAGAAGGGCGCCTCATGGAATCCAGCCAGTCTTTGTTTCATATTCTCTGAAGGAAAACTCAAATTAAACTGGTTTTATGCCACTTATACATTTTTGTTTCTACTGTTGTAACATTTCATAATGTGACTGAATACCAGCCCAGTTCATGAATCCAGAAATTAACATACCTCAGTACTCAGGAGAAGCAAATTGCTGTTGAAACAGAATCTTCTTAGAAAACCATGAGAGAGAGAGAAAGCAGAGAGCAGAGAGAGAGAGAGAGAGAGAGAGAGAGAGAGAGAGAGAGAGAGAGAGAGAGAGAGAGGAGACATTGATTTTGATTTTTAGTTTTGCATTTTATGTGTATGTGACTTCTGTATTTACTTATTCATTTTTTTTCCCCAGAAAAATTCAGCATCAAAGTTATTCCTTGAGGCCATGTATAAAGATGTGAAAACCAAGTCAAACAAGAATAAACAAAAGCCATGTGTATGCGAGGGAGCTGTTGGAGACGCGATTCCGAGATCTTGTCTTCAGAAGTCTTTTTAAAGACAACTAAAAAGTGACCCAGATACGGTCACTCCCAAACCCTGGGACTGTTTTGATTAATCAGGGAGAATCCTTGCTCTAACAGATCCTCAGTTCCATAAGGACACTTTATGCTAACAAGAGACAGTCCAATGGTGACTCGGTTTCTCTATTTCTTTCTCTTCTCTTCTGTCTCGTGCCAGGACCCTCCTCTTCCCTTTGGTACTTCTTCAGTCAGCAAAAGCTTTCTAGAACACTCCTTGAGCTGGAGGCTTACAGCTAGCAGAGGCCAGACTTCTGGCAAGAATTTAATTCTTATTCAGTCACTGTTTGTTCCCTGCAGGGGTGAGGGTGGGAGAGACAATCCCTGTGCAGTGCTTGCAACCCAAACAAGTCGTTTTGTGTCTGTTCACGTAAGAGACTCTCCAAATTCTCGATCTATAAAACTTTATGTAAGTCTTGAGAAAGTATATCTGCAGAAACCAGATTTCTTGACCGTTGCTTTGTATAATTCATTGACTGGCTGTGTAGAGACCTTTTCTCCAACATAAAACATCTTTTATTAAAAGCTCTGGACCAAAGGTGAAATAGACAAAGTACATTTGTAAGTCCCAAGATAAGGACGCTTTTCTCATCTTATTTTGATGATATGTTTTACTCATAGAGAATGATATAAAGTAATAGCACAAACACTGTGCTTCTAACACTCCAATAAGAGGTTAAAGACACTGTGGGCTAAGGACAAGGCTCAGTGGGTAATGTGCCCGCTGTTCAGTCAGGAGGACTGAGTTTAGGAAGCCAGCAGCAGCATGCATTTGTAACCCTAGGACTGGGGGACCTGAGGCAAGCTGATACTAGGATTTTAGAAACTAGCTTCCAACCAGCTACCCTAGTCATCTCTCTGGCCTTGGGAGTCTGCATTTCCAGCAAGCTTCTAGGCGGCCAGAAAGCCTGTGATCCCTTGACAAGAGCACCTGTTTCAGCTGTGCTGCATGAGTGTCACCTGCACTGAAGCCAGAGCAGTTGGTGACAAGTGTTGAAGTCTGGTGCTAAGTGTTGTGGCTGGAGATCTTGGGCGCCTCATGTTTCCGAGGCTCACAGTGAGATGAACTTCTGGGTGCATATAAAGTCAACTGTTGTTATTATTTTCTCTCTTTCCTGAAGTGAGGCGGGGCGAGGGTTCTCTTATATAGTTTCGCGTGTTGCTTCATTACGTGGTAATTACAGGCTCTAAGAGACAGGCAGCACTCATCTCTATCTCTCTTTCTTCTGTGTTCTCCTTCTCTCCACCCCCCTTTCATACCATTCTTTCCAATCCCGTTCTCCTCTACCTCTGTAGTTTTTTCTTTCTCTTTAACTCAAGTTTAAAAGCCTGCCTTAAGACACATAGAGAGGGGCAGATCCAGAGACAGCTGCCATTGAAAAGGCTTCTTGTTGCTTGCAGTTTCTAACAGAAAGATATGTGCCATGTCCCCACGGGACCTGTGGGCACACACAGGGGTTGGTCAGAAGTCAGGAGGAACTAAGGAGGAGCATGGGCCAGGGCCTGGTTTGTGCCTTATGTAGGGAGGAGAAGGATGAGAAGAGGAATTGAACTGAGACTGATGTAGCTTGAACGGCTGTAGAGGTGGTCTCTGCCTGTCCATCTTCTAGCTTCTACTAGGCAGGAGGGTAGGCTTCCAGCCTGGGATATGGAAAAGAATCACTTAGAATCCACAGAAAAAAAAAAAAGTAATGGGGTGCCATGCTTAGCTCTCAAACTAAATATCTCACTAAGATGGTTTTTAAAGGAAAATTTAACTCAAAACATAATAATAAGTTCAATGGCACTGAGACTTGTATTTCACTAAGCAAGAGATGTGAAGACCAAGAAAAACAATGGCTGACCCACTGAGAAACAAAAAGGCACCTGGCGTTTCTGGTTAAAGGAGAAGGGGATTTCTAGTTTGATTGGTTTCCAGAGTTCAGAAGGATTCTCTATCTCTGTCTCTGTTTCTCTGTCTCTTTTTGTCTCTCTGCCTCTCTGTCTTTCTCTCTGTTTCTCTCTCTCTCTCTCTCTCTCTCTCTCTCTCTCTCTCTCTCTCTCTCCTTTTACAAGAACAGGTGTGTAAGTCCAGGTGCCCAATAGAATGAACAATAATGAAGCTTTATGACCTTAACCTCTACCCTCAGGTGGACATTTATGACACTAGAACCATTTTGGGGTGGTTACACAGCATATAATTAAACAAAGCAGGAGGTCTGGGTTTCAGTCTGTTGAAAAGCCTTGAAAATGTTCACCAATTTGAGGCTGAATGTATCTGTGTCAGCTTTCTACTCACAGAAAAATGAATAATGAATGGATAAAGTTGAATCCATTGAGAAAATAAAATTTATTCAGTTTTCCTGGGATAAATCACAAGTATAACACACTGATTAGACTTTTATTTACTTGGTGCATATTTTTATCACAGGTCAAAAGAATTCAGGAGGGACTGTCCATGATGGGAATACCAGCTGCTTATAAAAGAGGATTAGAAAAAAAAGAAACAGGCTTCATATGAAATGAAGGCTTACCAGAAAGCAGGGTGGCTAATTTTAGCAGAACTTCACATAGACCTTTCTCTAAAATTATTACAAAATAAACCATCTTCCTCACTGCTGTTCCGTGAAGTCAAACAGCCCCAGTTAGACTGAATAGTACTCATGGAAGGGTGAAACAGTATTGAAACCAAAATGGTGCTGACATACTGTGGTCTTTTGCATTATATCCTCTATAATCAGTTCCCAGAACAGCTGTATTAAACAGCTACTGTTTTTAGGTTATGGATGATGGAATCATCCATAGGGTCAAAGGTTTATATGACAACACAACTACATTGTAAAGGGCTTCACTGTAATTGGTTGGCCTGAGGTTCAAGTTCACGACTTACTCTTGACATATCTTATGCTCTTTCAACTACAATATCCGACCTCTTTGTCCAGTGTAGATGTAGGATTTGATGTGCCAAAATATATTGGGTTGGGTTTCAAAATCTGAGTGCGTTTCAAAATTATAATACAGATTTGTTGTTTGTTCTCAATACGCTTTTTCTTTTGAATTTTAGGCACATGAACAAAAAGTGGAGTTGGCCCCCAGACAGTGATAATATTTAATTGAGATAGGGACAGCTGAATCCAAGGGATTGAATCTGCTGTAATTTGGTGCTCTACCATCAGGTGTTTGTTGAGGCCTGATTTATCTTTTTTGCATATCTATATATAGCCCCTCTATTGAGACCTACTTTTGTCTTTAGCATAACTGAAGCCATTTTATGTTTAGTCTCCATTTTGGTCATAAGGTGAATTGAGTTCAAGTTCTCAGACTCTGCCCTTCTGACAAAAGAATAGCCTTTACTTACAATGCAGTACTTGTTACTCAGAATGAAACAATCGATGATAAATGCTTGCTCAGCTTGAGTTGAAGATAAATGTATGTTGTGTTAGAATTAAATCACAATACCCTACTTTTAGTTTCTTCCTTCCGGAAAACTGGAAAGTCTCCAAAAGTTTTGCTACCCTAAATCCCAGCCAATCAGCTTAAAATGCTTTGTATAGCTACTTATATACAATGTACTTGGAACAGAATTGATTCTTCCTGCTTGGCTAGAAACAATATACATGGAATAGAATTGATTCTTCCTACTGTTGGTCTTTTTCCTTTAAAAAATTACTTTGAGAATGGTTCAGTGTCACAGTCCTGGATCCCAGATCCAGACTGGGTCTCTGACCAGTCGGACTTGACTAAGCATTCAGTAAACTTCCATCTATCTGAGTCTGGTGTCTGAGTGGTCAGTATGAAGCTATTCCTGAACCTCAACAGTGCTCAGCATGTCTGCTCCTGATTTGAAGGCTACATTAGAGAGGCTCATTCCTGGATGGAACTTTTCTGTCTTGAGCTTAACACTTGTCTAGTTGTCATCAAAAGAGGTGACCGTCTCTTTGCCATTATGGAGAGAGAGAGAGAGAAAAAAAAAAGAGACAGGACAGGGGCTTTGTGAATAGACCCTTATCAATATTGTTATTTGTCCATCTCCTTGCATGGCTCCCCAACTGATTAAAAACCTCTTGGTTATTCCACTGCATTCACCAACATGAGACAAATTTTTCCTTCCAATTGGACAGTGGTCAATGGGCTGCTTCTCTTGACCTAGTTAATCCCTCCATGGAGATTATTACCCTGAGGCAAGGTCAAGGTCAGAGAGTCCTTTATTTCTGAAACACCTGGTAATTTGTTTTTTTTTTTTTTCTGGGGAAAAATATGTCCTAGACATATTTTTTTTTCTTTTTTTTCTTTTTTTATTTATTTTTTCTTTTTTATTTTTCATATATTTTTTTCTTATGTTAATATTAATATATTTGATAGGAACAGATTTAAGCACAGGAAACAGTGGTTTGTATCTTTCTTTCTGGTTTCCCAAAGCCACTAAGGTATTTGTCACAGACCATGCTGATTGACTGATGAGCTCAGTATTGTCAACTTTTGGGTAATATATCAATGACTTGAGGTGACTACTAAGCCAGCAAGGCTGGTTTGATTCCGGAATTTTCAAAATTGTATAACACTTTCCTTTGTCATGTGTTGTGAGTTGTTGTTCACAGCTATTAAAGTTGTTTGGCTCTTCTTTGGGGAGGGCCACTGGTGATCGCAAATGAGGAGACCAGTCTTTGCTATGTTTCTTAGAGATCTTAAATCATCACATTGCCCCCTCAATTGCAGGTTCACTCCTCATCTATTCACTCATCTACCAATCTATAAAACAAGGGAGCACACACTCTCAGTGCTCTTCTCGTTGTTCATTATGGGATGCATAGCTTCGTGTGAGTTGACTGTCAGAATCTCAGTTGCACACAGCTGTTCTTGATTACGTATGAACTCCCATTGATCTTGAACTTAGAAGAAAAGAGCTTTTCTAACTTAGAAGAACTTAGAAGAAAAGAGCATTAGAAGTAGCTCTAGTAAGTGTAATGGCAGATCAACTCCCCTAAAGGTCAATGGCAGCATCACAATGTGTGGCTTGAGCCCTCTAGGATTTGATAGTGGAAAACATCCCTGTTCTGAGTAAAACCTTACAGAGCGTTTTAAGGAAGGGCTGCACCAGGGTGATGGTGAAAGTTGACTAGGACACCAAGAGCTCATGTAATACAGACTGAAAAAAAAATTATATTCCTATCCTACAGGCATGTATAGCTTCTCACCTGGTATCATTCCAGTTGAGTGATTTTTTTTCTGTTGCTCCTGGCATATATAATTTGCAGCCCTTCCCTTTAATTATACTGATTGCATGGCCTCAGTTTTAAAACAAGCACAGGAAAATATTCTAGTTCATCAACTGTAAGTTTCAACAGGCAGATCTTTACTAGAATATTTGATTTTAAAAAACGTGACAAAAGGTGGAGTATTGGGGTATATGGGACTGATAAGTCCAATATAATCACATGATTATTTATAGAGAAGGAATAGCTCATCAAAGCTGCTGAGGGGCTGTGGTGCTTGGAGTGAGGCCTATTGCTCAAAGGACTGAAGTATGGCCCTGGCTCCTTAGGTGAAATTATGCTGGATATGCTAATATTCCCATCAGTCTTCTCCAGTGTCACCAAAGAAATTAGTAGGTATGACTACTTCCAACCTGACCACAATATGTCAAGAGAGTTAAATTAGATTTCATTAAATATCACACAAAGTATACTTCCATACTAACATGCGAAACTCTCGTGTTTTAATGCATTAATTTGGAATCCATCCTATGGCAGTTAAGAGTAGATCATCAGAAGGACCTGAGGAAGCAGTTTATTCCAGTTGAATTTTGAGTTGATGCTGTCTTCTCTTAAGCCAGGTAAATACTTAGGATTTGTACAAAAAAATTCATGGGTAAGAAGTTATGTTGAAATAAAATAAAAAATTAGTTATGTCTATTATTTCCTTCATTTGAATGTTGGCACATTTTGCTGACTGGTGACATTGGGAAGAATGCTCAAAGCCATTTTTTTAAATCAAACACTATAATAACTTGGTATAAGCCATAGAAGCTGGGGGCAGGACAAGCTTGTACTCTTGTATCTCAATTTTCTTAAATTATTGACCTAAGATGAAAGACTGTTGACAACAGCTTCAGTAAACAAAACTCACGTCATACAGAACAGGCTATGCCCAGCTGGGAAGGTGGGGCAGAGAATACTTATTCAAAATCATAAAAATTCTCAATGCTTATAGCTCTGTATATCAAAGAATTAAGGGCTGAAATCATGAAAACTCAGAGAAGCAGGTGCTCTGAATGTTAATCTAGGATGTAATTATAGTCTCTGAAGAAATCTATGAGGTACAGTTAATTAAGAGACTACCTGGTTAATCATGGGGTGATTTATTAAAAATTAAAAATAGACTGACAAGGTATAAAAAAAAACCCTTATTTCTCAAATCTCTATTTTGGCTAAACACAAGGCTGATATGTTACTACTTTGATTAAAAATGTAAACAGCTTAGTCATATTATAAGATGCTATATAATTACCCCACTTTTTAAGATATTATATCTCATTATTGACGTAATCTATAGGTTGTTTCTGAGGCTCAAAAACCCACACCAAGTGCAGATTATAGGGATTAGCGGAAGGGCAGCCCTTCAAATTCTACGTGGATTAAAGGATTTAAATTTTAGAATAAAACAGAGATTGAGCCTTCTACCCTTGATAATTGTAAGAACTTCAGATTTTCATATTTAAATTACTTTAAAATTTATGTGTCTACCAGTAACTTAGTCATTTCTTTGATTTTTTTTTCAGTTCCCACAAATAACTCATCTAAAGCACTATAATTATAAAGAAAGATTTAATGGGTCTTGATGTGGCAAGTTAGAGCAAAAGCCATTCAGAGAGGTCGCACGTGGTCAAGACAAGAGTCATTGATAAGAAAAACTGAAAAATTAAAGCTAGGAAGAGTTTTAATGGCGTCACTCTATACCTTTTTTTTATACAGACAATAAAAGTGAGACCCAGTAAAGTCAAGTGACTGTTATGGTCTGGATGTGCACTTCCTCCCCATTCACATCCTTAAATTTAATGGCCAGAGTGATAATATTAATACCTGGGACCTTTAGGAAGTGAGTAATGGGACTAGAGCCCTCATGGCTGTGACTCCAGGATCTATAAGGGAGATTGGAGGGATGGGGGGCTCACTCTCTGTTGTCCATTTACCAACTAAGGTCACAGCTTGAGCATAGAGCTGCCCTCATCAGACAGTGCATCAGCCTGAAACTTCATCTTGACCTGCAGTCCTCTAGAGCTAAGGGAAAATAAATCCCTGCTAATTAATTATCTAGTCTCAAGTATTTTGTTAAAGTGGTACAAATAGTCCCAAAACAGTGACTTTCAAAAAAATCCAAGTTTAGAATATTAAATACATGCCAAGATTAGATCAAAATGCCTAGGTTCGCATAGCTGTATGAGAGGCTCAGACTGACTACTTTGGGTTTCAAGAGGAAGGACACACCATATGCAGCATTAGTAATGAAAATACCCCATTAAAAGAGAAAGTAATTATTAAACAGGGTTTTGACTTATGAGGATTAGAGAAGAGAAACAGGATGTGTGTAATATTTGGGAAAGCAGATATAAATGTGTCCATCTCTCTCTTTTTTTTCTTTTCATAGGATTTGAATGTCCTTAAGTTAGCTCTTGCCATTAGCTTCTTGGCATGCATGCATGTGTGCAGGAAGGGAAAAGAAAAGAAAGCAGTATTCCCAATATCTCATAACCCAAAGAGAATTTTGTAGTAAAATTGAGATTCAGAAGACAGGCTTTGTAGGCAAAAGTTAAAAAATTTATCCCACAACAATGATCAGCATGGCATAATAATACTAAGGGTGCAATACTGGCATGCATACCTTGGCTGTAACCAACAACGCTCTAATACCACTCAAGAAGAAGTAAATCATTCTTGGTACTGGAAACTTACCCAGGGCTAGTAAAGCCACAGATCTTAAAGGAACATCTACAACCACCACTTTATTAAACCAGAAAGCCCCTAACAAACTCTAAATATTTGTCTTTATACCCACAGTTCTCACCTCTCACTGAGGACATTTTCTTTGACACGGGTGGAGACCATAGAAAACTACAAATAATCAAAATGCAAAGTTGTGGAGCCTAGTCTCAATTAAAGCCTTTACAAAACAACTTCATCATCTAAGGCTCAAGGGACATTGTTGAAGAGGAGGCGGAAAGATTATAAGAGCAGGAGGATCAAGAGTTTGCCTTGAGAGTGTCTATCCTAGTAATGTCAAAAAACTACACCCAGAAGAGGTCACCAAGATGACTGCCTAAGTCACCAACATGAGCCGCATATGGATAACAACAATGGACACACTAAAGTAGATGGAGGAAAGACCACTGACTCAACCCTACACAAAGAACTGCAGGCAACTAAGGGATTCTGAGAGTGAGGTCTGCTCCAAGGAATAGCGTATGCGTTGCTTATCCAATACCAATGGTAAGCCCTGAAAACATACATACAAGTATACATACTGGGCAGGTTGTATTTAAAGTATCTTTAGCTCTCACTTTATACATCAGAAAGTAGAAATCATAGTGTATCGTATAGAAATAAAGCATATTATATACAATGAGGAAGAAACAGGGACACTCAATGCTTTGCTTTATGTGGGCAAAGGAAGAGAGTGGAAGAGGCTAAATAAACAGATAGAGATTCCTGTTTCTCTTTCTTTCTCCTTCCTTCATTTCTTTCTTTCTTCTTTCCTTCATTTCTCTTTTTCTTTCTTTCCTTCTTTCTTCCTTCCTTCCTGCCTTTCTCTCTCCCTTTCTTTCTTTCTTTCTCCCTTTCTCTCTCTCTCTCTTTCTTTCTTTCTTTCTTTCTTTCTTTCTTTCTTTCTTTTTCTCTTTTAGATGAGGAGGGGTCTGCTATCTCCCTTTAAGAATCGAAGATGCAGGCAATGCCCAACCTCAGGAACTCATCCAAGAGCCATCATTTAGATTTTCTGAGTTGCCTCTTGATTCCTATATGCTACAACATGGAGCCAGAAGGGGGGATACAGAATCTGCTGAGTAGAGAACCAGTGTGGCCCTGGCATGATGCAGTCTCAGAATTTAGCATGGCAACCCAACAGCTGCCAGTGAATGTGTGAGCCCATGACCATCAGATGGGACTGACCCCGCTAGAGGAAGAACCAGGCAGGTGAGAGAGTATCCGAGCTGAAGTTAGATGTATAGATGTATGTTGGATGTGATCAGAATCCCCAGGGAAGACATCAGAGATGGCCCTTATCACAGAGTCAATGGCACCATAATGAATCAGAAGGGTACCCTGTTGCGACCAAGGATGCCACCTAGCTCTGGCACAGTACATAGGTACCTTCAAGATAGCACCCAAAGCCAGGTGTGGTGGCACACGTCTTTAATCCTAGCACTCGGGAGGCAGAGGCAGGTGAATCGTTGTGAGTTCGAGGCCAGCCTGGTCTACAAGGTGAGTCCAAGACAGCCAAGGCTACACAGAGAAACCCTGTCTCAAAAAAAAAAAAAAAAAAAAAAAAAAAAAAAAAAAAAAAAAAAAAAAACAAAAAAAAAAAAAAAAAAAAAAAAAAAAAAAAAAAAAAAAAAAAAAAAGATAGCACCCAACAGAGACAGGGAATTGATGTGTAACTTTCACTTTGGGGTTTTAGGTTTTTTTTTTTTTCCTACCCCTCTTCGAAGTGAGGCTAATGAGAAAAAAGTCAGAGCTGAGAGAGAGAGGGGTGGAGGGGGGAGAATGCTGGTTATTTATTTATTTATTTTTATTTGCAGAATATGAATATGTGAATGCAGAAGCAGTAAATGACCTGGTTTTATGTAGTCACAGCCTGGTAGAATAGGTGATCAAAAATGCTCACTGTCTTATAATAGAGCCGATAGTGGACTAGGATTGGAAGATTGAGCTTTTGACCTGAATAGGCTGAGAAGGAGAGGCCTGTTGTATTCAGGGTGTTCATTTGGTGCGGAGACATATGCTATGCAAATGGGCGAGCTGATGAGTTCTGAGTCGTGGACTAAGAGCAATGAGTACTTAGGCACCGAGTGTGCACATTCCTAATGCTAAGCAGCAGGGGGCTTGAGCATCATCAGGAGCTGCTTATTTATAGGAACAACATCACCGAGGCTGAAGAAAGACTAATGAACATCTTGGTGATGAGTCACAGGTCTTATTCTTTGCTTATAATTGTTAGCTCCAGAAAAGCTGCCCATACACGAACCGCTGTTGGAATTTTTTTATTTTTCTGTAAGTGACCAAGTGGTACGACAACTCTTAGTTATCACTGTTTGTGACAGAAATTGGTAAACGAAAGTGATAATTACTGTTTTTATTTTAGAAACCCCGTCTCCTATGCCCATCGGTTTCTTCCGTGCCCATGAGGAGTGGCTGTGGAGAGACAGGAAGACTGTTGTGTGTAAGTGTTGTCTGTTCTCACTCTTCCCCATTCCTCCACGGAACGGGGTCCCAGCAACACCACTCCTTAACACCACGGTTGGAAGAACGGTCTTCTAGACACTCCGTTTTCCCACCGGAAGAGATTCAAACGCATAGGAGTGATGGTGCTCCATACAATTGAAAGTCGTTTCCTCTGTTGGCATTTTTTTTTTTTTTACCGTATTTTGACTTGCGCCTATCTCATCCAGCAGGCTGGAAGGACTCATGAATTTAGAAAACAAAGGGATAAATTAGAACAAGAAAAATAGAGACTATTTTTTAAATGTGCATGCATGCTTACTTGTTATTTATTTGCCTATTTGTCTTTGAGACTGGCTCTTATGTAGTCCAGAGTAGCCTCACACTCACGGCAAGCTACCTGTTTCATCCTCTGGCATGTACCATGATGCCTGGATGCATTTCATTTTAACTCACTTGCTGTAGTAATATGCAGTGTACATAAATAAGTACAAATTATGCAGATAAACCTTTTACTAAGTGAGTATAGAGTCGCTATAATGCTTATTGTTTCTTTTCTTTTTATGTTAATTTTTCAGGCTAGCATAAAAACTCATGGGACTCATGCCGGCATCCCTCATCATGTGCATTGTTATACTTTGTCCTTGTCCTCGTGTTT
This sequence comes from Acomys percivali, assembly GCA_907169655.1. NCBI lineage: Eukaryota > Metazoa > Chordata > Mammalia > Rodentia > Muridae > Acomys > Acomys percivali. The sequence goes on from OU015748.1 coordinate 117,347,069, forward strand.
ATTGCTTACATGCTTAAAAAAAATAGGACACCAAGCTTGTCTCCAAGTTATAATATGCTCTTCCCCTCCTTCCCTTTCTATTCTTTTTACCTTTCTTCCCTTTCTCTCCCTCTGAAATGAAAGACTTAAAAACAGAATATTTAAGTGGCCTTAACGTGTTTCACTAGACAGAATTTGTGTCAGATGAAAGTCTGCTTCAGAGGCAGGAACGTGCTCCCCATCAGCAGGTGCTCCAGGCATTAAACAGAAGGTAATTCATCGCCTTGGCGTGAGCAGCCAGCCTCTCTGCTTCATTGCTTTCTGCCCTTGGGTTGAATAATTAAGTTAATGTCAATCTCTAGCCTTTCCTCCTTCCTTCCCTCCCACTCTCCCCTTTCATCACTCTTGTTTCTTCTCCCTGTGTACCTCTCCTGCCATCATCCCCCTTCTCCCTCCCTGAACAGACCTACCATGTACCAAGCAATTGAACGTCATGAATAACCATCGTATCTTCTTGGGTAATGTAGAGGCACATGAACGTCTCATGACAAATCAGATTTTGTTGAATAGCACAATTCCTTCACAGTTTTTGTCCCCTCCGATCAACGTTTCACTCCTTCCTCCTGGGAAGAGCCTCCTGCTCAGGTCATAGATGCTGTGACTCAACGGGAAGAACATTGTCAAGTGTCCCTTTATCGGACTTCCCAGCAGCCAGGCTTTCTATTCCTGGAACAATCTTTCCCTTTGTCTTCTGAGCCTCAGAAAATTTCAATTTCTTCCTTCTCCACTTCCTAGGCTCCTCCTGTTGGCTCCTTTTCTTTACCTAACCTTCAAGTTCCAGAGTCCCTGAAGGCATATTTCTAAAGTCCGTTCTCTTTTCATCTTCTTCCTACTGCTATGATTATGTCCTGTATGCCCATGAGTTAAACGAGGCTGAGGTGAAAGACCCACATGTCTGGCTTACTTGACATCCATCCCTGGCATTCCCCTGAGCACCCCAATACAACACGCCCAAACTTAGCTTATGGTTTCTTTGTTACCTCCTTTGGTACCTGCTCCAACAGAAAACAACACCAATATTCATGCATATAAGCCACAAATCTAGATGTCATTCTTGGCCCAACCTGGTTCTGTCCACTGTCCATCTTGTCACCATTGTAGTCTAATAGCTCTCATCATCTCCAGTGTGGAAGGATGCAGCTCCTGTTAAGAGAACTCCCAGACCTTCCTTGTTGGCTGCCTGTAACTTACCTTCCCCACAATAGTCCAGGTAAACAATTAAAATGTGAGTGTTACCATTAATCTGTGTCAAGCCTTTGGTAATGACCAGCCCCTTCCTTACCTAGAGTCCCCCGTGTGCATCCTCCTTGCAACATTTCCCTCTGTGTTTGGTGCTGAACTGATGTCCCCTCACCCATCAAACTTCAGCAGTACTTTAAGGAGCCGCCCCCCTCCCCGTGGACATTGCTGCATCTACTCTTGAATCCTACTCTTTACCTTCATGGAATTCGCCAGAGTTCATAACTCCATATGGAATTATATGGCACTCTGTATTTCTCTCTCTCTCTCTCTCTCTCTCTCTCTCTCTCTCTCTCTCTCTCT
>OU015748.1:117348659-117377352 GCA_907169655.1 Acomys percivali
CTCTCTCTCTCTCTCTCTCTCTCTCTCTCTCTCTCTCTCTCTCTCTCGATTACCTGCCATACAACCAAGACCGTTTCTGTTTTGCCCATTATATGCTTGGCACTGTATGAAGTGTGTGGCACACAATTGGTGCCTAGTATTGTTGAACCAAAAGAGGTAATTTTTTTCTGTTTCTATTTGTGACTTATGCAGGAAAAAGCAAGCTATTTATTATATTACAAAGTTTTTATATATAAACAAAATTGTAAAATCTGAGCTCATTAAGACAGGTACTGATCTCCTTACCTCATGAAGCAAGACATGGAACCTAGGGGGCTTTCATCCCACCATTTTCTTGGAGCCCCAAGGAACTGACTATAACTTGTGCCCTATGTCTTTGCCAATGACTGCAGTGTGGGTGAAAGAGCGTTAACGGGTGTTCAGGTTATAGGCATGCGCCATCACAGGCAAACAATGGTGTTCTCTATGTGGTGGCCATAAGATCAGTCTCCACAGAGATGCCAGTGCTGAGCGAGTAAAGGAACTTGCTGGTGCTGGCAGTGGTGGGAGGCCAAGTTGTTGCCGCTAGCGGAAAGGAACAGGTGGCTATTTAAAAAGCACTTCACAATTAATGCCTTCACCCAAGCTGAAATGAAACTGTCCAAACTCCAGTTTGTGGATCGTATTTCCAGAGAAGTCAAAGACTACAAGTCAGACTCTGCAGGTGCTTCCTTTTAGATTTTTGCCTTCAGGAAGAAACCAAAAGTAAATAAAAATTACGGCCATTTCATTGCACCAGAATAACATGTATGTATTTTTAGATTGTTACATTTTAGTTAAAGCGGTATGAGATATGAGCAAGAACAAAAACTGTTCTATAAGAGAGCTCTCCTTCCTGCATTCCTGGCTTATATTAATAGCTGTCTGTAGCGTGCATTTAAGACTCAGGATTCCAATTCTTATAATAGAAAGTCAGTGAAGGCAGAACGGACTCTAGTATTTCAGGGAGACCTGCCACAGTTGACTTGAAATTCAGCCTGTTTCTTTTTTTCTGTAAGGGATCTGTTGTGTTCTGTTTATTTTGTTTAACTCATGCCATGAGGAAATGAGGTATATAAGTTAATTATTTTAATCCCAATAAAATAATAATGAACTGGAACCACGGATGCCTGCTCCAACTGTCAGTTACTTAAGCAGAATGTAAACTTGATGCTTTTTGCAAGCTGTAAGTGAATAGCCTAAGCTGTTACTCATGGAATTAGATTATTTAAAAAATTACACCATTCAAGAGAATATTTGAGTGAGACACAAAATCCCATTTTAGATTTTCCCAGAGGGCTTATGCACATGACTATGATTCCTAAGATTTAAAACAGCCACTGATAGAGAAAAAAAATCTATGCTATGGTATTTCCTCAAGTTAATGGTCTTTGTGAATCCAGGTTTGCTGTCAAATCACTCAAGGTTTTAGAGAATGTTTATGAAGTATTGTGGTCTTTTGGCAAAGCAGATGCTTATGAAGGAAGAGATGTGAATGGCATCTAAGATGCACAGTTGCTTACTGTCTCAGATGTGGAATGAATTCAGGTCAACAAGCTCAGAACGTGACTTTATATGCTAAGAGGGTGTTTGCAAATGCATCCGGGTTATTACAAAGTCACAATGTGTTACAGAAAGCAGTACACTCAGTGGCTGATGTGCGAGTGTGTACGAGAAACTCGACCCATGATGCAGACCAAGTCAGTGGCCCAGAGAAAGCTAGGTCAAAGAAGGAGACACTGGCATGATTCATCTCTGAGCTAAATGCCATTGTTTGGGTGCATTTTTTTTTCTCGAAAGAATCATATGTTGGACTCAGTGTGGTGAAGCAAGAGGTTGTATGCTTCACAGTTCTCTAGAGGAACAGAAAAAACAGGCTGAATATATTATATATAATGCATACTATATAATAAATAATGTATAATGTATACTGCTTAGTATAATGCATATTATATAATATAATTTATAATGTATATAATATAACATATATATTACAAAGGGGATTACTAGATTATCTTACACAATATGACCTGACTAGTCCAACAATAGCTGTTTCACATTGGAAAGGCTGAGAACAAGGAAGCAGGGAAGGAGGGTGGATGATACAGAAGGAGAGGGAGGGAAGAAGGAAGGATAAATAACACCAGGGGTGTTTGAAAATATCATAGAGAAACATCACTTTATATTTACTTAAATACACATATACTATATAAGTATATATATATGCATGTATATTTTTTAAAAACAAAGTTATTATCCACCAAGAACCATAGACTAGCTTAAGAAATTGTCAGTACCATGTATGGGAAACTTCCCTTTGAAATGTTGGTCTGGGGTGCCAAAGAGAATCACAAAACACAAGCTATTGCTATTCCCCTTGGTTATCTCCACAATTTGAAGGTAAAATGCCACTTGCTTCAAACAGAGGGCTTAAAGGAATTCAGCTGAATCTGACCTGGGAAGATATTTCCTAAAGACTAGCTCTCATGGTCTGGGAAGGTCTTATGCAAAATGCCAAGGAAGAAAAACAATCCATAGTCCTACCCATTTACAAACCACAGATATGACCAGCACAGCAAGATATCCCCAAAGCTACACAAGTGCTACCTATATCTTGGAGGCAGCCCATAGCTACCTCATTGGACTTAAGGTCTGCTCAGTAGGCTGGAATGTATGCTCAGGGCTGTAAATCAAGCCAACCATCTCTACTTTGGTGAGGCCATGGACTCAGGAGGACAGCTTACCTCTGCCACTGTCTTATATACATATGGTTTCTGACAGCAGGCCACATACTTACACACCTAGGTAAGTGTAGCGCTCATCACTCATTAGAGAAACGTCATGTCGCAGATGAAGACTACTATAGAAATCACAACTTGTCGTAAAGCCTAGAGCAGGCTGTGACTAACAATACAAATCCTACAGCAACAGGTCATACAACAGCATGGAAGAACACAGAAGGACAAGAGGAAGACGACCAGGATGTCTGCTGAGAGACAGTGTTTCCTATATGTGAGATGAAAGCTGAACCAACAAAATCTCAACAATATAGTTGACTAACTAAGATCTGAACAATAACAACATCAACTGACATACCAATGTGGGCGAAGAAAGTCTTATAAGGCCCCACCTCTAGATGAGGAGCTATAAGCAATTAATGGCTTCTGAAAGAGGGAGAATCAGCCTTTCCCAGGGATGATCCACAGATAGGTTTTCCAATGCTAAGTGGTCTACCCTAAATACGCACACATACAAGCAACACTAAATGGACTCAGCAGGTTTTTATAAATTTATTTTTTAAACCACATATGCATATATATACACACATGTATATATGTAGTTATGTAAATACACATATCCGTGTATTATATGTATTTAGCAATAGTACTTAACAAATATGAGGCCATGAATTTGATAGAGAATGAAAGAATATATGGGAGGACTTGGTTGGGGGAAAGGGGGTGGTAGAGATGATGTAAATACAGTATTTAAATAGGTTAAATTACATTAAAAAAAAAAGAAGTGAGGCATAGTGGGAGGGCCTTAGGTCATTGGAGGCATGCCATTGGAAGGGATTGCGGAACCCCAAATCTATCTGACTTCCTGTTTTGAGGCATGATCTCTTCTTTCCTCATCTACTTTTGTTATTACTAATCTTCTGGAAGGTGACACAACCTAGGGTGCCCTCACCATGCTGTTTGGATCCTCAGCCCCCATTAGCTGCTCCTTCCTTGCTCAGTGATGATGACGATAATCACTTCTTACCCAGCATCCTGAGCTCTTACCCATCATCCTTAGCTGGTGCTTGTTGAGGGTTTATCCACAGTCCGTTCTAGTTGATTCTAGAGGACACATCTCAGCCTTTGTGCTATTTAATCCGCCGCAGCTCTTACCAACTTCCTAAGGTTCTTCATTCATTTCCATCCTACGCACCAGGCCGAGGGATCTCAGTGCACATGGCCGACTCATCCCTTCAGGGTTGGCACCTCTCAGGATTCTGCCATGAATCTTCTTTCATTTCTCAGAGCTGAGCATCTTTTACACACACACACACACACACACGCACACACACACAGGCATACACACGCACACGCACGCACGCACGCACGCACACACACACACACATACACATACACTACACTTCCCAATATCCATTCTGAGCTTCAGATTTACTATCAACTGGTTAAAAGAGATTTTTCAAGTTAAATGTCTCAAAGTTAGTGTATTCCAAATGAAAATCAACATTTTTCTCTCTTTGTATCTGCCCCTCCTCTTCTGTCCATCTCAGTTCCTAGGACAGCCTTTCTCTTAGTCATTACCTCAGAAACCTGGGAAGCATTTGTTCATTTGTTTTTACTTTTCTTCTCTATTTTTATTTTATTGGAAAACTTTTTTTTACATACAGTATATAACGATTATAGCTTCCACTACCCTAACTCTTCCTAAGTCCTTCCCACCTCCCTTCCCACTCAAATCCACACCCTTCCTGTCTCCTCTTGGTAAATAGACATCTAAGAATAATGATAAGATACAATAAAAAAAAAAAAAAAAAGAATACTGGGTAAGACCAACAGAAGAAAAAGAACCAAAGAAAAAGTACAAGAAAAGCACATACATGTTTGCACACACAGGAATATCATAAAAATACAGAATTGGAGCCATAATATACACACAAAAGACCTATGAAATTAAAAAATGCCCTGACAAAACATTATGAGGCAATAAAACCGTCTGAAGATGACACTGAGTTCATTTTGTGTTGGCCACCTACTCGGGGGCATGGGACCTGCCCTTAAGAGTGGTATGTTTCCCCAGTGAGACTCAGTTGGAGAAAACTAATTTTTTATCTGATAGTGGTTATCAATTGGAGACAGCTTCTGGTTAAGGGATGGGGGAGGGGGGCTGCGTCCACATCCTGTCTCAGCACTGGAACCCCATCTGGCACAGACTCGTGCAGACCCAGCGCATGCTGCCACAGTCTCTGAGCGTCCATATGTGTTCTGTCTCACCGTGTTTAGAAGACCTAGTTTCCTTGGACCCATCTATCACGTCTGGCTCTTAGAATCTTCCAGCCTCATGTACTGCAGAGTTCTCTGAGCCAGGCAGGGGATTTGATGGAGATGTCCTAGTATGGACCAAGTGGCTCTAAGGTCTCTCTCTACATTGTCTGGCTGTGGGTCTCTGTGTTTGTCCCCATGTACTTCAGGAGGAACTTCTCTGATGACAGCAGAGCAAGGCACTAATCGATGAGTAGAGAAGACCGTCACTGGGTCTCATTTTATGGCTACATTCATTTAGTAAAACAGTAAGTAGGATTTTGGTTTCCCCCTGGCTCCCTGGCCTAGCTGCTCTCAGGTTCTTGGCCACTTGAACAGTGTCAGGTGTGGATTCCTTCTGATGAGTAGGGCCGTAAATCCAATCAGGTATTGCCAGGAAGCATATTTGATCCTTTCCTATCATGTTCAGAATTCCATCTCTCCCTTTTTCTCACAGACAAGACCAGTCATCCTGCCTGCCTGTGTGTCACCATCCCCCCATCATACTGCCTCCTGCAATTGTTTCCTTGTGTGACACTCTCGTTGAAACACAAGGTCTGCCTAAACCTTGTAGGATAAGAGTCAGCATGCCTAACCTCTGTACCAAGCCAAGTTGGAAAGCACTCTCTCACCCTAAAATATGCCGTGTGCACTATGGGTTGGGGATATGCTGTTGCTGTAGGCCACCTCTCCAACCCCAGCTGTTCTTCCATTCCATAGCACCTCCAGCACACTGCCTTGTATTTCCTTTTGTGCTCTTCTATGGCTCCCTAAAAAAACAAAAACAAAAACAAAAACAAAAACAAATTGGCATTATATAAAGTTATATTATAGCCAGGTATGGTAGCACTCACCTAATCCCAGCACTCAGGGAGGCAGAGGCAGGTGGATCTCTGTGAGTTCTGAGGCCACCCTGGTCTACAAAGTGAGTCCAGGGCAGCCAAGGTTACACAGAAAAACCCTGTCTTGAAAAACCAAAAATAAATAAATAATTGTTTTTTTTTAACACACACACACACACACACACACACACACACACACACACACACTTCTAAATCACAACATCTAAAATTTAGGACAACTGATTGGAATCCAGCAAGAGATAGTTCAAAATGATATGCCTTGTTAACAACGACTTCTCTCCACTCTTGCAGGTTTGACTGTCCATCTTCAGCTTGTTCCCAGCTGTGGCTTGGACCACAGGTGCCAGAGGTCGCCTTTCCTCTGTTCTCACTCTGAGCATGAGCCCTCCGCCGCCTCCTGCTCATTCGCAGTTTAATCCACCCATTTGTGAGCTCAGACTGAACTCTCGCTCACCTTCCTTGCCTCAGAGCTGCCTTTGAAGGTGAAGACGCCTGTCACGGTTCTGACTCAGGGGCCCAGCTGTTCCCAATTCTTTCATTCCTAAATGGCTCCTTCCTCAGAGCCACACTGCTTCTCAAAGGCAGTGCTGTGTTGGGGAGAGGACAGTTTTTGCTCTGGACTCTCAGCCTGGACTTGTCTCCGAGAGGGCCTCAGCGTGCTGGCCCAATATGTACTGCAATGGGTGGGTTTGTTTAGCTCGGGGAATTGATTCATCAAAATAGAAGATATTCGTGTGCATTAAGGAAAACTTAACAATAGAAAACAGAAAACATTCAAAAGCACATATTATTTAGTCATCACCAAACACCCCTGCCATTACCGTTTTTACAGAAACCCCTTTAGTCTTTTTATTTGTGTACAGAACTTTCATTTTGAAAGCTATTCAATTACACATAACTTATACTTTTAATTTCCACTCCATCCTGGACCTGTCTATTCTGTATAAGATTTCATTCAGTGAATATACTGGAGAAAAATAAGAGTTTTTAGCTGTATTTTATAGGTGTTTCTGGAGTTATTTTGAAAATAACAATGACTTAAGTTGACAGAAGAACACCAGCAACAACAACATACAAATCAAAGTCATTAATAAACGGGCGTATTCCCCCAAGGTCTTTTGCAGATATGGGAGGTTCATCCTGCAGTAGCTTGGAGTGGTCTTTATCCTTCCTGTCCAGATACGCTGATGTCTTCCCCCTGATTTCATAGGTCATAGATCAAGCCATTTCTATGCTCTGGGAGAAGCTGAGAATTTCCTCCTAAGGTTTGTCTGTGTATCTCCTGCCACCTTTTTTTTTTTTTCCATTTGCTCTGATCATTAATATATTTGGGACTAAGGAGCAAAAATTAGGTTTAGTAAAGGAGTTAAAGTCTTATTTGCTGCAAATACTTTTCAATTTCTTTTGCTTATTTAGTTTTTACCTAAAGATTGAAAAAGATAATTGAATTAGTCACTATTGGTGTCAAAAAAGGCCACAACAGAGCGGACTAGATCTTTCCAGCAATATATTTGAGAATTGAAAATACAGTTATCAAGTCACGCCTGCTAGCACAGGCCTGTAATTCCAGCTACTGAGAGACTGAGTGAGGCAGGAGGTCCCAGAGTAAATTCCTGGCTAACAGCCATTTAGAGAGACCCTGTCTCAGTCTAGGGCTGGAGAGCCAGCTCAGTGTCATTGAGGCCCAAGTTTGGATCCTTGACAGAGGAGAAACACTGTCCTAGAAACCAAATTAGCCTGATTAAAGATTTGGGGAAAATAGAGATTCTTACCTTAGTCCATACACCAAAAATACCTAAAATGCATTCAGGAATTATATGTAAAGCCACTAAAGTGTAAGCCTTACAAATATAAAACAGGGTATCATCATATGTTTGGGTGGAGTCATGTGTGGAGAAAAAAAAAAAAAAAGAACAAGGAGTTTTTTAAAGCTTCAGCTTAATAGTAATAGGAATAATAATGATGGTGGGGATGGTGATGATGTTGGGGATGGGGATGATGAGCTACCTAGTCTTTGCTACCATAAGGATTTCTTTACTAACATTTCCCATTTTCAGTTTTTAAACCTCTTCCTGCAGAGAAGAGGTTTGTTAATTAAGTGATTAGACAAGTATTGAATGTCATTACACGCCAGTTTTGTGTTAGGCAATCAAGCGAAAAAGATACACAAAGCCCCTGTTGTGTGGAATTCACATTGGAGAAAAATGAAGGCAGACATTGCAGGTACACGGCACGTCAAAGTGTGCTAAGAGAAGTGGAATTGAATAGGTTTAGCGGGAGAGGGGAGTGTTGGTGTGGGATTGTGGGCCACTCAAGGCTGGGAGTGTCTGGAACTCTTTCCCAAGGAAAGGACATGTATTTATTTGATTGAATTTAGATTTGTTTTAACTGCTATAGAAAACATAAAAGTGTACATATTTATGGGACACGGTGTGATGTTTTAACACCTGTGTAATGTTTAAAGCAGGCTGATCATCTATTTCATCCTGTATTATTTCTTAATGCTTAGACATTCAAAGTTCTTCTAGCTTTCCAAAAAAAAATAATAATAATACAGTGATCATCATTGTCCATATTTATTTCATTGTACAATAGCACACCAGAACTACTTACCTCTATCCACCCTTAATGTACTACCTGTCCATCAAGCTCTTCCTGCCTATCTCTCTTTCTACTCTCTCAGCCATCACGCTACTGTCAGCATCTATAAGATCCATGTTTTAAAAAAATTTGCGTACAAGTGAGATCATCTGATGTTTGTCTTTCTGAGCCTGGCTTGTCTCACATGATGTAATGATTTCTAAGTCGATACATCTGGTCAGAAATGATAGAATTTCATTCTTTTGGGTGCTTGTCTAAGTATCAAGCTTTCTTTATTCATGGGTTGATGAACCAATTCACATTGGTCTCTGTTGCTTGGCTTTTGTGCCTAGTGTTGCAACAGATGGTACAAGAACGGTTATCTTTCCAACATACTGATTTCATTTCCTTTGTTATACATAGCCAGTAGGAGAACTGTCGGATCCTTGTTCTAATTTTAGTTTTCGGTGCCCCTTTCATACTGTTTTTCAGCAGTGGTCGTACTAAATTACAATAGCACACACAGTGTGCAAGAGTTCCTTGTTCTCCATGTCCCCAGCAGCACTTGTTATCTTATATGTATTAATACTAGACACCCTTATTGAAATAAGGCCGTATTTTGTTTTGATTTTCATTTCTTTGTTTATCAGTAGTGTTCAATAATTTAATATGGCTGTTGGCTATTTCTATGCCTTGCTTTGAAAACTATTGATTAAGTGCATTGTTTACTTTAAGACCGTGTTGGGGGGGGATTTGAGGTTTTTTGTATATTCTGGTGACATTCACACAGAGACTCCAGAAGGACAATAGATACTCAGCTCTCCAGGGAAACATGAGGTAGGCAAGAAACTCACAAAGCACCAATGCTTCTGTTTGAATACAGCAAGAAGGAAATACATACTAGATACAAAAGCAAAGATGGCGGCCCTGTCCATGGATTACACAGGAAGTGAGAGCATGGAGGGCTGGAAGGCATTGCCAAAGTTCTTGTTGATCGACAGAATGAGCCAGTCATCATTTACAGAGGCGAAGGATGCTTAGTTTATGACTTTGTTTTTTGGTGCGCTGTGGGGTGTATCGTGAGCTTGTTCTGTGTGCATAGTCTTGGAATGTGTTTTATCATTCGCTTTGGGTCCTTTAGAGTGTGGTCTTGCCCACCCTCCCTTCAGCTTAATCCTTGTGATTTGTTCTGTCCTCAACATAAGCACCTCCTCCTCCTCCTCTTCCTCCAAGTGCACGTCCGTTTCTAACCTCCAGTGCGCACTGGGGTATAGAATCCAAGATTCCTATGTCCTTCCTTCCTTTCTGATTAGAACAGAAGGTTAGAGAAGGCTGAAGTTAGGCTCTGTTTATTCTTTGTACATCTTAGCCTTACATAATAAGTCTAAAATGCCGACTGACTGGGTAAACAGATGAAGGCCATTGGATGAGGGTGGTACTGTGACGACTAATACACTTTCCATATCTGAATGATGGTCTCGCTTGATGGACTTGGGGAGACTGAAGCAGTTGATAGGCTACAGGATTAGCCCTTATCTCAAAGAAAACAAAAATGAAGCAAAGAAATAAAAACTAACTTTGAAAGATGATTTTTTTTTTTGTTACTACACATGACTGAGTTGTTCCCAGCATTGCAGTCTCTGTTTAACTAGCTTCTTCGCATATCACTCTTTGCCACTGCCATTAAAGATGGTCTCAGTACGGGGGCCCATTTAGGACAAGGATATATATATATATTTTTTTTTTCCTGGTAATTCTAGTGCTGTATTTTTATTTTTTTCTAGAATAGTCAAGGTATATGCAAATGCAATTATTCAAGAGATATGATAGTGTGTGCAGTGTCGTTCTCTTGCTTGCTTTTTCACACTGAAACATTTGAAAAGAAAGAGATCAAGCTGTAAGATAAGTCCCTGCCTGTGGGATTTTTAGTGAAGCCCCAGTGTATAGAATAGTACATGGGAACAGAAAATATGTGCATGGAGTCTTATAAAACTATATGCTTGGTTTTGATCTAGAAATTGTCTCTTCCTGATGACATGTATCTGTTTGTTAAAATAATCAAGGAAATGATTCTCTACTGTGAACTGGGCAAGCTGAGATCATGCAGCCAAGTGCAGCCTTGTTCTTTTTTCTTCTCCCTCTCATTCCTTCTATCGTCTCATGAGAGGTACATGCAAATATGCTCCAGGGTACATGTCCCTTCCATCTTTGAACTTTTTGCTTAGAGAATCACATGAACACAAGCATCTTTGCTTTTAGTGACATTGAACTTGCCATTAAGTCCCAATGAATAGGATGGATTAAGTTAGGGAAAGATCATTTGAGTCAAGAGGTTCCAAAGGTTAAAAAAAAAAAAAAAAAAAACCCACACACAAATCTAGGTTTCAGGATTCTCTGTGGAATTCTGATGGAAGCTGAGTGGTTACCATGGAGCTTTTGGATGAGTACATTGAGTGTGATCAGGAGCAGCTGTGACTACCAGTGTCCTGTGAGGTGTTGGGCTACATGGACCCTATTCAGAGCCTGTCAGTGGGCAATGCCTGCATAAAGGGATTGGTAGCCATGTTCTTCTGGGTTCTTCCTGGATCAAGACACGTAGGACATGGTGGCAGATGCAACAGATGGTGATGATGAAGATGATGCAGAAGAGGAAAATAACACTGGTAGCAGAACTAACTCAGATGTACCATCTTCAAAAACAATTCAAAACAACATCTTAGCAATAGTTTTTATGAAATTACGATTGCTACTAAGTTGAATGAAGTGTAGTACATGGATAATCCCAGCTACTTTGGAGGCTGAGACAGGACAGTGGATGGAGTCTACTTCCCAATCACCACATGCTAATACTAGCAGAGGACCTGTGCTCTAGTTGGGAAACACATTTGTTTTCTTTCTTTGGAACAAGCTTGTCACGGAGTAAACTTTCTTTTTTTTCTGACAAAAGTCTCATTTTCTCACCCTAAAATAAAACGGAACCATTCATTATGGGTGAAATCTAAGTTGACAAATGAAATTTTATGTTAGTTTTCTCTTTTAAAATGACCATTGAATCAAATGATGTGTTGCCTACATCTTTTATCTTAGAAAAAAAAAAAAGGCTGGTCATGGTTCATAGTCAGATATTTGAAGGAATTGATAACAGCAATACAATACTGTGTGTGTAGATGAACATCTATAGGGGTATAGATGTAAGGAGGCTCAAGTCAATAAAATATATTGATTGCAACTTTAAAAAAAAATCTCTACTTTAGTTGTGAGTTTAAATTAACCACTTTTAAGAAGGATGCGGTTCATTTGTGACACTGTAATGGAGTGCCTGATGCTGGATAGTTTATGAATAATACATTTTTCTCACCGTTCCACAGGTTGAGAGAATCATAATTGGAACACAGGTGGGTAAAGCTGTTTTTAGCACTGTGGGGATGTGTCCTGAGAGAAAATGAATACTGTATCCTCTTTGGGCAGAAGGTCAGAGAGCATCAACTTCCTCCAGCTTCCTCCAGTCTACAACACCTAGTTCTCGTCACAGGAGAGAAGCCGTGTGGCCTTTGCACTCCTTGAGACCATCAACACTGAACACAGTGGTGCCAGCAACTTTGTTCTGGATGGGGCGTATCCAACTGTGGTGCCTCGCAGGGACTTGAGCCAGAAGAAATGGTGGAGTTTCAATTTTTAACCTTGTACCTGTCATCTTAAAAATTAATTTAGCATAATACATTTAAATCTGTATAAAATTAAGCACTTTTGAGAAAAATAAATGACATACATCAAGCCATACATGTTTCCCAAGAACTTGGTGGTTTTTTTTTTTTTCCTGCTATGGTTTACACACAACCTTTCTTTTGGAATTCTGGAACGTGTATTGTGCTGGGATCCTTGAGCTTCTCTGGTGGGCTAGCTTTTGTGCCCTTTCGTATCCTTCTCCCTTTCTAATAAAGTCCCGAGAGAAAGAAAATACAATCGATACATGAGTGATTTTGACTTCTCCGCAAAAGCCTGTCTGCTAAAGCCAGTTTCACCGAGACAAACTCCCCATGTTGCTCAGTTCAGTTTGGAGCATCTGGCAAGACCTTCCACAACAGAGAGCAACACTTGCAATTGGGTGAGTGGGAAGAGGGGGCCTAATTTACCACACAGTGAGTCTTTACTCTTCTGCTCATAGCTAATGCTAAGATTTTTCACTCCGGGATTTGCTTCCATATGGGGCACATGCTTAGCAGTGGGAGGATGCAGGCGGGGCAGATGCTAAGCAGTGGGGGAGGGGCAGAGGATGTAGAAGTGAAGAAGGCGTTCATCTTGTTGCTTTACTACTTACTGTTCATTTTGTTCTTTCTGGCCACCATGAGAAGTGTGCCCAGCCTTCATCATTATCGTGCATTTGAACACGGGGGGGGGGGGGGGGGGGGGGGGGAGGGGGGCTAGCAGGCCTGGGGGTGGGTCATTGACTTGGTCACAGTCAAATGGCTAGGAGACCTCCAGTTCCCAGCCTATGTCCTATGACCCATGTCACATGCCCTCTCTGGCCCTTAAGGGATTTAACATCCATGAAGTTAAGTACATGTGTAAAACTTTGCCACTGTGTACAGTGTGAGTGAATCTGTACCGCCATTAAGGGTTCCTTTAAGAACTCTGACAAAGGAAAGATCAGTTCTCTCTAGGGCAAATGAAGACACATGAGATAGAGCTTTAAAGTGCTTTAACATTTCATGTGTATGGATGTGTGATCTGCATTTGTCTGTTGTACCACATGTATACCTGGTGCTGAGGTTCAGAAGAGATGTGTTGGATCCCCTGAAACTGGGATTCCGGATAGTAGTGAGCCACCAAGAGGGTGCTAAGAACAAACCGGAGTCCTCTGCAAGAGCAACAAGTGTCCTCAACCACGATGCTACCTCTATAGCCCTTAAAATTGCAAAGACACAGCATTTCAAACAGAAGTGTTTCAAAGAAACCACACTCAGGGTTTTGTGAAAATCGGGAGGCTGTCTGCTGAGGGTCTTGACACAGATGTGTGACTTGACTTCCAAGGTGATGGAGGACCACTGCAGGATATTTTTACAAGGCTGGCACTTCCATTGTTCAACACAGCAGCAGGCATGCAAGTTCTAAGCCAAGGTGCCATTCAAGTTTCTAAGCACTTCATTTCTTGTTACTTGGCAATGTGCTTAGGGTTTACACAATGTTTTCACAGCCTCATGCCGTATGACGTCTGCTGCAGTAGCTCTGGGACAGCTCCTGTTCATGAACTGGGACTTGGTCTGGCCAGGATCAAACTTCAGTCCTTGCTTTAACTGCTTGCTTCCTCTTGCACTTTACCTGCCATTCAGGTTCCTCCATTTAAAAACAACTGAGAACAATTAGTCTGCCCTACACAGAGTTGTGAGTATTGAAATGGGCGAATTTCACACTTTTGTTTGCTAGGCATGGCACAAATGGAGGTGTACTAGCTGCTGGCCTCACTGATCGTGGACTGGTTGGGAGGCTGAAAGGAGTCAATTTGAAGGTCAAAAGCAAATTTAGAGGCTGTAACAGAAGGGTATAAGGGGCCGTGAGGACCAGACCTGAGGTACCTTCTGTGAAAAAATGTCAGGTTTCAAATACTGTGAAACCTTCTACATGTGAGAAAAAAGTGAAATATGTGCCTTTTAGTGTCCCGAAAGTAAAGCATCTCTTTCTTCATCCACTGGCTTTAAAGGTCAAATTCTTAATGGTTTGTTCTACTCTTACTCTAAAAATTCTATAAATACGCCAGATGATTCTACCCTTTGCACCTGTCCAAACACCAAGGAAGATAAAAGGGACCAGAGGAGAGTCCAACCCCTTCCCTTTCTTAATGAGGCACCATTGGCTTTTGAAAACAACTGAAAGACAATAAATTGCCCCCAAATGCTTCTTTTCCCAAGGCCAGGCTTGTTACTGGCCTGTGTGTTCCCAGCAGACTCAAGGTGCTAAGATGCACAGCTGGACCGTAAAGAGCTTTGGCAGCTCTGAGGATATATAAGGCCAATTTCCTTTCTTCCCACCGGAGCCCTGGGAGTTTGGGGGTTAGAGGCTGTTGGCCTCATGACTAATTTGGTTTATTTATTTTGTAGGCCAATGACCAAAACTTCTAAACATTCAGGAGGATGCTCACAAGCAGGTCAGAAGTTGTCTACAGACCTCAGGCTTAGGTTCCTGGGTTGGGTAATTTTCAGGGGCTTGCTATTACCACCCTTACTGACTCAGTGAGAGCTGGCTTCCTGCCAGAGGCTCCTCTTTTCTGTGTGAGACATCGCCCAGAAGACTGACAGGTTTCTAATAACTGTTGCATTGTTCAGTGTGGGGCCTACAAGGCTCAAGTGACTGCTGCAGGCTTGAAATGTAGCCAAAACTGAGAAGTGCCATAGATACAAAGCACACTTGGGTTTCAAAGACCTAAGACTAAAAAGAAGAAAGAAAATGTGTCACCTTTTAACATATTGGTTGCAATTTGAAATGACAGGCTTTGTATATATTAGATTACAGTATTCAGATGAAAGGGCTGGGGAGATAGCTCATTGGTTAAGAGCATATACTGGTCTTCCAGGGGACCTGAGCTTGGTTCTCAATACCCGGGTCAGGTGGCTCCCAACTACTTTTGACACCTGCATATCAGAGGGCACCCTACACTCACATGAACATACCCACATGTAGACACACACTTACACATGTAATTAAAAATAGAACAAATCATCAAAAATAATAGGATTAAAACTAGTTCATTTCTTTTCAGTTTCTCAAATATGCAAACTGAATAACTTAATTTTCCGTATGTGACTCATGCTGTATTTTCATTGGAAGGCATCACATCGAGGCACCTTTCTCCTTCCTGTCTCTCTTTTTTTTTTTTTTTCTCTTTTTATTGTGAAGGCCTTGCCAGCCTGGCAAACCATTGAGCTTCTTACCTCATCCTTTCCAGATTACAGTAATTTCTCACAGCACTCTGATACTCTCACTCCCCAAACCCATCCGGCCTGCATTTCCACTAAGGATTTACTTATCCACTGAAGGTTTTGACTAGAGATAATGACAACTACTGTTATTTTAGAAGGATTTTTCTAATCCTTCTAATATATATGGTCTTGCTTAGAATAGACTCTAAAAGAATTAAAAAAAAAAAAAAGAGAGTGTGAGGAACTGGTTTTGATTGGCTGCCATTGGCTGGGGTAGTTTCTCATTTCATCTTTAAGTCTAAAGTTAAGAAGGAAGATGGTTGAGCAGGGAAATGGTTGAAATCTTGCCATTTGTTGGTTAAGAGGTGACAGGAAATTGATGCTAATTGGTGCAGGTGCAGGTGATGGGAGCTAAGCTGAAGCCAGCTTCCTTAGGCTTGGGGTTCTCCAGTCAGACAAACTGGCTCTCACTCCGGGGATGGGGACCTTTTTCCTTAGTGGATGTTAACAGCCAAAGAGAACAAAATGGCGGGGCCACATAGGGTACCTCTCACTGTGTAATTTACAAACCTACACTAAAGCACATCTTCTATTTTCAAAATTAACCCGGGCAAAGATACAGTAAGATCAAGTGACTATAATTTCTTCAGTTTGATTTCTTTAATTCTAATTGCCACAAGTTTTGCAATCTAATATTTCATTATAGTTATATTTATGATATTGATGTGCTATACTTTACAAATCAACACACATGCAATTCTTTGTTGCTAGCATATTGGCATGGGAAGATTTTTGAAACAATATTTTTTAATGATGTTGGAGTTTAATCTTTATAACTGAATTAGTTACGGGTTCTTTCTGGGAACAGGAACCTCGATTGAAAAAAAATGACTCCATCAGATTGGTCAGCGAGACTGCAGGGGTTTTCTTGGTTGATGATTAATGGTAGACTTCTCAGCTCACTGTGGGCTGTGCCACCCTGTGGAGGTAGTCCTGGGTGGTCTAAGAAAGTAGGCTGAGGAAGTCATGGAGAAAAAACCCTGTAAACAACACTACTCAATGGTCTCTGCTCCAGTGCCTGTCTCCAGGTTCCTGCCTTGAGTGAGTTCCTATCTTGGTGTTCCTCACACTGGACCATCATCTGAAAGTGTAAACTAAGAAAAACATTTTCATCCCCATGTTGTTTTTAGCCATAGCTGTTACCACCACAGTAGAAATCCAATGAGCAGTATTTTGTTTTTACAGATGTTTGCTCCTGACAAAGCAACAATCTTGCAGAGACCTTGTAGGTAAATACTGAAGTACATCACCTTAGCCTGGGGCTACAGGGCACCGACAAATTAGTATTTATTTTCTGCACCTTTGCAGACTTTTCATTTTGTACAGAAAATGTGAAAAATTGTTCTCTGAGCTTTTTGGTCTTCTCCAAATGTTTTGTGGTGGTCGTCTTAGGAGATGACTAAGCAGCTAAACTATTTTATTTTAAAATTTCATACTAAGGCAAAAAAAAAAAAGTCTAATTCAATAGTTTAAATGTGGAGTCTCTAAATTAAACCTTTTTCTTTAATTCAGAAAATTCCATTAAGTGTTCATACTGTTTCTGGAGTCAGAGTCAGCCATGGGTTCAATGCCAAGTTTATAGATTTCATGGCAAGAGAATGACTAGTCAGGAAGTACTAAGAATTATTTACCACTGCAGCTTTGCTAGCTAAGGCATACCATGGGCTAGTTAGTACTAAAGCATAAACAGAAATTTTTTTTCAAGCACAAACTCACCTAAAAATGAGCCAAAAAACCACCAACTTTGCTACACATCTGCTATTTCAGCTGTGGTAATTTCAGCTACAAGTGATTCTATATTTGATTAGGACTGCCTCTAGCAATGAGGATAATTTAGAGTTTCACAAGACACGGGTTTTCCAAAAACCAAATTATGTTAATTCCTCACACTTCTCAGAAAACCAAATTCTCCAAGGCACAACTTTCAATGGCCCGGATTGAAGAATTTGAAAAGAGTATTTGAGTTATTTTTGAAAAATTTAAGGATGAATTTTTCTAACTCTTTGAAAACCTTTGAGATTTCTATAACTGATCTCAGTTATATATTCAGTAAAAAATAAACTGATCCTTTTTGAGAGAATGTCTTTTATAATATTTAAAAATATTTTTATCAAGATGTTTGTTATGTGTCAAAATGATAATAAAAATATCAAGATTGAAGTAAATCATATTATTCACTTATTAAACATATGTAATATATAACTATATACACATAAGTATATGCACACATAAACATGTATATGTTTAGAGAGTTAAAATATAATAAAACTGTATTCAACAAATTAATATCAGGTGTTTTATTTTTGTTGTTGGACATAGAACACTTAAGGGTCTTGCCACAAACTCTTATTAATATCATTAATTATTACCATGTACTAAATTGTAAAAATGTCAGTTGGGGCAGTATGTAAGTATAGGAACGCTGTATTAACTAACGCTATCCCTAACCTAAGCTATCATTTCAGGGGAATCATAACCCTAGATATTGAAGGCATTAGTACTCTGCCAAAAGCTAAATGGCCAACAAACTTTGCAGACTTGTAAATCTCGCTTAGGTGATGCAGACTGTACAGTATTACGCATAATGTTAGAGAAACCTCACTGAGCTTCTGGTCAGCCAAGAAAAATTTGCAAGAGATGTTTACAGTAATACAAGCCTATACTAACAAAAAAGAAACAGCCCCAAATAACCCTGTATCTCAAGATATTAAAAAAGAAAGTAAAAAAGAAGAAGCTAAAGCCAATGTTTTCAAAAGAGGAATGAAATAATGAACATTAAAGTAACACTAACAAGATAGAATATAGAAAAGTAATAGAAAAAAAATCAATCAAGGATGGTTAACAACCACAAATTGATGTGATATGCTGCTTCAACAGAAAGTAGGAAAACACCAAGTGATTGTCTCAATAAATGTAAAACAATATTTTCACAGAATTTGGCAATTTGTCATGATAGAAATGCTCAGTAAAATATAGACAGAATTTACACCAACAAAATAAGGAACGTGCATGAAAAGAAAACCCCAGATTAAGGACACATAACACAAGGAAAAGCCAATAGGTTTGCTACAGAGACTAGGAAAAAGACAAGGATTTCCACTCTTACCACTTTTGGTCTAGTAGCTCTAGAAGTCTTAGATTGAACCATTACATAAGAGAAAGAAATGAGACATCCAGATCAGAAAGGAAGTATTATAGCCCCTGTTTACATGAAGAAATTGCTGATGAGTCCACCAATACATATTAGAATTTAAAAATCTTTAGACATACATAATACAACATGAAAACACGAGACCAGCTGCATTTCTAGTCCTAAACAGTGAATATTCAAATAAGGACTTAACTATGTTATCCCAGCCAGGTGTTGGCACACACACCTGTAATCACAGCACTCCAGAGTCTGAGCCAAAAGGCTGACAGGGTTGCAGACAGTCTGAGCTACGTAACACATAACTGTGCCATATATGTGTGTACATACAAATACCTATGATAAATATACATATGTTGTATGGATGTACCAAACACATATACTTATAATGATCTCAAAGATAATAGGATAGGAATAAATAAGGGATGTAAAAGATTTATGCATTAAAGATGGATTATGAAAAAGATATTCATCAATGAATGAATGCACAAAGAAACATATAGAATACAATATTATTAACACTCAAGTTCTGCCATAGGTATTAGTGTGGATGTACAGCGACAGGAGAACAAACATTGTACCAGTCCACTATACGGACTGCGTAAGATTGTCCAACTTGAAGAAACAGAAAGTGTAATGGTGGTTGCCGAGGACTGCAGGAATGAATGAGAAGTTGCTGTTCCGTGTCCTCACGGGATAGAAAGCTAGGATGCTCCCAGATCACCCCTTCATGGCTACATCTTCACGACTGATCGATGCTCTTGTTATAAACCATCATCCAAATTATCTGATGCATAGATCTTATTATAATTTTAACATTTTGAGAAAAGTAAGAGTTTTGTGATATTGGAAGACGAATACATGAGGTCATGCGGATTTCCTTTACTATAAGGTATTATGAATCTGCCCATATAAAAAAATCAGTTGCAGAGTTCTGCATGCCTTGGACCCCAGCTTAATTGCCGGTGGGCATCATCTCCTATTAGGAGAGATTGGGACGTATCTTCCATTAGGATATATTGGGGTGCATTTTTAGAAAATGTTTAAAATTTGTTGCTGTATTAGTTATTGACATATCGTGAGGAAAGATCTTTTTATTTCACTCACTCCTGTGAGAACAAAGGGAGCAATTCTCTCTGGTCCTAGTATAAAGGGAGAAATAAGTACCTCCTCTAGCCCAATGGATGATTTAACCATGATTAACATTTTGGGTCTCTCTCTCTCTCTCTCTCTCTCTCTCTCTCTCTCTGCTATTTTTCTGCCCTTATTGCTCTTACTTCCAGTCCCTGTATCTAGCTCACAATTTTGTAATACAGTCTAGGTTTTTTTACATTGTTTTAATGCTAACTACCTCAAATCTTTTGTAGAAGGAAGAATGTTTTATTTACATATCTAGGCAATTAGATAACTGAGCTGAAAAATGACAGTTATATGGGGACATCATAATGCTGAATGGGGGGAGGTCACCGTGATGCTTATTGATAAGCAAGTTCGAATCAGGTTATTATTTAACTAGCTTAAAAAAAAAACTTTAATTAAAACATGATTTCATCACTTCTGTACTTTTCATGTCCTCCTTTCAGCCCTATCCATGCCCCCTCCCTTTAACCCCTCCCATTCCACCACAAAAATGATAACCTCTTTGTCTTTATTTTACACGCGTGCACGCGCATGCACGCGCACACGCACACACACACACACACACACACACACACACACACACAAGGAGGAGGAACAAATAATAAATAGAACCTACTGAGTCCATTTTTGTTGCTTATGCCTATGTGGTTAACCGGACTGACCAGTTTGTACTGGATAACCAATTGGGGATTCAGCTCATGGGGAGGCTAATTCTCCGTCTCTCAGCAATCACTAATGGACTGTATTTATTGATCTAGAATTCCGTGAGATTCTATACAGAGCTTTTTGAAAGAGGGAGTCACGTTGCAGACTTCCTGGTATTCTGACTCTTAGGGTCCCTCTTCCACGATGTTCCTTATTGCTGTGAGTAGTGCATTTAGCTGTACTGAAGAGGAGTGGGGGAGTAGGAATCCCTTTCTCATGATTCCAATGGGATTGCTTTGGGCTCTTCTCCATGTAGGCTAATGGAGGATTTGTCATATATGCCTTTATTATGTTGAGGTGTTGTCTTAGTTAGGGTTTCTATTGCTGTGACCAGGGCAACTCTTATAAAAGAAATCATTTAATTGGGGCTGGCTTACAGCTTCAGAGAGTTACTCCTTCATCATCAAGGGGAGAAGTGTTGCTGCACACAGACAGACATGGTGCTGGAGGAAAAGCCAAGATGAGAGTTGTACATGTGGATCCTCAGGGAGCTGGAAAAGTGACACTGGGCCTGGCTTGAGATTCTGAAACCTTAAAGCCCATCCCCCAGTGACAGACTTTGTCCAACAAGACCACACCTCTTAACCCTTCTAAATAGCCCCACTCTCTGGTGACCAAGCACTCAAATCTATTCTCATTCAAACCTCTACCATCCTTCACCCCATCTTTGTTCCTTATGCTTTTCCTATCTTAAAGGATGGTACAAGATATCTTCCTGTCATTTTCAAAACACAGGTTGTCTTTAACTTCTTTTTCTCCTTTCCCCTCCTCAGCCACTTACAAAGTCTTGGTGACAGATTTCTTATGTCCCTTACATCACGGCCACTGTGGCATGATCCACCAACAGATGTTCTTCTCCTGTTCACCCTGATGTTTCCCGTGCATTGCCAATTGATTGAGATACCACATGTAATAAAAAAAAAAATAGTGAGAAAAATAGTTTCAGAAAGTGTAGAAACATGAAGAGAAATGTAGGGTTTTTTTTTTTTAACCTTCAGACTATTAACACACATTAAAAACGGAATCCAATCAATTTTTCACATTGGTTTCCAGAACATTTATATAAAAACATACCTAGAAGTATACTTTTAATTACATTGTCTCCATAGTTCATGTGACATGAAATCATAGTGATTTAGTCATATAAACCTTTGGCTGTGATTTAACCTATACACACTTAACACAAAACCAAAATAAGCATGCTGCATATAAAGTAAAGCTTACTACAGTGAAATCCTGTGCTGCTTGCTCTTGCAAAGCATGATTAACACTTCTGAGAATCTTTGAAATCAACCTGCGAAGTTCATTGGGGGGGGGGCTCCGTGATATATTGCAGTTCCAGAGAGGAGCTGAATTCCATGTCAGTGATTAAATTCTAATTATCCCACATCATGTACACATAATGAGGAAGCAAAGAATGTGGGTAATTGGGTAATTCTGTTGAAAATTAAATCCTGATCATCTCTTTAACTGGTAACTAGTAAGTGTGTGCCTCGTGTTCCCAAGGCACATCTTTTACAGCCTTGGCTGAAGGCTTTTACAAGCAGTGTTTTCAGATTACCCTAAGTCTTTTCTGTCCACCCAGCACTATAAGGCTTTAAAAACAACAACAACAAAAACCTTTATTATTATTATTATTATTATTATTATTATTATTATTATTTCATATATGTTTGCACACCATGTAGATGTCTGGCATCTGCAGAGGCCAGAAGAGTGTTGGATTCCCTAGAATTTTACCAATGAATGGTTGTGAGCTGCCATGTTGGATACTGGGAATTGAACCTGACTCTTCTAGAGGAGTTAGTGCCAGTGCTCTTAACCATAATCTGTCCTTCTAGTTCTGCAGCACTGCAAGACTTTATGTAACAGAAGGAAGAAAGTATTAGTTCTGAAGGTGGGCACTACGAAAGTAGAATTGCTTCCTAGAGCTGTGGTCACACTAGGTCAACACAGCATTTACCTGGTTGGTATTAGAGTCCAAGAAGTAGAAGGTCCTATTTAATCACTCTGGATGAGTTTCACGTTGAGAGGGCCTATCGTCAGGGAATCAGTCTGGCTGACCTTCATGTTGAGAGGGCCTATAGTCAGGGGGTGGAGCATTTTTAGGGAGGTGAGTGGGAGACATTTTAGCTTGGGAGTTTCTTGTACTCTGTATTGTAAGTGTTCCCCAAAGGGTCATGTGTAAAGGTCTGATTCCAAGTATGGCATTGTTGAGGGATGGTAGACTTTAGTGAGTCTAGTGGGAGGTCTTTGAGTCATTGAAGGTGTGTCCTGAAAATCATTCTAGAACTGCTGTCTCTTCCTTTCTTTCTTTTATAGGCCCCAACAGAGAGGTGAGTGGCTTACCTCTAGGTTGCTCCCATCGTGGTACACTGCCTCCCAGGCAAGGTCTAAAGTATTGGGTTCCTTTTCTGTGGACAGAAGCCTCCAAGGCTATGAGCCTCAAGTTAGCATTCCCTCTTGATGACCTGATCATCTGATTACTCATTGTGGTAACTAAGGTGGGCCATCTCAGCACGTATCCTAACCTAAGGCCAGCACAGCTGGTCATCTCAGCACGCATCCAGCACAGCTGTTGTGTGCAGGTTTGTTTTTCTAGACTCATCACCCCTGTGGATTCTCTGAGAGAGAACAAAGCTGGAGCTATCAGCTGAGCTCATCACAGTTAAGATATTTAATGAAGAAGTTCGAGCTCCCGACCACTGGCACTTTGACCTTGACGTGGTGATGACCTCAATGAACTTGTTAACTTCAAGCTCAGGTTATTTAGATGCAGAACAGGCAGGTGGCCATGACACCACTGAACCTTTGCACATTTTATTTGCTAGAGATCCTTTGGACATTGGTGAAAGCCAAAAAGGAGGAAATAGCATTCAAGGAGGCAGAAATTTAAAATGAAAACCACATGACATCAGAATTCCCTGTGGAATCAAAGCCGGCAACACCAACCAGGGATGTGCTTGTATTTCCCCTTGCTCAGTTTGGCCTCATTGCTGAGATGGCCTCGTGTTAGGTTGTCCATGAGCAAGGAGCAAGTTAGGGCTTGTAAGGAAAGTTTTCTCTATTTATCCAAAATGTAAACATTTTGAAATCACATGTGTGTGTGTGTGTGTGTGTGTGTGTTTAAAGTGCTCCATGGATTTGTTAATGGCTGTTGAGTTCACACATGTCTTTAATTTCATCTGTTTCAAGATGTGTCAAATTAAATGGCCATTGGTTTCTATGATCCTTCCTTCTACAGGGGAAGGCAGCAGAGTAAAAGGAGTGATTCTAATTCAGACGTGGAAGAGTCACTGCAGATGGCTTTTGCCTTATTTGCAGCAGATGCTATTTTTTAATTAAAATTATTTATACTGTTAACTAACATTTATGATCTCATATAATGACAGAAACAGCATTTAAAAAGAAAACAAGTTAATTATCTATACAAAAATTAACTTGGTGAAACTTGATTTTAAAAATAAATGAAAACAAAAAACAATTTTGAGACAGCAAATTGCTGTATTAACTAGAAAGCTAATTAATTAAAGAATACTGTGTAACCAGTAACATTTTCCTTTAGTATGGATATAGTGTGACCTCACCTGCTGATATGTTTACCTTGAAGCTTTCAATAAAATAATATGATTTTTATAATAACATTACAAACTAGATGCATTACCTATTGTGAAGTGTGTATAACTGGACAACTGAAAACTGTGGGATCTTGTTGAAGGATAAGTCAGCTCTGCCTATATAAGCAAAAACCTAGTTCTTTCATCTTTGGCCTCCACATCATACAAGAACAATAAGAAAAAATAAAACTAATTCATATGCCTTTACTTATCCACCCTCACTACTGACTGTTGTCTCCTGGCTAGTCAGTTTATGCTTGATGAAATGCTGACCCTCCTTCAAGAGTGAGTGCAAATGTCATCTCTCTCAGCCAGCCTCTTTTCTGAAGGGATCAATATTCCCTTCCTCTGTTCTCTCCTTGCCCTAGGCCGTATAGCATGGTAGAAATCTGTGACAAAGATACTCTGTCTACTGCTTATAATAAGGTGGACATGTTGCATTACCAAATTTGTGGCCCACTGGCACCGCACAGTGATGTCGTTCGTTGACTTAAATAATGATACATAAGACAAACTGATGGTCTTTGGATGTGTTTCAAAATGAAAATACAACTATTTTCCTTCTAACTCAAGAAAATAAAAATTTTATTTCAAAGAGATAAACATTTATTATCTTCATGTCCCAAATGATGAAATGCAGGCCCGGAGCTTGCATTTTTATTTTTGTCCTCTTCCTGTCCCTGTTTTGTGACTATATAAAAGACCATGACTCAAAAATACTAGCAGTGTTCATTTTTCAATCTCTATGCAAGCTTCCTAGAATGGCCAGCTCTGCTGTCTGCGGTGTTGTAGACGGTCACTTGTTATATGGCCCCAGATGCAGAGTGCAGTCAGCAAGGAAGGATCTCTTATGTGCAGATTTAAAATGAACCTTACAAAAGTATTTGTGCAAAACATTTTTATTGTGAGTTCATTCTTTGTTTTTTGGTTTTGGTACAAAATATGATAGAAGACATGAAGAAACTTTTGGAAGTAAAAGCCACTCATAAGAAACTCTAATACAGTTATTTTTACTTTTACTCATGGCTTTTTTTTATGTGTATAAATGTTGCCTCTCATGTCAATATGGTCTTCATTATTGTAATTTAAAGAAATGTATTTTGATTAACTTATTTTACTTGATAAATAATTATGCATATATTATAAGGTATAATATCACATTTTGATATGAATATATTGTAGAAATATTCAGTTAAACTAACTAATGAGTATGTGATTTCAACAGTTGACTATTTTTTGTCATGAGATGTAAAAGAAAGTTTATTCCTTTAGCAACTTCGAATTAATCTCACTACTAACTACAGATCACTAAACCTCATTACCTCTCTTTGTGCCTTAACCCACGGGTCCTCTGTCCTCATCATGCCTTCTTCTCCTAGGACTTTTCATATTATGTGCATGATGTTCTGTTTCCATGTATGTCTGTGTATCACATTTCGAGAGTTGGTCTTACTAAGTTGCCCAAGGTTGCCTTGAACTTACCTGCAATGCAGACAGCCTTTGAACTAGTGATTTTCCTTCTACAACCTCTGGGGTAGCTGCGATTGTAAGCTGTGGATCCTCGACTAATCAGTGTAAAAAGAATCTTGAGCAGCACGCATTCACTCTGCTCGCTGATTGTGGATACAATCTGACCAGCTGCTGGACACCCCAGTGGCCTTCCCCCTCCACCGTGATGGGCTATATACTTGAATCACACTGAAAACCTGCAGGCAGATCAACAGGTTGAACGTGTCCTTTTTGGGTAGTTCAGTTGGTCTGACCCTCTTCCAGGAAGCTTGGCTAGTCTTTGCTTTCTCCATACTGTGTGGATGGACTGAATGTTCTAGTCAGCTCAGTTTTTCTAAAGAGTGTCTTTACTGCTTGTCTCCGCTTGGAAGGGGACTGGCTTAGTGAATCTGATCAGATCTGGGGCCTTCCTGAAAGTCTTGAGTTAATTCCCTAGCTTAGTGAGTATCCCTCCAAGATGGACAATTTCACCTCCTCTTAGAACATCCTGTAGTTTCCCCTCCCTGTATACACCTTGTGTTTTGATGAGGCAACCCCAAGATGGGAGGTTTTACTATCTGAGGAAACTTCCATATAACAGACACGGCAAAGAGTCAAGGTTTTATTTACAAGCCTGCAAGTAGAAACTGTAGGATGAGGTGAACTGTTGCTGCTGTAAGTTGAGAAAGCACCAGGCAGCAGAAAGGAGGGAGGTAAGGGATGAGGAAAGAAAGGGAGCAGTTGAAACCAGGATGCCAGAACTGGGGTGCACATGCCTCAGACACTGGGCTGAGGGTAGTGGTTTGAGACAAGCTTAATAGTGAGGGACCACTTAAGACTGGCCTTTCTGACTGGGATAAGTCACTGAATTCCTTTGTGAAGATTAGCAGAAACCTTTGACTGGTCATCCAGCTGTAACTTAGCATTGTACTACAACTGAGTTTCAGTGATAAGACATTCTCTTTACACATAATATGGGGAGTAAATTATAGGTGCAAGAATGAGAAAGAAGATGCACTGGAAATCCTCCCAATTATCAGAGCCCAGAAAGGTAGATATTATACCTAGAAGAGTAGTGAATAACCTGTGTCTCTGTGGTCAGGGACATGTGGTGACATTAGATATGGGGGGTTTAAAGAATGGAGGATTATGTAAACAGGTGACTTGGGTGATAGGGTAGCTGGCAACAGAAATTACAGAGATTCTGCCTGACAGATGTTGGGCACGTGGACTGACATGGGGTAAATCAACATGGTTGAGACATGTCCAAACCCCATGCTCCCAATGTCCCCACCCCATGGTACTCACAGCCTCTGGTAGTTTGGCTTCTTCCTCTCCTTGGCCCTATATTGGCCATTGGAGCCTGGCTCCTCCTGGCACACTGCCTCATCCAATTTCTAAAATGGCAGATGGACTGCAAAATACCAAACCATTCTCAACATAAAAGGTAATGAATATGATGACACCTCTTCTTTATAAAGCCAAAGGAGTAGTTGTGGAGCACATGGACTGTGCCAGTGGGGAAACCATCATGGAGTTAGAATGAGGTCAAGACGTATCCAAACCCCCAAAATCTCAGTCTTGAGACTGCTGGGAGTAAGGCTCGCTCCCTCCCTGTTCTGTGCCTGCATGATCCAGTGAACATAGTCTCAGGACCTCTACCTCTGCAATACTCAAGGTAGTCGCTTTGTCTAGCACCTGGAATTCCTCTCCATGCAAATAAAGGACTGCCAGCATCTCAGCCCCAACCATTGAGATGTGTCCACCACAAAGATCCCTTCCCAATCCCCAAGGTTCATATAACCATGATTCACCCCAAACACACAAGCTGTTTCACTGAACAGCTGAGCTCGGAACCACAGAGGTGGCTAACTAAGGTGGATAACCCTGGCCATGCAAATTAGTTAGGACATATGGACCTGGGGCCTTAGACACAGTGCCTGTCCCAAGGAAGGTGGTGGTCTTTGACCCTCCATGTCTTCATCATAACTCTCTCCTTAAGTTCATGGAAACTCATGAGCTCACTTGTCTATGAACTTGGGATCTATGGTATGTTAGGCTTGGATAGAAATGGAGAAACCAGTGATGGAGATTTGACCCAGGTAGAGGTAGCTACCTCTGTAGACTCATCTCTAACAAATGTCAAACAAAAAATGAGAAAATACATTATCAAATCCGATGGCAGATAGTTGTTTGTTTTGTATCTTTTAAATATTTTAAAGCATTTTGGAATTAAAATTTGAAACACTATCAAAAACCATTCACAGTGTAGTGCCACACAAAACAAACCTTACAGCTTCTCCTACTTTTTGCTTTGTTCATGACTCAAAACACTACTACAACTGTTGGAACCAAAGAACCCTACAGACGCTAAGGATAGCACACGATACGCAAGCTTGCTTTCCAGCTAAGCCCTGATGCCACCTTAAGCATCTATCTTTCATTTGCTTTCCCCAGCCTCATATAAATTACAACTTCCCCAACAGGAAGAGAGACTGTGAAGCTATCTGAAGCAACACATCACATTCTGATGAAGACACCAGTGCTCAAAGATCCTGAGGGCATTTCAGAGTCTCAGTCAGGTCTTTGAAATCCTAGCTGAAGGTGCCATGTGATTTCATGTAAAGACACATTAAGATGACATATATACAGGGATGACTTCACACTGCTTGGAAGTCTATGTTTTAGGCAGTAGTCTGGGTTACATCAGCTCCGGGGAAGTTCATAGAAGTCACTTTATAAAATAAGCTTTGATGTTGACTCATCGCTGTGGTTTTAGGTCTTCTTGGTAGACTGTGAAAAGAAAATCTGCAATACATTGTCATAAATTCAGAAGGCTATCTGATTTAAGTAAGCCGATTAAAGAACAAGTACAATTTACTTAAAAGACAAAGGTAATTGCACATATTGCAAAAGAAATGCTTGCTTTGTACAAGTATGCCTGGTGCTATAACCTTAAATGTCAAGGTCTCCCACACAGAAATGCCAAGTAGTCACAGCTGACGGCCTGTTCTCTAATTGACTAGTCATGGCTGCCTGGAGGAAACCTTAGGAAAAGACTACATCAGGGCTTATTGGTATATTAGGTAGAAGTCGGAGTTCTCCAGAAACAGCAGGATACACA
>OU015748.1:117384366-117422403 GCA_907169655.1 Acomys percivali
TCACCACTATGTGTTTCCTAGTTTCATTTCTGTTTTTATGATTAAAAAAAAAAGAATAGTCTGACAAAAAAAAAAAAAAACCCCTCAACTTTTCAGAGAAAGGATTTCAAAATTCTAGGTTGCAGTTCACCACTGTGGGGAAGTCAAGGCATGAACTTCTGAGAGTTGTTCACACCATATCCACAGTAAAAGGCAGAGAGACACAAGTGGACTCATCTCCATTACTTCATTGTCACACAGTTCAAGACCCTCTGCCTAGGGAGTGATGCCGCCAACAGTGGGCTGTGTCTTCCTACATAAATTAACTTAGTTATTGCAGCCCCCATAGACATGTTCATAGTGCCAACCCAATGTAGACAGTCCCTCGTTGAGACTTCCTGCTTTGAAGCATGGCCTTTGTTTCTACTGCCTTTGCTTTGCCTGGTACTCTTAGCTAGCCAGCTCAGCTCGTGAGCTTCTGGGGGAACTCTGCTGTGTTAAAAACACCATAGCCTCTAACCATATAGTGGGGAAGGAGGTCACCCTAGATCATAGACCTAGGGGAAGGGAATAGAGTGAAAGTGGGAGGGAGGGAGGAATGGGAGGATACAAGTGATGGGATAATAATTGAGTTGTAATCTGAACAAATTAATAAAATTTTTAAAAAGCACCAGATTACAAATGTGTACTGCCACATCCAGTTTTTATTGTGGGCTCCAGGGAGCCAAATTCAAGTTGTCAGGGTTGTATGGCAAAGATTTTTAACCCATGGAGCCCTATTCTTATTTTTCTTTCTTTGTAAAAATTTTTTATTTATTATAATTTATTCACATTATATCCCAACTGGTTTTCCCTCGCTCTTATCTTCCCGGTCCCACCATCCCTCCCTCTTCTGCCTTATTTCTCTCCCCTAGACCTCTGACCATGGGCCCTTTTCCCCCCACCATCTGATCCCAGCCTATCAGGTCTCATCAGAATAGCCTGCATCCCCTTCCTCTGTGTGCCCACTGGGCCTCCCCACCATGGGGAAGTGAGCATATGGGTGGGGGGGGCATCAGAGTTCATGTCAGAGGCAGTCCCTGCTCCCTCACCCCACCCCACCTCCCACCCAACCTTGGAGAATAAGCTGTCCATCAGCTACATTTGAACAGGGGGTCTAGGTTCTCTGCATGCGTTTTCCTTGGTTGGTTCATCAGTTTGTGCAGCCCCCACCCCCCAAGACCAGATCTTCTAGCCTTGATGGTCTCCCTGTGGAGCTCCCAACCCCTCCTATTGTTATTTTTCGAGTCAAGATCTCTCACTAAACTGGAGCTCATTGAGTCAGCTGGACTGGCTGGCCAATGAGGCTGTTTCTGCCCTGCCCTATCTACTGGCCTTGTAGATAGATACACAGTGTTATATTTTATGAGTGCTGGGACTCTGAATACAGGTCACCGTACTGCACAACAGCTAATTTGCCAACCGAGACATCTCCCCTGCCTTGGTATTTTTGATGCATCAAATTAACAGCTGGAAATTTAATTTAAAAAAAAAACAATTGACTTATGAATAAAAAAAAGTGTAGGCACAAAGTTGAATAGCTAGGCTTCTTGAGTAATTTTGAACAATTGGACGTAATCCACTACAAGCCTGCACACGACTTTCAACCTACCAGGCTGCAACCATTCTTTCCTTGTCTGTTATAACTGGACCTTCAATTACACTCTCGTGTCCTATTTAGCTTGTTGCTCTTTTACTGTATCTGGGCTGCCCTGTCGTACAGCATTTGCCCCCAGACCTCTTTTACTTTGTCTTATGTTCCCTCCTTAGGCTTCCTCATCCACCCTACGGTATCACTTGTTTTATCCCACATCTTTACGCCCCTTGAACCCCCAACTTGAGTTCAAGGCCCAGTTATTCAATTGTATACTTGTCATCACAGCTTGGAAGTCTCTCAAAGGAAGCCAACACTTGATGCATCCAGAAGGGCACTCTCCGCATTATGGTTTGAGTCTGCAATGAGATAAAGCGGGCCTGTGATTTGAACGCTCAGCCTCTAGCCCTTGGTGCTATTCTGAATGCTGCGGAGCCTTCAGGAGGTAGCACCTGGCAGGATAAGTCAGTTACTAGTGGCATGTTTTTGCAGGTGATATGACCCTCAGTTTGGGCCCCCCACTCTCTCCGCCTCCTGGTCCATAGCCACGTGAGGAGACAACACTTGTTTCCACCTCCATGAACTCTGCCATGTTACACTGAACTCTTTCTGAGACTTTTAGCCAAATTAAGCCTTTCAGACATTTTTTGTCTCAGTGATACACAAAAAAAAGTATCCAATATGCTCCTCAAGTTTGGCCTTCATTGGCTGAGCGGCACCAGCAATATCAAGTCTGCCAAGCCAGGACACTAGGAGTCATCCTCCATGCTCACCCCTGCCTTACCTAAACATTTATTAGGGAATAGTTTTCGGGTATACCAGGTGAGCTCTCTCCATTATCTCCTTGTAAATGACTGTCACTTTCCTCTTGAGGATTTGGGATTTGCACTCTTGTCTGTTGAATATTCCTATTCCCATTTGCAGGCTATATTTAATCTTCTCTGGCAATTATTTCCTGGACACCAGGAAAACAATGGTGTCACAATGACAACCCAGCTACACACAAAGACACTGATTAATATAGTGGGTTTTCCCCCCTTTTCTTTAGTTACTGAATGATTCAT
This sequence comes from Acomys percivali, assembly GCA_907169655.1. NCBI lineage: Eukaryota > Metazoa > Chordata > Mammalia > Rodentia > Muridae > Acomys > Acomys percivali. The sequence goes on from OU015748.1 coordinate 117,387,043, forward strand.
CAGCTACTCACTGGGCTTCAGAGAGAGGCTCACAAAAGTGGAAAATAACAATTAAATTCCCCTGAGGATTATTAATTGCCAACAGATTCTCCTGAACCATTTGCCTTATATAATGAAAACTGTTCCCACACAGTATGCCTCCCCATGTTCTGTGTGAATGTACACACTTACAAACACAATTATCTCTTCTAAGTCACGGCTTTATGTTTTCATTCTATTATTATCTTCAAAAATAGAGCTGAGAGCAGGAAGCTACAATTCTTAATTATTTTCCCACAGAACCATGTATAAGCCTCTTTCAATAGATACTATTTGTATTTAATTATTACTGTCTGTTTCCTGAGAAAATATAAAATATTACAAACATTTATTCAGATTTAAGTATTTTTAGTTCCTTTGCATTTGAATTAAGTCTTTGCAAAAACATTGCTAGCACAGCATCTGGAGGGTGATGTGTGTTTATGCACGTGTGTACACACACACACACACACACACACACACACACACACACACACACACACTTACCTTTCCCACGGTTTGAGCTGTAGAACATCCTCTTCTTGGAGTGTGTCTCCTGTGTAGAGCTTATGCTTTTAAAAACTCAGTTTTGGGTCTGTTCTTGTGCTGAAAGTAGTTTATATCTCTCCCATTGCAAACAATCAGGAGAAAGGTTTATCTTAGTATAACTCTTACATCTGGTGATCATAAGTGAGGGCAGAAAGCAGCACCCTGGAATTCAGAAGATTCCTTACTAATACTTTAATGGACATTCCTGTCACTTAAACAATAGTTTCCTAGACTTTCTACAGCCATGATGCCAGTTTACTCCCATAACATAGACCATAGCAGTCTGTATCTGTAATCTAGGCAGCAAGGCAGTTCATTTCAGTGCCTAGTTAGAGTTTCGTCATTCAGTCAGGTTGGTGATAGCCGTTTAAGGCAACTTGCCTAATGCTGTGTCATGGTGCACACAGATAACCCTGGACCCAGCTCTGCAGGAATAGCTAGCACACGCCAACTTCTGGGCAAACCTGTGTCTCGGCAAATGTAATTATCATTTGACCGCTCACCCCAGCATTTACAATAGTTCTGAATTTGTCCTTAAAAAAAAACAAGACAAAATGATTGTTTACATTTAAATTGATATATGGTATTTGTATTTGTAAGGAATGGTATTATAATCTGACATGTGTGTACAATGCATAATAATCAGATCAAGGTGGCTGGTATTTCTACATCCTCAAATATGGTCATTGTCTATGTTGGGAACTCTTAGACTCATGTATTTTAAACTGTGTAGTGATAGGTATAGTAGGCACTCCTCCTCATCTGCCATTAACACCATGTTTGAGTTCCCACTAGTCACTCTCCCCCCAATTCCCTCTCCCTGACTCCCTTCTTTCCTTCTCATAAACTCTATTCTACTCCCCACTTCTCTGTGATCTGTTCTTTTAGCTTCTAAATGTGAGAGAATGCAGCCTTTGTCTTTCTATGTCTGGCTTATTTTATTTAACACACTTTCTTTTCTAGGCGTCTTTTGGGGGGGGGGTCACCTAATTCCATCCACCACAATGAATCCCTCTCTGGAGAAATGCCACAGTGATCCTATGAAGTCTCTATCTCAGTTGTTCCTCATTTGACCACAAGTTGATTTATCACTGTTGCATCCTTTTCATTCACTGAAAATATATTAGGTCCAGAAATCCTAGGAAACATTTTGCAGAAGCATTTCTCTTTGGGAAAGAGACCATGTGAAAAGATGAAGAGCTATAAGACATCATAGTGAAGGAGGCAGCAAAAGTAAGAGCTGTGAATGCATGGGAGGGAACATAGATGTTTATAAACTTCTTAGTGGCAGGAGTTGATACTAAAGGATGGGCCATGTTTCAGTGTTGGAGAGGGAGACTAATTTGTATTTTATAACTAGGGAGTCAAAGAAACAAATTAAGTCTCACATCTCATACTTCGTCTAGAAGAAAGGTATATTTTAATTGATAATTATTAAGTAAGTAGGAAAAATTAGACCTATGTAGTTTACTAAGCTTAAGAATATAGAATGATAAATTTTAAAGAATCCCTGTTTCTAAGGAAAATCTACATAAAGTGATAAATTTAGAAATGCTTTTTAAAAGACCCAAACTACAAAATAAATAAGTAAATAAATAAATAAATCCAAGGCCAAAGCAAATAGAAAAATCATTGGGAAAATCATGAACAATTTAACAAAAGGTAATTGGGAATTTACCCATCAAAGGTAGTAAAATACCACAGGTGTAGTTGTCACACTATCAGCAATCATAGCGAAAGAGGTGGGATGTCATCCACAGAGTTGCTTGAGTCTTTATTATGATTTTATCATAAATAATATGCTTTTTTGATGTAGCTCATGGAACATTCTGTTATCATTATGGTGGCCCATTTGGTGTCCAGCAGTAAAAGGGAGGAAAAGCAGGAGAAAAAACTGAAAAGAGAAGGGAGAAATTATGGGGCAGAAAGATGATCACTAGATGTAAAAATCCTCACCCTTCTTTCAAAGAAATTATATTGGCTTCAGCGAACTTACCTTCATCTTCTAATAACATTTATGTAATACAACAAAATAACCCACAACTTCTCAGCACCTATTTCAGGCAAAAGGTAAGCAGGTAGAATGTCTCAGATATGCTGTGGATACAAACTATCCTGACTCAGATTCAGGGAGTTTACAGTCTAGAAGGGAAATCTGCTGAGAACATAGTCATCAGGCCAACCAGTTAAATGTAGGGAAGGGCTGAGGAGACAGGTTATTCTCCTCATAATTTATATTAGCAGAGCATAAGTGCCATCTTCAATTATGCACATCACCGGGTCACCCATCCAACTCTCTCCCCTATCCTGAAAAACAATAGCCTTTATTTTGAGATCTCTATCCATCAGAAACCCCTCCCTTTAACTTCATTCCGTCCTCTGACATTTTTTTTTTTCATGTTGCTTCTCTATTGATGCAAACTTTGAAAGAGGAGTTAGGGTCCCTTCCCACGTTCTCTAGATGCCTCACAGGCCACAACAACCTACAAACCAGCTGTCCTACATCACTGCTCAGTACCAGACGCAAGTTGAGTCCCTTAATTATCACATATATCTTCCACATTTAAGTCCTGGTTTCTTTTTCTTGAGTCTGTGCCTTCCTAGCATTTTGATTCCGGTAGTTGCCAGTCCACCACCCATCCCTATTGCATTGGGTGGCCTCAACGTAGCGACGCTTCAGTTAAGACAGATAGATGCAAGGGCAAAGCAAACATAGAAATCAAGGAAGCTGAAAAGGACTTGTCTCCGAAATTAGTTATAGACAATTGAACAGACTAAATAAATAAGTAGCATGCATAGTTAGTTTCAGGTAGATTATGCTGTCAAAAATAATGGACTTCTGCTGTGATTGCATCGCAAAAGAGCTATCACTAGAGAGGGAGTGTTGCCTCTAAAAAGGTGGATATATAATAAAATGTACTTCCTTCAGAGGTGGCCATGGAGAAAATAGGCAAAAAAAAAAAAAAAAAAAAAAAAAAAAAAAAAAAAAATCTTCCTCCAGTCCCAGTCACATCTAACTACAACATCCCATCTTTGTTTACAGCCGTAGTTTAGAGACTTTCTGTCGGTGTCGGTCTGTCTGAACTAATCTGGGTTTTTAGAGGACAATAGCTATGTTCATGCTTGTAAATACTTATTAGCTACCAGTGATAGAACAGAAGTAAAAAACTAGATGCACTATCAAGCTCTTACTTCATAGATGTGAGGTCAAAAATAATAAACAGGAAACCCATAATGAGAGACTGATAAAAGCTACGAAGAAAATAGTATAATGTGATAAGTAGACAAAGAGAAAAATACTGTGCCTAGAATTGTCAGGGAAGAGGCATCATTCTGACATGATACTAGAAGCTATGACTGCCAAGTATTCAGGAATCCTGAGCGTGTAAGGAAATGGGTAAGAATGTTCTAGATGGAAGGAGTGGGCTTAAGCAAGTGAGCGGAAGAGACTCGCTGCAAGATGGTCTCAAAGAAGAGACTGAAAGAAACGTTTTCCATTCAAGGGGTTTGGGATCCTTAATATTCATTTGTAAGTGACAAATTTTGGGTTGTTGAAAGTACTCGTGAATTAAGAAAAACATAGGAAGTCACTTTGCTTCCCCCTTTCAGGTACTGTCTCATTACCCTCACCAACCTCCCAGGAATGGGGCCTTGAAGAGGAAGTGAGGCTGTACTTCCTCTTTGATCTTTGTTAGTGTTAAGGTTTTTGCATGGTTATGCCTCTAAAAGAGGAGGGAGCAGACAGGGGAGGGACAGAGTGAGAGAAGACACTGTGGTCAGATGATTAGTGTTCCGAAAAGGACAAAATGAAGTCTGACAGTCAGTTCAACTTGACCACATTTCTGCAATGGAAAACCCTCCCCCACCAAATCTTCTGTCGTTCCAGATGGTGGCGAGGTTTCCTATTGACTTGCTTACCAGAGTGTATCTGTTCTTCATGAAGCTCAGATTAAAGGGCTGAGTTTAATCCTGGCTTAGGGCAAAAGGAAAGGGAAAGTACAAGTAACAGAGCAGGAAACAAGAATTCGGAGGAATCTGAGCATCACAACGTCCTGCCCCAGCACAGACCCCACAGAAATCTAAGGAGAGAGACCTTCGGCAAGATGGAAAGACTTGGAGGTTCCACTTACATTAACCAGGTCTTAAGGAGTGAAGTGACTCCTTGATGTCCGAATAGCACAAAGCATTTATATTTTAACAAGACAACATGTCCAGAGATGAGATTTCTTGACAGAACTTAGAACTGTAACTTGATTATTTGGGGTATATCTTTTGAGGGGAAGGAAGTACAACCATCATCTCTCCATGCCAATTATAAAGAGAAATGGTGAAGAAGCCAACTTGGAGTTAATCAATGTCCATTGAGAAGGGAAGCAGATAACAGGCCCCAGTAACTCCAAGTCTATCCTTGCGGTGCTCATGTAGGCTCTAGGTTGAAATAGAAGAATTGGGGCAGGCCAGAAGTTACACCTCGTTGAGCAGTGTCAGCTGGGGCATAGGCTGTTTAAGCAGTGTTCCAGCTCTAGCTCTTCAAGGTGGTTCACAGTAGTCCTAATGTGTAAGATGGAAAGCTGGTGGTTGTCAGATGACAATCACTTCACCAAGGCACAGCCTCACCATCACAGATAAATGCGCTTAGTGCAGAGTGGGGGGTCCCACGGCTCTTCTGTTCCTGGAAGCCAAGGTGACTGCATGTTAAGGGTTATGACTATTGACCTCTGGGTTCCTGGGGGTGTTGCGGGTCATAATATCTGGAACAGGACCTTATAAAGAGCTGACAGGAAGATGCTTCCACGTCTCTGCTCTTTGTGCCTTCTGCCCAGAAAAAGGAGGAGGTAGCTTACTTAGGTAGGACTGGTTTCTGGAAAGACACTCCTCAGGTAATCAACGTGCCTATGTGCAGAGCTAAGCACTGTCTCACAACAAAGGAGACAGATGCAAAACAAAGATGGGGTGCCAGGGTTCCCATTTACTGTCTGTGAAGGCCCAAGTGAGGAATCAATGCATTTTAGCCAAGTAGCTTCCAAGTGCCTGTTATAATTACAGGGTTGGAAAGGACTTGGAACATTTGGTTTTTCAGCTAATTGAGGACAGGGATTACATTGCTTTGTAGCTTTATACTTTCTTAATTAAATAAAAGTTAAAGAATAGAATATGTAACTTGACAGGCTTAATGAAATTAAGGTAAGCCCTAGATTTGCCTCCGACTTGCTGATTAAAAAAATACTTTAAATTGAATCATTGAAGAAAGACTAATACATTTTTATCCTGTTATGAGCACATTAGACGAATGCACTTGTACTTTCCAAGGTCAGAACCACCCACTTTGTGCAAAAGGTCTTGTCCCCAGCACTTCTAGCCAAAGCCAGATGGGCTGCCTTGAGGAACTTACTTCCTTGTGCCGAGGGGATGATGTTTAAGACATCTTTTAGGATCTGTAGCTCTTTTTTTTTTTTTTTTCAGAGCATTTACAAACACAGGCTTTATTTTAAAACTTTAACACATTTCTTTAAATGCATGTTACTTCCACAGTCCCTAGTGAGGACATGTGTTGCTTCTGGAAGAATAAGACTCCAAGTAACAAATTAATTTCTTTTCAACTGCTTTGGAAAAATTTAACCCTCAGCACAAAGACCCTATTAGGTAAATGAAAACTGAGTGCTCATAAAAGGCATGTGAAAATAGACTGGGGAGTTTCCCCTGCACTTTGCCTTTGTAAGAAGCTTTTCCTTATGTCCCAGTTACCTGCCACCCTGTGGTGGCCACACACAGGTAAAAGGACTCTTACATGGGAAACAAAAAGAGGGCGATGGGCCAGAAACCCCAGAAGAAGAGCACCGAATCCAATATCCCAGGACTGGCTGCTGCAATGAGGAAAGATCTTCAGAGTAGATAAATGTGTATGTTGAAACAAGCGTTAGCTCACTTAAAAGAAATTTCCCCTGTATCCCCTCAAAGACGTCACTAAATCAAACTTCTTGCTTACTTGCACTTTCCCCTCTGTAAACTGGACTCTGTTTGACTTACTGTAACCATGCCTGTAAATTCATAATACAGATTAATCTGCAGAATCCTTGGCCTCGTGCCATCTTTTCCCTAAAACAACAGTGTGAAATACTTGATGCAAGCCTGGGTTTTTTCAGTCAGGAAGCCAAACTATGCGGGCTTATGTGAGTGGCTTCCAAGTCGTGAGTCTCCAGTTGGGGGGTCACTTGTCTCTAGCATTGGTGGAGTCACAAGAAATGTCACTCATAAGCTTGCAAGTCTTTTCCTGACTGGCTCCTCTTTCCTTCTTGGATCTTACCACTTTCATTTGCAATCTCTCTTATTGGCTCAGAACACCTCTCCCAACCTCAGTTTTGCCATCCTTCCGGCTTCTGCCTTTAATAGTCTGCTTACTGGTTTGTTTGTTTGTTTTCCCCCTAACTCCTGGGTGATCTTCACCTTTCATCATGTGAACATTGGCTTCCAGAGACCTACACTGGCTAGTTACCCCCCACCCCCACCTTCTAGCTTTCCAGGCCTCTTTAGTACCCCAGGCTGCCTTTTGTGCTCTCATCTCTGTATCTGTCACACATAATGTGCAGTAATCTTCTCCTGGCTGATTTGTGAGCCATATAAGGACAGCAAACCTGCACCTCTTTCTTTCCCAGTGTCTGGGTCAGTATTTATTTATTTATTTATTTATTTTCCTGGCTGACCCTAAGGGCTCACAGAAAAGGAAAGATGTTTATTACTAAAACTCTCCTAGCCAACTTCCACATCTCCTTCATTACTTCCTTAAACATTCTGGCCAAGTAACAGTTAATTCAACTTAAACATATGTCCTATATTTAGAAATATAAAGACTGTCTAGTGAGTTGGTGTGGCCTTGGGAGGCCAATGCAAAGACTGGATGCCACCTTCAGTCTGGGGTGGGGGATAAGTAGAGAATCCCATGCTGTTACCTTCCTGGGTGTACTCCCCCCCCCACACACACTCCCACTATCTGCTTTCTAGCTTCAGATTCAAGTCAGTTCTATTCTTAGCTCATCTATCAAGATTCGTGAAACACGTCTGCGAACCATTCGTTATCTCTAGAGAGCCAACTCACAGGTCAAAATAACAATAAAAATGCAAATTTATAGGAGTCTCCCACAGTGTAGAAAAGGTTATTTGCTTTCTTGGTCCAAGTATGTTGCAATCCTGGAATCCTGCTAAAAATCAATTCCTGAACAATTTTCCATTCATAAATTTTGCAATGTCTTCCCACAATTCTTCGTTCAAGTTCTCCATCCTAGCACACAACTTTGAGAAGTCAAGCACATTCTGGTAAAAATTGCTTCATCCAGGGGAATGAAGCTTCTTAAAGGTTATCTGCCTTGAATTCCATCCAAGTTCTCCACAGATGAGCTGTGTAAATCTTGCCATATGTTCTTGCCATATTGGTGCATCTGAGTAGATTAAGATATTTATAAAATGATCTAGGTATATTCGTTGACTGAGAAAACCTGTTTTCTGAATGCTGAGATAATTTAGTATCTAGCGCCACTTAATTTACCTAGATAAGATAGGTTTGCCAGAACCAACCTATAAGGCTTTACTTCATTCTGTCATGGAGCTTTGTTTTTTCTCCTGGTGTGGAAAAGGTCTGGGGAGCAGCTGGCCACCAGCTGGAGCCTCGTGCTGTTTAACTGAAGTGAAATTGGGACTTAACAAGCTTAATTATAACAAGATTTCACCTGCCTTTCAGAGCTCACACCCTTCCTCCCGCCACCTCCCCATTGCTGGTTGTTTGGGGGGGGGGGGGCTGTTTTCAATATTTTATCCAGACCATATATGATCTGGAAGCTTTATAGTTATAGACCAGACTTAATCACAATGACAAAAATGTGTAAATTAAACCTAGCTTCTTTTGAGATCAGGATGAGGGGTGGGTGAGCTTGCAGGAGATGGCCAGTAATATATTTAAGTTCTCAAAGGTTATCTACAAACTGAATTCAAGTAATGAATCTGACTAGATTTATGTTTCCACCAATTGATGGGAGTCATATGCTCAAATCCTTAGTCTTAGAGAGAGAGAGAGAGAGAGAGAGAGAGAGAGAGAGAGAGAGAGAGAAACCTTTATTTCACATTCTCTTAAGCATAGTCCACAGCAGAAACTTCACATTTGGCTACAACATACTTCCCAACATAGCTGTTAGAGTCCCTAGCATAAAAGTGATGCTTAGAAAACATCGCCGGCTGCGTGATTTATTAAAAGTCTGTTTGAATTTGGAACAATCACACACTCAAACATGTTAAATCTCCCTGCATTTCTTTTAGCACAAACTGTTAGATGTTGATTAACTGCTGTGCCCTTGGTGGTTTGGGTACCTGAATAAATGTGGTCTGCTTCTTTAAGACAATGGCAGTCAGGAGTGGCTAGAGAGAAATTTAAAATTACCTTTTTAACAGGAAGGGAAAAATGTGATGAGACTCTCTGGTTGGTGACAATAGGAATAAAGATAATGTGAAAACTTAGGCAAAAAGTAAATCCCTTGTTGATTTTTTTTCGTGTGTGTGTGTGTGTGTGTGTGTGTGTGTGTGTGTGTGTGTGTGTTAAAGGATTTCTAGAACCCCAAAAGTCTGGAGAAAAGCCCAAAATTATTAGAACAAATTAGATAAAGAGAAACAGTGTGACCCTTTTGGGTTCGTGTCTGCAGAGTTCTTTTTGTGGATACGATAATTGTATTTTATATTTGCCTATTTCCCTTGGGATTAGAGGTAGTTATAAATCTTGGAAAAGGAGTTTTGGCCACTTGGCTCAGTTCAGCATTGTAGCAGACATGGAGGGAACTGTGCTCTCTGCTTCCCTCTGTGGCTTTAAGAACTGAAGGAAGCATGTGACGTGTCACGGTGGATAATCACACATGGGCCTGCTGAGCCCTAAGAGGAGAGATGTTTCTTGCAAATATATACATATGTTATATTGCAGTATACGATACATATACTATATTGCTCTTAGCCCATTTTTAAAAATGTAATTATGGTTAAGTTCAGAATTTCTTAAATACTTGGATGTAGCTGTAAACTCAAATCTACTTTATAGCCTTCTTTGACTCGCGTCTTGCCCACCCCCACACCTCCACTTCAGCAGGATTACCCCTGCCTTCATCTCTGTTGGCATCTCTGTTAACAGTGCATTCCTCCACTATATAGCCCTTCTCAAATGGCATTGTAATTATTTGTTTACATGCCTGTCTCTCTCTCTCTCTCCAGACTTCAAGCTCTTTAAGGACTGAGACAACATTCCATTTAAGTAACTTGGTAGACCCACACCCTGATGGTGTCTGGCACATGATAGGCACACAGCAAATGTTGAAGGAAAGGCGGTGTGCAGGGTAGAGGTTGTTAATGAATGAGCCTAAATTGCCATCTCTGATTTATGTGGCAGCCAGATCATAATAGGCAAGAAAGAAAACCCATGCTTCGTTGTCATATGGTATTTTCTGGAAAGGTCCTGAGAGCTCACTCAGTTTCTTAGCTCTCTGCATTATTCCACAGCAGTGATAAGATCACTGTACTTAAAGCATTCATATTATCAATCATAAATCATTAAGGTGTGATCTTGGAATCTACAGGTGTGTTTTATGTTTCAACTATAATTTACTCTTTTTTTTTTTTTTTTTTTTTTTTTTTTGAGACACGATGTCTGGTTGGGTACAAAACTTGGTAACTAACAGCTAGGATTTTCTAATCTCCTTGTACCTATGATGTATAAATAATCCAAGCTAGAATCTAATTTTAGAGGGAAAAAAAAAAGAGTGTTAAGGGGAAGCACTGAGCTGATCAGGTTAAGTTTGTTCCTAAATGACAATACTTCAAAGCCCAAAGCCCAAAGCTGCCATTGGTGTTGGGGAGCAAGTAGGGTGGCGAACAAAAATCTTGCTGGGGATTAGGTTCATATTTTGAACAAATGTTTTGGTTTCATTAAAAAGAAAGTACATTTTCCTAGGCTTTCCTCTTACTATGTAAACTCTCTGTAGATGTCTGATAGGCTAGATTGATGCTTTATAAAGAAACATATGTAAAATTAAACATCACACAAAACTGCAGCAACACATACAACTTTAGGAACAAGGAATAAATATATATATGTATATATATGTATACATATATGAGTGTGTATTTATATGTTTATATATACATTTATGTGTGTGTGTATATATATATACATACAGTTAGATTATCAGGTGATAACAGAATGTCTGGGACAAAACAGAAAAGCAATAAATACTAATATGGATTAGTTGATAAAGATATCAGCAAAGGTCAGAGAATAATCTAACAGTTTTTGGTTTAGTGATTAAAACAACAGAAAGAAACAAGAAAGGTTTTAATTATGTTTTTAAGTTGTAAGCTTGAGGCATGTAAAGAATTTCAGTTATTGTGGCAGAGTCTCAGAGAGTCACACACTGATTTATATATAATATGTTGCATATTTTGTACCCCAGCGAGAACACTGTGTGGCTGATTTTACTGAGCTAGAATGAAGAAAAGGGTTAATTAAAATGACGGCATTTCTGATCAGCCAGTGTTGAGACTAGAGTGGGGTCAGAATGGAAAGACAAAATCACTCATTTTCTCTCCTTTCCCAACGTCCTTAAATGGATCTAAGCTGATTATATTCCTTGAGAAAGAGGCAGCAATTGCACAGAATAGGCATATATTCCCTGGATATGCATTGTTTTCCCTCAGACTGGAATTTTTATGTTCTTTGGAAGAGTTGTCTGTTTTTCTGTCCAGACCAGTGTTGTCTAAAAGGCTGTTTACATTCCCAGCGACTCCCCAAATCATGCAAAAAGGTGGTTACACTTTCATTTATAAGAATCTATAAAATGAATAATATGTATTAAACTCCACTCGTGTTTTTAGTTTCTGACATACATGGCATATATTCTGAAAAGTATACAAATGAAAGGTACACAGATTAAGTTTCATGAAGACAACGAACCCATGTGACTAACACAGATCAAAACCAGGGATTTCTGCTCCCATGGAAGACTCCTCCTACCTATAACCAGCAGTGACAACTATCTAGACTTCTAATTCTATATATTAATATTTTTTTCTTTCAGAAATTGGTGCATGTGAATTGAGTCTTTTACGTGCTTTTGTTGTTGTTGGTGTTATTAACTCTGTCAATTTTCAGCTCATCAGTGTAGTTATGAGATTTCTCCCTCTCCTTGTGGTACTTTCTAGGGATTTTGATTGGTCTCATTTTTCTCTGCCAGTTATGGAGTCAAAAGGCAGGAACAGGTCCTAGAGTGGCAGGTAGCAGCAGAAAAATGCAGAACTCTGCAAACAGGAGCAGACAGAAGAAAGTTGGCGTATCAGGAGTGAGGGAAGACCAGAGAGCATACAGCAGCACAGAGAGAAAAGAGACTGCCGAGCAGAGGTGGGTTATTTTTAAGTCTCTGAAGAGTCTTCCTCCCCTAATTTAAGGTTTGTCAGTGTAAAGAAAGACAGGATGTCAGATTGGCCCATAGCTGGGTGCTAAACATGTCCCGCCCAGGCTGGCCTGGTACTTGTTGAGATAGTCTATCAGCAGGCATCCTACTGGTGGAAGGAAAAGCCCACAAGGCCTTGGTTCTAAGCTACCAGGCTTTTGTCTCAGGGCGTGGCAGGTAAGGAAGATGCCAACATCTTGAACATTTTCATCTTTATTACCTATCCACTGGCCCTCTCTCTCTCTGTCTGTTTGTCAGGGAATCTGCCCAACTCCTTCCTAGTCCCTCCATTACACATAGAGGACATTTATTCATTTTCAATATTGTCTATTGTATGAAAGTACATAATTAGTCTGTTCTATTATTGACACATATTGGGATTATTTTGTTCTTGCCAAATTTTGGTTCTCCTAGACATCGCTGCTCTGGATAGTTTTATCTATCAACATTTCCTTGTGATGAGACCTAACAACGGGCTTCCCTGAGCTATATAGGGCGCATATACATTACACTTTAGCAGGCAGTGCTGAATGGATTCCCCAAGCGCTTTACCAATTTATACTCTCAACAGCCACAGTATGAAAGTTTTCTCACGATTAAAAACGTTTTTTAATTATGTGCACAGATGTATTGTATATCAGTATATGTGAGTGTATGTGCCCTTGGAAGCCAGAAAGGGGTATTTGGATCCCCTAGAGCTGTAGTGACAGGTAGCTGTGAGCCACTTGCTGCTGGGCACAAATTTTGTCAGAGAAACCAGTCACTTTTCTGCTCAAATTTAGGAACTGCTCCCTGAGATGGAGCCTCATGGTCCCATGCCTGGCACTGTTAAAGTGGCCAACAGCCTGGTGCTAAATAGACCACAGTTCTAGGGACAAAACTAATAGCAATTCTGCTCAAGAAACAAGGCTATAAAAATGACTCCTAATGACATAGTACTGTACTCACACGGTGCCATTCAGCAGTCATCAGAGATGGATCTTCCTGCAGTAGATGGAAGCAACACAGAGACCCACAACTGGACAATGTATTCAGAGAGAGTGTTAGAGATTCTGATGCGCTCAGTCCTAAATGAGATGTCCCGCTCTCAGGGAGATATGCAGAAGAGGAGCCATAAGGGATGGAGGATATCAAGGAAAACAGTTATCCTTGCAGACACAGCAGAAGTGACACACATATACACTCACAGAGACTGTGACAGCATGCACAGGTTCAATCCAGATAGTGTCGCAGAGCAGAAAAGTGGAAATAGACATAGGTTTCCACCCATAACCAAGAAGTTATCTGTAATTAATATCTGCCTGCAAATAAAATTGTATGGTTTTTTTCCCCCCAGTGGAGTCTCACTGGGTATATTAACCACGCTGAAGGGTAGGCCACACTTTCACCATTTAGATGGCCAACATAAAATAAACTCAATGCTATTTTTGTAGACTTTTTTTTTATTTTTATTTTTTTTATTTTTTATTTTTTGGTTTTCCGAGACAGGGTTTCTCTGTGTTAGCCTTGGCTGTCCTGGACTTGCTTTGTAGACCAGGCTGGCCTCGAACTCACAGCAATCGGCTTGCCTCTGCCTCCCGAGTGCTGGGATTAAAGGCGTGCGCCACCATGCTCAGCTTATTCTTGTAGATTTTTTTTTGTTTTGTATTGATTTGCTTGGGCATTTTGGTCTTATTGGTCTTTTGCGTACACATTTTGATTTCTGGTTTTGTGTCTCTCTCTGTGCACTTCTGTTTTCTTTTTTGCTGTTTGTTTTTGATTTTGTTTGTTCTTCTGAGTCAGGGGAGAAGGACGTGGAGGTGGGCAGATAAAGAGGTGGGTGGATAAGGAGCTGGGAAGATTTGGGAGAAGTTGAAGGACTGGAAAGTACTATGAGAATGTATTGAATGAAAAGAAAGTTATTTTTTTCCAATAAAAAAATTAGTTCTTTTCTTTTTTTTTTTTTCCTGTACTGAAGACTGAACTCATACATGCTAGAAAACTGCTGAGCTATACCCGCACCCCTGATTGATATGAGTTATTTTTACCAATCTTCCTGATAGACCTGGGGCAAACATTTTCTCCCTTGCTATGGCTTGCCTTCTTGCCCTGTAAGTGTTGGAGGACCACTGATGTGCTGTATGGAGTGAGAGCATGCTGTCACATCAGATCCATGTGAGATGATCACGTACTACTACATCCATGAGGCACAGAGCACAGAGGGGATGGCGAACCAGAGAGCTCAACTGCCCTGTACTGTCTTGACCTCTGCTGTCAAATATTGCTATGGACTGAGGGTGTGGCTCAGCGGTAGAGTGCCTGCCTGGCAAGTCTGAGGCTCTAGGTTCAATTCCTATCACCTTTAAATAAATAAATAAATAAATAAATAAATAAATAAATAAATAAATAGAATCAAAGTATTCTCTTAAAATCATACATATTGCTGTGTACTTGGCATAACATATATGTGATTGTGTGAGCTGAAAGATTATCCAAATTTTACTAATCTTTACAAAATAGAAAAGTCTTTTAAAAATATTCCTGTGGTGCAAACTTACATTGAAGATAAAATAAATAGGTCAGGTACTTGAGAACTGCAAGAAAGTGGTTGGCCTGCAAGCTCATCTCCAAGTGAGAGTTATTCTCCAAATAGGTAAAGAGAGTGAGAACTCATGACCATCTACAAAACTTGTGAACATATCAGAAGGCCTGTTGTTTTGTATTTTTCCCTTTTAAAATATTTATTTATTATTTATACAGTGTTCTGTCTGTATGTGAGCCTGCATGCTAGAAAAGGGCACCAGATCTCACTATATATAGATGGTTATGAGCCACCATATGGAATAGAACTTATGGCCTTTGGAAGAGCTGTCAGTGCTCTTAATCTCTGAGCCATCCCTCCAATCCCAAGAAACCCTATTTAAAATAACAGATTTATGCTTACTTTAGTTAACAGTGATTCTTGTCCTAATATAGTTTCCTTGATATATTATTCAATATACAAATCCACTATGATTAGTAAAACTTTAAACATGTTCATTTCATTTTATATCATTTGTTTAAATATTCTCGGCTCTGTTTATTATATATATAATATATACATTATATATTATATACATATATGCATACATAGAATTTATAAATAAACCAATGTACATGTATTGATATCATAAACAAAAATGTGGAGCACCAGCCAAAGCTACCGTTAAGTACACGCATGATTGAGCAAATCATCTTGCAGCTTTTGAAGTTGAAATTTACAAGGCACCTTTGCTTCCTAGTTTCGATGGGCTGCTCAAAAGCCTGATGGGATTTCATGGTGCACACTTGGCAGTGAGTGCCTGCAGCAGAATTCTGAGAAGTCTGTAAGCTCAGACTCAGTTGCTCTGAGTCCTCATTGTTCAGTCAAAGCTGTCTTGAGTCTCCTGCTGTTCTTGGAGAAGGGCTGACCTCTGAGACAGGAATATGCAGACTGAAGTGGGTGTGTTGCACTTTGTAATGCACGATCTGGACCTACTACTGGTATGGGGCATATCCAATCACAGCTTAACTGTGACAGCCAGTCCAGAAGTAGAGCATCTTGGGAAGGAGCCAACTTCTTTAAAATTACCTTAAAAGTCCAACTAAGCTTGAGCAGTCAGAAGTGTGTTGATTGATATATACATACATACATATATATATATACATATATATATATATATATATATAGAGAGAGAGAGAGAGAGAGACAGACAGACAGACAGACAGACAGACAGACAGACAGAGACAGAGAGAGACAGAGAGAGGAAGGGAGAGGGAGAGAGATTCTTTCACTGTGGTAGAGCCCCTGGGCAAATGATTTTGTATGGGGCATTTTTTACAATGTCACTGATAAAGTAGCCTTAATAATCACCTGACACATCCTGCCAACTGGAGACAGACTGGAGATACTCCAGACACACACAGGACTCTGGGTCCATGGAGAGGAGGTCCAACTTCAGCCACAGCACATGCTGATTCTTTCTGGCCACGCACTTGGTGGACCATTATCTTCCAGCCAAGCCTCACATCACTTTGAGGGAAGTTCCCACCTCCCCAAGATGGAATACCAAGTGCTCCGGAAGGAAAACACTGTGCAAATGTGAAGCGTTATTTTAAGGAAGCAAATGTCTGCTGCTCTAAAGCTTTTGCAAAACTCCGTCTTCAGGTGACATGCCCGGCACATCTGTTTTTGTGTGTGGGAGACACTCTATATTTATCATCCGGGGATGAGTCACCTTGTAAGGGAGCATAGTCTACTTCAGCCTCTGTGTTGAGACGGCTCTCAGAATGTGCTGCAGTGTTTAAGCTTTAAGTAGTACGTATCTGGCTTCCTGGTAGCCTGCTGCCAAAAGCAACAGTAGCTACGGAGGCACAAAATCTCCTTCCTTCTTTTCCTTTTTTCTCTCAGTCTGACTTTAAAGATATAATCGGAAAGGAGGTGCAGTGAGGATCTTTGAAGGATGCTGGGAAAGACCAGCTGGGCCTTGAACCCGTCCAAGCGAAGAGAGAATACTGCTAAGAAAGGACGCAGAGATGTTCTTGAAAGAGCAGTCGAGCGACTCCTGCCAGCCATTGAGCATCCAGTGGAGCTGAAAGCAGAGATTCTAAGTTCTGCTCTGAGACAAGACCCTGGGACATCAGCTGCAGTGTGAAGCAGTAAAGAAAGATCGATCGCAGGGGGGAGCAGAGTGAAAGTGTGGTGGCGAGGTGGGCCCACTAGGTCAAGGGCCATACCCTCAGATCCATGGGAGCATGACAAAGTCCCCTCCCCCATCGGGGGCGGGGCCTGGGCTCAGAGGGAGGGCAAAGCCTTCTGTGTACAAATGCTGACAATGTGCGCGTACAACTTCCACCTTTGCTTTCTCCCTTCGGTATTTATGGCCTTAAGACTGCTCCCCCAGCACACAGAGACAGCCCCTATTGAGAGTAGATGAACCTGTCCTGACACAGCTGTATGCATAAATCCTGCCTTCTAGTTTATGTGTATGAAATACCCCCACCCCTGCTCAGCTGTATGCAATAACCCCACTTCCTGTTCAGCTTGCATAATAAACTGAGCTAAGTTACCGTGGTCCTGTGGTTTCTCCATCTGAGAGCGCGGTCCACCTGATCTCAGCTTGTCTGTGTGTCTGTGTGTCTGCATTTTTTATCAATCCCTGGCCACCCAAGTCAGGTCTGGGCCTGGAGCCATGCTGAACATGGCGAAAGATTTTTTTTTTTTCCTTCTAGTTTAGTTTACCAGAATCTAAATAAAAAATAGAGAGTTTGATGCTTTTTGCAGCTTTATCTTGGAGGTTTTCAAAAGCAATAAAAAAAAAATGTTTTCTTTGCATGAAGAACATTATTTTGTACACGTTTAAATCTGTCTTAAGGTAAATTATAACAGAGGAAGCCAGGTTTCCTTTTGTCTTTCAAGAGAAAAATGTGCAACTTTCCAAGGTAGAAGCTGAAGGGAAGACACTTGGTTCTCTAGTCAGACTGTTGTCTTACCTTACTCCAAGGCTGGAGCAGGCATTCAGTGAAGGGGGAACAAATGAGCTGCAACTACTCCATATAAGAATAAAAATTTAAACAGTGGAGCAGGAACCCCAGTGGGGAAGTGGGGCCCTTGGCAGCAGGAGAGCAACCCCCCTAGGAAGGCTGCAATCCTTACTGTTCTGCTCTCTGTGCGAGCTTCCAGGTGCTAGCGGAGATTGTCAGCAAGTGTCCCTGCCAGGAGGTTCTAAGGTTGCTGGCCTGGAGAGCGAGCCTGCAGACAGCAGGTCAACCACAAGAGTTGTGGTGTAGTGGGTCTCCCGTCTCTGACAGGTCTCAAATCGTGGAGAACGCCTCCTGCTTGTAGACTCCCTGCGGTGAGTCTGAAAGGCCGAGGCAGGAATGGTGGATCTTTAGGAAAGGCAAGTGAGGATCAGTAAAACCTAAGCAGGTCCTTCTGCCTGAGTGCAAGCGCGGGTGGGAGTGGGGTGGTGTTGGGAGGAGGAGGTCTAGCTAGTCCCAATGGTTCTCCAGAGCAACCTTTCTTTGCCAAGGAACATCTAGGAGTCATAAATCTTTCTTTTTTTTTTTTTTTTTTTTTTTTGGTTTTTCGGCTTCTTCCTCCGAGGAGGAGATTTCTGGGAAATGGCCCTTCACTCCCACCACCACTCAGATTGGTCTGCCTGCTAAGAGTCTGGAGCTAGCATCTAGCTGCACCTGTGCAGGGGCGGGGAGGTGGGGGAAACCTATCCATATCTTGTTCCATAAGCCAGACAAGTCCTGGTTGGCTGAGTGTGGCTACACACAAGTATAGCACAGACTGGGACCAACCTAGAAAGAGTCGTCAAACTTTGAAGGAGACAGGGATACCCAAGTCACCAAAAAGGTTCTCCATGGGGTCACAGTGGCTTGCTTAACTAAGCTTTCCTTCCCACCAAGACGGTGGTAGGGAAACAATCTCTCAACCCTCAGCAAAGGTGCCATGAGACCAAATGTCCCTGGCGTTTAAAGGGCTTTCCAGGCACACCTTTGCATCAGGGGTTACTGCCCTGATCTCCACACAGAGAGCTGTTTCAGGGCTGCCCAGGTTACGGTGTGGTCCATCATCATTGTGGGCTGTCAAGCAAAGCCTGTCCCTGGCTCACATTACATCTGAGTTTTCCCATGTTGTTTGTTTGTTTGTTTGTTTGTTTGTTTGTTTGTTTGTTTTTCCTGACACTTAGATGTCATCTGGGACCCCCAGAACCTTCATATCAACATCAATGGCTTCTCTTCTTTCTCTGGCCTAATCTTTTCTCTTCTTATTCTTAACTAAGAATTCTCCAGTTGTCCAGTCATGGGTGAAATTGTTCTAGGTTTATGAGTAGAATGAGTTTTAATAATACCTCACATTTTTCAGTCCCATGTTTTCATTCTAGCCTTCAGAAAGAGTGGAGTAGTCAGCAGGTGGGCCTGGAGATCAGCTGGACAGGGTGCCTTCCCACCTTCACTAAAAAGGAGGTCTTGGCCATGATGTAGTCTCCGTGTTCAGTTGTGTGGTCTGAGTTGGTTCTGTGATGAAGTAAGTTGCCTGGCTTAAGGGCATGGTTTGATGAGCACAAGATGTCCCAACCCTTTCCAGTAGTGTAGGCAGCACTGTCTTTATCCTCACTGTTCAGTCTCTCCTTACACTTCTTTTCAGTTTAAGCAAGAGTTCCTCCTAAAATGTAAACATAATTTGGAAATTGTCCCATGTTGGTCTACCACTAACCCTCAAATTTGTCTACAGGGATTTCTTTCCCCATCGTGAAATGTGGTGAAATAGGAGAGGCCAGATGGGATATAAGGAAGAAGAATCAAATCAGTGAAAAAATAGCCATCTCTTAAAAAGAGGTGGTAGCGCCATATTTGGCCCAAGGAGCTGAATGGAAACTTCCAGGATGTGAGAGAAGGGAAGGGCCGTAGGACCTGAGCGCCAACTCCTCAGCGTTATTCTCTTTCCCTCTTACCTGTTTATTGTTTGTTTTATAAGACGATGGCTGGCTGTCATGGGAAACGGTGAAGACACTGTGGATGGCTCAAAGAAGAAGATCATGCTGGTGGAAAATAAAGCCTCACTCTAGTTGAAGATGCTCCAGACAAAAATAACAGACCACACACACGTATCCCGCATTCGCTCCCTACCTTGTCCTCATTCTCAGCCCTTCTGTGGACATTGCAGTCATTTCTCCAGTCCGGGGGAAAATAGCTACATCCTTCTCTGTGCTTCCTCTCACACTGACCCACCTTGACATCTAATGGTTAGTATTCAGTTATATGATGATTTAAACCATTCCTTGTCATTTCTACTATCGCTGACTTGTTCCCCTTAACACGGTGTCACTATGGGGGGTGCAACTATAATTCTGTTTGTTTCTCTATGTTCCCTGGGAATCTGGGTACCATTGAGTATCTCATCGGTGCTTAAATAATTAGAGATAGTTATCGATACTGGTTGTCATTCCTCTGTCTCATATGAAAAATAAATATATTTGCTATTCTATAAAGAAAAAGTATGAAAATGATTCACTGTTTCTTTTATTTGCCGTGCTCATATTCCTATCCTGGCACATTAAAATCTGTTCTGTAGTCATTGCTCCGATAAAAACAATGGAAGAAACGGGCAGAATCTTTCAGAGAAAACAGGTAAACTCCTGTAGGAAGAATTAAACTACAAAATAATGCATTCACAGGGTCAATATAGAAAATCAAAGCATAGATTTCAGCTGGGAAGGAGTTATTCAGCCAAGTTTATATTTGTCACCCAGGAACTAAAACAGGTACTTGAAAAGAATTCACAGTGGAAAGCAACAGTAGCTTTTTTTTTTTTTCCTCCCCACACAATCTATTTTAGATCAAGAGTATGTTGAGGCAAGAAAGCGCCATCAGCCGAGACTAGTTGACCTTTGCAAAGAATTGTGGCTGGATAACGTCATCGTTCAGTTCATATTGTATGGGAAACATAAAAGGAAACCTTCTCAGTCCCCATCTGCTGAATTACACCCCTCCTTGCCTTCAAAGCCAGAGCAGATACCGCCTCTACCGCAAGCCTCCAAATGGAAGATGCGTGCGTGCGTGCGAGTGCCGCGCTCCCACGTCCCAGCAGAGAAGCAGCCAGCTGGGCTAAAGCAGCAATAAAACAGCTGAACTGAAAAATGAGCAAAACCTAGCAGGACACCTTTGCTTCTCTCAGAATCTGTGTTCCGCTTGTGACTACCTCATAGTCTGTCACATCGGCTTAAATAAATGGCGGCTGGCATTTTTAATCCTGTTTTCATGCTCAGGTGAAAGACATAAACTCATTTTATCTACTGTAACTACAACGCATCCAGCCAGATTCTTTTCAAATTGTAATTCTTATTGACTAATCGGGAAACCCTTTCCAACTGTCTGATGATAGTACACTGCTTTCAGGCATTTCTAGTTCAGGCCTGCAAGAGTCGACAGTGTGCCTGTAACAGAGCCTGTCTCTCTGCCTAAATTCCCCCACACCTCCCTCTCCTCTCACAGGCCATAGCTGGGCAGCAATCAAAACCGTTCAACTCCAAATACTTGGCCAAAGGAGATAATTTACAGAAACTCCACCACAAGACACTCCGCTGGCCTGCTAAGGGGCTTTGGTTTGCTGTTGTGCAACACCTAACACTTCATGTCTCCATCTGTGCCTATTTGGTTACATCTGTAAACTTAAAATGTCTTTTCTGTTCCATCGTACTCAGCCGAATACAACTTCTTATTTAAGATGAAATTATCTTTTTTTTTTTTCCTCATCTAATTTAAGTACCGTTTTTCCACAGAGAACTTCTTTGTTGCCCATCATCCCTTCCCCAGGGAGGTCACCACTGACCAGCCCTGGTTTGGTGTGGTTGGAGAATTTTCTTTGAACACTGTCTTTGATCAGTATACTAGCTTATATAAGTGTAGTACGTCCCAAGGCAAGAGACTGTAGTCTATTTTATCTTACTTTACTTCACCGTGTTAAAAGTTGGGGTGACGACCCTTTACTTTCTGAAGTAGCTCTGGTTTTGATCACTTTAGGGCCTGCCTCTGTGTGACATTCTTTAAAATGCCACAATTGTCTACACCCTGATATTGCTTTTGAGATCTCAAAAATAAATTAGTGAGAACTTACATGATGGGCCTCAGGAGGCTCAATACTTACACTTTGGAGCCTCAAGTTTCTTTGTTTACATTCCCTTCTGGTCCTGCGATACCTGCACCTGCAGCCCACTGCTCCCCGAGTCACTACCCCGAGTCATCACCCACAAATGGGGCTGGAACATCAGAAGCGTTTGTTGTGCAGGTCCCTGCTTATCACCTGTTTTTACTTGTATCCTTCCCTCCCCCATTGGCCCTGATATTTATCTCTGGCCTGTTTGGAACCTTTTTTACATAGGCAAATGGTGAGTACTGTGTCTTGTTTTCACCTGGGTGCCTACTGCCCGATTTTATAGTCGGCCTCTAACCCCAACTGTCTTGGTGAGTGTTCTATTGCTATAAAGAGATACCATGACCACAGTAACATCTTAAGCACACTGGTGTTTTGTCTGCATGTATGTCTGTGTGAGGGTGCTGTCAGATGTTGGTACAGACAGTTGTGAGCTTACAGAGAGTGCTGGGATTTGAACCTGGGTCCTCTGGAAGAACAGTCAATGCTCTTAATTGCTAAGCCATCTCTCCACCAACTCTTTTAATTGGGGCTTGCTTACAGTTTCAGAGGTTTAGTCCACTGTCATCATGCAGGGGAGCATGGGGGCACGAGGCAGACATGGTACTTAAGAGTTTTACACCTGGATCCAAAAACAGTAGGAAGAGAGAGACGCTGGGCTTGGCTTAGGCTTTTAAAACCTCAAAGCATACCCCCAAGTGACACGCTTCCCCTATTAAGACCATACCTCCTCATCCCTCCTAAGTAGTGCCACATCCTGATGACTAACCATTTAAGACAAATGAGTCTATGAGGGACATTCTTATTCAAACTACCCAAAAATCTTACCCCAAATGTCTTAGGGTTTTTATTTCTGTGATAAAACATGGCCAAAAGCAACTTGGGAAATAAACAATTTCTTTGGCTTACATGTCCATACAACTGTTCATCACTGAAGGAAGTCAGGACAGGAAGTCAAATAGGGCAGGAACCAAGAGGCAGGAGCTGATGCAGAGGCCGTGAGGGGTGATGTTTACTGGCTTCTTTGCCATGGCTGGCTCAGCCTGCTTTGTTATAGAACCCAGGGCCACCAGCCCAGGGGTGTTCACACCCACGCTGCCTGGGCCCTCCTCCATCACTAATTTTAAAACTTCCCTATAGGTTTGTCTATAATGGGGTCTTATAGAAGTGTATTCTAAATTGAGGTTCCCTCTTCTTAGATGACTCTAGCTTGTGTCAAGTTGACATAATAAACCTCACCTGTTGCCTTTCCAGTCTTGTTTGATTTTCCTTTATAAAGATCACAGAGTGATCACTGTAAAGCTGTCCAGCTCCAAGTTCATCACTGTGTCTCCTCTCTCAGCACTATTATAGTTCCAATTTCCCTGGAGAAAAGGCCTGAAGGGCTTCATGCTTTTACACGCCTTCTCCATCTTCTTCTACCTATGGCCCTTTGTTTTCCAGTTTTCAGTTAACACTTTACCACCATCTCAGTGTGCTAAACTCCAAACACTGCCAGTGTTTTGCACATATTATCAGAGATGTCTCATCTTCTTCAAATATCCTCCTTCTGTCCTGATCTACAGACACATATTGTAAATAAAAGCAAACACGGGGGGAAAAAAAGATGAATTTCCGTACTCATATGTGGCTTTGATGCTGGCACTTTTCTCTGCCTGCTAAATACTTGCTTCCTTATCATGTAACCCTCCAAAGCAGTCTGAATTCACTCCATTCTGGATTTCTACCTACCTCTACTGCAGCCAATCTTTCAGATTCCTTCCAGAACATTCCATTTAGATGCCCACTGCATCTTGCGGTCTTAGGTGTAATGCCAGTCTGGAACATGTCAGTGGAAGAACAGGAACTCTAAATAGGGAGATGATTTCTTTTTGACAAGGTGGATCTACAAGGAGCAGTTGAAAACCCAAGTTCTGATTCTGCTGCCTAATGCGCTATTCTTGCTGTAGTATGCCAGACCAAGAGTACAAATGACGCCTGTGTGGTCAGGGCCATGGTGCCAATGCATTTCCTGTGCTATTGTAGTTCCCATCTGGCCAGATAATTTTTAGGACTGATACTCTGGGACCGAAGAGAATCTTCAAAGTACTTACTGCCCTAACATCCAGGAGGCTTTTCTGCTTTGACTGTTTGCTTTCATGAATAGTTCTCCTTAATCTTACATACCTGCTTTTCTTCCTCTGGCCCCAACAAATTACCCCATTAGATTCTATCTCTCCATCATTCTCACTCTCCTTCAGCGACTACCACAAATAATATCCTGCCAATTTGTGCTCCAAGTCTACAGTTTCCCTAGTTCCGCTGAGCTTCACTCTCACGCATACAGCTACCTTGTAGTTAAATCCGCTTGCATCTCTTACTCATCAAGTTCCAATGAAACATGTTCAAAGTAGATCTGATATTTTTTTTCCTCTTTCCAAACCCACTCTTCCTTCCTGTGTTAATTAATTGCAGCATTATTCACCTAGTCACTCTAGCCAGAAATCTGTGCTCATCCTAGCCCACTTCCTCCTCCCCCACAAGTAATGTATCAGGCAACCCTCCCAATTGGATCTCATGATTATTTGTCAGTCTTTTCCTTCATTGCCTTGGTTCAGTCCATCATAACTGCATCCATAGATGATGCCTCAAACAGACCTTTGCCCTCCCTGCTTGCCGACTGGTGCTCTGGGTACATTATTTGAAATGTAAGTCTGGCCCGGCCTTTTTTTCTGCTTACAGCATGGCCAGGATTCTTCGCAGTTGACCTCACCCAATCCCGTGGTTCTCAGCTCAGCCTCTGAGAACCTTTTGCCACCTTTCTCTTACCCAAATGAATTCCCAGCAACACGTCCTAACATGCTTTTACGTAAGCCCTTGTCGAAAACTGAATCCATAGTTTAATTTTAATCCACTCCTCCCTGCAAGTCTTTCACCTCCTGTCTTCACCATCATTTCATTGAACCTTCTGAATCAGACATTAGTGTATGTTCCTCTTCCTCCCTCACCAGGAACACCAAATAACTACTAAGCAAACCAGATTACTTCGACATCACAAAGTGGCTCAAAAGTCTAGGCCCTCTACTTCAGTCTTTTTTTTTTTTTTTTTTTGGTTATTTCTTCTTTGAACTACAAATCATCTTGGTACTCAGAATTTAGGCATCTCATCATTCAATGAACCTACTTACTATAACAGGTTAGCAGATCATCCTGAGAATATTGAATGTTTACGGCAGAAAGTATATACTAAAGGTATATAATATAGTCTATTAGTAGGTCCTAAAGCCCTTGAGAAATATATACTTAGTAGAAACTATATAAGTAGGTAAACAGTAAATTGTTCCGTTGTTTTTGAAGAAGATAAGGTGACTTGTATCTCCCAGTTATTTTTTTCAATGTGTGTGTATGTGTGTGTGTTGTATGTTTGTAGATGTTCATGTGTGTAAGTTCCTGTGTGTATGTATGTGTGTATATGAGTACACATGTTTGTGTTGTTTGCACATGTGAGTACACATATGTGGCCACCACTCCCTGTTATTCTACACCTCATTTTTTTTGAGTCAAGATTTCTCAATAACCCTGGTGCTCCCCAATTCAGACACTGGCTGGGGACCAAGTTCTCGCGATCTCCCTTTCTCTGCCTCTCCAGTACTTGTAGTCCAGGCGTGTGCTGCCCCATCTGACTTTTTTTTAAGTGGAGGCTAAGGTGCACAGCCAGGTCCTCATGCTGTTCGGCAGGCACCTTACCAATGGAGTCCAGCCCCAGCTCCATTTCCTAGCTTTTAGAAACTAAAAACAAACAAACAAACAAATAAAACCAACCCAGCTACTGCCATGTAAAGACAAAAGAACATTCTTCCCCTTCCTGCCTCCGGCATGGCAAGAACCAGGGAGACTGTGACACAGAGGTCCTCATCTAAACAACCTTACTTCTTTAATCACTCTCTCACCACTCCAATACACACTACGGATATGCAGGTCATATTTGACGATATCCAGGCTCTATGAAAACTATAATCATTTGACTCCACAAGATTTGGGGAAGTTTATCATTCAAGGGAATTTACCTTCATGAAATTCTGGGGCTCTCTACAGTTGTTTGGACCAGGAGTGTTGCTAAAATTAACTTTCTGGGAAGCAGTTTCCCTCAACATTCCTTTAATTTCTTCATGACAATTCAGCCAAAAATGGTTCTCAGTGCAAGTCTCCAGTTGGCCTCAATGAAAAGGAATATCTGTCTGCTAATCTCTCAAGGGCCTCATAGGTGCTCCCGGGAGACGTGAGCTTCAGTGTAAGCTGTGTTAGAACCTTGGAGAAGCTTGTGTTCCTGACAACTGAACAGAGCAAAAAAGACTGGCATGGTTGAAATAAAAATGGCCCCCAATAGGCTCATAGATCTGAATGCTTGGTCATCAGGGAATGGCACTACTTGAGGGGGATTAGGAGGTGTGGCCTTGTTGGAACAGACATGGCCTTCTTGGAGGAAGTGTGTCACTGGGGATGGGCTTTGGGATTTCAAATGTTCAAGCCAGGGCCAGTTGCCCTCTA
Source organism: Acomys percivali (assembly GCA_907169655.1). NCBI lineage: Eukaryota > Metazoa > Chordata > Mammalia > Rodentia > Muridae > Acomys > Acomys percivali. The sequence goes on from OU015748.1 coordinate 117,413,269, forward strand.
TTCCTGCTTCCTGTGGATCTGAATGTAGAACTCACCTACTTCTCCAGCACCATGTCTGCCTGCATGCTGCCATGCTTCCCACCATGAGGATAATAGGGTCGCTTCACAGCAGTGAAAATGCCCAAGACAAAGACTCTCTTTGTTTCTGTTTGAGTACCAGTTACAAGATGGAGCTATTCTCGGGGTGTCTGTAGAAAAGGTGTTCTTCCTGTGGAAGGCCCAAAAATACACTCTCCCCATACTACTGGCACTCTGCTCTTCACACACTTGTCTCTAACTTAGTGATGCAGACTTGGGTTCACTTTCCACCCTACTCACGCTCAAGAGTCCCAGCATAATCACGATGTAACACAATACGATCCAGACCAGATCATAGGGGAATCATTATTATATTGGGTTTGAACCAAACAAATTGGGTCTGCATGTGAGAGTCGCCTTTTATGTTGGCAAGTAAATGATGGGGGAGAAAAGAGATGCCCTAGTCCTTTCAGGAGATCCCCTTATCTTGAAGGGTAAGTTTTTTTTTAAAAATGTCAGTAGCCAGTATGAACAAAGAGTTCCTTGTATGATGAAGAACCTTTTAAAATTTATTTTTCCACCAAAAAGAAAAAAAAAAGTCAATTTGAAGAAAACATTCTCTGAGGGGAAAGTAGCATTTAAAAAATTAATCACATTTTTGAGTGCTGGCATTTACAATTAATATGACTTTTGTTTTTGCTGGTGATCCAAATGGCAGGTATAGGGTATTTTGATTTAATTATCTGCTTGCAGCATTTTTCCCATACCACCAATTTAGGCCGTCTAGACAGTGTGGTTGCTCTACGGTGAGTGGGCTTCCCTTTGGGAATTCTTTTCTTTTGGACCATGGAGGAAGTCTCCACAGACCTTGCAAACCCTTCCCACACAAGTCTTTGTGCCGTTATACTTCAATATCTGTGATACCACAATGCATTAATACATCTGTATCATATTAATACCATATTAGAGCAAGGCAAGGGTAATATGATACAATAAAAACATGGCTAACCCTTGAAACTCTCACGTGGCTCAGTGAGATGAGAAACAGTATTGTCAGTTCCATCTCACAATCCTTATATCTGCAGAAAGGCAGAAGAGGCCACATCCTGGGTGTTGTGAGCAGTATAAACTGCCACGTTATCCATGCCAGCACTGCTGTCCCGAGATAAAGAAAGCAGACAGGCAGACTAGCTGCGTTGTGGGTCCTGAGTGTTTTTATAACTCCCAACATCCTTCTCTTTCACATTGTTCGTTTGTCATCCTTTAGTAATTGTTCATAAATCATTGCTCCAATTGCTCATGACTCTGTAACATTCCCTGCCAAAAACGTATTGCACAAAATAGTTGAGAGATTTCTCCCAAATAATGTTCTTAAAAAGAACTTGGATCTTGCATTTTCAAAATGATAGGAAAAAGAGAGGGGGTGGCAGGGAGGGAGGGAAACATTAAAGCTCTTTCTAAAAGCCAAGTTTGCTGGAGATAATTTCATTTCCAAAGTGAACAACACAAGGGCTAGAGTCACAGCCCCACCCATCTCCTCTAACCGCGATTCCCTTCCCTCTCTAGCCTGGTCTGGCAAAATGCATTTCTCCTCTGTTGACTCTTTTCACGAGACCTTTCGGAAGAAAGAAATGCCATAACTTCTTAGGTTACTGAATTCTATTGTGTTGTAAGGACTTTACAAGGACTAATCTAAAGCTTCTATGCTCCATTTGAAATTAATTATCCTGTACTTTCACCATCACAACCAAGAATTAAACCCAGCTGCTCACCTCAGCCTACTCACATTCCTGCACAATGCTGGTGGGTTTGCCCCTTCATATGTTTTTTTTTTTTTTTTTTTTTTTTTATGCTCCACAGGCCCAGCTCCTGTGACCTTTCTTCAGGGAGATAATTTTCCAACCAGTTCATCATTTTCATTGCTCTTCTTTGGACTTATTCCAAAGTCTCTTTCCCTGGGTGGGCCCACAGTTTTGTGCTATTGATGACGGAGCGTGGAAGTCACTTCACTGGAGGTGAGGTATGTGGCATGCGTGCTGGGTGCCATTCTTTGTGGGGGGAGGGGTGTGTTTCATCTTGCACACCTCGCTGTGTGGAAATCCAGCATAAATTTAAAAATAAGCCATACAAAAGTGTTCACCACAGGCTTACTTCCAGAGAAACATTCTAAGCTATTTAAAATATGACCGATTTCCCAGCAATCTATTTATCTATGTAGATCTCAGAGAGCATCTCTTATGCGAGGTGAAGGATATAGTATCTGTACGGTCATTTATTTGTTTTTCATTTATTCAAGAATGTTAATCAAATGCCTGGTGTACCCTGGTATGGTGCGGAGACAAAAAGAATGGAAAGGATTATCTTGTGTATCTGGCTGCTTACCCTGAAGAGCATTCACCACCACACACAGAGAGACAATGTATAAATAGTCTGGTCATTAACATCTTCGAATTGGGGCCCATCAGTGAGTAGTGGCAAGTCATTTAGTATGTTTTTACTGAGGTAGCCAGCTTCCTGTCACTATAACGGAATACCTGGGGCAACTGATAAACAAAAAACAACAACAACAACAACAACAAAAACCCATTTATTTTGTCTCAAAGTTTTGGAAGCTCTGAAAAAGAACTTCACACAGCAGAACAAAGTACCTCAGGAATAGGAAACTGGTTGCTCCATTGGGACAGCACGGATGCTGCCACTTCTATGTCTACCCTTGCTTCCTGAGCCTGTGAATATAGATGCTAGGGAGAGATCACCTCAGATTGTATGCCGAGAGTATGGCATCTGGAGCCTTCTGGAAAAACTTGATTCAGTCCTTCAAGGTGGTGCCACCAATGTGGCATTGCAACTGAATCTTCAAAAGTTTGTTGCACTGTTCTGTCAGCCAGCCACGTAGGATGGTGGCATATATATATGGGAAGGCCACGGATGCCATGAGCTTTTGTTTGTTTGTTTGTTTTCTGTAAAGCAAGCTCATGGAGGGGGGGGGGAGTGATGCTGTGTGGAACACCACAATAGTAGGTAAGGCATTCAGTAAGTCCGAAGACTCTAGTTTTGGCATAAGCAATGCATTCGGGGAAGATAAATCCATATCCACAGTCAGTTCTTATTCCAGTAAAGGCTGAATGCTGTCCCTTCCGTGATGAAAGCAGCTGGTGTAAGCAACTACGCAACTGGCTTATTCTTCTGGGGGAACAGCGCCAGGTCAACTTTTGAAAGAGCCCGCAGAACTTTCATCCATGCCGCTATGATTGATTGATCACTTTGCTCCTGGCCATACTGGGTGGCAGCAGACAGCAAGCATGGCTAGGGAAGGAGGTTGACCGTTGACTGTCAATCTACAGAACTGGCCATTCTATCCACTTATGTAATGAAAACACCCCTATGCCAAGGTTGCCTTTATCTGAGCGGTCATTTGGGACACAAGTAACTGGAATTTTTCCCACTTAGAGATGCCTATTCAAAACTAGTTTCCAAGTTTCCTTGCTTCTGGTTTTCTACTCATTCTTTCCAAATCCCTGAGCATCATGCCAAATTGTTGTTTATAACATCCTTCAGACATGTGTGCACGGGTGCATCCCTGCACTCTTGTCACCAGAGAGATAAGGCATCATCTCTATTTTACTTGCTGAGAAGGTACTTATCTAGCTGGTGGCATGGGCTTGCACAAGGCAGACCAATGAGATTGCTGCTTCAGCTCTGCCATCCATGACATGCCCACTCTAACTTTCCAGTTTAAGTCTTTTTAAGACTTTCATGTTAAACTGAATGATATAGGGATCTAATTGACTCATAGTATTCCAGTTTTTTTCATTATTTACAGAATGCTTTTGTTTGATTTTTTTGTTATCAAATCCACATATATAAGACATAGCATGGTTAATGCATTGCATTGCCCCCATACAAATGGAAAAAATAAGTTTAATGTTTCTAAACCAACATGTCTGCTCATTCCTGTACAATGCCAACTCAAGAGGGTAAAGTGGGTACTTTCCCCAGTTTCCAAAACTTTGTGTGTGTGTGTGTGTGTGTGTGTGTGTGTGTGTGTATGATCAATAATAGCATTATATTATATATCAATAGCAGCAACAGCTTTCCTAGGTTCTGCAGTCATAGAGACAAATTCATGGAGACATCCATCCCACTCCATTGGGGGGGGGGAGACAGAAAAATGCAAATCCCAGAAATTAGCACAATTCTGTTACTATTGCAGTACCAGACACCAGTTTCCTTCTTATTAGCTTTTTAATCACCATCTGGAAGAAAATACTCTGAGTAACATCATGATGAACATCTCTGAGGAAGCACAGTCACCATTGTGTACCATAAAATGAATAGAAGATATTTTATATTCACAGAGACATGATGTAATGCTGTTCTACATCTGTAGAGGATACAATTTAAAAGGTACATCATAGACTTCAGTGTACAACTCCAGCCGAGAGAGTGGGCTCCTTTAGTCTGTATTTCAGTGAACCAACTTAAAAAAAAAAAAAAAAAAGAAACACACTGAACTCTTCATGCTGAACTATTAAGTGTAGAATCTCTCCTTAGAGAGGACATAGCAATAACTTTGACCTACTCCAAGTCTGTGTTCCTTCTACTATTAAACACTCACTAAGCATCCATGTTCACACATGTTCTCTGAATTTCTTCCTGTATGAATTAGAAGACTCATGAGAGTGTAGTTTGAGAGTGTAGCACGCTTCTTCATGGGTCACTCTACACTGCTGTTGTCCATGGTCCCCAGAGGGGTCTGCTGGGTCTTCTGCTGAGTGACGTAAAGGACTATATCACCGATGGTGGGGAAACTGCTGCCATTCATTGGCTGTCACTTGCGAGAGGAGATGTCACTGCCCCAGGGGATGGTGAGGCCAATTCTAGGTTGGAAAAGCCACTTTATCTGGAAGCAGGGAGATCTCATCTATTGGCAACAAAGACCCATGACAACTTAAGGGTACCATGTCTCCAGTTTCAGTAGGATTTTCCAATACCTTTCCATCTCAATACATAGGACCTCATTCTTCCTCTGCCAATGCCCTCAGTTTAACCGAGTGTGCCCTGTGAGGTTGACACTTTCGTTTCTATTGCAACTCACCCTATAACAGGAAAAGGGCTTGAGTTTGATTTTCATTGGCAACAGCCTTATAACTATAAGCAGTAAGACTCTCACTCGGGCTATGTCTAGAAGCTCTTGGAATATTTTTGCAGTTACTCAAGCTCAGAATAAAAATCTCAAAGTACATTTTCCTTTTCCACTCTTCCTGGGACATTAAGAGCAAAGAACAAATATAACTACATCACAATTTTTAGAAGTGGTTTGGTAGGAGTATCTGATGTAAATATTTTATAAATCTATACAGTGTTAATGGCTCAGACAACCAGTGATCTCTTTCTATAGGATATGAAGCTATCACCATTTGCTTAAGTCGAATCATACTAGAGAAGCAATACAAAACCCTAGAATTAATTCAGAAAGCACACCTTTGTGCTTAGGTTCCTCTAAAACTAGCCACACCATCAATCCCTGCATTAGAGTTTTCCAGATAAACAGTAACAGTGTGGGGAAGGGTATGTGGGTAGGTGCGGATGGATGATATAGATTTTTTAAAAATGGATTTGCTCATGTAATTATGGAAGCAAATTTCTATCTTTAAATTGGAGGTTCAAGAAAGCTGATGATGCAAATATGGTCAAAGTCCAAATCCTAAGAGCCAGAGAAACCAGAGGCCTGGGTTTAAAGGCCCAAGAGCCAAATACTCTGATATCTGTAAGCAGGAAAAGTATGCAATCTAGCATAAGGACAGAACCAATTCACCTTTTCTGTTTTTGTTTTTGTTTGTTTGTTTGTTTGTTTGTTTCTTCTCTATGTGAGCCTTCAATACTTGACGTCCTCCACATGGATTAGGCTCAATGTCTATATTCAGTGTAATGATTCGAATGTATATACCCTCCATAAGCATCCTCAAAAATACCAAGAAATACCACTTGTCAGCTCTATGAGCATCTTAGCTCCATCATGTTGGTATGCAGATTATTACAGGCTCTGTAATACTGTTTACTTAGCTGACAACTGTTGTATCTAACATTGTAGACAGTATGGATTGGTATTCATAGTCACTTCTGTTGTGAGCTAGCCTTTTTATTAAGAATTTTTGAGAATCAGGACAATGACAAACAGAATTTCAGGGAATTTTGAGTGGCTTATTACTAATAAAATTATTTTTTAGAAAATGCTTTCTTTTTCTTTAAATGAATAATAACTACTAAGACACTCATAGAGTAGACTGGCTAGTCATTTGGCTTGCATGTAGAGTCACACATAGACTTTATATTGGATCTCTGGACAGAAAAATAATATATAATTTTCTATTTAAGTGTTCATAGATTTGAATAAATAAATTCACATTTATTTATTCATATTAATTCATATTCATAATTATTAACTCCTCAATGATATAAAATAATATTTATTCTTGGTTCAATTAAAAAGAAATTAAAATGCCATTCTTTAATTTTTATCTTCTTAGCCGTGACATATATAGCAAGAAGTGTCAGCATTCTGCTCTTTTTAGTGTGTACGTTGCTTATCCACAGACAATGATAGAAACTCCTGCCAGTGGAAGCTCTGGTGACAGTAACAGCATCAACATTCTTTTATCTGGGATGATGGAGAGAGAATCCACATGTGAAAGCACTTGGTGCCTCAGCTTATTTTGAGTGACAGGAGCATAATAGGTTCTCCTAAGCATTAACATTCCACCATAGCATCTCATTGTCATCCTTTGTCTGATTCCGGCTCACACAAATTGTTCTCAGTGTTTCAGATTCCGATGGAAAAAAAAACTAGAGAAAGGCACCTCAAAGCTATCATGCGGGAACGGATTAGGTAGAGCTCAAAACCATTAAACAAATGATGTCAAAGTCTCATTTCTACACTCCTTAGAGGATGTTCGCTGACAGGTGGAAAACAAAGACTCTACATCTCACAAGCAATTTGCACACCTAACTCCCGTATGTATTTTGACTCTTGGAGTGTTGGCTGTTCCTGTACTTTAATCTGGTTTTTGCTTCATAATGTTGCTTTGTAAACTGCTTCAGGGAGGTTGGGAGGACAATTCTATATTCTCATTTGCGCTTAAAATTAAAGACAGCACACATTTTTTTCCTGTTATCTCTCTCGTTTTAAAGCATTTTTATTTATGTGTGTATGTGCGTGCCTGCTTGTCTATGTGTGCGTGATAACGCATCTAAGTAGCTATGGGGGCGGAAGGGAAGACCAGAAGGATAGCAGGGGAGAGCTCTGTTGTTGTTATTGTTTCCGTTTGGTTTTGCTTTGTTTTGTTTTTTATTTTACAGAAACGAAGACCAAAAGCCAGCGTGGAAGTTACTAAAACCTGTAGCCCCTCGTGTCAGGCATTCAAAACATGCGGTGTCACGATATGAGCTCTAACAGGCGAGGGTGACCTTTGCATAGCTGTGCTCATGTCTGGAGCTTTTCTGGGCATCATCTTCGTTATCCTGAGGTACCTTTGCATCCTAGGCGCCACTCCCAAAACTTCTCACATTACATTCTCGGGGACTGCTTGCAGATATGTTGACCCCGATATATTATCTGGACTCTTAGGGTATCCTTTGTCATCTCCGGGGCAGCAGCAATGATATCCTACCTCTTTCATTCTTCATACATGTAAAAATGAGTATCGTGCAGGCAAAGGCAACGTCTGCCATGGCCAGTGATGAGGAAATGGAACCATAGCTCCACACTGTCACCTTCAGCCACCTGAGGAGTTCCTTTAGTCTTTGAGAGCCCTGGACTCAAGCTAAACTGCCACTTCTCGGGCACAGCCAGCACGAAGCAGAATCAGATATAATTGTCTCCTGAGCAAGAGCGTGAGGGTGGGCTTCCCCTGGGGAGGGGGTAGGTGCATTTCGGGTGTCCTGGTGGTCACTGTGTGTAAGTGGGGAACCTCTCTAGAATTCCATGGCTTATCAGGTGTCTGGAGACCTTAGCCTTCTCTGCCCCCCTCTATTCTGCCCTCTGGCAATTGAGATTACGGAGTGGCACAGGAGGTTCCTCAAATGGGATGACATTCTGGAAACTAAAGCCAGGAGTTTCTAGTGTTGCCCTGCCCCACATGGATTCGGACAGGACTCTCATTGCAAATGGGTACCTGGTGAGATTCCTAGGAAAGTGTAGACTTACAGCTGGGACATAGAAAGGTTCCAGCAGTTGATAAATATGCCGGAGCTCTTGCTTTGCTGCCGGGGAGAGAGGCATCTACCATGCTCCAGAGTGATTTGAAGGACTTCTCCACAGCGAGACCCACAAACACTTTCCCATTTTTAAATTCTGCCTCACCAGAGAATTTGTAGGGCATCTGATCCCTTTGAAGTTTGTCCACAGTGGCCTCTTCCCTAGGTGAACAAGGGAATCGGTCTTAGTTTAGTGCCTGCTTTCTCTTTAAAGGCGCCAACAGCATCAGCGCCACCTCCTCCTCATTCGCACCTTTCTGCTTGATCCTGTCCTGGTCCATGCATGTTTCAGATCCCCACCACCACCACTCTGCATTTTATGCCAACTCCCAGTGTCCATGCCACAGTAGGATGGATGGTTGTGATGTCTTGAAATCGCCTCTACCAAATGAATCAGTCCATCATTTTAAAACTTAGCCAAAGAATTTCAGGGCAGGGACAAAGTATAGAGAACCCTTTCTTCAGAGTGTTAATGCAGCTGCGCTCTAGCCAGTTCCCTGCACAGCTCCTTCTCCTGTCGAAGCCTCTTAAGTCTGTACCTCCCATTTCTTTCAGGATGCTGGTCCTCTAAGCTCACATCACAATTTCCCTTTAAGCCTTGCTTGCTGCCTATAGGGTTCCTCTAGTCCAGTTCTCCAAACATTGCCAAATCCCTCCCAGGAGTCTGTTCCAAAGGCTTCAAAATCAGACTGTAACAGTTAGCCCTAGCAACAATCCCATGTCTCGGATCCATTCTTTCAGTATTGGTTCCATTATCTCTGTGAACAATTTCCTGACAGAAATAACTTTAATGAGGAAGAGCTTTCTTTTGACTGGTTTTTTTTTTTTTTTTTTTTTTTTTTTTTTTTTTTTTTTTTTTTT
>OU015748.1:117422413-117452002 GCA_907169655.1 Acomys percivali
TTTTTTTTTTTTTTTTTTTTTTTTTTTTTTTTTTTTTTTTTTTTTCTTTTTTGGGAGTAGGGACAGAAATCCATGGCTGCATGTTAAAAGAATGTCATAGAAAAACAAAGGTCACAGTGACATTTTGGGAACTCACCTTGACGATGAGTCTCCTGTCTAACTCTACAATCCTCATCTTCCTCAGTTATTTAACTGTGTAAAGTGCCTTACTTAGGCTCACGCCCCAGATATTGGCTGATATTGCTCCTTCCAGCTGAAACTCCATGCCCCTGTTTCATGATGTCCAAGTCAGTTTCTTTTTATTTCTTGGGCCCTTCTTCTTTCTTGAAAAGGGGCCTATTAATTTCCATTGTATATGTATGTGTGAGTGCTGGTGCATATGCATGTGCACCCAGGACATGGCTGAAGAGGCCAGGAAGAGGAATCAGATGCCCTGGAACTGGAGATGCAGGTAGTTGTGAGTTGCCTGATTTGGGTGCAGGGAACTCAACCCTGGTCCTCTGCAAGAGCAGCAAGTGCCCTTTCCCATGGACCACCTCACCAGCCATGTCTTAACCCTCTCGATCTTGAGTGCCCATCATGTAGAAGCACATCACCCATGGATGGCCTATGAGAAAGCAGTTGGTCTCCCAGTCACTGGCTTGTCTCCCTTTAAGGAGTTATAAACAAATTGATAAGAGAGACACTGCTTTGCTCATCTCTGTATCCTCACTGCCTTAAGTCAAGGGTAGCTTGAAGAAAATGCTCAACAGATATTCATTGTGTGACAGGTGTGGATAATTACTGAGTTCGTTGACAGTTCCTGCACTTTATACTATTTAGACTCTCTGAAGGATGCGAAATCAGAAAAGAACAGATTTATTCCCATCATGTGCGCCAGTCTATTTTCATAAGTACAAAAGCAAGTGTAACTAGCATAAAGACATTTGGCCATACAAATCCTGACTCTTGCTGGTTAAAAAAAAAAAAACAACATTTTTTTTTCTCTTCCTAAGGGGCGCCACATAGAATAAATAGCTATGGAAGGATGAGGGGGATGAAGGACTGGAATGGAAGGATCAAATAGGGACAGGGGGAGGGAAGGACATAGACAGTTAAAACTACAGGCCATTTGAGGGGTCCTATGGAAACTTAATACAATAGACACTTCCTATAATATATACAACTATAAAGACCTTCTAAATGAAATCACGAAATAACAAGGGAGATGAAGCCCTAGTTGGACATCCCTCATCACCAAATGAAGCTCCCGTGACAAGAAATGGGTTATACCTAATTGAGTTGTTGGTTGAAGGGTCCCTATGGGAACCTCCAAACAACCCAGGCAGTTGGTAAGGCTATTGATTGTTCTCTGTAAGCTGATGGCAAGGCCCTGTTGCTGAAGACAACACCTATACAACTCATAAAGCACAGAGGAGTCAAGCTGGTGTCTATCTAAAGCCTTTACCCCTAAGGACTAGTATTTATGGTACTAGAAGGTACTCTTCATACTACTAAAGGGGAAAGATAAACACCAACCTAGCAGCAAATCCTCAATCTATAATGGTGACCTTCCTTCAAGATGCCCTAATGTAGTAATGGCACAAAGCTTATGGGAGTAACCGACAGGCATCTGATTTGATGTAGGGTACAGCCCATGAGATGGAATCCATCCACAGTGTTGCTCAGATGGATAAGAGCCTGAGGGAAGATAGGAGCCTGGGGGAAACCGAACACTACTATTCTGTGAAAGGAACATAGCAATAAAATGATTCCTAATGAAATTCTCTCATACTCATAGATGAGTGCCTTGCTCAACCATCACCAGAGATGCTCCCTAGTGCAGCGGAGGGGAGCAAACACAGAGACCTACAATTGGACAGTGTATAAGGAGTGAAAGACCTTGAAACACTCAGTCCTAAAAGGGATGTCTCCATCAAATCTCTCCAGTCAGGGCTCAGGGAACATAAAAGAAGAGGATCTGTAAAGAATGTAAGAGCCAGAGGAGATGGAGGGCACCAGGGAAACAAGGCCTTCTAAACACAGCAGAAGAGACACATACATTGAGCTCAGACACTGTGGCAGCACGCACAGGGCCAGCAGGGGTCTGCTGCACTAGACAGGTGCTCAACACTCAGAGAAGTATTTCTAGCTCCAAGCCAGAAGACATCTCCAATTGGTATCCACTCACAAATGGAAAATTAAGTTTTCTTCAAGGGAGTCTCACTGGGAAAACAAACTACTCTTAAGGGCAGGCCCTATTCCTAGCAGTGTAAAAGTAATTTTATTCTCCTGGCTCAGTTGTTATCTGGGAGGCCTACTGCCTCTTTCTGGTAACCTAGGCCTAGCACTGGAAACTTCTAGCCTCTGTACAATCTAATTTAGGCCTAGAATATTTTAGCCTCTGAGACTTACTGCTTAATGAGCTCACCTTTACTTGTTCTTTCTGAGCTCTGGGCTGGCTGGTTCAACTCAGCTGTTCTGGATCAAATTCTTCTCCCAGCTGACTTATTCAATCTGGCTTCTCTCTTGGCCCAGAATTGCTCCACTTGTCCTCAAACTAGCTCAGCAATCTGCTCTAATATTCTGCTTTCTTCTTATGTTCTGGCTTGTTCAGTCTTCATAGCAGTAGATGGCCAACAGGAATGAACTCATTGGCATCTTTAGAGGTTCTTTGTCCCATAATATTTTGTTGTCAGGGAGTTTGTTGTTGTTGTTGTTGTTTACAGGTCTGTTGTTAATGGCTTCTAGTTTTGTGTTTTTTTAAGTAGGGTTTCTATGTATCAATGCTAGTGTCTCTGCATCTAAATGTGTTTCTTATGCTTTTGGGGGGGGGATCATCTTCTTGTTTCTCGTATTCCAGCTTGTCGATCTTTGTTTTATTTTTATTTTATTATTATTCTCTATATGTCTGTTTGTTTTCTAAGAGATACAGAAATAGTATGGATTTGGATGGGAGGGGGAGGTGGAGAGGATCATGGAGGGCATGGGGAAAAGTAAATCATAATCAGAACACATTGTATAAAAAAAAATCTATTTTCAACTGGAGACAAATAGAAAATCCCTAAAAATATAATTTTTTAATTTCGCTGTTTCTTTCCTTATAGACAAAGTGCTATTTAGCCATTACGCTGATGTTTGTCAAACTCACTTTTTTTGCATGCTGATTCTATGGCCTGTTTGACTTACATTTTCTAGGATTTACCTTTAGAATCATCCATTCTGCAATTGCTTCCAGGGTCCTGCACATTTTATCTGTAGGGCTAGAGCATCAAGCTAACTGTCCAAGGAATGAATTAAACTGAGGTTGGGAGCTCCTTCCTGTCAACTTGTATGTCTCTCTTCTTTTACAGAACCCATTTAGCTCTGCAATTACTAACTTTGTAGCAAGACTTTGCCACTGTCCTCACCCCAGTTCATTGCTTTGAGATAAGCAATCTCCCTGCCATCTGCTAGAAATTTAACCTCACTGTGCAGATGTCTATTAAAAGTCCCCCTTGCTCTTCAGTTACTGGAGGTAAGGAGGAAACATCTTCCAAGATGGATGCTTTGTCTCTCCCAGGATTTAGGAGCAAGGATGTTGTGTCAGTTTGTGTGGAACTGGACAGTTGCCAAGAGCTGGATTTTCAGTCACTGCCAAGGACAAAAACCAAATCTAAAGAGTTCTGTCTCAGAAAGAGGTAGAGTCAAGGCAGCATGCAGAGAGGAAGCTGTGGGAGATGCGGTGGCTACTGGGACAAAGAATCAAAGTGGCTATATGCTCGCATCTTTTGGACCAACTGAAACCTAAGTACATTGCTAGCATTCTCTTTCCTTGAGATTCCCTAATGTCATCTCAATTAACTCACTAATTTGCAAAGTGAACGTGGGTGTGTTTCTTTCTTGGATCATTCTTTGTACCATATTGAGAATTTGAAAACAAATAAACTTCCATATGGGAAAAAATGTGACTCATTAAGGACAACAAAAGACCATGCAGAACATCTCCTCCTCTGCCTTCATCTTGGCATTTCATTTTTTCTTATAAATAAAAGGGATCCAAACATTAGAAAGCAAATACAAGAGACAAAAGTTTTTGATGTTTTATTTCTTTAAAAAATTATCATTTGAGAAGTTCATACATGTATATGATGTTTTGATCAATATATACCCAGTCCAAACCTACAAGTCCCTCCAGACCCTCCCTCTCACGTGTCCTTCTCAACCTCACGTATTTCTTTATAACCACCAAGTCCAGCTGGCGTTTCTGGTATATGCATGGATATAAAATCCTCTTTTGTCTTCTGGATGCAACAAGTTCTTCCTCACACTTCCTGACCCTTTCATCCATCACCCACCTTATAGAGGTGCTGGGTTTTACTTTTAAACTTAGAGAATTCATGCCCCCATCTTTCTCCTTCTTATTATAGGATGTTTCTGGAAAATAACTGCTGAACTTACTTACCTAAAGAGAGAATATTAAAACCACATAAGATATAACTCTAAGACTATATGTTGGAAAATTCCTACTACTTTGACACAGTGGGAATTAAAGATTGACACAGTGGGAATTTCAAACTCATAATTTCAGCTGGTACAAAGACATAGGCTTAGGAGGTCCAGGTTGTGTGGACATGTTTGAAGTCACTGTGAAGAGATGGCTTCACTGTTATTTCTGTGTTTGGGGGTCACTCTGACTTGGGGCATGTCTATGGCAGTGTGTGGAACGCACATATTTGAACAAAGACCACCCTGAGTGTTTAGATTAATGTCTGTATCTAGGTTAACAATGTAGGGCTGGAGAGTTCAGCTATTATGAGGTCATCTCTAGTGTGGAGTTCTGCATACAAGGGTAAAGGACAGGCTGTTTGCCATCTTTTCTCTATGCTCTGGAAGATTCTTTGAAACGTAATATTTTCTTTTAAGTGGACACATCTTCAAAAATGAGCCAGCTAGTTGACAGATAGCTTGCATATGCTTGCATGTAAATACATTCATAGCACACAACTACTCAAAATGCCAGAATTGTTTTCTCAAAATTTAATTTTGCATAGTTCTGGTAATTAACTCACTGTCAAACTGTGCATAAATTTGAATTGCTTCAGTCTGGAGTTTTCAAGCTTTTAGAAAGCTTGAATGGAGATCAAACGAAAACTTTCAGCCTCATGAATGCAAACGACAATGTAAAATCAACTCCAAGTTTTTTTCCATCGTGTAATCAATAAAGCCTTATAAATTTGTAAACAGAGCTGTCAAGTCTCCGAATTCACATATTTGTAGACTAGAGGTAGCCTACAAGATCACAGAAACAGAGGTGAGACTTGCGGGGTTCTTTTGCTGTTAAACTCATCTAGACCCAAGTTAAACTTGCTGTGTTGAGATTCATTTATTTTTAAGGCATCATGTCACAATTTCCTACAACTGAAAAATGATGCCAACATTTTTCTACTCAAGTCCTTGCTGCAAAGTAAGGGCACAGTAAAGGACAGGGATCTAATGGGGGTACTTGTGGAGATGAAACTTACATCAAGCCTCGATGCTTGACTTGTTATGCTTTCTGTTCCCAAACCTTCTCATTGGAAACAGTGTGGTATAGTATGAGGGCCTAGAATTTTCAAAGGAATGGCAATAGTAAATTATCAGGAAGTACAGATTTTAATCCAAAGCCAGGGACATTGTATTTGTCCCCAATACTACTATTGCATGTTTCTAAGGTGAGGTCAGCAGTCCACTTATTTGTTTGATGACACTCTATATTTCTGTGCCAGGAGGCCCTGCAGTGAAGGAGCTCAGAGACAGAATAATCTAAGGAGCAGTCATCGTTGTAACTATGGCTATAGAGTGGCTCAAGGCTATTAGACAAGCCCAAATCAGTGTGTAGTCAGGGAGGAGGAGAGGCTTAAGAGCCTTTGCCCAAATATCTTCCACAAATTATGAAAAGATCAACCTTTGCATCACCTTTTCAGCACCCAAGTGCACCTCAGGGCTCCTGCTGAGTAGTGCTTAGTAAATACTGCCTAGTGGAATTACCCATTTCCATCTCTCTCTCTCTCTTTTTTTTTTTTTTTTTAATTTTGTTGTCGCTGGAGAGAGGAAGAGAAGGAAGGAGAGAAAATATGAGTTTTACAGGGTTTAATGTTAAAAACTGAATGAGAATCTGAGCATACAAAATAAGGTCAGGAGTAACTTCATTATTGTTCTGTGTCTTACGAAGTAAAAATAAATGTAAATAAAGCAAATACTCTTTAAAAAGTATCAGACTTCACTTGATAGAATGGGATGTAGGTGCTAAAGCTTGGTGAGTGAGAGGGATGTGAAATAAATTCTACACACAAGAGCAGGGTTTCAATTCCAGCTCTTTTGGCTTTGAGTCTCCAGTGGTCTAAAGCACCCAGACTTTGTCATGCTAGGCACCCAAATAAAAGCAAAACAACCTCTGCAAAAATATTTCAGCTAGGCATTACTTGGGGTTTTGATTGCTAAATAGTTTTAAGAAATTTTGAACCCCAGAATTTTCCTACCGAAAATATCTTTATATTACCTTAATCAATCCAGACGTTGTGATTTGGAGTTACTAGAGAAAAACATCTCAGCTGGTCACTCCAGGAGCCTTCAAACGTGCCTCTTGATTGAAGCTGCTTTGTGTTGAACTGAGAAGGAACCTGGCCTTTCCCTCCTGTCGATTTTGGAAGGCTTCTGTTCTCTGTGGTTAGATGTGCCCCTGGCATGTTTCCCTCCCAGGGAGGCTGAATAGCAGCATTCAGGCTGTCAGAACTTCATGCCCGGGACTATAGAGTAGAAGCTTATAATGTGCAATTTCTCCTGGACTCAAAGGAGTATAGATACATACCCCGTGTCCACTTCAGATATGAACTGAAGACTAAATAGAGAACAGCGCATTAACACTGGAAAAACAATGGTGGCCAAATAAGACACGTCTGGAGGGAAAGTATTGGGTCAATCATATTTGTATTTTTGGCTGTTTATCACTTATGTCATTTTGCTTTTAAAAAAAAAGGACAAAATATGCTCTAATCTCTCTGCATATGGCTTGATTTCTTAATTTGAGAAATTCTTCAACTAAAACATTTGGGTAAAAGATATAAATAAAAATAAAAACTGATAACCTGTCAGTTAAAAATCTGCTTTCTCTTCAGTGAATTTTCCCCTCCTCCTCTCCTCCTCCTCCTTCTCTTCTTCCTCCTCCAGTATGTCAGCTAAAGACTGGTTTGTTTGCATTGCTTACTTCTATGTTTTTTTATATTCCCAGAAGTCATTCATCTTTCCTCTCCTTTCTCAGTTTTTGAGCATTCTCAACATTACTTATCTAAGTCTGAGGCCCTCCATAGGAGCCCAGTCTACATGCACACTGACTGCTGGGAGGATGGAGGAGGGGGCAGTGCAAGCTTCAGATTTCTGCAGGAGCACAGCTTCGGCTTCTCCATAGAGAGAGTTTTGGTTTCTTTAAAAAAATCCCCCAGGTGTGGGATATAGGGTTGCTTCAGTTTGCCCACAGACCTTAGGTATGATTGTTTCATGCTCCAGCAGGGCATGGTTTGTGCCAGCTTCAGATAGTTTAATTCTGAGAACTTGTGAGAGGGCATAGATGTCAGAGCCCTGAGAGGATCTGTGGCAGCTGGTGTTCTCCATGCTGCTGCTAGTTCATCCTGGTTCTGCGCTTGCTGTTTATTGCATTTGCTTTCTTTGCTCTTTTGCTGGCTTGCTGGACTGCTGGATGTCCTCACTAAAAAGAATGGACTTGCCCCAAGGAGTACATCCCTAAACAGCAGGAAGTAGTCAAAAGAGACATATTCTGCCCAATTCTTTCTTTTCCTTCTTCCTATCCTACCTAGTGTTAGTGGAGAGGGGTAGGAAGGGATTAGGGTGGATAAGGGTTGGAAGGGAAATGTAAAAACTCTTCTAGCAGCTGAAGCAGCTCCTTTGTGTGGTGAACATTCCTCCTTGCTTCAGGAGATGATCTCCTCTGGATCATGGTGACTCCTGCCACTTAGACATCTTGGACTGCTGTGATCGCTCCCTGTGTATCCTTTAAGACTCAGGTGAAAGATTCTTTATGTACTATAAAGTACTGTATTCTGTGCTGTGGTTTTGTCTTTTATTTTTCTTTTAATGGAAAGGAAGAGATAAAATAATCTTCACAGAATCTACTATCAAATAGCACCTATCAATGCTTCATAATTATGTTTTCATAACAGATAAAGTAATTACCATCAGAAGCATATCCTAAAGTCACCAGGATGAGAGATACCACTTGACATGTGGCATCTTATCATATGCTATATAAGATCAGCTATTGTTTCAAGTGGCTTCTGCCCAGTGGGCAGGGTTACACTGGCATCTCTTTTACAACATCCCTATAAACAACTCACTGG
Source organism: Acomys percivali (assembly GCA_907169655.1). Lineage (NCBI taxonomy): Eukaryota > Metazoa > Chordata > Mammalia > Rodentia > Muridae > Acomys > Acomys percivali. The sequence continues at coordinate 117,430,765 of OU015748.1, forward strand.
CACTATAGCTTTGTTCTTGGCATCTTTCTAGGAGTCACAAGACATAATGGCATTGCGTGTGGTACACATATGAACACTGTTTTCTCTGAAATATGGCATGAGTTTTAGATTTACATAAACCATATAATTTCAAGAATATGGTCCATATAATAAAACATGAGAGCTATAACCCAATAACTCAGATCCAAGTGCTTGTATTTCCTATCTCTTATGGAAGGATGTTCATATTTTTATGTTTTTAGAGTACTTAAAGAATGCCTGTCAGCATTAAATTTATACAATATAACTTGGCAAATTTATTATGAGTTGGCAATGTCATTTAAAAGAATAGTTTAGTACTTACCAATAACAGAAATCTTCTTTAAAAGCTACATTAAGTAACTTTTGAGTTTCAGTAACAATTCCAACTGATCCCATAACTTGTGAAACCAGAGAAAACTCAATACCATGCTGCCTGTAAGGTATAAAATTTCAGTTTCACAGAACTGAACAGGTTGAAAGCTAAAGATTAGAAGAAATTATACTAAACAAGTAGAAACCATTAGAGACCTATAAAGACTATTATCAGTGGGGCACAAATAGACTTATACGCCCATACGTCTCTAGTGATAAAAGGAGATTTTAAAATAATAAAATTGTCAAGCATGAAACAAAATTCAATATAAACCAACTTAGTCTGACAGATGTCTTCAGGACAATAATAGAATATGCATTGTTCTGAAGTATACCTGGGAATGTCTATAGGGCAGACCATATAATAGGCCAAAACTAAGATCCAACCAATTTTAAAGGATTGAAATCATATGGAGTGGCTTAATCAGCCAGGTGGCTGGCCACCCATAATGCTTTCTGGCAGGTGCCTTAGACCCCGAGTGTCACTGATTATCTTGTGAAAGAGTTGACATGGACTGAATGCAGCCGATCTGGAGACTTGATTTTCAGAGTCTTTAGCTCTGCAGTTCCTGGCTGAAGGAGACTGGACCCTCTGGATAGACCTTTTCTGGAGCTCAGCTATTCTGTGGCAGCTACTCTGTCATTGTGTGGGCGGGGACTCAGCTCCAACGTTTATATAAAAGAGCACCTGGGCCCCAGTCTTTCAGTGTCTTGAAGACAGCCAGAAGTGACGTCTCTTGGGCTTAGTGAGCATCCAGGGAAATGTATCTTCCCACCAGGATGTATAGAGTCATTCAACTAAGGTGATGCCTTTGGGACCCTGTGTCACTGGACATGGACAGAGATTCTACAGTGCAAGTCACCAGCACCTCACAGAGGTAGGATAGGCCAGTGTTCCCCATCCCCACTGTTTTCTGTTATGCCACCTCGCCACCCGATTAGTGGCCACTGACAGTGAGGACAAGGTCCTTGGAGTGAAGACTGAAAAAGGCTCTGGATAGCATCTGGGATTTCAGACCATAGGTAAAGCTAAGCGATGCTGGGCATCGTCTGGTTACAGTAGAGGCTTCCCCACTGAGGACACCAAGTATTTGAGCTCCACAAACTCCATAAACTATAACTTCAATGTGAAGAGATATGAAGAAAAGTAGAGCAACCCCTCCTATTCTACTCCAAGCGGCATCCCCCTACTCTTTCTCTAAACTCAAACACAAAGTTTATTTCACCCCAGGCTCCGTCTGTCCACATTCTTCCTGGCCCCAGTAACAACACCGTGCATCCTTAAAGCGAGAGCGGCAAGGGGAGAGAGACTCGATGAGCGTCGTCTCTATGGACCAAGGCACCCCGCCCTGATGCCTGACTCTGAAGATTTTCCCACGCAGGCCTACTCAGGAGACCGGAACCCCTCTTGTAAAGAGCTAATGGGCACGGGCCACCCAGACAACTGAAAATACAGCGACCATCACGTTACCTGACTTAGACATCTCATTGAAGGAAAGGGAGAATTAATCACAGCGCTAACAAAGATGATCCCTGTGATTCATATGATCTTATGTCCGTGTTCCCAGAGTGTTTATTTTCCCTGGAGCTCTTCATAGAGAGTTTCTAGTGCCTAACGCCTCTTTTTTTGTCTTGATTCTGATATAGGAATTGTATATTAAAAGAAACAAACAATCAAACAGAGATTAGACCTAGAGACACAATTAAATTTTAACAACATTTATGCAAAATTTTGCATTATATGAAAGAAACCATTTTGTGTTGCTTTTAGATGGAAATTTTTTACCAGTGGTGATGCTTGTATCATTTATCATAGATAGGGATTTTGAAACTGACTTATTGTGTAAATTATGTTAAACTGGATTGCTATACTCTAAAACATCTATGTTAGCTACTAACAGATTCCAATGTATATCCTAACTACTAAGGTGCTGGGGGCAGGGCACTTTGGAAGAGAGTTAGATCATTAAGTGGGAAGACTAGCACCACACTTCAGCACCCTTAATTGGTTGCTGTCTCTTAGAGGCCTACTCTTTTCTGAAAGGAAATTAAGATGGATAGATCTAGAGGAGAGGGAGATGGGGTGGGAGAAACTGGCAGGAGTGGAGGAGGTAGGAGAAGCTATAGTCAAGATTATTATATGAGAGAAGAATCTACTTTCAATATAAAATAATTATGGTAAAAATAAAAAGTATCATAGAGCTCCTTCGTATCTTCCATCACTTACAGCCATAGCAAGAGATGTATGAACCAAGCAGTGGTCAATGAGTAAGCACTCAGCCTGCAAGAGCCTTAGTCTTGTATTTCCCAACGATTAGAACCATTAAAAATATATTTTCTGGTTTATAAATAACCTAACTGATAGGATTTCATTATAGTAACTCAAGTGTAGTAAGATTACAGTCATTCTGTATGACTATAGCTTCCTTGACTCATCTGATAGTGGCTATCAAAGAAAACTTACAACTCGATAGGGAAAACAGAAATACACCAAAGATTTCAACAAATGTTTCTTCAGAAGATGAGTAGTTGGTCAGCAAGCATGAAATACGATAAGCCCAATATCATTAGCTACAAGTTGAATCAAAACTAAAAATGTGATATGATCTCAAATGCATTTCAAATATTAGGAAGACTTTGAGAAATGGGAACACTCATACATTGCTGATGCGAATGTAAACTATACAGCCATTTTGGAAACAGCTTGACGCTGTTTCAAAGGTTAAAATACAGAATTGTGATACGATCTCTATAGTCCATAAATTTGTACTGGGGGTACACAAATTTGCTAAAATTAGCAAGGCAAGTTTTATGTAATCATTACGGTAGTAAAGGGAGCTTGTGGAATAGAGAGAAACTAAGCTACAACTACAGGAAATGTAGCTATGAATTACAAACCAAATTCTATAAACTAACTATAAGTATGCTGAAGGAGTCAGAGGATCAAACTGTTTCCACGAGGTTTTGACATCAGGAGTTAGGGGATGTTTGTGAAGTGGCTTACCAGGATTCTTACAATGGGAGTCAGGACTTAGAGTGAAGGGTGGGAAAATTACACAGCGACGGAGAAGGCAACAGAGGCTTGTTAACCACACTTAGGGTTACCCTGCTGAAGGTGGATTAGTAGCCATGGACCTAGAGACAGGACAGAAGGGCTCTAGGGAGCCTGAGTAAAGCTTAGTCCAAGAGACTGTGCTGATTGACTGATGATTGTCAACTTGACAGAAATTAGTGTCACCTGGGAAGAGGGGCCCTCAGTTAAGGAATTTCTTTCACTAGGTTGGCCTATGGGCATGTCTGCGAGGTATTATTATTATTATTATTATTATTATTATTATTATTATTATTATTATTATTATTATTTTTTGGTGTGGAGTGATTATTTATATAAAAAGTCCCAGCCCATTGTGGGTGGTACTGGGTTGTATAAGAAAGCAGGCTGAGGAAGTCATGAAGAGTAAGCCAGCTAGAAGGGTTCCTCTGTGGTCTCTGCTCCAATTCCCGCCTCCAGGTTCCAGCCTAGAGTTCTGGCCCTAGCTTTGATTCATGATGGACTATGAGTTATAGCTGAAATAAAACCCTTCTTTCCCATGTTGCTTTTGGTCATGGTGTTGGTCACAGTAAATAAAGCAAACTAGGACATAGAAAGTCTTTCTTAGTTTCTGCTTAAGATAAATGAAAACATCTTTCAACATAAAATCTGAAGACAAGCTCATAGTGCGTTATCCAAAATAGCCAACTGGCAAAGTGGGATGAGTGAATAAATGTGATTTATCTACCCTATTGGTTGACATACAAATATTACTTAAGTGAATATTAAAGAAGAAGTTACAAAATGGATGACCTTTGAAAACATCATGCTCAGTGTTTTGACAATGTTCTGCTCACAGGATTGAATAAAGTTAACTCTAGGTCAGTAGGTGGAGCAAGAAACCAACTGACAGGGATTAAAGAATAGAAGGGACTTTGGGTTGAACAATATTTAAGACAACGAGCAGAAGTAGAAGGGACTTTTAGCTTTTGGGCATATAGAAGTCAGAAGGGATTTTTAGTTCTTGGGCTTTTAGCTCTTTAGCTCTTGAGATTCTTCAGTTCCTTGGCCTTTGGCTTTTGGCTAGCAAGCCTTTGGCCTTGGGTGTTTTGTTTTGTTTTGTTTTTGTTTGTTTGTTTGTTTTGGCCTTCTCCTCCTGGGCTGTCAGCTGGGCTAGTGAGCCTTTTGGGCTTTCCCATCGTGACATGAGCTGAGTAGGAAGGTCAGATGGGTGCTTTCTCTGCCTCTCTGAGCTAGTAGGTTTTCACCCCAGCACCCGTCTCCTGAATCTTTGTTGGTAAAATAGAACATTTGAGATTTTTCACTTAAAGCAACACTCCCCGAATGATACACATCCTGTTGTTATTAGTTTAATGACATGGCCTAATAAATGCTTGTTGTTAGGCTTATAATTATTACAGCAGTAATAGAGAACCCACTATCATACTCAAAAGACACAGACACCCGTTGTATTTTAGAATAAGCCTTATTTTTCCAGGGGCTGGGCAGATATCGACCCCCTAAACTATCTTCCAATATCTGTCATCCTCTATCCCATGCCATATGTTCTAACAATTCTATCTGGGCTACTTCTCATTCATAATCCCCAAAATACTTGCTAAGGTTGTTCATCTGGGCCATTTTTTTTTCCGTGTGGAATTTCAGAGTTCCTCCTCTGGGCCCACGTGGCTTTTTTCTATCCCTTGGTGATTCTCTTCCTCTTCCTCCTCGGATCCCATCTGCTTCTCCTTCCCAAGATCCTCTCTGTCCCAAATTCCTGCCAACCTTTGCCACACCTACCCTCCTCCTGCCCTGCCCTGTTACAGGTTTACTTTATTAATCAAACAGGGAAGCAAGAATAAATAGCAATACTTGGGGCACATAACAGTCTGCAGTAAGAATCTCAGGGCATAAGCAATTAACAAATTACAAGGCACCAGGCCATACTGGTACAATTCCTCTGTTCTGTCTAAATAAAAAAGCCACTTTAAAAATAATCCCATACAGTAAGAACAATTATGAAACAGTTACAAAAACCAATAGGTAAGACTTGCATACATAATATCTACTTAAGAGGTATTTGGCAACCTTGGAGAAAATACTATCTATGTTATCTTGAGAGTCTAAAGTTTTGTACCTAAATTATTTTCTATCCACCTATTAACCTAAAATATCTATCTAGACTTTAAAACATCTTTTTAAATTCCTAACCAACTAAGCTTAATTGTAAAACTAAAATAATCTAGTATTCAACCCCATCAGAGACTTGAGAAGGAATAAAATTAATTACCTGAGTAAACAGGAAGTGCAGGTTAGCAGCTTCCAAAATAAAGAATGACAAAGACAGTTCACTGCCTGGATAGCCCCCCCAAAACTCTGTAACATTGGAGCAACACCTTCAGCCTTCTGGTCCAGTATATCTTACCTGACAGACTTATTTATGTAGCAGGAATTATTGAGGACTTACTTACCCTCTCTGGCAGAGCAGGGCACTTGATTCAGCCTGCATCCAAGCTTTCTCTTTTAGGCAGAATTCTGTCTGTGGTAGAAAAGAGGACATTTTTTTCCCAGAGGCTCTGCCACAATTGCAGCCATTTCCATAAGGAGGTTCTTTGATGCTCATCATCTTCTTTGAGATAGGCTGGAGTGCTTCCAGGAGTTGACATGTCTCATTGACAAGGAATCCTTAAATTAATAAAAAGCATCTTTAAATACCATATTCTGTAGGTCTCTGAGGCTTTTGAAGGCCTTATCTATTTTTATATAATCTATATCTATAAAATCCTATCTATTTGTTAAGCCGAGGATAAATATCCCTGTGCTGTTATACTTGTATTTGACATGACCATGAATCTAATTGACTTTCCATTAACTTGCATTACTTAATTATCCTAACCAGCCTGCAATAGCAGTTTTAAAAGTATTAGAAGTAAACTTTGTATTATAAATGAGTCATATGGGTACAATACCGCATACCAGTGTGTGTGTGTGTGTGTGTGTGTGTGTGTACACAATGTGTGTGTCAAAGATAATCTTAAATTTTAATTCTATACCAATGTATCAAAATAAATTTACTTTTGCCTCAATACATACAATTCTATACCAATGAATTAAAAATAACCTAATTTGAGAGTAACAATTAAAACCTGAAGTTGATACTGCACCAACCAAGAACAATACATACAGTAAACATTGAACCCCTACTCAGATCTAGCCAATGGACAGGACATTATACACAGTTGTGTGGAGATTGGGGACTGACTCTGACATGTGGTGTCCCATATTTGAGAACTTCCCCTTGGTGGGGAGGCCTGGTGGCACTCATAGAAAGAATAGGCAGGCTACCAAGATGAGACTTGATAGGCTGTGACCATATGGTGGGGGAGGAGGTTCCCTTCTGTCACAAACCTAGGGGAGGGGAATAAGGTGAAAGAGGGAGAGAGGGAGGAATGGGGTGAGACAAGCAAGGGGATAACAATTAAGATGTAATCTGAATAAATTAATAAAAAACAAACAAATAAAACAAAAACAAACAAAGAAACAAAAGTCTTAAGTTGAGGAGTAGATTCAATATTCTACCTTTTGCCTTATCATTTCTATATATTCTCTATATTTTCCCTTCTTTCTTTCCAACTCCTACGTCCATGCCTAAGAAAGAAAGATGGAGAAAGGAAAAGAAAAGAGAGAAATCTTTGGGTCTAACCTTGTTTTCTCTCTGAATAAGACCATTAATATCTATAATTAATACTCAAATGACAATAAATATCCAGAACCCAAGAAAATAACTAAAAACTTAGCCAATCCTCCTGAAGGGAAATAGGGCATCATCCTTTTAAGGTTGTTGCTCACTCATTTTGGGGCATAGAATGCTTTTTTGGGGGCCCAAATAAAAATGGTTAAATATGTCCAGTCTCTAAATGTTGAGAAATTCCAGGCTTAAGAGAAGTCCTGTTTGAAATTTTGAAATGCTGGACCATTTGAGATCAGCAGCTCTTTTTTTTTTTTTTTTTTTTTTTTTTTTTTTTTAAGGCTCTCCCAGGAGCAGGTCCTGATGAGGAGCATCAGTTGATGATGGAACATGCAGGATGCTGGAACAGCTATGTCAGTGTCTCAGCATCCTGAGGGATGAATATTGTCAGGTCTGATCCAGAGTCATCAGTGCCTGTTTCTTTTGTTCTGAAGACATGAAATTTCTCACAAACATTATACAGGCCTAAAGTTACAATTATATGACATGTCAGGTCTGATCCAGAGTCATCAGTGCCTGTTTCTTTTGTTTTGAAAACATGAAATTTCTCACAAACATTATACAGGCCAAAAGTTACAATTACATAACATATACAGAATGCACAGATCAGTTAAGAACGGTTTTCTCTTCTTGGTATGAGCATAAGAAAAGACATCTTTCCATAAGTTAACTTGAATAGTAAACCAAACTGTAGTACCAATTTTATCTATGCCATTAAACAAAATGGCACGATAATTTTTTTTTAGGATAGTGTAGCCAAGGATTTATCGGCCATAGTTGAAGTTCTGACTGGAGACATAGTTATGTCTCAGTCAGTTTTAGAGCTGTTCCCATGTGGAGGAATCAACTGTTGTGTTGCCTGTCCTATTTGGTTTTCTTTATTATTTCTTTCTTCTTGTGTGTGTAACCAAGATATTCAGCAGGTCTCTACCTGTCATATCTGATCCTTGTTATTCTAGGTGGAGTCCAGAACTCTTTTTTCTTTTCCTGTTAACATAAAACTCCCCTTGAAACATAATACAGTCTCTGTCATCCAGTGTGAAGTTATTATAAGCATAGAATGATCCAGTTTAGCAGTCCAATTTTTATTTAGGTCTGTTATATTTTTATTTACCCCAAAGAGGATGAATAATATTATAATTGAATATATAACTATCTTTATGTTGATAAATCAGAACCAGATTGTAAGTTAAAGTATAATTTTTAGAGAGATATAATTACTAGTTTTATGGAGACAGGGTTTTCCTATGTAGCCCCAGCCCTGCCTCTTTCCCGAGTGGTGCGATTAAAGGCATTAATTCACTATGTTGTGTTAGAATTCCTATCAGTTTCTGTGACCTGTTCTGAGCATTACTTATTTATTTTTGCACTGTTTATTTAGCGCTGATTAAATTGCCGTTCAGTTTCCCTAGAAGTTCCACACTAGGAAACCATCAGGCAGTTCAGAGTTTAAATTAATTATTTATTTTGTGTTAGTCTGAGTTCCCTGAGGTTTATCCTACGTGGACTCAAACTAGGCTGTCTCTGCGAAGTTTCCCCAGGCGCCATGGTGTGAGCTGACTGGAATAGATCCCACAGGCTCATCGGAGGTCCTCCCTCTGTCTCAGTTGTTGTCTGTGAGAGTCTGCAAGCAGTAGCTACCACGTTTGTGAGATCCATGGCAGCAGTTGTGCCAAATTAGAGTGCGTGCCGCTACATAAGTTTTGGAGAGGAAACCATATTCTAAGGAATCCTTCTTCCCACTCCCCTCAACAGCGGCTTTGTGTCTCCCGGGCAGGTATGCACGGGACAAACAATGGCGGCTGCATTTTCGTCAGCCAGCTCTGTTGTTTTAAGTCAGCTCCGTTTGTCTCCCATTTGCCCACACGTAGGTTTTAAGCTTGGGTTCTTTGGCTAAGAAACTGTCTTTTTACCCAGAATTTCTGAGGCTTTAAACTTAGATTCAAATCCCACTTTGGTTCATCACTGCTGGGGGCCATCGTGTTGTTGTTAGTTTAATGGTATGGCCTAATAGATTTTTATTATTAGGCTTATAATTATTACAGCGGTAATACTGAGTCCACTATCATACTCAATAGACACAGACACCGGTTGTGTTTTAGAATAAGCCTTATATTTCCAGGGGCTGGGCAGATATCCACCCCTTAAACTAGCTTCCAATATCTCTCATCCTCTATCCCAAGCCATACGTTCTAACAATTCTATCTGGGCTACTTCCCATTCATAATCCCCAAAATACTTGCTAAGGTTGTTCATCTGGGCCATTTTTTATTTTTTCCATGTGGAATTTCAGAGTTCCTCCTCTGGGCCCATGTGGCTCTTTTCTATCCCATGGCCATTCTCTTCCTTCTTCCTCCACCAGCCCTATCTGCTTCTCCTTCCCAAGATCCTCTGTCCCAAAATCCTGCCAAACTTTGCCACATCTACCTTCCTCCTGCCCTGCCTAGGTATTGGCTTTTTTTTTTTTTTATTAGTCAAACAGGGAGGCAAGGTTAAACCACAATACTTGGGGTATATGACAGTCTGCAGTAAACAATTAACAAATACAAAACACAAGACCATACTCCAACAACTTCCTCCAACAAGGCAACATCCACTTCAACAAGACCACACCACCTAATCCCTGTCAAGCAGTGCCACTCCCTAACAACTAAGCATTCAAATAGATGAGCCTATGGGGACATATTGTATACTTTAACGAACCAGTTACATAGTATGATAATGATATCTTGAAAGACACCTTTTTACATTCTTAGGAAATGTCTGATGAGATGGCTGAGCTGGTAAAGGCATCTGCTATTCAGACTAGTGACCTGAGTTCAATTCCTGGGACCTATCTGGGAGAAGGAGAGAACGGATTCCCGTTAGTTGTCCTCTGACATTCATACAATAAGCAAGAAAATAAACAAAGCCCCACCCATCAGCTGATCGAATCTGATGCTGAGACATACAACCAAGCATTAGGCGGAGCTCAGGGAGTCCTGTGGAAAAGTGGAGATTGGGGGAGGATAGAGGGGACAAGAATGCTTCACATATGTAACCTATGGGCAGTTTGATCGAGAGTGCTGTCTATGACATGGACTCTATAGCCTGCTTTTGACCACTTCCTCCTAACTGAGCTGTCTTGCCAGCCCCAATGGATGAGGGATAGGGAGAACGGGGTGGGAGGGAGGGACTGGGATGAAAGGATGGAGGGGAATACAACGGAGGGGGATGTAAAGTGAATACATAAAGTAAAAATAAATTTAAACAAGAAAGAAAATGAACAAATAAAATACGACAAAGGTTTTTATTTTTATTTATTTATTTTTATAAAATCTCTAGGAAGGAAGGCTGGCTGTTGATGCATATGCTGTACTTTCAGTGCTGGGTAGCTTTTTCTTTATTTCACATACATCAGTAGAATTTCTTAATCTCATGAGTAATATGATGTAAGAGTGAAAATGAAGAGAAAGCAGATTTGTGCCTTTATGCTTCTTAATGAGAATTCCCATGATGAACTGTGACATATGGTAGCTTCCTTTTCTGGTAGGTGACTCAGACCCAATGTAATATGTCTTAAACAGAGGGCCTTGGAGATGTATTCTAGATGAGAATTTTCTGAAATAGACATGAAAAGTTGAGGGTCTAGTGAGATGAAGTGACTTATCTAAATCCCAACAAAATTGGTGCCTACTTTGCTACTCAGCCCCTTTCCCTCCTAGGCAGGAAATTTTTTATTTCTGAGTGCTTTCATAGTCTGTACCATATTTAACTCATTATATTTTTGTACCTGGGATTCATCCAAATTCAAAACACCAGTATCTAAGAGTTAAACTTCACTCCTTTAGCTTCAAATGTGAAATTTCTTATTGGTATAGATGACTTGTTACCCCAAAATTCATAGGCTGTAATCCTAATCTCCAAATGTGATACTAGGCATTAAGATTTATATAAACCAATCCCTCACAAATGGGACAAAAGTCTTTACAAATGGAACCCAGAGACTTCTCACTGTCTTCCATCACCTGAGGACACAGTAAAAGGGCCCCCCACTAGAACCTGACCGTTATTGACTTCAGTCTAGAGAAATGTAAAAGACAAATTCCTATTGTTTATAAGTTACTTAGTCTATAGTATTTATTAATACCTGTGCAAACATTCTATGATATTCTGATAATTGTATCAAGGAAACAATATATAGCTATGTACCCAATTGTTTTATTTAAACATCATCATTGAGACCTTATTAATTGCCATTTTCAGTCACCTATAACTACTATTCTCTGCAGGGCATCATAAAAATAAAAGACAAAAAATCAGGAATGAGATAAGATTGTCCGACTTCTCCACTCTTATTCAATATAGTACTAAAAGTATTAGCTACAGCAATAAGACAAGAGAAATAAAAATGGGATATGGAAAGAAAGAAAACCCCTCTATATTTTAATAATGAAAATGCTGACAAAGAAATTAGAAAGACAATCCATCTCACCAAGAAAAATAACTATAATAAAAACTTGAAGTTATTGAAAACACTAGGCAATGGGGGTACAATAACCTCATGCATTAGCATAATTCTCACTGTCAAAATGACTATGCTATGAAAAGCAATCTATATGTTCAACACAATTCCAATCAAACTTCAATGGCATTCTTCACAGAAATAGCAAAAAGAATCCTAAAATTGACATGGAAGAAAAAAAAAAAGACCCCAAATAATCAAAACAACTTGGGTAAAAAGAGAAATGTTGGAGGTATCACCATACTCAATCCAAGTTATACTATGGCCATAGTAGTAAAAACATCATGGTACTGGAATAAACATGGCATATAGATCATTGGAATAGCTATATTCATGTGGCTTTTGGACAACCATCCAAAATATACACCAGAAAAGGTAGCAAGTGTAAAAGAATGAAACTACATATGCAGATTTCAGTGTAATCTGTGAATATAAGTAGACACCTGGATTCATTTCTTTCTGCTGGAATCTGTCCCTAATGTTTGAAATGATTGGACAAGCAGTTGAAGTAAAATATTATGAGTGTCGTTTACTATTATACACAGGGCACGTTTCAACTTGAGCTGTCACTGACCCTTTATGCAATATGGGAGAACATTACACTTGCTCTTCCATATGTCACAAACAAAGACTAATAACTTCCTTTTGCAAGAAAGAGGCTCAATAGAAATGTTCTAGTCTGCTTTTCATTGCTGTGATAAAGATGGTGACCAACATAGCGGGGAGGAAAGGGTTTACTTGGCTTATATCCCTCATCACAGTCCTTTGTTGAGGGGAGTTAAGGCAGAATCAGAATCAGAGCAGACATAGAAATGGGAATTGAAGCAGAGACCATGGGACAGTGTTGTTCACTGTTTTACCCAACCTGCTTTCTTATACAGCCTAACGCAGTCTTTCCAAGGGTGCTGCCATCTACAATGGACTGGGCCCTCCCACATCAGGCATCAATCAAGAAAATGTCCCCCCAAAGACTTTCCTACATGCCTTTCTGATGGAGGCATTTTCTCCATCCCTTTTCCTAGATGACTCTGGCATAATTATGTCAAGCAGACAAAAAGAAATTTAGCCAGGAAAAGAAGGCTATTTTACTCATAATAAAAATGGTAGGCATTTTATCTTCCCTATGGGATGCATTTGTGAAACGTCTTTAAAATTTACAAATATGTTTTATTTAACCACTTAGAATTAAGATAATACTGAAATGAGGATACTCGCAAAGACCAACACTGTAAGATATTCCCTTAAAAGTGTATTAATACATTTGAACAGCTGATTCAACTCAGCCATGGAGCTTTGCTTTCGTTTCTGCTGAAAAGCTAAACATCTGGATATAAATTTTTTTTTCTGTTTTACATTTATTAACCAATGAAAGATCCTTAAAAAGCTAACCCTGTTTATTAGGTCGAGTAACATCTAAAATCAGAAAGGTGACTCTGGCTGTGTAGTTAGAGTCTCCTCAAATCATGAAGCCCTTGGGTGCTGAATGAAGGTGCAGAGTGCCTCCCTGTTAATTTGGCTTCTGTACCAGTAGTTACTGAAAGAAGTAAACAGAAGAGTAATACATGAGCCAGTTGAGGTAACCTGGCACCCACAAGGTAGGTACAAGTACAGCTTCCTCCCTGGCTAGTGGGTCCATAGTTACTTCAGGAAAGGTGTAGACATTGGCCGTGCTGCTCCTTAGCAGGTGTGGTCTTCTCTGATAAGGCATCAACGGATAGCTTCTGGGAGCAGGGTGAAAAAGAGTTCTTAAAAATTGTGATAAGCCGGGCGTGGTGGCACACGCCTTTAATCCCAGCACTTGGGAGGCAGAGGCAGGTGAGTTCGAGGCCAGCCTGGTCTATACTATAAAGCGAGTCCAGGACAGCCAAGACTACACAGAGAAACCTTGTCTCTGAAAAACCAAACCAAACCAAACAAAAAACAAAGAAACAAAAACAACAACCAAAACAAACAAACAAAAATTGCTATAAAGATACTGAAATCATAGTAGATGACTTCTGATGGGGAGATAGGACAGGACCCAGTTATCTTTACGGGGCTGGCCACTGGCAGTTTGACCATGCTCCAGTGAGTATGTGAGCAACACACATTGTACTTGGTGTATTAGGGGTGGGGGAGGGGTGAGGTAAGAGCTTGAGGGTGGACCTGCAGGGAGTGAGAAGTCAGTTTGATCGGGGTGCATTGTATGAAATTCCCAAATAATTAATACAAATATTATGTTGGAAAAAAAATAAGATGTGAGGAAGAAATGCCGTCTATTTAAGACCAAATACTGATGTGGAGTGTGAGGTCTAGAATTGTAAACACCTGAGTATGCAGCGATGCGCTAAGATGATGTTGGTATGTGTAGAACCAACGGCTAGAAGCCATTTGGCTGTCAGGGTTGCTTGATTTACCCAAACTGAAAGTAAGTTTCTCTCTAGATTTCTTACTCAGTGTAGCAGCAGGCTGTCTGTACTGAGTCTGTTAGGCTGTATCATTTTCTTATTTTGCAATTCAAACCCAATGGAATTTAAACTGTTCAAAATTTGAATTACTGAAATTTAAGCTGATCCATTTTCTTTGATTCTTGGTAGTTTGCTTTGTAATTTGGTGTGATCTAATATTTTACTTATGCTTACTACATTTACTTTTCTCAAACTACTGTATAAAATTTCATTATAAACACCACGAATATATGCTTTTATTTTCCAAGACTGCATGGAGCAGATTCCTGACTTTTATTTTCTTCCTTGATATAATTTTTCACGTTTGAAAAATGTATTTAGTAAGAATTTAAATGAATTATTTTAGGTTAATTATATAGCGCAAATTACAAAGAATGTCACAAATCCTAAATTACATTATCACTAATAATAACAATAAGTCAATGGGCTCACTAATTCTCTACGTATTATGATGAAAATAAAAAGCTCCAGGTAAAACTCGTGATCTTCTGCCTCTCCTATGTGCGTCTACAGCATTCCCGCTACTTCTAGCCTAACACCCACTACAGAGGCCCCATGTCACTCAACTCTGAAAGACACTCACGCTATGGCCTTTCCAATAACTGTGCACAGTTAACTCAACGTGTGTTGCAGGGTGACCGTTCACCTGGAGCTGCGCAGCATGCTTGCCTTGCTTATAGCTAAACCCAAAGTATTCATTCGGTTGCCTGCCCACCAGAGAGAGAAGTACCCAGTGCACAAGAATCAAGTCATACTCAACTTTGGATCCTCGTCATTGCCAAAGTGCCTGGCACATTAGCAGTGCTGTGCACATGCTTGCTGCAAGAGTAGACAGAAAATTGCATCTGATTTATAGATAGCTCTCCGCTGTGTAGTTGGGTAAATCAGATACCCAAGTTATCTTCTGCCAAAATGTAGTGGCTTCCAGCAGGAGCCATTTTGGTCTACCAAATGAATTCTGTAGGCTAGGAAACTAGACGGTATTCGCCAGGGGGATTCTTTGGGATCGCATCCTCTCAACCAATTTGGAAGGGCTAGCGTGGCTTCATTTATATGATGGGGTTCTGGCCAGTGTTGATCTTTCAGTACACAGGCTTCCCACTTGACTAGCCTGGGTGTCCTCACCTCAGAGTGGCCTGGGGGGTGGTTGTGTCTCATGGAGCAGCTCCTATGGTCTTAAGAGCACGTGCTACGGACACAGAGGGAGACTCCGTAAGGTTCATACTTCTGTGCTCTTACTCCAGCCAGTTACAAGGGGAATTGAGACTCAGGTGTGGAGACAAAGATTTTTCTCAATGGGACAAGCATCTCTCAGCCATCTTTGATCTACCACAGATACTTGTAAACATCATCCAGTTCTCCAGAAAGAGTGTCAGTACATAGACAACCAAACTACATTAGGAGTGTTTACATGTTTTGTAACTAAGGTTGGCCTCTCTTCAAGCCAAATATCCCAAACAATGGAGGCTGGCAACTCTACTTTAGTTTTTACAAAAATCTGAGTACAAATATGGAAAGGAATTTTAGCAATCTTTGAGGTCAGTGCAAGTTTCTTGAAAACTGCACTCAGTTCTTTGAATATATTTTATGTGTTCACTCAAGTGATGGAAGAGACAGTGGATTTCCTGGATGAAGGTACTAAAGCCATGGGTTAAAGACTTGAACATGTGCTCTTGGCGGCTGCTCATTTGAGGTAAAATGGTTCAAAATGCCTTAAAGTGTCTCCCTGGTGGTCTCCAAGCCACGGGCTCAACCTTTCTTGTTTTCTTTCTTCAGAGAAGAATGTAAATGCTATTCTCAGCTCAGCTGCTGAAGCCCAGACACAGACAACAGAAGACAGCTGTGTCACTCTGCTTGCACTGGGGTGTAATCGCTGTGCCACCAAATACCTTTAAAGGCTCAGCTGAGAAATGATGGTTATGCAGAGCCTCAAGGGGCACCACTCCATCTAGGAGCTCACTTACGGCATAGCCTTCTGTTAGGCCACAGGAGCTTGGAACTCCATGCCCTGGAGCACATCATACTGAAGTCTGACCTAACAGATTTGCCCACCACAGAAGTCACCCTTCCAAAGCTCTTGCAATCACATAAGAAAGCTGATCACATGACACGAACTTGTTGCTGTTTGTTTGTTTTACTTTTAGCACGGCATCATTTCCGCTGCCCTGAGTGATTAGCTCGCTTAGCTTATGGACATCCTGAGCTGCAAAAACCAAGCCCTGCTTTCTGAGAGTTGAAAGCACATGTGTATAGAGCAACCGTGCTCCAGGAAGTCTGAGCGGCTTCAGGACCCTGAGTCATTTGCACTGAGGTGACGCTTGCTCCTATGACTTCTCTTCCGCCTGTTTTCTTTCTCTTTGTCCACTATTTGAAATAGTTTTCACCAGGAGAACTCTATGCAGAGCATCTCAAGGAAAGAGATGACTTGGACATGTCCCAATGTCTGGTCTTCTTTCCTCTTCTTAGGAGTTATCAATCAAATACAAACAGGCCATAGGGTGATAACCCTGGCAACCTGATTTAACTCCAACACCTTCCTCAATGCTCTGACTATTACCACAATGGTGTTGCTTTTTTGGCTCTCCTGATATTTCTTTCTTGCAGTCAGAACATAGGAACATCATTTTTTGTGTTAGCCATGCCTTCTCTGGTACTGTCCTTTTCCATAGAAACCATATTTAATACACATACACATTTAGACAAAGAAAGCAATGGGTTCATAAATACATTTTGCTTGCAAAATTTGCTGATAAGGTTACTTGGCCAACATTTCTTTGTAGAAATCATGTTTGAAATTTATGACTAGCTATTCATTTACGCTCAAAAAACTTCTATTTACTTTGTGTGTCACACACCACTCCATGTGGGAGTGCATGAAACTATTATATGGTGGTACTTTTTCACCATAAGCATCTTAACTGTTAGAATACTGTGGCTGTGGTATTTAAAGTCTGGGCCAGCCAGGAATCTGTTGCCCCGGGCCATTCAACCAGACACTCCTGCAAGCAGGCCAGTAACAAGAACATTTGGGGTTGAGAAGGGAATAGAATGTTGCTCTTTCTTCCTGTCATTGCCCACATAATTGTATGATGGAAGTTTCTCTCTCTCTCTCTCTCTCTCTCTCTCTCTCTCTCTCTCTCTCTCTGAAGCAGCTCTCCTCTTCCCTCCACGCAGACAAGGAGCACATTCCTAGTGTTTTCCTCCTTCGCACCTACCTATTCATCTGAGTCTTATTTGCTGAGTCTCCACTCCTGCTCTCAAGGTCAAGGCCATCTAAAGCAAGCAGTAGATTCATCAAGAGTGTAGCAAGGTCCAGGCCAGCACTGGGGGCTGAGCCAGGGCACCATTAGGTCCCCAGGTGTCTGGAACTGTGAGCTAAAGAAACCTCTTTTCAACCATAAAGTTAGCTTACCCTAAGTATTTTGTTAGAGTAACAAAAATGCCGGAGAGATGGCTCAGTGGGTAAAGGTGCTTGCTGCTAAGCCTGATATCCTGAGTTTGATCCCAGGGTAGAAAAGGAGAACTGACTTTTGCAAATTGTCCTCTGACTTTCTGTGGTGGTTTGAATAAAAAAAAAAAAAAAAAAAAAAAAAAAAAAAAGACTTTCCCTGGGCCCATAGGGAGTGATGGTATTGGGAGGTGTGGCCTTGTTGGAGTGTCACTGGAGCAGGGTTTGAGGTCTTAGATGCTCAAGGCATGCCTGGTGAATCTGTCTCTTCTTGCCTGTAGATACAGATGTAGAACTCTCAGCTCCTTCTCCAGCACCATGTCTGCCTGCATGTCACCATGCTTCCCACCACAATAAATGGACTAGACCTCTGAACTATAAGCCAGCCCCAATTATATGGTTTCCTTTGTAAGAGTTGCTGTGGTTGTGGTGTCTCTTTACAGTAATAGAAACCCTAAGATACTTCTATAAGTGTGCTATGTAAAATAAGCACCTACCCAAGTGTATACAAACACACACACATCAATCAACAAATAAGCTTGAAAGTTGACTAATACAAACACTACTTTAAATTATTCACCTAGTAATTTTCTGACTGATATTTAGCATTTAAGGTTCTTTTTTTTTTTTTTTAAACAACCTTAAAATGTAATTCCTTCTTTGGAATTCTTTTTGTTCAAGATATGAAATGAATATATGGCTGAGTTAGAATAGAATCGAAAAATGTTCAAATCACTATCTATTCAAAAATCACTCATTTCAAAACTTCTTTGTAGAGGAATTAACACTGCAAAAAAAATTACACTAGAAATACATTAGAAAGTAAAGGTCAGGATCTTTTTCTAAAGATTTTATTTTATTTTATTGTCATATACATTTATATTATTACACATACATTAAAAAAATAACTGCATACAGCAAAAAGAACCATGAAGCAATCAGGAATTATATAAATGTTGCACTCATGGTGTTTTGGCTAATTATATTTGGCAATCTTGCAGAAAACATATTTCCTATCTTGGTGCATCTAAAATTCTGAATGAAAATCAGTACCTATCATATCTCCTCTCTGTCAACTTAAAACATCTATCTAGACCTAAAAACATCTTAACCCCTAAACAACTAAGCTTATTTTTTTTTAAATAAATAAAATTCACAAGAATAGTGAACACTTCCATCATAATGGCTCTTATCTACTCTGTTGATGAGAGGATACAATCACAGTAGTACGGCCTCACAAGAAAATCCTACTGGCATTATGACAACTTTTCTCCCTTAATGAGCAATGGGTACTGAGAGAGTTCTAGGCAATGTTTGATGTTATTCAAAGGTGGAAAATATTTGGTAAAACGTTTTTGATAAATTTATTTTTATCTAAAGAATTATTTAGCAATGGTATAATAAGGTGGATGATGGCATACATTGTATTGTCATGTGGATAAAAAGTAAGTGCCTCATGCTGAGATTGTGGTTTGTATTTTCCAGGTAAGTAGACTGCAGTCCAGAAGGCAGACGGCAGAGTTGGCTGGACCTGTCTCACGAATTCTCATCTTAAGACTTTGAGCCTCCCTCAGTAGGCCAGAGTTTTATAGAGCAAACAAAAGCTGCTAACTGAGGAGTACTTTTGAACTTAGCTACCCTGCAGATAGCCAGCTCAAATTGGTTCGCATTTCCTAACTCTTTGTGGGTAACAGCTACTTTATGAGGACAACATTCCACTGGATAGATTTCTGGGAAACCTTGCAGTTTCTGCTCGTTTGTAGTTTCATCTCTTCAAATGTCCTTATTTGATGATTTCACTGTGATTTAATGCCTGCAGGAGGGAGAAGGATGAGAGAGTAAGGACTTCGGCGGGTAACCATCATCAGAGTCTCGAAATCACAGGTTTAAAAAAGTGGTGTCATTGCAGCTGTCAAAAATCTAGAATCTTTGTTTGCTTAGTACTGTCTGTTTTCATTCCTTTTCTCCTTCTGTGACAAAGCACCACGACTGAGGTGCATGCTTCCTCTTATGGAAGAAAAAGCTTATTTGGAATTATGGTTCCAAAGGGATAAGAGTCGGTGATGCTGGGACAGTGTGGCTACAGGCAGCAAGCATAGCACCTGGAGCAGCAACTAAGAGCACACATCTCCGCAGTGAGCAGAAAGCAGAGAGAGCGAAGTGGAAAGGGCGCCCATGTTTAAACTCTCAAAGCCCCCGTCCTCTGACGTAGGTCCTCATTAGACGTACCTAAACAGCGCCACCCGCTGGGGAGCAAGCGTTCAGATGGCTTAGCCTATGGGTTCTCATTCAAACTTTTAAAGAGGAAATGTGTATCGAAAGTTACCATACTCAAGTCGTTGCCTAGGAGTTTCTGCAGGAATGAGATGACTAACCAGCCAATGTAAAGCCAACGGCTGGGAACAGAGCGGATGAGTTGATAGTCATTTAGCCCGTGAATAAAGTGACTGGCTTGGTGCTTGGATCAGTAGTAATTCGTCACGTGGTTGTGCACGTTAGGCACAAAGAAAATAGTGTCTTGACCTTGTGAGGAGATAATCTTGTAGTTTTAGGAGTAGTCTCGCTGTCATTATTACCACCAGGGCCTTCCATTGACGTCCACCCTCATCTCAAACACTGTTAACAGCAACGCTCCTGACTCTGTTACTAAAGGATCACCGGACTGACTGAGCTCACGTGGATGGCTAATGACATAATCAGAAGTGGAGGAGGAGAGGCTTCCGAGCACAGGAGTAAGCACTGAAAATAGCAAGCACGCTCTCCAGCTCAGGAGTCAGCCACGTTTTGTTACAGCGTGTGCTGTAGTTCCGTGACTTGCATGCAATTATCTCGCATCCCCTTATTTACTGCAGTGAGTGCTTCGTGCTGAGCATGCTTTTAATTTAGAGAGAAGATTGCCCATCACGTGATTTCTCAGAGTCTATGCTTTTGATGTTGGATAGTTTGTCCTTAGTAATGGTCTAATTATCCCACTGGAGGAGATGTTTTGTTTCAAAGGGATTATTCATGGCCTGAATCGGATACCCTGAAGCTGCCAAGTAATAAAGAAGATGGTTAAAAGTCTAAATCATCTTGCCTAACTACTAAGTAAAAGCCAATTAGTTGGTCTTATTTTGGTGACCACACTGTTGCTATCCTCCTGCAAAGCTGAAGAGGTGGGATCCAGTATATATTCCATTTCAAATGGTTTCTGCAGGCCATAGAAAACCGGGATTCTGCTCTGTGTTTGTCATCTCTTTCCACAACCATTTATTTAGGCTCATGTTTTGTTTTGTTGGTTTTGTTTTGTTTCACTTAAGCCCCTAGAAAATTTCTCAAAGTTACAGTGGATGAAGACCCTTATAAAATAAATTTTGAAATGGCTCCAATATAACCTTTAACTGTTGATTTATTACTTTTGTTTGGTCTTAACGCCCCTAGTAGAGTAGTGTCATTAAATTTTCTCTTTCTAAGGTAGAGTAATGTTTCCTGGGTGAGCTCACTGTGCTTTGATGAGTTGGAAGTTCCTACTTTGTGGGAAGTGTGTCTAAGCACTATTCTTTTGGATTTTGAACTTAACATGGGAGAAACTTCATATATGTGTGTGTATATATGTGTGTGTATGTTTATGTGTGTGTATAATATATATATATATATATATATATATATATATATATATATATATATA
>OU015748.1:117479059-117499622 GCA_907169655.1 Acomys percivali
AGAGTCAGAGACACACAAGAGAAAATTGGTGTCACCTTAGGAGACTGTGAGACGCAATATCCCAGGGGGCCGTACTGGGTTTAGTTGAAAGCTCGGAGGTGAAAGGATGCTAAAGGCCAAGGGTGTGAGGGATGTGCTTGTGACCTATCAATGACATGTGGAGGCCATGAAAACACATTTGAACTTTGAAAAGGGAAGCTTGGGAACTAGCTCACTCAGTGAAGTGCTTCCCTTGCAAGCATGAAAATCTGAAACCCCAAGGCAAGACACAGGCTCATATCCCAGCATTCTCCAGGGTTCTCTGGCCAGTCCGATAGGGTAAGTAGTCAACTCTAGGCCAATGAGTGACTCTTTCTCTCTCAAGGGAAGTAGTTGGTATTCCTGAAGATGATACCCAAAGTTGTTCATTGCCTTCCTGACTCTCTCTCTCTCTCTCTTTCTCTCTCTCTCTCTCTCCCCCTCTCTGTGTGTGTGTGTGTGTGTGTGTGTGTGTGTCTGTCTCTCTCTCTCTCAAAAAGGAACTAAGTAAAGATAAAGATTAAAAAAAATAAAGAGTTGTGTAAGAGGGGATATAAGGCATGGGAAGGGGCTGGAGAGATGGCTCAGAGGTTAAGAGCACTGACTGTTCTTCCAAAGGTCCTGAGTTCAATTCCCAGCAACCACATGGTGGCTCACAACCATCTACAAAGAAATCTGGTGCCCTCTCCTGGCCTGCAGGTGTACATGCAGGCAGAACGCTGTATACATAATAAATAAATAAATAAATAAATAAATAAATAAATAAATAAATCATTAAAAAAAATAAGAAAATAAGGCAAGGGAAAAAAGACTGATGAAGGGCACCATCAGATTAAGCCTCAATTCTTAGACAAAAAGTATAGAAACCATTGCTTTGCTTTATATTAATATCTTGCTACAGACTTCAACAGATCCCCATAAAAATCAAAACAGAGTGACTGGTGCTAAAGTTCCGATTGGAGATCCAGTCCTTAGACTTCCCAAACTGGCCACTTCCCTCTTCTTTCAACCTTGCACGATTAGGTAACCGTCCATGACTCAATACTGCCCAGTGAGGATTGTCATGTGTCTTCTGTCACCTTCTTCCCACCTTACAGAGGAATTCACTATAAAAATGACCAATAGTATTCTGTGGATTGCTTTTCGAAGGTTTATTTATGTACATGTGTCTTACTTTCATATTTACATGTTGCACCATGGTTCCGCCTGGTTCCCACTGAGACCAGAAGAAGACACTGGATCTCCTGGAACTTCTAATGGTTTTAAGCTGCCACTGGGTGCTGGGAATTAAACAGGGTCCTCTGTGAGAGCAGCCAGTGCTCATAACTGCCGGAGTTGTCTCTCCAGCTCCTGATTCTAGGGGTTTGTCTTTGCTTTTTCCCGGTGTATTTTATGAAATGTAGTCACCTGTAGCCATGAAAATAAGGCCATAGTAAATCTTAATTGTTGCAAATTTCAGCCTTTGACGCTGTTCTCTTAAAACAGGCATATAGGGATGTTATAAAGAGTAGAGAGGAAAGTGTGAGCCTCCTAAAGCCTGAAACATCTGGAAAAATTTATCAAGACACACTGGCAACTCAAGCTTCCTGTGGTAGTTGTTAGGCCTTGCCGGTAAGTTTGCCTTGTGTCTTATGGCCCTCTTCAGGGTCGCAGGACGTTAAGTCGTTTACTGTTGCTTTAATAAGAACTGTTCTTATTAGACAAGGCCCAAAGCACACATCTCTGGTCCCTTTAAAAGCAGGGTTTCTGGGAAGGCTTTATCTAGACACAGGATACTCTGCCTGTTATCTCATTCCAACCAGACATTTCCCTTTGCCCTGGTCTCAGCCTTAAACCCTGGAGCAGCAGCAGCAGCAAGAACAACACCACTCTAGTCAGACTGTGTCCCTGGGAAAAGCCATAAATCTTGTGAATGGGAGTGGGGTCTAATGTCATCAGCCTCCCTCTGGTCAAAGGGCTTTTGACTCACTGTCTGCCCCACTGGAATATTCGTCCCTCACCCATCTCTGTCACTTAGCTTCTGCTCATGGGTTATTTCACCGGGAGACTCTCCCTGGGTCCCGAGCCACAGCCTCCCTGGCTTATGTACTGTGTTCTTAGGAACTTGGTCTTTGCTTCAAGGCGTTGGTCTGCATTGTAATCGCATACTCCTGATTTCTATTATTTGATTTGTAAATTGCCTATGAGTTCCATGCGAGCGGCAACGGGTGATGCTTTTCATTCCAGACTTATCTTCGGCATTCCGAGAGGGCACAAAGCTCCCAGCATGCACTGAGATAAGGGAATGGATGAGTTATTTAAAGTCTATGATGCTGAGGACAACTTTCAATGAAGACCAGGTTTTGTCATTGTTGTTTAATAAAGGCAAAGGTTGGACTTGAGACAGGCTTATTAGACTTACCCCTGTCTGTGTCAAGTAGCCTTCTAGAAGCATATACACTGCTGTCTCTCTCAATTGCTAACAACTGTTTTAACTTGCATAAAAATTTCTAACCTAATACTGAGAGTGTGAAGTGAAAGTCAATAACAGCTTTAAAAAACGTTCGTATATTTTTTCTTAGAATTTTCATATGAAAAAAATCTGAGTTTTACTTCACTAGCACAGTTTAGAAAGTATAGAATTAACTCTATTGGTGTGATTGACTGTAGATGGTAGCATGCACAGGGCAAGGGTTCAAGACCAAGTGCTGCTGTGGTTCCATTAACTACCACAGATGAGAAGGGCATCCTCCTGTAATTCTCTGAGGTACCAAGTCTCATGCAGCCTAAGCAACATTTTCTGAGACAGCCATGCTTAGAGGATGCTTGCCAAACTGAGGGTTTTGGTGAGACGTGTCAGAAACACGGGGACTGGTCTGAAGGCCGAATGGCTGACTTGCTGATTCAACTCTCAACTGCCAACTGTGCTCTCTTCTCACCTGTACTTCCACTCTCAGAACATTCTGGAATGTTTTCATTAGCTTGTCATACTGATAACTAAATGGCATTTGTGCCCATCCCTGTCAGAGTCCAATCAACATGGTCAGGCCGATATTTATGGCTCGTAATGATATGTTAGCGGTAAATCATTTTAACATGTTAATTGTTTATTCCACCGGCAGTGAGGTCTTGAGGAAATGGATGACAGTCGCCTGGTTGATTTTACATTTCTTTTAGCTGATCTCATTAGTATGCTGAAGTGTTGAAATGTCACTCCTGACATTTTTCTTTGCAATTAAAGTCAGTTTATCTTACACTTGTAATTTCTTTTCAAAGGAAAATAATGAGGAAGTGGGTACCTTTGTTCATGAACTTTCATTTATATGTTAAAATACTCTCAATTATTACTGTAGCAATTCAGGCAAAATAAATTGGCATATTGAATTGATATTAATTATATGTCATAGAATATATATGTCTTTACATAAACTTTTTTTTTTTTCAGTGCTGGAGACAGCTGGGCCAGCAAATGCTAGAGAAGTACTTTATCATCGAATTCCATCTTTAGCCACCTTTTCACGAATTCTTTTTTAAAATATTTATTTATTTAGTGTGTGTGTATGTGTGTGCACGCGTGCGTGCACGTGCGCTCACACTCTCGCAATGTGTGCCTTACTGTATCTATGTGTACCACATGCGTGCAGGAGCCTCTGGAGGGCAGAGTAGGGCATTGAATTCCCTGGAACTAGAGTTACAGACAGTTGTGAGCCGCCATGTGAAGCTGGGAATTGAACCAACCGAGTCTTCTGTGAGAGCTCTAAGTGTTCATTTTTTTTTTTTTAAATCCACCATTCTGGTCAGGTGTCTAGTTTGTCCTGCTGAAGAAATTCTCCTTATATCTTTCATACTCATACCTAGAGAGCTGAGACTTTATTTTATTTTATTTGTTTTTTAAAGACAGGGTCTTTCTGTGTAGCCTGGGCTGTCCTGGACTCACTTTGTAGACCAGGCTATCCTTTTTTTATTAATTTATTCATATTACATCTCGATTGTTAGCCCTTCCCCTGTTTCCTCCTATTCCTCCCTCCCTCCCAGCACTAAGTGTTCTTAACCACTGAGCTATCTCTGCAAACTTCCTATTTACATTCCTTCTTGATGCTTCTGTTCTTTTTTTTTTTTTTTTTAAGATCTGCCTTCTCTGAGCAATTATAGATGAGCATCATTAGCTGAGCGTAGAGATACACACCTGTAATCCCAGCTCTTGTGTGTGTGTGTGTTAGCGGGGCTGGGAGAGTGAGGCAGGGGGATCCTCACAATGCTAACTAAAATCTTTTAAAAGAGCCTGTAACTTATGGGAGACTCTCATTAACTTTATTAACATTCTAGTTAATAAGACTTGACATGAATAACTTGAGCTTTACTTTGGTTCCTGCCATCAGGCATTCCTGTTCATGGGTCTGGGCCCTGTTGATTCTGGACTCATGCAGAGGCAGATCATCATGAGAGACTGCCTGCCTCATGATGGACAGGAAGCAGTGAGAGTTCCACAGAGCTAGAACCAGGAAGAACATTGTAAGCTCCACCTCCAGTGACCTGCTTTCTCTAACTAGGCCCCGATTCCTAAAGTTTCCATGACCAGTTACAGACCTGAGCCTGTTGGAGACATTTACTATTCAGGCCACAACAAACACACACGCAAACATGAAGAAACATGCATGGCCATGTACACACACATACATATGCATACATGCATGCACAGGCACTAGCACATACATTATACACCTTGTATATATGCAATATATTTAAATATAAAAATTACACAAGCCTGGAGATGGAGAATGTGATGTAAGGAAACAATAAATAAAAATTTAAAATAGCAAAGTGCAAATGTCAACATACCACAAAGCAAATATCTAGAGAAAATTATCACCTCAAATATAATTGACTGTTAACATATTTAACACAGAAATAGTTTATGTAAGTAATACAGAGACAAGTTGCATATAGAAATACAAGGGAGAGAAGAAAGAACTTGAATAAACAATTCATAAAAAGTAATTATAAATCACTAAAAAGGACATGAAAGATAATATGTACCTTCATGAATAATCACATGAATGCCGAGTGAAGCATGTTGGAGTCATTTCTCTTGCACAGCTGAAGAAGCAAATGATTTCTCAAGAATTTAGAAAGCTCCAGCCATCCCATCAATATTAAGCTCAATGCCTCTTGCTTTGCTCTGCTCGTAACAGCGTTGGACTAAGCATAATAAGAGAAACAGGACAGAAACATCAATGTTTAGAAATATTGTAAACTCTAGTAACTCCACAAAGAAGCTTTAAATCATTATAAAATTTCATAAAAGCTGTGCTCATTCAACTTCGAAGACACAGGTTTTTCAATAAAATTGTAAGATATAATGTTAATACAAAAGGAAATACAAGCTTGGAAATATTGTCATTAAATACATTTAGTCATAAAACAGATCTATAGAGATTATAGGAAAGTATAAAAGAACAAGGAGGCAGTGGGTTGCTGGATAAGAGGAGCTTCACCACTAATTGTTCCTATGGAAAATAGCATCGTAACCTCATTTCACTCACTCTGTCAGCTGGAACAAAGGCCTTAATGAAGAAGGAAAAACTTAAATACTGTCACAGAAAAATATTTTCACAAATTTTAATAGGAGATTGCTTTTCAAAACAATACAGCGAAGCATAAGTTATTCTTAAAGTGTATGAGTTTTGCTACTACAGTGAAAATGTCCCATGCTAAAACTTCTATAAACACACCAAAACAGAACACACAGACTTTAAGCTAAATAGTCAGAACTAGTCAATACGTCGTTTTTCTAGACCTTGGGAATTACTGTTCAAATATAAACTTCAATTACTGGAAGCATTGTAAGCTAGAGAGACCGATGGGTGCTTTCTGCAGTAAACATACAAGAGAGTTTGATAAAATGTGTTCTTTCAAGTGACAATTATGAGTAGGTGGTGTGGAAAACAATATCATAGTGCCAGGACCTAAACAGTAACCGACGAGAGAGACAACACAGCTCTTCACATATACACTCCCTCCTGCAGCAAAGTCACCTGCGAAGCTTTGGAATTTATCTCTCTAGGGCAATGGGGGAATGAAGAAACTAAACACTGCAGAGAAAAACTGGGATGGGGTTGGCCGTGCAGCCTGATGGAGATGCACCAGCAGCTGGGAAACTCAGCACATTATTTTTATACAGGTGAGCAAGGAAGTAGGCTTATCACACACAGCTGAAGGAGAGGGCAGACTAGCTAGTGTCAGTGGAGGGTCACCATAGAGGAATAGTCTCAGACTACATTTATTTTGGAGGAAGCTGCGCTGAATGCTTTCTGCACACACCGTCAGCATCTGAACTCTGACCGGAGGAAAGTCTTGCCATTCCCTTGGGTCTGAGGCAACGGGGCCCTTTATGGGGCTACACTTGCACCAGCAATACACACTCACTGAGGACTTGGTCTGCTCTCAAAGCTTGCATAGGTAATACCAGCAGCTAGATTAAAAATGTGCTGAGTATGATTGTTACAAAAGATGACTCTCTGGGACGGTGAAGAATCTTGTGGAGGCATTTTCTCCATTGAGTGTCCCTCCTTTCAGATAACTCTAGCTCATGCCAAGTTGATATAAAACTAATCAGAACAGTTGACTCCTTGTCATCTTCACATACAAACAACACGGTTACATCACAACTTTCCCTTTGTTGTTTATCCCCAAGATCACACACAAATATCGGCATTATGTAGAAGTAATCGTTTGTGTATTGTATGGCTGCAATAACTGTCTATTTAAAAAATCTATGGCCTATAGCTTAGGCAGGAAATAGGAGGTGGAACATCTGGTAGGCAGAAGGGTTCTAGGAGAGACACAGACATGGGAGATTCAGCCACCAAGATGTGAAGAGGATGGACACATGGCAGAATGTAGATTAGGTCAAATAGATTACGTTATGAGTCTGAGCAAAGCCTAAATATATGGCTTAGATATTTGTAAAATAATAACTGAGGCTCATGAGTCATTATTCCAGGAGCTAAATGACAGGAGGAAACAACATTACAAAACAAACATGACAGTTTTTAAAAAGATACCACAGTTTTAAAAAATCCAAACACGTTTTCAGTATCTCTTAAAATGCAGTCTCTGTAGAACTCCAAAATATCTTTAAAAGTTCAATGTCTCTCAACTGTGAGCTCCTATAAAATCAAAGGTAAGTTAAAAATATGTTCTTATTTCACAAGGGAAGAGCCATGATCTGAACAAAGCAAACCCAAATCCAAAAGTAAATAAATCAATGTCCAGTGTCTGGGATCCACTCAAAATATTCTGGGCTTCTCCAAAGGGTCACATCTCTGGCTCTACCCTCTGTAGCACACACAGCTTGATTTTGGATCCAACTGGCTCCACTCCATACTGCTACTCATCCCATGGTACTATCGTCTTTAAAACGCTGAGTTCCCTTGCTGCAGCTGGACTGCAATTTTGCCAATAGCCTCTCCTGGGTGCCCTAACCCTGCCACATAGTGCCAAACCTCGGCTGATCTCCATGACCCCTTCATGCTTTCAAAACCAGTACCACCAAAGTGACTTAAACACCACCAAGTTTGTCTTCAAGTACAAGGTATACCTTTAGACACCCTTAGAACACAGATTTTTATGTTCTGATCTGGAAGAAACACTTCACATGAGACTTAACCTCAGTGATGCTGGTCTCCTCTTAGCACAGCTGATTCTTCAGTTCCAGCTAACAAGAACAACCAATTCTTAGTTCAAATAGCAAAATGCCTTAATAGAGTCATTCACAAGCCAGGCTCCATTGTCTGTCTACCTTGCCCTCAACATTCCAAGCTCCTTCAGAAAAGTTCGCCAAGCTTTGAATCCTCACTGGCTTTTCTAGTCCAAAAGTTCCAAAGTCCTTCCAAAATCTTCCCAAAAGTAACATGGTTAGGTCTGCCACAGCAATACCTCACTCCTGGTACCAGTTTGTTTTAGTGATGAAATACCATGACCAAAAGCAACCCAAAGAGGAAAGGGCTTGTTTCACTCACAGTTCCATATGACAGTTCATCATTAAAAGCAGTGAGGACAGGAACTCAAGCAGGGTAAAAACCTAAAGGCAGGAGTGGATGCAGAGGCCATGCAGCACTGTTGCTTACTGTTGCTCATCATGGCTCACTCATCTTGTTTTTTTATAGAGCCTAGAAACTCATTCCCCAGGGATTGTACCACACACATTGGGTTAGGCTCTCCGCCCTCAATCGACAGTTCAGAAAATGCACTATTAATGGAGACATTTACTCAATTGAGGTTCCCTCCTTTCAGATGACTCTATCTTGTATCAAGTTAATATAAAACTAGCCAGGACAGTAATTGATGACTGACATTGGACTGTCACCAGCATGCTTGGCATTAACGTCTAAAGAGCATCACTTAAAGCTCAGCCAGTTTCATGGCACCCTTCTTCGGTACAGAGTAAAGACAAACACGTCCCATTCCAGGAAGGAGTGCTTCCAAGTCATACCTCAGGAAATGCCTACAAAGAGGCAATTTCAGAAACAGATATTCTTCCAATATTAAAGATCATTCAATGGTCAATTACAACTCATAAAATAACTGTGCTTAATGCATTACATGGAATACAAAATGGAACATTTATATGTACTGTATATTATATGTAATATATACCCATATATAGTCAAGGAGATACTATAAAAATGAGCAGAAAAATCAAGAAGGAACTTAATATTTTATGAATAAAAATCTAATTAAGTAAAAACATCACTAAAGGCTTAACAATAACTGAACAAAGAATTATTCAGAGAAGGGGAGTAGTAAAGACAGGATTATCAAAATGGCAAAGAGAGGGATATTAAAAAAAAAAAGAAATAGATATAGAAAAATATTTGAAGGAAAATATTCAGAAATGATGAAAATCTTAGATCCCTAGATTTGAGAGGCACTAAGAATCCCAATCGGGATGCAAACATAAATGTTCATGTGTTCAAACACCATAGTACAACTGTGACTTATTAAAACCAAATTATGTAATTCAGAAGAAGACAGAAAAACGTTTCCTAAAGACAGTCATCTATTAGATTAGTTGCTGAATTCTTGAGTGAAGAAGTAAGACAAAGGCAGTGCAGTAGACTAAAATAAAAACTCAGAGGTCAGATTCAGGCAACGCCATAGGCCAATGATGATTCAAACATGACATTTTAAATATGTAGAAAATGAGATTCCTGTGAGACAATTGTACATAGAAACAATTTGTTTTGTATCAGAAAAAGTCTCATACGTAAAGAAAATGCCAAGTGTGGGAGGAAAAGAAAATCTAGTCAATAGCAACAATCAAAATAGAAAGAAACAAAACCATTTAATCATGGTATTTAAATTGAGCAAAAGTATAGGACAATATTTATTTACAATGCAGGATAGATTTGCTCACTCAAGTATTTAAAGGCCTGACATTTAGATTGAGGGCAAATACAGCGAAGTTAGTAATTTTCAAGGTTGCATGTCTGTGTTTCCATAGTGAAAGTTAAGGGAAGAGAAAAGGAAGGCAGAAGTTCTTTCAATGAGTAACAGCTGATTGGGGGTGGGGGAAGAGAGAGGGAGGACACAGAGGATTGAAAGCAACAGAAAAGGAAGAAAGGGAGGGAAGGAAAGGAGCGAACAAAGTCGCATTTAAGTGACATCCTCATAAGTTAATGACCACAGGTAGAGCTCTTCTTATTGAAGTGCTTAGGGCTGGAAGCATTGCAGACTTAAGATGTATAACATTTGCATGTACATAATGAGATACTTTAGGGACTGGACTCATCTCTAAATATAAACTTATTTATGTTTCATACACATGGCCTGACCACAATTTTACATAATATTTTCAAGCAGTTTTGTTGTTTATGAAAGAATGTTTCATATGGGCAGGTGTGAAATGGCTCACTTGAGGCACCATAATGCTATTTAAAAATTGGGAAGCTGAACATTTGGGATTTTAGATTGTCACATTATGGATGCTGCATCTGTACTGCCCAACTCATGCCTTGTGATTTATGTGTTTAATAGAAAGCATTATTCTTCCTGTATATTTCAGAGGGAATATGAATAGTAATAAAATATCTTTTTTTAAAAAATCCAACTAAAGTACTTATAAGGAACTTCATGTCATTAAGTTCACAGTCTGGGAGGCACAAAAATGACATACAAATTTACTATCTGAACTTTTCTAGGTTTACAGTTTAGTGGTGTTGAATATGTTGATACTATTGTGAAATGGACATCCAAAAATTTGCCTTATTGCAAGGCTTAAAATCTACATCCCATGCACAATTCCTCCTTTCCTTACTCTTATCACTTTTGTAGCCACTATTCTGTTTTCTGTATCTATTTTAAAATGACTCATACACGTGGAATCATGCAGCACTCATACTTTGGTCACTGGCTTATCCCAGAGTTCATCTGAGCTGTAGCATGTGATGAGAGGTGTCTATTTTCCCAACACTGGATATGTCCGTGCCACCATTTGTAGACCCATTATCCATTGATGTATATTTTCATTGAGTTGAAATTCTCGGCTTCTTTTAACATAGATATATGGGTATCTCAGTGTTAGCCCACTTCTATATACAAGGATATGATCTGTCAGATCATCTGGTAATTGTATTTTTAAATTTTTGAGGCATCCATGCTGGAATGTTGACAATTGCACCGTTTTACAAATCTATGAGATGTGTACAAGGACTTGAGTTTTCCTGTGTCTTTGCCAGCACTTCTCCTGACAGCAGCTCTCTCAGTGAGTATGAGGTGATGTGTCATTGGGTTTTGGATTTATGTTTATTTGATGATATTGGATGTCTATACTTGTTGTCAATTTACACGTCATTTGGAGGGCAAACGTCTACCCAAGTCCTTTATTCATTTTAGGAGTAAGCTATTTAATTATTCTGCCGTTGAGTTCTAAGAGTTCCTTACATATTTATGATATTAACTCCTTGCCAGATATAAACTTCTTAAATCTTCTTCTCTGTTCTACATGTGCCTTTTCTTTCCCTTCACCCTCTTCTGACAGGCAAGGCTTTAGTCTGATGTGTAATATGGGTCCCATTTGGTCATTTCTACTTTTAATGACAAGTAACATGTTTGACCTTTCAGAAAAGACTTAACTATTTAACATTTAAAAGTTTAAAAAAAAAAAAAGAAAAGAAAAGAAAAATGGAGTAAGTGGGAGACTGAAGAATTAGTCAAACAGAAACAAAACACTATGCGGAGCAACAACCACACAATTGGTTACTTGGAAAGAGTAATAAAAGCTTGGAGCCTGTAACAAGTGCAAAATGGGATCAAAGAGGGTCTGAGATCTCTAACAAAAATAAACAATACTGAGAGTGGACAAGAAACACGCATAAGGCGGCCTGTGCTGTGTACAGCACTAAACAGTTGTGGCTAATTGCACCAATACAGCGTTCAGACCCCTCCTCCTGATGCTGCCTTTCTTTGTCTGAGCTTGACAGTTCTGATTAAAATGCCCCAGAGAAACCAAAGGGAAAAAAGATGCGGTGGGGGCGGGGGGGGGGAGAGGGGGGTGGAGAGATGGATTCAAAATCCCAAACTACCTCTCACCAGTGTTTGTTATAGTTGGGAGGAGAACCAAATGAAACTGCAGTTTTTAAGAAGTTGATACGCTACACTGTGTCTCATGGACAGGTGCCTGTGCCGTGGCCATGCTTACACAGCAACCCCATGCAAACCTTCCCTCTGTGTAAATCAATCATACACCAAATTCTATTTTAAAAAAAAAAACAACAACCTTCAAATCATAACCATACCTAGCCCTCTCTCACTGTAACCAGCTTACTAAAGCCAGGTGAGTAGTCTGTGCCTCCTACTAGAGAGTTAAGGTCCTTGAGAGTGTGGCTGTGTTTGATTTAACACTGTGTGACTGTCTCCAGCTTACAGCATGGCATATGTTTGTCTGTCTTATATATTTAGTCAGTGATTAAAACAAGCTGTAGACAGCAACAGATTTCTATGCAACATCTTGTCAAGCCTAGTGCCTGAATTCTGATCATGTTTCCACTTTGTAGCTAATTTTAAAAAATACTCTTATTAAGTCTTTGGGAATTTCATACAATAAATTGTGATATGTTCAACCTCCCATTTCTCTCCCCAATTCAGGGAAGCAGAACACAGAGAAATGCCCCTAAATTCACAAAGCTTTTATTACTTGCTTGGCAGGAAATCTAAGACACATACCCTCAAAGGTTCATAAGACGTTTGAGGACATGGCAGGAGCCACCAGGGATAGGAAAGGGTGTAGCCAGATAGGAAAGGGCATAGCCGTAACAGATGGCGCCTTTTGCATAAAAGTTTTTTGGTTTTGTTTCCTGATATAAGCATTCTTCCATGGAAGGGAACTCACTAAGACTCAGGAAGTAATCAACTGCCAAGTCTTAGAAAAGTCCTGAAACCAAAAGTATTCACAAAGCCCTGCCTGAGGTTATGAAAGGACTGCTGGGAAGAGGACACTCCCTCAATCTGTCTAGCTCCCTACATTTCATGCAGTGTGTTCCAGAGATGCATCCTTCATGAGTTGTCCCCCGTGTTTGGGTGGGCTTTTGGAAATGGGTCTGCTTTTTGAGCCATTGATGCTTCTATAGACAATGTCTTACCTATCACCTGTCAATAATACCAACAAACTCACCTGCTGTCAGTGCCCCGTCTGGATCACTTCACTCACATCTCCCTAGGAAGTCACACAGCGCAGCTCCCATCACTGAGGCAGAAGGTGTTCAGTTGAGAACTGGCAAGATGAGCTGTATATAAAGACAGCTCTCAAGGTACAAAACTTAAGTGGTCGAAAGTAGAGTGTAGCTGGGTGGTGATTTGCATAAAGTGACCTCCATAGGCATAATGGCATTATTAGGAGGTGTGGCCTTGTGGGAGTAGGTGTGTCACTGGCGGTGGGCTTTGAGGCTTCAAATGCTCAAGCCAGGCCTAGTGTTACTCTCTCTTCCTGCTCCCTGGCAAACTAGGTGTAGAACTCTCAGCTACCTCTCTAGCACCATGTCTGCCTGTATTCCATGATTCCTAACATGATAATAATGAACTAAACCTTTGAAGTGTAAGCCAGCCCTAATTAAACGTTTTCCTGTATAAGAGTTGTGACGGCCATGGTGTCTCTTCACAGCAATAAAACCTTGACTAAAACAAGTTAGAAAGAGAGTTCCTCAGAGCTACTGCTGGACTGTAAAGCAGAAAGTGTTGTCCTGTGGTTCAAGATGGTCACAGCTCTCCATAATGGCCTGGACAGGTTCCAGAGTTCCACTAGAGTGCAGGTCTTATGACTCACAGACATCATCTTCAGAATCAGAAATTCACAAATAAGCCACATGTAACTAAGTCCTTTTAAAAACAGTGGTGTGGAACTAATGACTGGATGTCTTCAGTAGTCTATAATCACCTGGCAGAGGACAGAATAGTATCTCACAGAGATAAATATGATGCAGCTCAGTCTCCAGTAGTTTGTAGCATGCAAAAATTGGAAACAAAATTTGTGAGACATGAGGCAAGAAACTGATTCACACATACTCTAGTGCCTCGTATTTGACCATGTTCCCTGGAGGGGGAGACCTGGTGGCACTCAGAGGAAGGATAGCAGGTTACCAAGAAGAGACTTGATGCCCTATGAACATATAAAGGGGGAGGAAGTCCCCCTCAAGCACAGTCATAGGGGAGGGAAATAAGGGGAAAATGGGAGGATACAAGGGATGGAATAACCATTGAGATGTAACAAGAATAAATTAATTAAAAAAATTTAAGATAAAAAAAAAAGAAACTATGATTCAGTGGGGAAAAAAATATCAAAGAGAAACAAACCAGGGATGATCTAGATGTTGGCCCACTGGTGGCCCAGATGTCAGAATCAACAGGTGGCATATTTAGTATGACTGAATAGAACATATGGAAAGGGTTTTGGAAAACATGAACACAAGTGGAAAAGGCTGGGGGTTTCATCAGATAATGGGGATCTCTGAAAATCAAAGACACGGTGTCTAAGTCACTGTCCTATTGCTGCAAATAGACACCATGAATAAGGCAAGTTTTGTAAAAAGAAAGCATTTAATTAGGGCTTGATTACAGTTTCGGAGATGAGTCCCTTATCGAGATGCTGGGGAGCATGGCAGCAGACAGGCAGGCAGGGTGCTGGCGAAGGGGCTGAGTGCTACATTCTGGTCCTCAGGTAGCAGGCAGAAAGAGAGGAGAGAGATTGGACCTGGCATGGACTTTTGAAACCTGCAAGCCCCTCCCCCCACACACCCAGTGACGTACTTCTTCAACAAAGCCACAGTTCCTCATCCTTCTAATCTTTCCAAATACTTACACTCTTTGGTAACTCTGCATTTAAATATATGAACCTATGGGTGTCATTCTTACTCAAACCACACTAGACATGCTAGCACTGAAAGGCATGCAGCACCTGACTGAAGACTCCATGGGACACACTTAAGAAGATGGTGTAGCTGGGTGTGGTGGCGCACGCCTGTAATCCCAGCACTCGGGAGGCAGAGGCAGGCAGATCTCTATGAGTTCGAGGCCAGCCTGGTCTACAAAGCGAGTCAAGGACAGCCAAGGCTACACAGAGAGACCCTGTCTCGAGAAACCAGAAGACGAAGGAGGAGGAGAAGGTGGAGGAGGCAACGCCAGCAACAGCAGCTGCTGCTGCTAATGTGAAGTATCCAATTTGAAATGAAAAGATTAAAAAACAAAGAAGATGGGATGGAATATATCTTCTAGTCCTCTGGGGTGCTGCCAGCCAGTCTTAACAATGTATAACTGGAAACCAGAATGAAAATAAAAATATTTGAAAAGCAAAAGCTTTGGGTTTTCCAAACTGGAAAAAAACACATTAACCTCGTGAGCCATCCATCTTCCTTGAATCCTGAGCAGTCCAAGTACAGAGAAAAAAAAAATCTCCTAGCCTGTCTCTGAACTGCTGATAAAGACAACAGCATAAAGGTGCCTTACCTTAAAAGAATAATGATTTTTTTTTTTTGTGGTCACTATTTCATTAAGTTGTGATTTCAGAGAAGAATAAACCAAAACTCTTAAAGTGATGAACGAAACTGTTCCCATAGAATTCCATAGCACGTGAAAATTTCTTCAACAAAAAAGGCATTTCATCACTCAAATGCTGAGTGTTCCTCTAGCAGTTCATATTGGAGGGACTTTTAGCAGAAGACAAATGGGAGTGGGCAGAAGAGAGAGCCTCAGGCAGGAGAGAGCCTCAAGGAGAGCACTGGGAACTATGAGTGTGAACAAACCTGGGAGAGTGTTTGTAGCATCTTTATTACATATGTGTGCACACATACTCCATTGCTTTAAACATCACTGAACATTTTGGACTGGGAGATGGCTCAGGCTCAGATGAAAAACGCAGGCTATGCAAACATGAGGGCCTGAGTTTGAATCCCCAGCACGCATGCAAAAAAGCCAGGCACAGCTGTGCCTGCCCGAAACCCCAGCAATCTGAGGGGACAGAGAGCTGAGGACCACTGGGGGCTGCTGGCTGTCAGTCTAGCTCTAGATCCCATGAGAGACCTTGTCTCAAAGAAATATGGTAGAGAGCTGGACATCCAATGACCTCCTCCAGCCTCTGTGTGAACACACACATGCCATGCACACATGCATGCACATAAACACATATGTAACTAACAGTTAAACATTAATAAAAATCTTATTAAATAAAAATAAAAAGTTTTTATTAAAACTTTAAAGAAAAAATATGCTATGATATTTATAATATCTGCAGGTATGAGATACATAACAAAAGGGGCAAAAAGTCAGAACAGGAGATGTCTGGGTTAATACCACTATGAGTTTCTTTCATTGTTCAAAAGTGAGGGGCTATCAGAAAATGTACTATGATACTATGATACTATGATGATACTACGTCTCTGCCCTCACCAGGCTGAGGTGATAGGCAAGTACAACTCTTCTCTGCATTATATGTGCGGGCCGGGGATTTATGATCATAAGTTCATTCCTACAGGGCCCGTGCTCTCTAAGACACTACCAACGTACAAATAAATATGTCTAAAAAGGACAATAAGTGCAATAAACCTCGAACCCCTACCCAGATCTAGCCAATGGACAGGACACTCTCCACAGATGAGTGGAGAGTGGGGTCTGACTTTCACACGAACTCTGGGGCCCCATATTTGACCATGTCTCCTGGATGGGGAGACCTGGTGGCACTCAGAGGAAGGATAGCAGGCTACCAAGAAGAGACTTGATACCCTATGAGCATATACAGGGGGAGGAGGTTCCCCTCAGTCATAGTCATAGGAGAGGGGAGTAGGGGGAAAGTGAGAGGGAGGGAGGATACAAGGGATGGGATAACCATTGAGATGTAATATGAATAAATTAATAAAATATAAAATAAAATATAAAAATAAAAAATGAATAGAGAAATAAAGTATGATTTTTTAAAAAACTATTTAATTGATCAGAAAAAAAAAGAGAGAGAGAAACAAAAGTAACCAATGCAATAAACTGCACATAAATAACAAATGTATGGACTCACTGCCTCAACTACCTTTTTAAAGAAGAGGATGTTAAGCTACTGAAAAAAGTAAATCTGATCTAATTGGAAGAAACACATCTCAACTACTTAGACCTATGTGGTGGAATGACACTAAAATGGCGAGGAAAGACATGCAACACAAGCAAGAAGCACGGGAAGGATGGCTTTGCTTTTTCCAGTGAGATAAAAGTCAAGTGTTATCCGAGAGCAAGGATTCCACGGGAATGCCTCAGGATTACGGGAAGTTGATATTCAGGACTCTTATTTTGCCTGTTCTCTAAGAATTGTAAACACATGTGCACCTAAAGAACGGGTCAAATATTGGATAAAAAAAATAACCAAAGTTAAGGGAGACGTAGATAAATCTTAGATTCTAGCACTTGTCTCAGTGATTGATAGACCAAGCTGACAAGAAGTAAGGAACTGATGTATTTTCACAACACCAAAGTGACCTGCTTGACACAGATTGCTACATCCAATAACCACAAGGTAGACTTACTCCAAGTACACGGGGACCATTTTTTCCAAGAAGTGCATATGCTTGGCCATTAAGCAAGGCATAATACATTGCAAAAAAGTGGAATCATATGGGGTGAATTTTCAGTAGAATTTAATAAGAAGCTAAAGTAATAAAATATCTACAAAAAAAAAAGTATTCAGCAATGCTCCATTCAAGAATCTAGGGCCACAAAATTATTGGGAGGCGATCAGGACATATTTTCAGATGAAGGATATGTAAGAGTTTTTTAGATTTTGCAAAATGATCTCATCAGTGCATGGAGGAAAATTTCCCTCTAAGTTTCCATTTTAAGGAAGTTTGTGAACAATGCATATGCTTTAAAAAAAAAAAAAAAACAACAAAAACTAAAAGAGAAGAGTAAATTAACTCAAAGTACAGACAAGAAAGGAAGCAAAATAATGGCAAGAACGAAATGGAAAACAGACAAAACCAACAAAGCTCAACTTTGCTTTTGTAGAAATGTTAATAAAACCTAAAAGCCATGTAAAATCTGATCAAGGAAAACCCAAGAGGCCACATCAGGACAGCAGCAAGCGCAGCAGTACAGGCCCCACAAACAGGACTGCTAGACCATATTAAAAACTGCACAGCAATAAACTCAACCACCCAGGCCAAAAAGGTTGCTGAAAGTTATAATTTAGCAAAACAGATACAAAAATTAATTTAAAATCCAAATTGACCTATTTTTAAAAGTCTGAATTCACTATAATAGTTTTCTACAAGAAACTTGTAGCTTCAAAAGCGTCACTGGTGAACTCTATTGTAGTTGAAGAAGATATAGTATCAGTCTTGCACACTTTCTTTCAGCAAGTAGGAGAGGAAAAATACTTTGGATTCACTTTATGAGGCTAGAATACTTACAGAGGACAGATAAGGATACTATAGGAGCTGAAAATTGCTTTTAAACATGCCTCAAAAACACAGAAGCAAAAGGGAAAAAAAAATGTAAAAACCCCGACAATTTAGAAAATCAAAGACTGATCTGACAGATGTTCTGGTGAACCACTGGTTAAATGTTGGGAAATAAATCTGTGTGATGCAGTACATTAACAGATTAAAGAAATAAGATGTGGTCATTACAGTAGATATCACAAGAAAAAAAGCATTAAAATTTAATACACATGCATAGCTCAAACTAAGAAAACAAAATGTCCCTGTACTGCTAGGAGTAGCTATTTAAAAAAAAAAAAAAAAAAAAAAAAAAAAAAAAAACAACTAATAGGAGACTTAGAGGTGACCCAGATGACACTGTGTCAAATAGTCATCTATAGACTTAGTGGAATTCCAACAAGTCAGCAGATTCTCTGTAAAACCTCTGAAATCCTATTCTAAAATTGATATGGAAGTAAAGGATCAAAGTAAGCCAAGGTCATCTTCAGAAGGACTGTATTGAGAGGCACGCACAGAGCATTTACCGAAAGCCACTTTGGCCAGGTGTTTTAGTCAGAGTTCTCTAGAGAAATGAAATGAGTACAAAGTTAAATCTAAAACTCGTGTAAAGTCTGTCAAGGAAAATCCACAAGACCACATCAGGATAAGCAAGTACAGTAGTGCTGGCCCCATAAACAGTACTGCTAGATCATATTAAAACATATATGTGTGTACATATGCATATATACTTTTATATAAGATATATTGACTTGATACCCTATGAGCATATACGGGGGGGGAGGAAGTCTCTCTCAGTCACAGTCATAGGGGAGGGGAGTAAGGGGAAAATGAGAGGGAGGGAGGAATGGGAGGATACAAGGGATGGGATAACAATTGAGATGTAATATGAATAAATTAATAAAATATATTAAAAATGAAAAAAGATATATTGTATATAAAACATGTACAAATAAACCTCATGTATATGTAAAACATATGTAAGCTTTTATATAAAACATATATGTGTGTGTGTTACATGATATATTATAAATGAGATTTCTTAAAGGGGCTTAGAGTTTAAGTCCAGCTATTCCAACAATGACTGTCTCCTGATGGAAAGTCCAAGAGTCCAGTAGCTGTTAGTCCACAAAGCTGGACGTATCAGCTGCCCTTCGGTGTATGCCAGAACCCTGAAGAAGTGGGCTCAAATGCCAGTGAAGGAAGGAACTTGCCAGTGAGAGTGAGGGCAAGCAGGCAAAGAGAGCACAGCTTCTTTCTTTCCTGTTTTTTATGTAGGCTGACACCAGAAGGTGTGGCCCAGATTTAAGGAGTGTCCTCCCATCACAAAAGGTCCTGATTTAGGGATTTAGGGTAGGTCTTCTCACCTCAAATGAACGGTCCAATTCAGAAAAAAACAAAAACAAAAACAAAAACCCTCCCAAGTGTATCCAGCTGCTTGCATTTTAGTTAATTCCAGCTGTTGTTATGTTGAGAGAAGAACAGCCATCTCACCAAGGCAGTATAGTTCATCATAAGGACAGAAAAATAACTGTAGAGTACATAAGCCACCTAGGAATAGAGCCACACAACACCACAGTACTTCAGTAGAGAGCTAGTTCTTTTTTTCTCTCCTGTAAATGGTGTAAGTTTGCTGTCTTTGGGGGTGCGGGAGGAAAGAGAAAACACCATGACATGGCAACTCTTGTAAAGGAAAACATTTAGTTAGGGCTGCCTTACAGTTCAGCGGTTTAGTTAGTTGTCATTATGGCAGGGAACACGGTGACATGCAGGCAGACAAGGTCCTAGAGAGGAAGCTGAGAGTTTTATATCTTAATATATAGTTCTATCTCTTTCTTTTTAAAGATTTGTTTATTTATTATGTGTACAGTGCTCTGCCTGCAGGTACACCTGCACTCCAGAAGAGGGCATCAGATCTCATTACAGATGGTTGTGAGCCACCATGTGGTTGCTGGGAATTGAACTCAGGACCTTTGAAAGAACGGCCAGTGCTCTTAACTACTGAGCCATCTCTCCAGCCCCCCTAGTTCTGTCTTTCAATATTAAGAGCAGCAGGAAGAGACAGTGAACTACTAGGTCTGCCTTAAGCTTCTGAAACTTCAAAGTCCACCTTCAGTGACACACCTGCTCCAACAAGGCCACACCACCTAACAGTGCTACTATCAATGGGCCTATAGGGGCCATTTTTATTCAAACCACCACAGAGGGGCTGGAGAGATGGCTTGGAGGCCAAGAATACTTGCTGTTCTAACAGAGGACCCCAGCACTTCACAACTGGCTGTAACTATAGTTCCAGGAGATGCTATGTCTTCTTCTGGCCTCTATGGGCTCTGCGCAAATGTGGTATGCATGTATACATGCAGACAAGCACTTATTTGCATACAAATTAATATGTCTTTTAAGGAGAGATAAGGAGCTGGCAAGATGGCTCAGCAGGCAAAAGGCACTTGCAGCCAAGCCTGATGATCTGAGTTCAATCCCCCAGAACCCATATGGCAGAAGGAGAGACTCCAACTTCTTCAAGTTGTCTTTTATCCTCCACCTGGCCCGACAGTATCACACACACACACACACACACACACACACACACACACACACACACA